>CM038675.1:90885107-92085107 GCA_021605145.1 Aegilops bicornis
GCTTTTATTTCTTCGAGTCCGGCCGTGGCGATCCGCCCCACTCAAGTGTTTGTGCATACTGGAGGAGGCGTGTATGGGGGTAAGGCTCTTTTCTCCCAAACGGTAAATAAAGCTGCTTAGAGCCGCCACGCGATCCAAATAATTTTGTATTTGTTTGAGGTCTTTGGAATGATCCAATTGTGACAGAGTTTCTGGATCTTTGGCTGGGTTTGCTTAAATTCCTCTAACGGACACTATGACGCTTCCAAGAGCTTTCCGCTACCGGAATGTCGAAGACGCATTTTCTCGGGATTGAGCTTAATCGTCATATTTTCTGGACATTGTCGAATGTGAGCCTCAAGTCGTCTACTAGAGTTTCTCGACATGCTTGGATTTCCGACGCACCATGTCATCTACGTATGCAAAGTTTCCACAGCTTTTGCCGATCTCGGGTTTGCCGTACATGTCTCGGAATCATGCGCCGATATGTTGCGCCGGCGCTTTTTGAGCCCAAGGGCATTGTGTTGAAGCAAAATGGGCCGTATGGAGTGATGAATGTTGTTGCGGCTTGGTCTGGCTCCGCCATCTTGATTTGGTGGTAGCCTGAGTACGTAGTCGAGGAAGCACCAATGAGTCGTGGTCCGCTGTAGAAGCGCCGATAATTTGATCAATGCGTAGGGAGGGGGGAAGGGATCTTTGGGCAAAGCTCTCATTAAGGTCTTTGAAATCAACATATAGGCGCCAGGGATTTATCCTTCTTTGGTACCATATCACCAGATTTGCTAGCCAGTCCTGCTTGTTTTATATCTCCTCGATGGTGAATCCGCTCGTAAGTTTGCCAGCTTCCTCTCCCATGGTGGCCTCGCTCTCTTGGGTTTGGAAAAGGTACCAAGAGCCCGTTTCGACCGCTTGAATCCTTTTAGGTATTTAGGCTGTGCTCGCCAACCGACGCGGGGACTTCCCTGGCATGTCTGAAGGGTGCTGTGCAAAATGTCCCAGCTTTTCCAGAGAGAAATTCTCGTAGGTGCCGCTTCTACATCAGGGTTTAATTGTTGCCCCAATGGAGGCCGCTTTGCAGGGTCCGGCCATGGGTGGACTCTGGAATTTGACTATTCCATCCGCTGGTTTAAAAGAGGTGGACTTGGATCTTTATCAAGTATCACATCGTCTCCTCGCTTTCACCGTGAGCGTCATCGCAGTTGGAAAGTTCCTCGGCCGCTAGGTGTAGCTTTAGATAGTGCCTCAAGGCTAGTGCGCTGTCTTTGTTTTCGGGGCTGCAGTGCTATGTTCGGATCACTAAAGGAGAGTGATGATTCCGTTAGGTCCTGCATTTTAAGCTTCATGTACCCATAATGTGGGGTATAGCTTGAAAAATTGTGAATGCCTCTCGCCCTAATAAAGCGTGGATATCCGCTACTGAACGGGGCCACTTGAAATGTGACCTCCTCAGGACCTGTAATTGTCCGTGAACCCGAACACTACGCCAAGTGTGATTTTTCCCTGCAGCATGCTTCCTGCCAGGGATTATTCCTCTAAAGGTTGTGCTGCTTCGCCAATGCGGTTCCAAATTTCATTTCCATTTTTCGGAGGGTTTGCTTCGTAGATGAGGTTTAGTCCGCTATGCCATCCATGAGTAGCTTAGTAAGGCGAAGCCGTCCACTATAGGACTGAGGACCAATGCGGCCGGTGCTCGGGCTGTTCGAATTTGGGTTCACACCGCATTAAAGGTAATAGCCGTGTTACTCCATGGATTTATTGTTGCTACTTGGTAGACTTGGCAAGGTTATGGAGTGTTTCAAGCTTCCGCATGTTATTTGATGCGAAAGTCTTGAAGACTATTAATACCGCATCGTGTTACCGGGCTGGGATTCTCGAGGCCAGAAGCTCTTCGCCACTTTTGGCCACCGCCGTAGTATCCAACATGCTCAAGGCTATGGAGTTGGAGTGGCGCCTACTGGCCATGAATTTTGCAGGGCCCATTTAGCCAACCCTCCAAGACGTTCCGTGCCTTTAGGGGGTTTTTGTTTTTTGATGTATTACCCTGGTGCTTGGTGATGATGCACCCTTTTATTTCGGACTAGGGCTGTATTCGGGCCGGATTATCCAAAAGTTTACTGGTTTTCCAAGCACTCTCCATCGCACAAGACTTTTGTACTATGGTCACCAAGTCAAGAAAGCGTGTAATTTCACAACTTATGGTGTTTAGGATTCCCTTGTCCGTGCAATTATTGCAGAAAAGTGAGATTGCGCCTCCTCTCGGCAGTCCTTTATCCCGCCCATAACCGGGAGGAATCGCCCGATAATGATGTACTGCTTTCTGCCGGCTCTTGCTGAATTCGGGATAGATCGCTAATGTTTGGGTGGGCGGGTGGAACTAGATCTGCAATTCTGTCCAATTTAAGACTCAGGGCCGTAGAAGTTTCCGAACTTGGAAGTTTGGATTTTGAATGCTATCCAATGAATCCAACCCGCCACCGACTTTAAGTTCGTGGCTTGATCGACATCCGCCCCTCCGCAAGGGAATCCGCATGGAGGGGATCGGGAATCCGGACGTAGCTAGTCCTTAAGATAGAAGAAGAATCTCTGTATTGCTCCTCTGCCACAACAACATGATGGGTAGCCCGGGAGAGTTGATCTCTCTCGCATCGGTTTTAGGTCCGATCTGGTCGTAGTCCGTGGCGACTCCTGTATGGGCGGCGCGATCCAAGAGCTCGCTTACTTGAGGAGAGCTCGATCGGATCTAATCCGCGCTGCAAGTTCCGGGAAGTTAACGTGGAGATTGGTTTCGATGACCCGAGAAGTCATCGCCGACGCTTGATGCGAACCGGCGGTCATAAGAAAACCACCTAACCAAGAGTCGACCACTGGCCAAGGCTCCTTTGGCGATAGTATCATCTTTAAAGACGGGATGAGGCTTCCTTCCGGACGGCAACGCATTGCAGGAACTCTCAATGAAAGCACCAATGCCGGTGTCAAACCGGGGCGGATCTCGGGTAGGGGGTCCCGAATCATGCGCCTAGGCGGATGGTAACACGCAGACAAGGGACACGTATGTTTTTACCCAGGTTTGGGCCCTCTCGATGGAGGTAATACCCTACCCCTGCTTGATTAATATTGATGATATGGGTAGTACAAGAGTAGGTCTACCACGAGATCAGAGAGGCTAAACCCAGAAGCTAGCCTATGGTATGATTGTTTCTCGCCCCACGGACTAAAACCCTTTGGTTTATATAGACAATTTAATAGGGTTAGGTTACATGTAGTCGGTTACAATGGTAGGAGATCTACATATCCGTGATCGCCAAGCTTGCCTTCCACGCCAAGGAAAGTCCTATCCTGGACAAGGGACAAAGTCTTCAATCTTGTATCTTCATAGTCTAGGAGTCCGTCAAAGATGATAGTTCGCTATCCTGGACACCCCCAGTCCAGGACTCCTCACTCCTATTTCAGTTCCTGTACAAAAGTGATTGTTTCTAGGAACGGGTCCTTTCTCGAGGAAAAGTTTCTCTCGAAATAATTGAGTGGGAGGATGGTGGAGACTTGATGAGGTTAATGAACCATCACTTCAACCAGTGTGTAGCAGGGCACATGAAGTTGTTCCTGTAGCGCCTACACCAGTTGAAGTGGAAGCTGATGATAGAGATCATGAAACTTCGGATCAAGTCACTACCAAACCTCAGAGGGTCGACAAGGACGCTGCATTTACTTCAAAGTGGTACGGTGATCCTATCTTGGAGGTCATGTTGCTAGATAACAATGAACCCACGAGCTATGGAGAAGCGATGGTGGGCCCGATTCACAAATGGCTCGAGGCCATAAAATCCGAGAGAGGAACCATGTATGAAAACAAAGTGTAGACTTTGGTAGGACTACTTGATTGTTGTAAGACCGTTGGGCATGTATGGATTTTAAAAAAGGAAGACGTACAATTATGGTAAGTGTCACCATTAAGAAAGCTCGACTTGTCGCTAAGATGTTTTCCCGACAAGTTCAAGGAGTTGACTACTTATGAGATTTTCTCACTGAAGCGAGGCTAAGAGTCTATTGGAATTATATTAGCGCTACTGCATTATTTATGAAATCTTGTAGATAGGATGTCAAAACATTGTTTCCTTGACGATTTTCTTGAGGAAAGGTTGTATGTGATACAACCGTAAGGTTTTGTCACCCTAAAAGATGCTAACAAGTATGCAAAGCTCCAAAGAATCCTTCTAAGGACTGGAGTAAGCATCTCGGAGTTGGAATATGCGCTGATGAGATGATCAAAGATTTTGGGTTTATACAAAGTTTATGAGAAACTTGTATTTCCAAAGAAGTGAGTGGGAGCACTATATAATTTCTGATGAGTATATGTTGTTGACATATTGTTGATCGGAAATGATGTAGAATTTCTGGAAAGCATATAGGGTTATTTGAAAAGTCTTTTTCAATAAAAAACCTAGATTAAGCTACTTGAACATTGAGCATCAAGATCTATAAGGATAGATAAAAAACGCTTAATAGTACTTTCAAATGAATACATACCGTGACAAGATTTTGAAGGAGTTCAAAATAGATAGGCAATGAAGGATTTCTTGGCTGTGTTATAAGGTGTGAGTATTGAGTAAGACTCAAGACCTGACCACGGCAGAAGAGAGAGAAAGGACGAAGGTCGTCCCCTCTGCTTTAGACGAGGCTCTACAAAGATGCTATGATGTGTATCGTGACCAAGTGTGCCTTTGTCGTGAGAGTCACTGGTAGCAAGAGTGATCCAGGTGAATGGATCACGGTGACAAAGGGGTCGTTATCCTTAGTAACTAGTGGACTAAGGAATTTTCTCGATTATGGAGGTGGTAAAAGAGTTCGTCAGAAGGGTTACGTATGATGCAAACTTGGATACTAATTTGGATGACTATGACTAGTAAACCGGATTCATATAGTAGAACAGCTTATTTGGAATAGCTCCAAATAGCTGCGTGGTAGTCAGATCTACAATATGACATAGAGATTTGTAAAGCGCACACGGATCTGAAAGATTGCATATCGCTGACTAATAACCTCTCTCACAAGCAAGATATGATCAAACCCCATGGGTGTTGGAATCATTATAATCACATAGTGATGTGAATCTAGATTATTGACTCTAGTGCAAGTGGGAGACTGTTGAAATATGCCCTAGAGGCAATAATAAAATGGTTATTATTATATTTCCTAGTTCCTGATAATTGTCTATTATTCATGCTATAATTGTATTAACTGGACACCGTAATACATGTGTGAATACATAGACCACAACATGTCCCTAGTAAGCCTCTAGTTGACTAGTTCGCTGATCAATAGATGGTTATGGTTTCGCCATGGACATTGGATGTCGTTGATAACGGGATCACATCATTAGAGAATGATGTGATGGACAAGACCCAATCCTAAGCATAGTACAAGATCGCGTAGTTCGTTTGCTAGAGCTTTTCTAATGTCAAGTATCATTTCCTTAGACCATGAGATTGTGCAACTCCCGGATACTGTAGGAATGCTTTGGGTGTATCAAACGTCACAACGTAACTGGGTGGCTATAAAGGTGCACTACAGGTATCTCCGAAAGTGTCTGTTGGGTTGGCACGAATCGAGACTGGGATTTGTCACTCCGTATGACGGAGAGGTATCTCTGGCCCACTCGGTAATGCATATCATAATGAGCTCAATGTGACTAATGAGTTAGCCACGGGATCATGCATTACACGGAACGAGTAAAGTGATTTGCCAAGAATAAGATTGAACGAGGTATTGGGATACCGACGATCAATCTCGGGCTAGTAATGTACCGCTGACAAAGGGAATTGTATACGGGAATGATTGAATCCCCGACATTTTGGTTCATCCGATGAGATCATCGTGGGAACATGTGGGAGCCAACATGGGTATCCAGATCCAGCTGTTGGTTATTAGCGGAGAGCTGTCTCGGTCTTGTCTCGCATGATTCCTAACCCGTAGGGTCTACACACTTACGCTCGATGACGCTTAGAGTTGTTATGGGAAATTATATGTGGTTAATGAAGGTTGTTCGAGTCCCGGAGGAGATCCCTGGACGTCACGAGGAGTTCCGGAATGGTCCGTAGGTGAAGATTTATATATGGGAAGTCCAGTTTCAGTCACCGGAAAAGTTTCGGGGGTTATCGGTATTGTACCGGGACCACCGAAAGGTGTCCGGAGGTCCACTGGGTGGGGACACCTGCCCCGGGGGACTTGATGGGCTGAGTATGGGAGGGAACCAGCCCCTAGTGGATTGGTGCACCCCTCCCCAAGGGCCCAAGGCGCCTAGGGTTGAAACCCAGGGAGGGGGGCGCCCACCTGCTTTGGGGGCAAGCCTCCCTCCTTGTCACGCCGCCTCTAGATGGGATCTAGAGGGCCGGTCCCTCTCCCCTTCACCCTATAAATAGAGGGGGTGGGAGGGCTGCAGCACCTTGCTTTGGCGCAGCCCTCCCTCCTCCAACTCTTCCTCCTCCTCCGTAGTGCTTGGCGAAGCCTCGCAGGAATACCACGTGGCTCCACCACCACCATGTCGCCGTGGTTGTCGGGGTTCTCCTCAACTTCTCCTCTCCCCTTGCTGGATCAAGAAGGAGGAGACGTCCCCAGGCTGTACGTGTGTTGAACGCGGAGGCGCCGTCTGTTCGGCGCTAGATCGGATCTTCCGTGATTTGAATCGCCGCGAGTACGACTCCATCAACCGCGTTCTTGTAACGCTTCCGCTTAGCGATCTTCAAGGGTATGAAGATGCACTCCCTCTCTCTCTTGTTGCTAGAATCTCCATAGATTGATCTTGGTGATGCGAGAAAATTTTGAATTTGTGCCACGCTCCCCAACACATCCCGTAATTCAACTCCTTAGTCACTTTGCTTGCAAGCTTCTTGTGATGTTTTATTACAGAGAGGGCCTAGAGATACCTCTCCGTCATACGGAATGACAAATCCCAGTCTCGATCCATGCCAACCCAAAAAACACCTTCAGAGATACCTATAGAGCACCTTTATGATCACCCAGTAACGTTGTGACGTTTGATGGCACACAAGGCATTCCTCTGGAGTCCGGGAGTTGCATGATCTCATAGTCAAAGAAACATGTATTTGACATTAAGAAAGCAGTAGCAATAAACTGAACGATCATATGCTATGCTAACGGTTGGGTCTTTTCCATCACATTATTCTCCTAATTATGTGATCCCATAATCACATGACAACTCATGTCTATGATTAGGAAACCTTAACCATCTTTGATCAACGAGCTAGTCTAGTAGAGGCTCACTAGGGACACGGTGTTGTCTATGTATCCACACATGTATCTCGAAGTTTTCAATCAATACAATTCTAGCATGGATAATAGACGCTTATCATGAAAAGTGAAATATGATAATAACCAATTTATTATTGCGCCTAGGGCATATTTCCAACACTACGCACCGTGTCGGATCTGGCCAAAGTTCGATGGACATCTTCCTCCCGCCGCAAGCCTGCACCACGCCATCAACATGTAACACATTAACCAGCTAAGTTGCCTTCAAGCTCGATTTTTTAGTTTTTAATTATTGTTTGGTTCAACCAAGTGTTATATTTTTGTTAAACAAAAATATGTTTGTTAAAAACTTTGTTTGTAACATTGTTTGTTAAAACAATTTCCTTTACCCAAGTTAACTAGGACTCATAAACTTATATGTGGTTTTAAAGTATTTTCTTTAAGTCACAGTAAAAGTCTTTTTTCTACCACTCCTTTTTTGACTCGAGTGTATGGTAAAATAGCATGATAGCCTAGTTTCTTTCTAAAGCTGCTCAAGTTTAGTTCGCTAAACTAGGCTGAGAAGCACTCCACCTTCCGGAAAAGGAGGTTGAAGCCAAATGCTGGCCTACTTGAAGTCCGGAGATCGGATGTGTCATGTAAAATCACGACGGAAGCACAAATCAATTTTAAGACCAATTTCAAATTGGCACCAAAAAACTTGATTTAATTGCAAAAAATTTACATAATTTTTTTGGTTTTCTCGAGCTGATCACACTTTTAACCTATTTGTATCTTTTTTCTTTTCAGAGGCTGGACATCCTCTTAATAGAGGTGTCTCATGTGATGGTGCTATCGAGAAATCTACTTTTGACCCGTAGTTCGCATCTTCCCTATCGAAGCTGCACCTTGGCTTTGGCAAATGCACATGACAGCTTGAACTAGTCCCCGAGGAGATATGATCATAGGGTCGACTCATGTGGCGCAACCCAAGTCTCGGGTCTACTGCATTGATGATTCAATGTAGAAAAATCAAAGTGCAAAACGGTTCCCGAGGAGCTATTAGCACCGTGTTTTCGCTCCTAAATATGCCGTCGAAAGTAATGATTTGATCCTCGTGTCGATTTCTTGAATCAACCTGAGTCTCAGGGGAAACTGGGATCAGTGGTTTTATTTTATCCTTCATGTGTATCCTGAATTTTAGGCTAACACGCACCTTGAGGGCTACTAGCTATACATCTCGGTAAAGAGAAAATTGCACCAATCTGGAAAAAATCTGCAAAAGCAGCCTATGACCGAGGTGGTGCGCCACCCTGGAAGGGCCTCCGCATAAAGCTCGGATATGAGTGGTGGTTCCACAAAGAGTTTTTTGGAATTAGGATTGGCTGAACTCCTTTAATTTTTTCAAGACCGAGGTAATCTATGACACCTCGGATGCATACTGACATTGGAGCTTGGCTGCAAAAAGACACCTCGGGTGCAGACTAGCATTGGGGCTCGGCTTCAAAAATACACCTCGGATGTAGTCCGGCGCTGAAGCTCGGCTACAAGAGGACATGAAAGTGCGTTATATCGACTAGAGGGGGGGTGAACAGGCGATTTTTATGAATTCTTCACTGAGGAATTTGCTGGTGAGGGAATTCCTAAATGAAGAACTACTTGCAGCGGAATAAGTACTCAAAAGTAAACATAGCAGAACACACGCATAGTCATCATGATAAAATGAAGACAAGCATAGAGTACAGAAAGCGTAAACACAGGATAACACAAGATGAAGACAGACGGACTGAAGAAATTGAACCGAGGAAATTGAGAAAGTCTTCAGTCAAAGTCTTCAAACAGATATGAACAAGCACACAACAACAGAGATGAGGAAATGAAAGAGTTGATGAAATAGAACCAGTAAGCTCGGTGAAGACAATGATTTGGTAGACCAGTTCCAACTGTTGTCTCAGTTGTACTTCTGGTTGGAACGGCTGAGTATTTAAACTCGAGGACACCCAGTCCCGGACACACAGTCCTCACCATATTCTCCTTGAGCTAAAGTCACACAGACCTCGCCCAGTCACTCGTGGTAAGTCTTCAGGTGACTTCCGAACCTTCACAAACTCGGTCACCGGGCGATCCACAATTCCTCTTGGATGTTTCTAGACCTTGACGCCTAACCGTCTGGAAGAAGCACGCCTTCAAAGGAAATAAGCGCCGGATCCACGCTGGATCAATATCTTCAAAGTGATGCTCAATCACTTTGGGGTTTGTAGGTTTGGGATTTGGGATTTCCGACTTGATGGTTTTCGCCAAAGTCCCTGAGGATGGGTTGCTCTCAAATGACAAGTGTCAGTTTCTCGGAGCAGCCAACCAACTAGTGGTTGTAGGGGGTGGCTATTTATGGCCTAGGGATCAGCCCAACATGATAAGACATAAATGCCCTTCAATCATATGACCGTTAGGTGGGTAGATATTTTGGGACAGCTGGCACGTAGCACAACAATGGTCGGAATATTTGACTCTCAAATACCTCAGGGCTATCATGTTCCTCACTTTGTAGGCAATCCGCACTGGCAAATTCCTAACTCCTCAGTCAAAATAAATTCCTCAGAGACCAGAAGAACTTCGTCTCTGTCTCTGAAGAATATGACTGAACTGTATGAGATTTCCAATGGCTTCACTCGAAAGGATTGGTAGGTGTAGGATTTTGAGTTGAGCATCACATGGAAATTTTTCCTTAGTATTTCCTCGACCCCCTTTAACAGTACGGTATTTCCTATGACTCAAGAAAGAGAAAATGAAACAGTAAAAACAAGAGTCTTCAAGCTTCATGTTCCTCGAATGATTACCAAGTCTTCAAGGTCACACCAATTTCTTCACTTTCAAAGTCTTCGTAAAGTCTTCGTAAGTCCAAAGTCTTCGTGATGAAGAACTTCATTTTTAGGGTCGACTTTCTCTCAGAAATATCAAACTCCTCATAGACTTATAGACATGTGTACACTCATAAACGATCAGTCCCTTAACCTATAAGTCTTCAATACACCAAAATCACTAAGGGCACTAGATGCACTTACAATCTCCCCTTTTGGTGATTGATGACAATATAGGTTAAGTTTTCAACGGGATAAACATATGAAGTGAAAATACTGATATTGAGGAATTTGATTGCAATATATAGAAGAACTCCCCTCAAGATGTGCATAGTGAGGAATTTGCTTTAGAAGCATTGAACACTTTAAGAGTATAATCATGGAGTTCTCCCCCTATATCTTGTAATTCATACACGCATTTGACATATAATATGAAGAATTTGAAATGCATGATGAAATATGGTGACTGATGTACTTCAAAGCATGCGGCATTAAGATTAATGAGGAATAAGGAATAAGCATGCAGAGGAACATAGCAAAAAGTATCAGACCACCATAGAGTTTAATATTACAACTCGATCCAAAGCAAAGTCATCAAGAACGAGAGTTGTAACTTAGCAAAAACGCCTATATAGAATAGACCCGCTTGAAGACTAACTCAAATTTCTCCCTTTGTCATCGAATGACCAAAAGGGTTGAAAACGAGGACTAACGCCCCTGAAGAATATCATGAAGAGGGAGGAGCGCCAGCGTTGTTGGGGTCTTGAGTCGATGTAGGGCCTGCTACAGTGTCGTCCAAGTCTTTATATTCGTCCGTGTTGCGCGATGAATAATATGAACTGGCCACTGATAACCCACAAGTATAGGGATCACAACAGTTTTCGATAAGTAAGAGTGTCGAACCCAATGAGGAGCTAAAGGTAGAATAAATATTCCCTCAAGTTCTATCGACCACCGATACAACTCTACGCACGCTTGACGTTCGCTTTACCTAGAACAAGTATGAAACTAGAAGTACTTTGTAGGAGTTGTTGGATAGGTTTGCAAGATAATAAAGAGCACATAAACATAAACTAGGGGCTGTTTAAATAAAGATGCAATAAAGTAAATATAGCGTAGTGTGGAAAAGTGGTGGTAGGAGTTGTGAAATTGTCCCTAAGCAATTGACTATGTTACTAGACCGGTAATCACTATTGCAATTCTATTTGAGGGAGAGGCATAAGCTAACATACTTTCTCTACTTGGATCATATGCACTTATGATTGGAACTCTAGCAAGCATCCACAACTACTAAAGATTCATTAAGGTAAAACCCAACCATAGCATTAAAGCATCAAGTCCCCTTTTATCCCATACGCAAACAACCTACATACTCGGTATGTGCTTCACACCACGCCACCCACCATAAGCAAATCATAAACATATTAAAACCCTACAACGGAATCCTCACGCTATGCCGACACGGAGAGCACCATAGGACGGCACCAATAATAAAACATGCAACTCAAACCAATCATAGCAATTCATCAATCACTGATAGGACAACAAAAATCTACTCAGACATCATAGGATGGCAACACATCATTGGATAATAATATGAAGCATAAAGCACCATGTTCAAGTAGAGGGTATAGCGGGATGAGGGAGAGTGGACCGCTGGATATAGAAGGGGGAAGGTGATGGAGATGTTGGTGAAGATGACGGCGGTGTTGGTGAAGATCGCGGTGATGATGATGGCCCTGGCAGCCGGGCGCCACCGGAATCAAGGGGAGAGAGGGCCCTTCTTCTTCTTCTTCCTTGACCTTCTCCCTAGATGGGAGAAGGGTTTCCTCTGGTCCTTGGCTCTATGGCTTGGGAGGGGCGAGAGCCCTCCGAGATTGGATCTATCTCTGCTTCGCTGCCTTCAAGGCTCCCCGATTCTACCCCTTCACCGCTTTCTTAAATATCCGGAGATCCAGAATCTCGATCTTTCTCATAAAATTAGCTTTCTTGCCTAAAAGAAGAGCGTTAACCGCTTTACGGGTGGACCACAAGGGTCGTGGGCGCTGGGGGTAGGGCGCCCCCTACCTCGTGACTACCCGACACCGCTTTCACGCTGATTTCACTTCCCAAAATCATATATATTCCAAAAAAATCTCCGTCTGCTTTTATCCCGCTTGACTCCATTTGATATTGGGTTTCATAAACAAAAACATGCAATGTATGTGAACCGCACCGGGCAATCGGATCAATATGTTAGTCCCAAAAATAGTATAAAAGGTTGCCAAAAGAATATAAAAGTTGGAGAATATTGGCATGGAACAATCAAAAATTATAGATACGACGGAGACGTATTAGCATCCCCAAGCTTAGTTCCTGCCGTCTCGAGTAGGTAAATGATAAAAAGATAATTTTGATGTGGAATGCTTCCTAGCATAATCTTTGATCATATGTCTAATCATGGCATGAATATTCAGACACGAGTGATTCAAAGCAATAGTCTATCATTTGACATAAAAAACTATAATACTTTGAGCGCACTAACAAAGCAATCATGTCTTTTCAAAACAACAAGGCCAAAGCAAGCTTATCCCTACAAAATCATACAGTTTGGTCATGCTTCATTTTTATCACACAAAATGCCCCCATCATGCACAACCCCGATGACGAGCCGAGCAATTGTTTCATACTTTTTAACGCGCTTCAGCTTTTTCAACCATCACGCAATACATGAGCGCAAGCCATGGATATAGCACTATAGGTGGAATAGAATATAATGATGGAGGTTATGTGGAGAAGACAAAAAGGGAGAAAGTCTCACATCGACGCAGCCAATCAACGGGCTATGGAGATGCCCATCAATTGATGTCAATGTGAGGAGTAGGGATTGCCATGCAACAGATGCACTAAGAGCTATAAATGTATGAAAGCTCAACAAAAGAAACTAAGTGGGTGTGCATCCAACTTGCTTGCTCATGAAGACCTAGGGCATTTGAGGAAGCCCATCGTTGGAATATACAAGCCAAGTTCTATAATGAAAATTCCCACTAGTATATGAAAGTGACAACATAGGAGACAATCTATATGAAGAACATGGTGCTACTTTGGAGCACAAGTGTGGAAAAAGGATAGTAACATTGCCCCTTTTCTTTTCGGTGGGCTTCTTTGGCCCCCTTTTTTTATTTAGGCTTCTTTGGCCTTTCCTTTTTTCCTCTTTTTTTCTTTTTCTTTTTTTTTGATGGGGCAATGTTCTATAATGATGATCATCACACTTTTATTTACTTACAACTCGATACTAGAACAAAGATATGACTCTATATGAATGTTTCCGGCGGTGTAACGGGATGTGCAATGATCTAGCGTAGCAATGACATCAAAAAACGGACAAGCCTTGAAAACATCATGCTAGCTATCTTATGATCATGCAAAGCAATATGACAATAAATGCTCAAGTCATGAATATGATGATGATGGAAGTTGCATGGCAATATATCTTAGAATGGCTATGGAAATGCCATAATAGGTAGGTATGGTGTCCGATTTGAGGAAGATATAATGAGGCTTATGTGTGATAGAGCGATCGTATCGTGGGGTTTGATGCACCGCTAAGTTTGCACCAACTCTCGAGGTGAGAAAGGGCAATGCACGGCATCAAGAGGCTAGCAATGATGGAAGGGTGAGAGTGCGATAATCCATGGACTCACATTAGTCATAAAGAACTCATATACTTATTGCAAGAATTTATTAGCCTCAAGCAAAGTACTACTACGCATGCCCCTAGGGGGATACATTGGTAGGAAAAGACCATCGCCGTCCCTCGATCGCCACTCATAAGGAAGACAATCAAAGAAACACCCCATGGTTCAAATTTGTCACACAACGGTTACCATATCGCATGCTACGGACTTGGTAAGCCTCAACACAAGTGTCTATACAATCCACAACCACCCACTAGAAAGACTCTAATATCACCATCTTTATATCGCAAAACTATTGCAAGGAATCAAACATATCGTATTCAGCGATCTACAAGTTTATGTAGGATTTTATGACTAACCATGTGAATGACCAATTCCTGTCATCTCTCTAAATAGATATAAGTGAAGCAAGAGAGTTTAATTCTTTCTACAAAATATATGCCCACGCCTAACAAGTATAAGTGAAGCAAAAGAGCATTCTACAAATGGCGGTTTGTATGTAAAGAGAAACAGTAATCCAACTTCAAATGATATAAGTGAAGCACATGAAGCATTCTATAAAGCCATACTCAAAAGATATAAGTGAAGTGCAAAGAGCATTCTACAAATCGACCAAGGACCAACTCATACCAGCATGGTGCATAAAATAAAAATAAAACCTAATTGCAAAAGACGCCCAAGACTTGCACATAATGCATGAACGAAACGAATCCGAAACATACCGATACTTGTTGAAGAAAGAGGATGCCTCCTCAGCATCCCCAAGCTTAGACGCTTGAGTCTTCTTGAATATTTACTTGGGGTGCCTCGGGCATCCCCAAGCTTGAGCTCTTGCCTCTATTCCTTCTTCTCACATCGAAACATCCTCGATTAGACACTACATCCACACAAAACTTCAACAGAAAACTCGTAAGATCCGTTAGTATAATAAAGCAAATCACCACTCTAAGTACTGTTGCAAACCAATTCATATTTTGTTTTTCATTGTGTCTACTGTAATATAGCTTTTCCATGGCTTAATCCACTGATATAAATTGGTAGATTCATCAAAACAAGCAAACTATGCATCAAAAACAGAATCAGTCAAAAAGAACAGTCTGTAGCAATCTGAACATCCACCATACTTCTTTACACCAAAAATTCTACCAAAATTAGGAAAAATAAACAAGTTGTACGGAAAGACAGTGCAAAAAAGAATCAGAACCGTTTGACTTTCCAGTTAAAATGTAAAATCGCGCACTACAGCCAAAGTTTCTGTCCTGCACCGTACAAACCAACAAGCATTGTAAACATCCTAAAGGCAAACCTTGGCACATTATTTTTATAATATAATGGAATTGTACAAGGATAATTATTTTTGTTGAAAAGTTTCTGTAATCAAGATTCACAAAGTTTCCGTGGAGCATGCACAAAGTTCAAGGCTAGCTCCCACTTCAACAATGCTTGTCTTTCTCACTTTCACTTTCCTTTTGAAAAGTTTTGAGGCTCCCTCTTTATTTTTTGTTTTTAAACTATATGAAAGCACTCAACAGAAATAAATGACTCTCTAAAACTTGGTTGTCTCCTGGCAGCGCTTTTCTTTAAAGCCATTAAGCTAGGCATTTAGTGCTCAAGTAATGAATCCACCCGGATCCCAAGGTATATCAAAGCCAATTTTAATTAACAATGATTTGTAATTTAGTAATGAGCACAAAGTAACATATATCATGCAACAACGAAGTATAAATCTCTTCCTATGCATCGGCATGTCATAAAAGAACAATTCATGCACACCAAGTAAAGGCCAATACATAGTATAAGCAGTTTCTTGCAATTCTATCGTGATAGGAAACATAGAGAGGTGGAGGTATAGTTCCTCTCATAATAATTGCAAGTAGGAGCAGAAAGCACATGCATATTATAATCATCAAAAACATCATGTGCAACGGTAAAAGGCAACCCATCAATATAATCCTTAATAAGCACAAATTTCTCCGATATAGTGTAGTAGGGAGAATTCAAAAGATAATAGGACTATCATGGGTGGGTGCAATAGCAACAATTTCATGTTTAACATAAGGAACTATAGCAAGTTCATCTCCATAAGCATAATTCATATTGGCATCTTGGCCACAAGCATAGCAAGTATCATCAAAAAGGGATATTTCAAGAGAATCAACGGATCATAGCAATGATCATAGCAATCATCCTTCGTAAGCACGTAAGGGGAATTAAATAATGTATGAGTTGGAGGGTTACTCTCATTAGAAGGTGGGCACGGGTAGCTAATCCGCTTATTCCTCATTTTGTTCTTCGCCTCCTCATCATCTTTTCATCCAATGAGCTCATTGTTTCATCAATTTCTTCTTCCATAGCTTCCTGCAAAATATTAATCTCTTTCTTGGACAGTGGAGACTTTCTTAATAAATTGTTTAACATAGGCATTAGAAGCATAATTTCATAACAATATTCAAGTATGGCAAAATTTTCAGATTTGTAAAGAGTAGCATCATACTTTTCAATCAACATAGCAATTTCAAAAGCACCCTTAAAAGCAACAAATTCTTCAATTTTTGAACATCATAGTAACTATAAACACCCTTTAGCATAAGAACATAAGATTCCATTATCAATAAGCTCACATTGGTAGGGAAGGTGTTTTTAGGGTTTTCAGAACAACAAGTAAAATCATATTCCCAACATAAATTCCAAGCATAGCATTGTAAACGTTGAATTTGACCCCATAATAGTTTCCCTTTTTCAGATATACGGTGTCGCACATAACAAGCATGCTCATCTAAAGATTTGCCCTCAACTAAGCAAGTTGGGGTTTCAGCACGAGCACATAGGGATCAAGATGATCCAAGTAATAAGCTTCAAAGAAGTGTGATAGATTTTGAGTGGTTCTTCAACCATTGGTTCAGTAGGTAGAACTAATTTTTTGGTATTTTATGCTTTCCTACCCATAACTAAAGATAGAGAATGACTAAGAACAGCAAATAAAAATTACTTAGTGATAAAGGAAACAAGCACACACGAGAATATTCACCCCACGCTATGGCTCAAGAACGGCGCCTGTAAAAAGGTCTTGATAACCCACAAGTATAGGGGATCGCAACAGTTTTCGATAAGTAAGAGTGTCGAACCCAACGAGGAGCTAAAGGTAGAATAAATATTCCTCAAGTTCTATCGACCACCGATACAACTCTACGCACGCTTGACGTTCGCTTTACCTAGAACAAGTATGAAACTAGAAGTACTTTGTAGGAGTTGTTGGATAGGTTTGCAAGATAATAAAGAGCACATAAACATAAACTAGGGGGTGTTTAAATAAAGATGCAAGAAAGTAAATATAGCGAGTGTGGAAAAGTGGTGGTAGGAGTTGTGAAATTGTCCCTAAGCAATTGACTATGTTACTAGACCGTAATCACTATTGCAATTCTATTTCAGGAGAGGCATAAGCTAACATACTTTCTCTACTTGGATCATATGCACTTATGATTGGAACTCTAGCAAGCATCCGCAACTACTAAAGATTCTTTAAGGTAAAACCCATCCATAGCATGAAAGCATCAAGTCCCCTTTATCGCATACGCAAACAACCTACATACTCGGTTTTGTGCTTCACACCACGCCACCCACCATAAGCAAATCATAAACATATTGCAAACCCTACAGCTGAATCCTCACGCTTGCGCGACACGGAGAGCACCATAGGACATCACCAATAATAAAACATGCAACTCAAACCAATCATAGCAATTCATCAATCACCGATAGGACAACGAAAATCTACTCAGACATCATAGGATGGCAACACATCATTGGATAATAATATGAAGCATAAAGCACCATGTTCAAGTAGAGGTACAGCGGGATGCGGAGAGTGGACCACGGATATAGAAGGGGAAGTTGATGGAGATGTTGGTGAAGATGACGGCGGTGTTGGTGAAGATCGCGGTGATGATGATGGCCCCCGTCAAGGCGCCCGACGCCACCGGAAGCAAGGTGAGAGAGGGCCCTTCTTCTTCTTCTTCCTTGACCTCCTCCCTAGATGGGAGAAGGGTTTCCTCTGGTCCTTGGCTCCCATGGCTTGGGAGGGAGAGAGCCCTCCGAGATTGGAACTATCTCTCTGCTTCTGCCTCGATTCTACCCCTTCACCGCTTTCTTAAATATCCGGAGATCCAGAATCTCGATTGGGGTGAATCTTTCGCCCAGATCTTTCTCATAAAACTAGCTTTCTTGCACCAAAAGAAGAGCGTCAACAGCCTTACGGGTGGACCACGAGGGTCAGGGGCGCGCCTGGGGGGTAGGGCGCGCCCCCTACCTCATGACCACCCCGGACACCGTTTTCGCGTTGATTTCACTTCCCAAAAATCATAAATATTCCAAAAAAATCTCCGTCTGTTTTTATCCCGTTTGGACTCTGTTTGATATTGGGTTTCTGCGAAAATAAAAACATGCAACGGACAGGAACTGGCACTGGGCACTGGATCAATATGTTAGTCCCAAAAATAGTATAAAAGGTTGCCAAAAGTATATAAAAGTTGGAGAATATTGGCATGGAACAATCAAAAATTATAGATACGACGGAGACGTATCAGCCACCAAGGAAGGAACCTTGACCTTCTTGAATTTCGTCGGAGGAGGAGCAGACCAGTCAAAATCTTCCTTGAAGCCCATTTGCTTCAGATCTTCTTCACCATATAGATGTGACAATATAGCCCAGGTGCGATCAAATACTTCATGGAGGTAGTAATAGTTTTTCTTCACTGCATTATGTGTAGACGTCATGTTGTGAAGAATAGAACCAAACTGACGCTTAACCCATTTGTGGTTTCGATCCACCTTCTGGTGAAGACTTATAAGAAGCTCACGGTCAGTCATCACACGTGGAGCAATAGCTTGAGGACTTGACTTGGTAGCATTGGCAGCAGAATCATGAGTGGCGGAGTCATCATTGGTGGAGTAAGATGCAGCTTTGCGGAACTAACCATCCAATGGACGAATGCCTTCATCGATAACGGCTGGTGACTTGCCCTTCTCATCAGATGAGGAAATTGTCCGCTTGAGGACTTCAATAGGGGGCAAGTAGCTGAGGTGATTCTGAAAATCAGCCTTGTAGTTGAGTGAAGACCTTGATCTGAGGAATCTCATTATCCATGGAGCATAAGGCTTCAGCTCAAACGGTGAAAGTGCAACATTTGCCAGAGTCCTCATGAAGAAATCATGATAGTTTATGGGGATGCCATGCATTATGTTGAAAAGCATATTTTCTTCATCATCCCGATAACTTCTTCATCGGAGGAATCATGGCCTTTGATAGGACTCATAGTCTTTGTCAGTATGCGGTAGATGGTTCTTGGCACATAGAGCAATTCCTTCACGAGGAATTTGGTCCTTGGGGCTTGACCAGGCTTCAGCGGCTTCATGAGCACTTGCATATAGTGAGAAGTGAGTTCAGGCTCATCATACAGACAACGAGCACCTTTAGATGGAGGACTGAGTGGCAAGGCACAAAGCAATTCAGAGGCTGGTGCCTTGTAGTGAGTGTTGTCGGTCATCCAGTCCAACACCCAAGTGTTGACGTTATTTGCTTCACCAGTGATATGCAGCATCGCATATAACTGAAGAATTAGCTCTTCATTCCAGTCAACGATGTCAGAGCGAAAGTTGAGCAAGCCTGCATCATGAATCATGCTGAGGACTTGAGTGAAGCAAGGCATGGATTCCATGTCCACATGAGGAATGTGCTCGTGGTCGAAGACTTTGTCCTTGTTGAAGAGTACTAAGGAATAGAAGTTGGCCTGGCTTGCAGTCCAGAAACGCTTCCTTCTAAGACGAGCATTGTCATATGGGTTGAATTCAGTGAACACTAGTAGAAAACAGGGCTTTCGTCCAGGCCTGTTTAGCCCATTAGTCCCGGTTCAATCCAGAACCGGGACCAATGGAGCTATTTGCCCCGGTTCGTGAGCCCAGGGGGCCGGCCGGGCCACGTTGTCCATTGGTCCCGGTTCGTCCGGACCTTTTGGTCCCGGTTTGAAGGACGTAACCGGACCAATGGTCCTGGCTCCTGCCCATCACTATTGGTCTGAGCTGCGGGCATGAACCGACCAAAGGTTCCTTTAGTCCCGGTTCGTGGCATGAACTGGGACCAAAGGCTTCCTTTAGTCCCGGTTCATGCCACGAACCGGTCTAATGGTGCTGCCTATATATAGCCCCTCGCAAGGGGCAAAGCACACCGCCTGCTTTTTTTCCGGCCGAGGGGAGAGGGCTTGGTGGTGCTCTAGCTCACCTCCTATGCACACAAGGTGTTCATGGAATGCCCGAGCCACACTACTTAAGGTTTCTCCTCTCCAAGCTCGACCGCCAAGCTCCATTTTCTCAATATTTATCTAGGTTTAGTGGTAGGTCACGCCTGCCCCTGCCTTTCATCGCCGCCGATCACCCGCGCCGATCTCATCGCCGCACCACCGTGGTGAGCCTCTTGTTCTTATCTTCTTTCCGAAAGGAAAAATATTATTACTTGTTTATTTAGATAGATACTTGTATTATTTTCTTACTTTTATTATTGCATCTTATATAGTGCGATGGTTTTGGTATCCACTTCGCCGGCCCCTCGCCATGTCTATGATTCGGATGTGGTATATATTATCTTTTCATAACTATTACTTCATTTATTGTTTATGAAAATTATGCCACCAACGTGACATAGATTTTATTTATCTAGGAGGTTGTTGAACCGAAATTCCAACCGACCCTATTGTCGAGAGGTTAAATTTAGTTGAAGAAGAAAACAATTTCTTGAAGGAAAAATAAAAAACTTGAGGAGGAGAAGATGATATTGGAGTTGCATGTTATGGATGTCGCCGATGATCACAAGATCAAGATGGATGCAATGCGCTTGAAGATGAGAAAGATTAGAAAATATGCCATCCATACCGAGGCTTGGTATCATTATGCCGCTGGATCAGTTGTTACCTTGGTTGCGATTATGATCAGATTTGTTTTCGCATTGAAATGTTTTACATAGTTTCAATGTATGGTTTAATTAATTTAGATGCTCGCAGAGCTTCATGTTGTTAGATGAGAACTATGTATGTACTTTGGTTTTTATGTGATGATGAACTTCTATTAATTTGGTCACTTAATTATCTATTCATGATGTTCTATAATGATTTTTGACACACTTAATTATATATAATGCACGCAGATGAACCGCAATGGATGTACGGTGATGTACACACCTCCGAGTACATTAAGGGCGCATGATTTTCTCAAGTGGCCGAGGCAAACAAGCAGAATGGTTTTATGTGTTGTCCATGCCCTATATGAGTACGTAAGTCTTACTCGACCGAAAATCCTTCACACCCACCGCTTATAAGGGTTTCATGCCACACTATAATGTTTGGACGAGGCACGGGAAATAGGGGTTATGATGGAAGACGGCGAGGAAGAAGAGTACGATGACAACTATGTGCCCCCGAATACGGTGATGCTATCGAACATCAAGATGCACCAAACGATGTGCACGATGGTGCTGCAACGGCGAAGCTAAGCTGAAGATTAAGAGGAACCAGACGATGTGCCCGATGATGATGATCTCCGCCGGTCATTGTCGATGCAAGGACACAATGCGAAAAGTCAAAAGGAGAAGCTGAAGTTCGATCGATGTTAGAGGATCACAAAAAGGTTTGTACCCCTAATTGTGAAGATGGCAACACAAAGCTCGGTACTGCATTTCGAATTGCTGCAAAGTGGAAGGCAGAGAATGTTGTGCTCGATAAAGGATTTGAGAAGCTACTGAAAATAATGAAGAAGAAGCTTCCAAAGGATAACGAATCGCCCAAGTACATACACGCAGCAAAGAAGGTCGATGCCCTCTAGGATTGGAGGTGGAGAAGATACATGCATGCCCTAATGACTGCATCCTCTAACATGGTGCCTACAAGGATCTGAACGATGCACGGTGGCGCGTGCATTGCGGTATAAGATCGCATTTAGATGACCCCGGTGATGTTGACGGCGAGCCTCCCGTGAAGAGGGTTCCTGCGAAGGTGATGTGGTATGCTCCTATAATACCACGGTTGAAACGCCTGCTCGTAAACGGAGAGCATGCCAAGTTGATGCGATGGCACAGTTGAGGACCGTAAGAAAGACGGAAGTTGAGAGCACCCGCCGACGGGTCGCAGCGGACAAAAATCGAGAGAAAGTACTGGGATGAGTTTGTAAAGCGACCCAAGGAACGATGGTTTTCTTTTAAGCCGCCGATGGCATTAATCCTTTCGGGAGCAGAGCAGCAATCACAAAGACTCGCCCGTGGACTCTATGTATGTATAACCTTCCTCCTTGGATGTGCATGAAGCGGAAGTTCATTATGATGCCGCTTCTCATCCAAGGCCCTAAGCAACCCGCAACGACATTGATGTGTACCTAAGGCCATTAGTTGAAGAACTTTTACAGCTGTGGAATGGAAACGTGTACGACGTGGATGAGCACAAAAGGAGGAATTTGACCTAAAGGCGTTGCTGTTCGTGACCATCAACGATTGGCCCGCCTCAAGAACCTTTTCGTGATGCATAAACAAGGGATACCACGCATGCACGCACCGCTTACTTGACACCGATAGTATATACCTGGGAAGCTGCAGGAAGAATGTGTACCGGGTTATCGCTGATTTCTTTCGACCAACCATCAATGTCGAAAGAAAGGCAAGCATTTCAAGGCGCAGGCAGATCACCGAAGAAGCCCGCCATGTGTACCGTGATCACGCATTTGCTATGGTCAATGGTTTACACGTAATCTTTGGAAAGGGTCCCGCGGACTAGCTGTTCAATGACGCCGAGAATCACGCACTCCATGTGGAAGAAGAAATCTATATTTTGGGACCTACCTTACCGAAAGACTTAGAGGTCCGCTTTCGATCGACGACGTGATGCACGTGATTTAAGAACCTTGCGTGAACCTCGCTAGGGCTTCTTGGGCGGTATGGGAAGACAAAAGATACACCGAGGCACGAGAGGACCTGCAACGCTTGTAACGTAAAAAGAGGGCATGCCTCCAAGCAAAGATGAAGGTCCCGCCAGCTACGCCTTACGAAAGAAGAGAAAGAAATATTCTTTCAATGCCTGCTCAAGATGAAGGTCCCGATTGGCTTCTCGTCGAATATAAAGGGAATAATAAATATGCCGTAGAAAAGTTCCGTAACCTAAAGTCTCATGATCGCCACGTGATTATGACGCAATCGCTTCCGTTGCATTGAGGGGGCTTTACCGAAAACGTCCGATTAGCCATTGTGAAGCTATGTGCATTCCTCAATGCAATATCTCGTAAGGTGATCGATCCGTAAATCGCATCAACGCTTAAGGAGTGATGTGGCGAATGTCTTGTCGGGCCGAAATGGTGTTCCCACCATCCTTCTTCAATATCATGACGCACGCCCTAGTTCATCTAGTCGACGAGATTGTCATTCCTGGGGCCCGTATTTCTACACAATATGTACCCCTTTGAGAGGTTCATGGAGTCCTAAAGAAATATGTTCAGAATCGTTAGGCCGTAAGGAAGCATCTCCATGGGCCATCAAACAGAGGATGTCATCGGGTTTTGTGTTGACTTCATTCCTGGCCTTAATAAGATAGGGTCTCCCTAAATCGCGGTATGAGGGGAGACTGACCGAAAAGGCACGCTTTTGGAAGAGACTCAATAATATGCAGGGACGGATATTCTTGGTCTCAAGCACACTACACGCTTCTACGTAACTCTACCTTGGTGACCCCATATGTCGATGAACACAAGAATACCAAGCGCCCAAACACCCTTTGAGCAAAGGCGATTTAATCGGATTACATGTGAACACATCAGACTTTCAAAGCTTGGTTGGAAACACGCCTCGTGAGGTGACAACACTGTTTGTGATGAGTTGTACTTGTTGTCCAGGGGACCATCTTCGATCGTAATGATTTGGAAAGGATACGAGATAAATGGGAATACATTTTACACGATTCGACCAAGATGAAAAGAGCACCAACCAAAACAGCGGTGTCCGCTGATGCAGCAACCGACAAGGGAAATGACACATATTATGGTTACATAGTAGACATATGGGAACTTGACTACGGAGTAGATTTTAAGGTCCCTTTGTTTAAGTGCAAGTGGGTCAATATGTCGAGGCGGGTACAGGTGTAGACCCACAAAGACGGAATGACAACAAAGGATCTGAAAAATCTTGGTACACCGACGAACTGCTCATTCTAGCCAATGATGTGGCACAGGTTATCTATGTGAAGGACATGTCTACCGCATCGAGGAAAAGAAAAGATAAGGAAGCGAATACATCATACAATGAGCCAAAGCGCCACATAGTTCTTTTCTGTGAAAAGGGACATCCCGGGAGTGGAGGGCAAGATGCATATGTCTCAAGAGTATGAAAAGTTTCATGAAATTTCTTCAAAGTCAAGGCTGACCCAAGCATCCCGATAAACGATGAAGATTATCCATGGTTACTACAAGAATAAGCAAACGACACAAGCCAAGAAAAAGTGAAGACTTTCTCCCGCAACTATTATGATGATACCACGCCAACTTTGTAACACACGAGTATGATACCATTGTCCGCTTTGTTCATGAACATGCTATGCCAACTTTTCAGAGTTCATTTGAAAACTATGAATTTGAAAACCTCACTAACAAGGGCGCCACACCGTTTATAAGCCCGCCCTCTACGCCTTGTTGAGCTCACAAACTTGGGATTCACACAAATTTCAAAGAATTCAAATTTTATAAAACTAATGGCACAAACAGAAAGTTTATAATTGTTCTAAAACAAATGGCACTAACAGAAGTTTATAATTTTGCCGACCTAAAAGCAAAAAAGAATTAAAAAATAAAGCAAAAACCAAAAGAAAATAAATAATGCAGAAAACAAAACAAAAAACTTAAAAAAACAAAATAGCAAATAATAAGCATTTTGTTGTAAGTAGAAACAAAATAAAATAAATAAAGCAACAAAGAAAACGACAAAAGTGTTTTCAAACTTTAAAACTAATGGCACTAACAGAAAGTTTATATTTTTCTAAAACTAAAAGCACTAACAGAAAGTTTATAATTTTGCTTACCTAAAAGCAAAAAGAATTAAAAAATAAAGCAAAAAACCTAAAGAAAATAAATAATGCAGAACAAAAAACAATAAAACTTGAAAAAAATAAAAATAGCAACAATAAGTATTTTGTTGTAAGTAGAAACAAAATAAAATAAATAAAGCAACAAAGAAAACAAAAAAAATGTTTTCAAATTTTAAAACTAATGGCACTAATAGAAAGTTTATATTTTTTCTAAAACTAAAAGCAAAAAGAAATAAAATATAATGCAAAAAATAGTGCCACCCATCGGGCCCCCACGGCCCGAATACGACTAGAAACCCTATGGGCTGTGATTCAGGCCCGTGGAAGGCCCAAGAGGCCCCTGCATAGATGGCGTAGTTAGTCTGAAAGCCTGCTTTAGAGAGGAGCTCGAGAGGGAGCCGACCGCACCTTATAAATCAAAAGTGCGGCTCCTCTCAACTAGCGAGGTGGGACTAAACATTTCATGGGGCAAGGCACATGGTTTTGGTCCCGCTTTGGTGGCACCAACCGACTAGCAGATTGTTAGCTCAGGCTCCAATCGGGTTAATGCCCCTTTAGTCCCGGGCTGGTGTCACCAACCGACCAAAGGTCGCCGCTTCCCGCCTCTTTGGGCTGCTGGAAAATTGTTTGGTCCCGGTTGGTGGCACCAACCGACTAAAGGCATTAGCCCCGTTGGTGCCAATAACCGACTAATTGTGATAGCCTGGCTTATTAGGGATGATAGACTACTCATATCAATGAGGAATTCTTCTTTCCGGGAGCCCATTCGGACGTAACTCCAAAGTTAAGCGTGCTCACTTGGAGTAGTGTCGATGATGGGTGACCGACCGAAGTTAGCCCCTGCGCGCACGCAGTGAGGACAAAGTGCGCAGAAAAGACTAGTATTGATCTGTGGGGCCGCCTAGATCCCGCCAGAGTAACGCACTACCACCGGGTGTGTCCGGGCGCATAAGTTGGTATCGTGAGCCGACCGCGGTTACACGGATGGTTGCGACAGTGCGTGGTCATGTTGTTCATGACGCCAGACCCGTCGTGGCACCCGACATGGCACATGTACCGGACCGAAGCACGTACGCTTGTGCCAAGAGGGAACGTTTCGTGGCCCGACGAGGACGCCGGTTGCCTCCGAGTGGGGGTGTATGTGATAGCCCGGCTTATTAGGGATGATAGACTACTCATATCAATAAGGAATTCTTCTTTCCGGAGCCCATTCGGACGTAACTCCAAAGTTAAGCGTGCTCAGCTTGGAGTAGTGTCGATGGGTGACCGACCGAAGTTAGCCCTGCGCGCACGAGTGAGGACAAAGTGAGAAAAGACTAGTATTGATCTGTGGGGGGCCTAGATCCCGCCAGAGTAACGACCACCGGCGGTGTGTCCGGGCGTTACACTAATGCCCTTGCTATATATACATGTAACACCCTCGACGCGGTTATATCTCCCACGTGTCGAGGCACGACTTAGAGGCATAACCGCATTGAAAGCAATGTCGCAAGTGAGGTAATCTTCACACAACCCATGTAATACATAAGGGAAAGAGATACATAGTTGGCTTTACAAATGCCACTTCACACAAAGACATACATAAACATCCATCATTCAGAGTACACTCAAGGTCCCACTACGGAACCAAAATAAAAGAAGATACCCCAAATGCTACATGTATCCCCGATCGTCCCAATCGGGCACCACCATCGATCATCGAAAAAGACACATAGTAATGACCACGCCTCGCCGAACTCCCACTTGAGCTCGGTTGAGTCACCAGACCGCATCGCCGGCACTCGCAATCGCTTTTGGTAGAATCTGTGAGTCACGGAGACTCAAAGCAATCTCACACCATGTAGATCAAGACTATTTAAGCTTATAGGAAGGACAGAGTAGTAAGGTGGAGCTGCAGTGTTTACTAGCATATATGGTGGCTACATCGCAAAAGAGAGCGAGAAGAGAAGCAAAGCACGGACGCGGAAACTAATAGCGCCATCAAGAAGTGATCCCGAACTACTTACGCTACCATATAACTCCAACATCAGTTCACTTCCCGGACTCGCCGAGAAGAGACCATCACGGTTACACACGCCGTTGATGTGTATTTTAATTGAGGTCCACTTCGGGTTTTCTACAACCGACATTAACAAATTCCCATCCGCCTCATAACCGCTGTGGGCACGGCCGAAAAGATAATACCTCGCAGGGTGTCCCAACTTAGCCCATTATAAGCTCTCACGGTCAACGAAGGATATTCCTTCTACCGGAAGACCCGATCAATCTCGAATCCCGGACTACAAGACATTTCGACAAAGAATAAAACAAGACCAGCAAAGCCGCCTGGACAGCCGACAAATCCCGAGTAGGAGCTGCACATATCTCGCTCGTGGCACATCCGGATGAGACTAGCTACGAGTAAAACCAAGCCTCGAAGTTTCTGCAGTGGCCCCGCAGTAGTTTCAGTTCGGGCCAGCACTCAAGGAGCACCGTCCGGGGGTTAAAATAAAGATGACCTCGGCTCGCGAAAACCCGGGGAAAAAGGCTTAGGTGGCAACCGGTAAAACCAAAGTTGGGCCTTGCCGGATGAGTCTTATTCAAAGAGAACTGTCAAGGGGGTCCCATAAATCACCCAACCGTAAGGAACGCGAAATCAAGGAACATAACACCGTATGACGGAAACTAGGTGGCAAGAGTGGAACAAAACACTGTGCATAAGGCCGAGCCTTCCACCCTTTACCAAGTATATAGATGCATTAATTAGAGCAGATATATATTGTGATATCCCCAACAAGTAAACATGTTCCAACAAGGAACAACATCTCCATGTTCCAACAAGGAACAAACTTCAGCTTCACCTGCAACTAGCAACGCTTATAAGAGGGCCGAGCAAAGCGGTAACATAGCCAATCAACGGTTTGCTAGGAAAGGATGGTTAGGGGCTGACATGGCAATATGGGTGGCATGATATAGCAAGTGGTAGGCATCGCAGCATAGGCATAGCAAAAGAGCGAGCAACTAGCATAGCAAAGATAGAAGTGATTTCGAGGGTATGGTCATCTTGCTCGCAATGTTCTCGTGAGTTGTCGAAAGTTTGATCCTCGTAAGCGTTCTCAACAGGTTCCTCATTCACGTACTCGCCTCCGGCTCTACCCAAAGCAACAACACAAACAAAGGAACCACAATAAATCACGGTGCAATGCACAAGCAACATGATGCAAAACATGACATGATATGCGGATGTGATATGCAATGCGACAAAAGGCCCGAAGGAAAATGATGAACCAGGCATCAACTTGGCAAACCAAGTATGCCACTAGAAAGATGAGATGATTACTGTTGAAATCGATATAAAGATCACCGGAATCGGATGCACGGTTAGCAAATGAAAAGAAAAACAAGAAAGGAACAAATATGCCCTTAACAGCATGATTCAACTTAGCAAGCAACAAGAAATTAACCTACTGCACCCAAACGTATCAAAAAGTACATGGCAGTGATCTACACAAGATGCTCGACAAAAGATGAGCACTGATCTACGGCTAGTTCACATCATAACAGGTTCAAACAAGCATGGCAAAAGTGCACAAAATATCAGGCTGGACATGGCAAAAACAGCATCAGGTTGCAAATGTTCAGAGCAGCAAAACTACATGCTACAGGACCTTAAAATAGCAAAACATGGCATGGCATGAATCTACTGAAAGCATAGAACAAAAGTCCCTTACTGACCATAAGCCAAAAAGGATCAGAAAATATAGTAACACCCATGTCAATATTGAAAGTTTCGTTAACAGATTCAGCAACATGGCATGTCCAAAACTGATAACAAGTAGGCATGTTTACAAGCTCAACACACTCACTAAAGAGCCTTAAATGATAAACTAAGCATACATACATCAAGAAGACATGGCATAGAAGACATACATGGCAAGAACAATAACATAGCATACATGGATCAACCACAACAACCTTGGCAAAATTGAATAACATGTAAACAATCTGCCAGGAAACATTTGATAGCAAAAGTAGAGCTCGATTGACTCAAGCTATGGTACTCCATAATTTCAAACAAGGGCATGGATGGATAGAGCAAGACATGTTTAACAAAACATCCTTACTGAAGTATCTCAAAATATGCATAGATCTCTCGGTAGCATCAAGTTAACATGGCACCAAAATAACAGCAAAACAGAGCTGAAAAACAGCAACATCAGGACACCTACTTTGCATGCTTGTGCTAGTCACCATATAGATCACAAAAATACATGGCATACACCCCTGGAAAGATGGCATGGCATATTACAAAACACATGTAGGACTCCAAATTCATAGGGTGCACACATCAATCATGGCAAAAATAATAAAAGTGCAAGTTCTGTTAAGAAACAGAAACTAACATCACATAGCCCTCTTCCAACAGCATTTCGCATCAAGATGAGTTCAAATGAAAATGATGCAATGAGATGAAATGATCTACTCTTCGGGCGTAACATTTAGATATATTATACGCCGCAAAATGGACCTACATATGCAAAGATATAACATGAAGAAAAAGACACAAAATATAAACGGAAGCAAAAGACTTAGAAGAGAAAGGAGAGGGAAGAAGTCAACGGGCGCTCGGGATCGGATCCGGCGGATCGGATGGGGGCGACGGCGGCTCGGGATCGCGGGTGCCCGGGCGAGGAGGAGGAAGGGCGGCGGCTGGGCGGCGGGGTCGGGCCGGGCGCTGGCGCGGGGCGGCGGCGGGCAATGTGAGCGGGCGGCGCCAGAGGATCGGGCGGCGGGCGCTGGTGGCTGGAGCGGGCCGGAGCGGCCGGGCGGGCGAGGCGGCGGCGGGGCCGGCTGGCGAGGAAGGCGGCGGAGGCGGTGGACCGCGCGGCGGAGCGGGCGCTGGCGCGAACGGGAAGCCGCGGGGCCGGGTGGCTCGGCGGGCCGGGCGGGCGGAGGCGGGCGGCCGGGTGCCACGTGGCGTTTCCCGGTTGGTCGGGCGGCGGCGGGCGGACGTGTCCGCCCGAATCGGACACGCCCGCGGCGGGAGAGGAGCGGGCTAGGTTAGGGGGAATTGATCCGGATTTTCGTGAGGTGTTTAAATAGGCATAGAGGGAGCTAGGAGAGTCCAAATGAGGTGTAGTTTTCTACCACACGATCGTGGATCGAACGACGGAGAGCATGGAAGTGACTTAGATGGGTTATTGGGCTGTTTTGAAGGGGTGTTGGGCTGCAACTCAAAAGAGGCCTTTGGGAGAGTGCGGTTAACTGCTGGAGTACCAAACGAGCTCCAAATGACCAAACTCGACCGGTGGTCTACGGGTGGTATACCAAGGCCACTTGACAAACCTCGGTCCATTCCGAGAAGGTTTAGTACCCGCACACGGAAAAACGCAAAAGGGGCCCCCGGGGGAGATAGGAGTGTCGGATTGCAAAACGGACAACGGGAAAAATGCTCGGAATCAAGAGACGAACACGTATGCAAATGCGATGCACATGATGACATGATAAAATGCATGACATGGACAAAAAGCAAAAAGAAGAAAAACCCAACCACGGAGGGAATATCATATCACAATGCCGAAAATGGCAAGAGTTGGAGTTACAAAAATGGAAAGTTACTCCGGGTGTTACAACACTCCACCACTACAAGAGGATCTCGCCCCGAGATCTAGGACTGAAAGAACTCCGGATATTCGAACAGAGGTGATCCTCGCGCCCCTGTGTAGCTTCGGTCGGAATGGTGTGACCACTTCACTTTCAGGAATTTGATTGACTTGTTGTAGTCTTGGCGCTTCGCTTTCTTCAAGAATAGCAACGGGTGCTCATGATAAGAGAGATCTTCTTGAAGGTCAATCTCTTCGGGTTGATAGTGCTGCTCAGGAGTCTTGAAGCACTTATGGAGCTGTGACACGTGAAACACATCGCGGCACGCTTGCAAAGTTGGATGGAAGCTCGTTGATAGGCGAGATCGCTTTTTTCCAATGATCTTGAAAGGACCCACGCATCTAGGGGCAAGCTTCCCTTTGATACCGGGTTTACGAGTGCCTTTCATTGGAGAGATGCGGAGGTAGACATGGTCTCCGATTTCAAAAGCCACATCACGGTGCTTATCATCATAATAGTTTCTTCCGGGCGCTGATTGGCGCTTTTGAGATTCTCACGTAATGACTTGGCACATTTCTTCCGCTTCGTGATCAAGTCATTGCCAAGAAGTTGGCGCTCAATTGCCCTGCACCAATTGAGAGGAGTACGACACTTTCTGCCATAGAGAATTTCGAATGGGGCCTTGCCCGAACTCGCTTGGAAGCTGTTGTTGTAGGAGAACTCGCATATGGAAGACAATCTTCCCACTTCATACCGAAGGAAATGACACAAGCCCTGAGCATATCTTCAAGGATTTGATTAACTCGCTCAACTTGGCCACTTGTTTGAGGATGGAAAGCTGTGCTGAAACGAATGTTGGTGCCCATGGCCTTCTGAAAAGAATCCCAAAACTTGGAGGTAAAGATGCTGCCACGGTCTGAAGAGATCACTTGTGGAATGCCGTGCAAGGAGACAATCCTAGAGGTGTATAGCTCGCTAACCGAGCTGCTGTGGATAGATTCTTTGATAGGAAGAAAATGAGCCACTTTAGTAAGCTTGTCAATGACAACGAAGATAGCATCATTTCCACGCACCGGACTTTGGAAAGCCACCACGAAGTCCATTTCAATATGATCAAACTTCCATTCCGGAATAGCAAGAGGTTGGAGGAGACCAGCTGGTCGTTGGTGTTCTGCTTTCACTCTTCTCGCAGACATCACACTCATTCACGAATTGAGCAATTTCTCGCTTCATTCGAGTCCACCAATATGACTGCTTGAGATCATGGTACATCTTCGCATTTCCGTGATGAATGGATAGAAGCGAATTGTGAGCCTCGCTCATAATGACTTTTCTCAGATCACCCTTAGGAACCACAATCCGTCCTCAAAGAAAAGAGTATCTTTATCATCAATGTGGAAGCACTTATACTTGAAATGCCCTTGTCGATACCATCGCTTCACCTTTTTCACCATGGTATCCGTGTCGAGCCTCACTTAATCTGATCTTCCAAAGTAGGAGAGACTATGAGGTTGGCAAGAAAGCCTTGAGGAACAACTTGAAGATTCAGCTTGCGTAAAGCTTCACAGAGATCCGCCGAAAGGGCTTGAGGATTAGACTGCTGCAAAGAAGCCTTCCCGCCAAAGCATCTGTGAATGACATTGGCCTCGCCCGAGTATATTCAATACTTGGGTTGTACTTTTGAATCATTTCGACCCATCGAGTCTGCTCGAGGTTGAGGTTGGGTTGAGTGAAGATGTACTTGAGACTCTTGTGATCGGTGAAAATGTCCACTTTCCTTCCCAACAAGAGATGTCTCCACGTTATCAATGCGTGGACAACTGCCGCCAACTCAAGATCGTGAGTGGGGTAGTTCTTTCGCTGGGCTTCAATCAAGTAGAGGTATAAGCCACAACTCTTCTCTTGCATTAACACAAAGACCGAGACCTTGAAGATAAGCATCACGTAAAACTTCAAATGGCTTGGATTCATCAGAGGAGTCAAGACAGAGCTGTGACGAGTTTCTCTTTGAGAGTATTGAAAGCAACATCACACTCGTGAGACCGTATATACTTCACATGCTTCTCGGAGGAGGTTGGAAAGAGGCTTTGCAATCTTGGAGAAGTTCTCAACGAATCTTCGCAATAGCTTGTAAGACCAAGAAAGTCATGGAGCTGCTTGACATTCCGAGGAGGTTCCCAATTCACAATTGCGGACACCTTCTCGGGATTAACAGCGATGCCCTTGGCGGAGATGATATGACCAAGATAAAGCACTTCATCAAGCCAAAATTCACATTTGGAGAACTTAGCATAGAATTGATACTCTCTCGAGCTTGTCTAGTACCAATCGCAAATGTTTGGCATGATCCTTCTTATTCTTGGAGAAGACCAAAATATCATCAAGATAGACCAAGACGAATTCATTGGTGTAGGGGTTGAATATGAAGTTCATCATCCGAGAGAAAGTTGGAGGAGCATTGATAAGGCCGAAAGACATGACAAGATATTCATAAGAACCAAAGCTGGTTCTAATGTCGCCTTGGGAATATCTTGTTCACGAATATGAATCGATGATAACCCATACGAAGGTCAAGCTTGAGAACACTTTAGCACCTTTGAGTTGCTCGAAAAGCTCATTGATGTTGGGAAGTGGATACTTGTTCTTTATAGTCTTCTTATTCAATGGACGGTAATCGACGAAAGTCGGTCCGCGCCATCCTTCTTCCTCGGACAAAAAGAACACCACAACCCCAAGGAGATGAACTCGGTCCGATCAAACCCAGACGCTCTTGTTCATCGAAGCTGCTTCTTCAATTCCTCAGCTCATCAGGTCCAACTTGTATGGACGCTTGCAAACGGGTTCAAAGGTTGTGCTCAAGATCGATAACGAACTCAATCGCCGATGAGGAGGCATACCCGAAGCTCTTCTCGAAAGACATCTTGGTACTCACAAACGCATCGAATTGAGAGATAGCATTCAGTTCGCCTTCTCATTGAGAGAAAACAACCAATGGTTTCATCACGAGCAGCATAGATGATCACATCATTAGAAGAGTGAGTCAATTGAATTTCGGCAGCACAATCAAGCTGAGCTTTGTGCTGAGAAAGCCAGTCCATTCCGAGAATAAGATCAATATCCGGAAGTCACCAAGAACAATTGGTTTAGCTGTAAATCTATAATCGCCCATCTTGATACCGACATTCAGAATCATCATGCTAGAGCTCAAACGCTTAGCCGGAGAAATAACTTGCATAGCTTTAGGTAATGCCTCAGATCAAAATTGTGCTTCATGCAAAAGGATATGACATGAAAGAATGCGATGCACCAAAGATCAAATAAGACTTTTGCAGGAATATCATTAACTGGAAGATTACCCATTATCACATCAGAAGATTCCTCCGCTTGAGCTGCATTCATCATATTGACCTTGGCATGCTTTGGATTATGCTTGACCACTGCATTGCTGGAAGATTTCACAGGAGGAGGAGGCGGAAGACGCCTCGTTGAAGCATTTGTTCGTGATAGTGACCTTTTCGCCGACATTTGTTGCAAGTCACCTCGTAGAGCTGGACGGTGGTAAGGAGCACTTGACCTTGGAGCTTGAGAATTAGACTTGTTCTGATAGCTTGGGTTGGGTGGGTGGGAAGATCCACGGCCACCTGAGTTCTTCTGTTGATAAGGCTGGCGGAACAGAGGAGGAGGAAGGTAAAACTTCTGCTGCTTAGCTGCCACATGAGAGGAAGAAGAAGACTGAACTGCATCCTTGATTCTCTTCTTAGAAGCTTCACATTTGAGCTGGGCAGCTTCTTGCTTCAAAGGCTATGTTGTAGAAATCATCATACTTATCTCGCTCAAAAAGCACAAGAGCTAATTGTAGATCCTCTCTCGCACCACCTCCGAATTGATAGATCATACTCTTTTCATCGTGAACGCCTTGCTTAGCAAAACGAGCGAAGCTCGAACTGGATATTGTATTGATAGACAGACATGTTGCCCTGCTTGAGATTGGCGGAACTCCTCACGCTTGCTCTCAACAACACTTTTCGGAATGTGGTGAGCTCAAATCACGGCGAACTCATCCTGTAATGACACGACCTCCTCTCGAATCTTTGTATTGCTGGTACCACTCACCGCTTGATCCTTGAGTTGAAACGATGCAAACTTGACAAAGTCCTCGTGTCCGACATTGCTACAGTCAAAATGCTTGCAGATGTCCACAAGCCAATCGTCAGCGCCTCGTGGCCTCGGCTACACGTAAACCGAAAGACTTCGGCCGATTAGCGAGGAACCGACCGAGAGTAGCAAAGTGCGCCCGTTGTTGCCTTTACCTTGATTTCCTTGACCGCCTTTGCCCTTGAGTACGCTTCTGCAAGAGCTGCAAAATCATCTCGAGCATTGGCATTGGTGGCTGCCATGATAGCTTGCTGTGCCTCCGGAGGAGGAGGTGGAGGTGGAGGGTCTGATCGATCCCCATCATTGCGATCCGGATTCAGACGCTGCTACGGAGCCATCCTCAAGAGGGTGACATCCGTTAGTCCTTTGATAGACAAATAGATAAGCGTAATCAATGGATAGAAATTGCAACATATAGTCTTCACAATAAACATTCAACAAGAATGAACGAATGAATTCCAAAGTTAATCATCACACGCCCATTAAGGTGAGAAGCCACTTAGATAAGGATATGGAAACAACACCTGTCTTAGAAACAAATCAATATCACAACCGAAAACAAAAGATTGGCTTCTAGAATGAGCCGAACAAACACATGATAGAGATTTCGCCAAAGTGTTCGTGGTGGGGCCCACACGGGCACGACGATAGCGGACGCCATTTAATGACAAACAAGACGCCCCCGAATCAGCATAGCCAAGGATTCTTTAAGACGCCTCGCGACCACCGTAATCGACCGTGAATGGGCGGACCACTAGACGTTGAACCCCAATCTCAAATCATACATCCGCCGGAAAGAAACTCGTAAGCTACTAGAATTCCCACCTATAAACTCCTCAAACTTTCTGGTTATGCAACTGGTGTTGGGGATACAGGGGACACAAAATATATCACCCAAACTAACAATACCTAGATCCAGTTGTATCCATCCGTCAACACATAACCAAGAAATCCTCGGAAATCGTGTACCTCGACCTTCGAAAAACATCCGTTATACAAGTCATGGCAATACTCCCGCACTCGCCTCAGTACTGGGCTATCAGGGTTATCTCACCAACAACTGCACAAAAGAGATTTCGATGTCGGCAAAACTCAGGTATTCCAGAACTGCAACGATAAAATTGTGACGACAACACCTCGGAGCTCAACTCCCCGGTACACTGCCACAACCCCTAAATGTCAGGAGGCACCAAGAACAATGTTCTCGTCACAAAACCATCGGAACGATTCCAAGATACCCACGTGATCCTAAAAAAAAAATTTAGTGAAATTTGAGAAGAGGAGAGTCAAAATTCTACGTCAGGATACCTCACCAGAGCGTAATTTAAGGGACTGGGAGTAAAAAGAATCCTACTCCGATATATATAATCCTCGACTCAAAACATTTTCCATTCTAGACTCAACAACGCCAAAGAAACAATCAAGTAGGGGGCTCCTAAGTCGGAAGGCTCGATTACCAACTTGAACGCCTCGATGCGGCTATATCTCCCACGTGTCGAGGCACGACTTAGAGGCATAACCGCATTGAAAGCAATGTCGCAAGTGAGGTAATCTTCACACAACCCATGTAATACATAAGGGAAAGAGATACATAGTTGGCTTACAAATGCCACTTCACACAAGACATACATAAACATCCATCATTCGTAGTACACTCAAGGTCCCACCACGGAACCAAAATAAAAGAAGATACCCCAAATGCTACACAGATCCCCGATCGTCTCCAACCGGGCACCACTACTGATCATCGTAAAAGACACATAGTAATGACCACGCCTCGCCGAACTCCCACTTGAGCTCGGGTTGAGTCACCAGCACCGGCATCGCCGGCACCGCAACTCGTTTTGGTAGAATCTGTGAGTCACGGAGACTCAGCAATCTCACACCCGCGAGATCAAGACTATTTAAGCTTATAGGAAGGACAGAGTAGTAAGGTGGAGCTGCAGCAAGCGACTAGCATATATGGTGGCTACATCGCAAAAGAGAGCGAGAAGAGAAGCAAAGCACGGACGTGAAACTAATAGCGATCAAGAAGTGATCCTGAACTACTTACGCTACCATAACTCCAACATCAGTGTTCACTTCCCGGACTCACGAGAAGAGACCATCACGGTTACACACGCCAAGTTGATGTGTATTTTAATTGAGGTCCACTTCGGGTTTTCTACAACCGGACATTAACAAATTCCCATCTCGCCTCATAAATCAAGGGCACGGCTTTCAAAGATAATACCCCGCAGGGTGTCCCAACTTAGCCCATTATAAGCTCTCACGGTCAACGAAGGATATTCCTTCTACCGAAGACCCGATCAATCTCGAATCCCGGACTACAAGACATTTCGACAGCAATAAAACAAGACCAAGCAAAGCCGCCTGACAGCCGACAAATCCCGGATAGGAGCTGCACATATCTCGCTCGTGGCACATCCGGATGAGACTAGCTACGAGTAAAACCAAGCCTCGAAGTTTCTGCAGTGGCTCCTGCAGTAGCTCAGTTCGGGCCAGCACTCAAGGAGCACCGTCCGGGGTTAAGAATAAAGATGACCTCGGCTCGAAAACCCGGGGAAAAAGGCTTAGGTGGCAACCGGTAAAACCAAAGTTGGGCCTTGCCGGATGAGTCTTATTCAAAGAGAACTGTCAAGGGGGTCCCATAAATCACCCAACCGTGTAAGGAACGCCAAATCAAGGAACATAACACCGTATGACGGAAACTAGGTGGCAAGAGTGGAACAAAACACTGTGCATAAGGCCGAGCCTTCCACCCTTTACCAAGTATATAGATGCATTAATTAGAGCAGATATATATTGTGATATCCCCAACAAGTAAACATGTTCCAACAAGGAACAACATCTCCATGTTCCAACAAGGAACAAACTTCAGCTTCACTCGCAACTAGCAACGCTTATAAGAGGGCCGAGCAAAGCGGTAACATAGCCAATCAACGGTTTGCTAGGAAAGGATGGTTAGGGGCTGACATGGCAATATGGGTGGCATGATATAGCAAGTGGTAGGCATCGCAGCATAGGCATAGCAAAAGAGCGAGCAACTAGCATAGCAAAGATAGAAGTGATTTCGAGGGTATGGTCATCTTGCTCGCAATGTTCTCGTGAGTTGTCGAAAGTTTGATCCTCGTAAGCTGCTCTCAACAGGTTCCTCATTCACGCACTCGCCTCCGGCTCTACCCAAAGCAACAACACAAACAAAGGAACCACAATAAATCACGGTGCAATGCACAAGCAACATGATGCAAAACATGACATGATATGCGGATGTGATATGCAATGCGAGCAAAGGCCCGAAGGAAAATGATGAACCAGGCATCAACTTGGCAAACCAAGTATGCCACTAGAAAGATGAGATGATTACGGTTGAAATCGATATAAAGATCACCGAATCGGATGCACGGTTTGGAAATGACAAGCAAAACAAGAATGGCACAAATCTGCCATTAACAGCATGATGCCACTTAGCAAGCAACAAGAAATTAACCTACTGCACCCAAACGTATCAAAAAGTACATGGCAGTGATCTACACAAGATGCTCGACAAAAGATGAGCACTGATCTACGGCTAGTTCACATCATAACAGGTTCAAACAAGCATGGCAAAAGTGCACAAAATATCAGGCTGACATGGCAAAAACAGCATCAGGTTGCAATGTTCAGAGCAGCAAAACTACATGCTACAGGACCTTAAAATAGCAAAACATGGCATGGCATGAATCTACTGAAAGCATAGAACAAAAGTCCCTTACTGACCATAAGCCAAAAAGGATCAGAAAATATAGTAACACCCATGTCAATATTGAAAGTTTCGTTAACAGATTCAGCAACATGGCATGTCCAAAACTGATAACAAGTAGGCATGTTTACAAGCTCAACACACTCACTAAAGAGCCTTAAATGATAAACTAAGCATACATACATCAAGAAGACATGGCATAGAAGACATACATGGCAAGAACAATAACATAGCATACATGGATCAACCACAACAACCTTGGCAAAATTGAATAACATGTAAACAATCTGCCAGGAAACATTTGATAGCAAAAGTAGAGCTCGATTGACTCAAGCTATGGTACTCCATAATTTCAAACAAGGGCATGGATGGATAGAGCAAGACATGTTTAACAAAACATCCTTACTGAAGTATCTCAAAATATGCATAGATCTCTCGGTAGCATCAAGTTAACATGGCACCAAAATAACAGCAAAACAGAGCTGAAAACAGCAACATCAGGACACCTACTTTGCATGCTTGTGCTAGTCACCATATAGATCACAAAAATACATGGCATACACCCTGGAAAGATGGCATGGCATATTACAAAACACATGTAGGACTCAAATTCATAGGGTGCACACATCAATCATGGCAAAATAACAAAAGTGCAAGTTCTGTTAAGAAACAGAAACTAACATCACATAGCCCTCTTCCAACAGCATTTCGGGCATCAAGATGAGTTCAAATGAAAATGATGCAATGAGATGAAATGATCTACTCTTCGGGCGAACATTTAGATATATTATACGCGCAAAATGGACCTACATATGCAAAGATATAACATGAAGAAAAAGACACAAAATATAAACGGAAGCAAAAGACTTAGAAGAGAAAGGAGAGGGGAAGAAGTCAACGGGCGCTCGGGATCGGATCCGGCCGATCGGATCGGGGCGACGGCGGCTCGGGCTCGCTGGAGCTCCGGGCGAGGAGGAGGAAGGGCGGCGGCTGGCGGGTCGGGTTTGCCGGGCTGGCGCGGGCGGGCGGCAAGAATGGGAGCGGGCGGCGCCAGAGGATCGGGCATGCGGCTGGTGGCCGGAGCGGCCGGAGCGGCCGGGCGGCGTAGGCGGCGGGGGCCCGGGCGCCGGGCGAGGAAGGCGGCGGAGGCGGTGGACCGGCGCGGCGGAGCGGCGCTGGCGCGAACGGGCCGCTGGGGCCGCTGTGGCTCGGGCGGCGGGCGGAGGCGGCGGCGCCGGGTGCCACGTGGCGGTTTCTTGCTGGTCGGGCGGGCGGCGGGCGGACGTGTCCGCCCTGAATCGGACACGCCCGGGCGGGAGAGGAGCGGGCTAGGGTTAGGGGGAATTGATCCGGATTTTCGTGAGGTGTTTAAATAGGCATAGAGGGAGCTAGGAGAGTCCAAATGAGGTGTAGTTTTCGCCCACACGATCGTGGATCGAACGACGGAGAGCATGGAAGTGACTTAGATGGGTTATTGGGCTGTTTTGAAGGGGTGTTGGGCTGCAACTCAAAAGAGGCCTTTGGGAGAGTGCGGTTAACCGCTGAGTACCAAACGAGCTCCAAATGACCCGAAACTTGACCGGTGGTCTACGGGTGGTATACCAAGGCCACTTGACAAACCTCGGTCCATTCCGAGAAGGTTTAGTACCCGCACACGGAAAAACGCAAAAGGGGCCCCCGGGGGAGATAGGAGTGTCGGATTGCAAAACGGACAACGGAAAAATGCTCGAATCAAGAGACTTAACACGTATGCAAATGCGATGCACATGATGACATGATAAAATGCATGACATGGACAAAAGCAAAAGAAGAAAACCCAACCACGGAGGGAATATCATATCACAATGCCGAAAATGGCAAGAGTTGGAGTTACAAAAATGGAAAGTTACTTCCGGGGTGTTACAACACTCCACCACTACAAGAGGATCTCGCCCCGAGATCTAGGACTGAAAGAACTCCGGATATTCGAACAGAGGTGATCCTCGCGCCCCTGTGTAGCTTCTCGGTCGGAATGGTGTGACCACTTCACTTTCAGGAATTTGATTGACTTGTTGCGCAGTCTTGGCGCCGGTTTCTTCAAGAATAGCAACGGGTGCTCATGATAAGAGAGATCTTCTTGAAGGTCAATCTCTTCAAGTTGATAGTGCGCTCAGGAGTCTTGAAGCACTTATGGAGCTGTGACACGTGAAACACATCGCAGCACGCTTGCAAAGTTGGATGGAAGCTCGTTGATAGGCGAGATCGCTTCTTTTTCCAATGATCTTGAAAGGACCCACGCATCTAGGGGCAAGCTTCCCTTTGATACCGGGTTTAATGAAAGTGCCTTTCATTGGAGAGATGCGGAGGTAGACATGGTCTCCGATTTCAAAAGCCACATCACGGTGCTTATCATCATAATAGCTCTTCCGGGCGCTGATGCGCTGCTTTGAGATTCTCACGAATGACTTGGCACATTTCTTCCGCTTCGCGGATCAAGTCATTGCCAAGAAGTTGGCGCTCAATTGCCTCGCACCAATTGAGAGGAGTACGACACTTTCTTCCATAGAGAATTTCGAATGGGGCCTTTGCCTCAACTCGCTTGGAAGCTGTTGTTGTAGGAGAACTCGGCATATGGAAGACAATCTTCCCACTTCATACCGAAGGAAATGACACAAGCCCTGAGCATATCTTCAAGGATTTGATTAACTCGCTCAACTTGGCCACTTGTTTGAGGATGGAAAGCTGTGCTGAAACGTAATGTTGGTGCCCATGGCCTTTTGAAAAGAATCCCAAAACTTGGAGGTAAAGATGCCGCCACGGTCTCAAGAGATCACTTGTGGAATGCCGCAAGGAGACAATCCTCGAGGTGTATAGCTCGCCAACCGAGCTGCTGTGATAGATTCTTTGATAGGAAGAAAATGAGCCACTTTAGTAAGCTTGTCAATGACAACGAAGATAGCATCATTTCCACGCTCGGACTTTGGAAAGCCACCACGAAGTCCATTTCAATATGATCAAACTTCCATTCCGGAATAGCAAGAGGTTGGAGGAGACCAGCTGGTCGCTGGTGTTCTGCTTTCACTCTTCCGCAGACATCACACTCATTCACGAATTGAGCAATTTCTCGCTTCATTCGAGTCCACCAATATGACCGCTTGAGATCATGGTACATCTTCGCATTTCCGTGATGAATGGATAGAAGCGAATTGTGAGCCCTGCTCATAATGACTTTTCTCGATCACCCTTAGGAACCACAATCCGTCCTCAAAGAAAAGAGTATCTTTATCATCAATGTGGAAGCACTTATACTTGGAAATGCCCTTGTCGATACCACGCTTCACCTTTTTCACCATGGTATCCGTAAGCTGAGCCTCACGAATCTGATCTTCCAAAGTAGGAGAGACTATGAGGTTGGCAAGATAGCCTTGAGGAACTACTTGAAGATTCAGCTTGCGTAAAGCTTCAGAGAGATCCGGCTGAAAGGGCTTGAGGATTAGACTGTTGAAGTAAGCCTTCCTGCTCAAAGCATCTGCAATGACATTGGCCTTGCCCGGAGTATATTCAATAATTGGGTTGTACTCTTGAATCATTTCACCCATCGAGTCCGCCTCGAGGTTGAGGTTGGGTTGAGTGAAGATGTACTTGAGACTCTTGTGATCGGTGAAAATGTCCACTTTCCTTCCCAACAAGAGATGTCTCCACGTTATCAATGCGTGGACAATCGCCGCCAACTCAAGATCGTGAGTGGGGTAGTTCTTTCGTTGGGCTTCAACCGGCGAGAGGTATAAGCCACAACTCTCTTCTCTTGCATTAACACAAGCACCGAGACCTTGAAGATAAGCATCACGTAAAACTTCAAATGGCTTGGATTCATCAGAGGAGTCAAGACAGAGCTGTGACGAGTTTCTCTTTGAGAGTATTGAAAGCAACATCACACTCGTGGAGACCGTATATACTTCACATGCTTCGAGGAGGTTGGAAAGAGGCTTTGCAATCTTGGAGAAGTTCTCAACGAATCTTCGCAATAGCTTGTAAGACCAAGAAAGTCATGGAGCTGCTTGACATTCGAGGAGGTTCCCAATTCACAATTGCGGACACCTTCTCGGGATTAATAAATGATGCCCTTGGCGGAGATGATATGACCAAGATAAAGCACTTCATCAAGCCAAAATTCACATTTGGAGAACTTAGCATAGAATTGATACTCTCGAGCTTGTCTAGTACCAATCGCAAATGTTTGGCATGATCCTTCTTATTCTTGGAGAAGACCAAAATATCATCAAGATAGACCAAGACTAATTCATTGGTGTAGGGGTTGAATATGAAGTTCATCATCCGAGAGAAAGTTGGAGGAGCATTGACAAGGCCGAAAGACATGACAAGATATTCATAAGAACCAAAGCTGGTTCTCAATGTCGCCTTTGGGAATATCTTGTTCACGAATATGAATCTGATGATAACCCATACGAAGGTCAAGCTTGGAGAACACTTTAGCACCTTTGAGTTGCTCGAAAAGCTCATTGATGTTGGGAAGTGGATACTTGTTCTTTATAGTCTTCTTATTCAATGGACGGTAATCGACGCAAAGTCGGTCCGCGCCATCCTTCTTCCGGACAAAAGAACACCACAACCCCAAGGAGATGAACTCGGTCCGATCAAACCCAGACGCTCTTGTTCATCGAAATGCTTCTTCAATTCCTCAGCTCATCAGGTCCAACTTGTATGGACGCTTGCAAACGGGTTCAAAGCCGTGCTCAAGATCGATAACGAACTCAATCGCCGATGAGGAGGCATACCCGGAAGCTCTTCCGGAAAGACATCTTGGTACTCACAAACGATCGAATTGAGAGATAGCATTCAGTTCGCCTTCTCATTGAGAGAAAACAACCGAATGGTTTCATCACGAGCAGCATAGATGATCACATCATTAGAAGAGTGAGTCAATTGAATTTCCCGGCAGCACAATCAAGCCGAGCTTTGTGCCGAGAAAGCCAGTCCCATTCCGAGAATAAGATCAATATCCGAGTCACCAAGAACAATTGGTTTAGCCAGAAATCTATAATCGCCCATCTTGATACCGACATTCAGAACCATCATGCTAGAGCTCAAACGCTTAGCCGGAGAAATAACTTGCATAGCTTTAGGTAATGCCTCAGATCAAAATTGTGCTTCATGCAAAAGGATATGACATGAAAGAATGCGATGCACCAAAGATCAAATAAGACTTTTGCAGAATATCATTAATCGGAAGATTACCCATTATCACATCAAGATTCTCCGCTTGAGCTGCATTCATCATATTGACCTTGGCATGCTTTGGATTATGCTTGACCAACGCATTGCTTGAAGATTTCACAGGAGGAGGAGGCGGAAGGCGCCTCGGTTGAAGCATTTGTTCGCATAGTGACCTTTCTCGCCGACATTTGTTGCAAGTCACCTCGTAGAGCTGGACGGTGGTAAGGAGCACTTGACCTTGGAGCTTGAGAATTAGACTTGTTCTCGATAGCTTGGGTTGGGTGGGTGGGAAGATCCACGGCCACCTGAGTTCTTCTGCTGATAAGGTCAAGGAACAGAGGAGGAGGAAGGTAAAACTTCGCCGCTTAGCTGCCACATGAGAGGAAGAAGAAGATCGAATCGCATCCTTGATTCTCTTCTTAGAAGCTTCACATTTGAGCTGGGCAGCTTCTTGCTTCAAGCTATGTTGTAGAAATCATCATACTTATCTCGCTCAAAAAGCACAAGAGCTAATTGTAGATCCTCTCTCGCACCACCTCCGAATTGATAGATCATACTCTTTTCATCGTGAACGCCTTGCTTAGCAAAACGAAGCGAAGCTTCGAACTGGATATTGTATTGATAGATGCACATGTTGCCCTCGCTTGAGATTGCGGAACTCCTCACGCTTGCTCTCAACAACACTTTTCGGAATGTGGTGAGCTCAAATCACGGGCGGAACTCATCCTGTGTAATGACACGACCTCCTCTCGAATCTTTGTATTGCTGGTACCACTCACCGCTTGATCCTTGAGTTGAAACGATGCAAACTTGACAAAGTCCTCGTGTCCGACATTGCTACATACCAAAATGCTTGCAGATGTCCACAAGCCAATCGTCAGCTGCCTCGTGGCCTCGGCTACGTAAACCGAAAGACTTCGCCGATTAGCGAGGAACCGATCGAGAGTAGCAAAGTGCGTCGGGTTGTTGCCTTTACCTTGATTTCCTTGATCGCTTTGCCCTTGAGTACGCTTCTTGCAAGAGCTGCAAAATCATCTCGAGCATTGGCATTGGTGGCTGCCATGATAGCTTGCCGTGCCTCGGAGGAGGAGGTGGAGGTGGAGGGTTCGATCGATCCCCATCATTGCGATCCGGATTCAGACGCTGCTGGCGGAGCCATCCTCAAGAGGGTGACATCCGTTAGTCCTTTGATAGACAAATAGATAAGCGTAATCAATGGATAGAAATTGCAACATATAGTCTTCACAATAAATATTCGAACAAGAATGAACGAATGAATTCCAAAGTTAATCATCACACGCCCATTAAGGTGAGAAGCCACTTAGATAAGGATATGGAAACAACACCTGCCTTAGAAACAAATCGAATATCACAACCGAAAACAAAAGATTGGCTTCTAGAATGAGCCGAACAAACACATGATAGAGATTTACGCCCAAAGTGTTCGTGGTGGGGCCCACACGGGCACGACGATAGCGGACGTCACGTAATGACAAACAAGACGCCCCGAATCAGCATAGCCAAGGATTCTTTAAGACGCCTCATGACCAATCAGAATCGACCGTGAATGGGCGGACCACTAGACGCTGAACCCCAATCTCAAATCATACATCCGTCGGAAAGAAACTCGTAAGCTACTAGAATTCCCACCTATAAACTCCCGAAACTTTCTGGTTATGCAATCTGGTGTTGGGGATACAGGGACACAAAATATATCACCCAAACTAACAATACCTAGATCCAGCTTGTATCCATCCGTCAACACATAACCAAGAAATCCTCGGAAATCGTGTACCTCGACCTTCAAAAACATCCGTTATACAAGTCATGGCAATACTCCCGCACTCGCCTCAGTACTGGGCTATCGGGGTTATCTCACCAACAACTGCACAAAAGAGATTTCGATGTCGGCAAAACTCGTATTCCAGAACTGCAACGATAAAATTGTGACGACAACACCTCGGAGCTCAACTCCCCGGACACCGCCACAACCCCTAAATGTCGAGGCACCAAGAACAATGTTCTCGCCACAAAACCATCGGAACGATTCCAAGATACCCACGTGATCCTAAAAAAATTTAGTGAAATTTGAGAAGAGGAGAGTCAAAATTTACGTCAGGATACCTCACCAGAGCGATTTAAGGACTGGGGAGTAAAAAGAATCCTACTCTCCGATATATATAATCCTCGACTCAAAACATTTTCCATTCTAGACTCAACAACGCCAAAGAAACAATCAAGTAGGGGGCTCCTAAGTCGGGAAGGCTCGATTACCAACTTGAACGCCTCGATGCGGCTATATCTCCCACGTGTCGAGGCACGACTTAGAGGCATAACCGCATTGAAAGCAATGTCGCAAATGAGGTAATCTTCACACAACCCATGTAATACATAAGGGAAAGAGATACATAGTTGGCTTACAAATGCCACTTCACACAAAGACATACATAAACATCCATCATTCAGAGTACACTCAAGGTTCGACCACGGAACCAAAATAAAAGAAGATACCCCAAATGCTACACAGATCCCCGATCGTCCCCAATCGGGCACCACTATCGATCATCAGGAAAAGACACATAGTAACGACCACGCCTCGTCGAACTCCCACTTGAGCTCGGTTGAGTCACTCAGACCGCATCGCCGGCACTGCAGAATCGCTTTTGGTAGAATCTGTGAGTCACGGAGACTCCAAAGCAATCTCACACCCGCGAGATCAAGACTATTTAAGCTTATAGGAAGGACAGAGTAGTAAGGTGGAGCTGCAGCAAGTTTACTAGCATATATGGTGGCTACATCGCAAAAGAGAGCGAGAAGAGAAGCAAAGCACGGACGTGAAACTAATAGCGATCAAGAAGTGATCCCGAACTACTTACGCCAGTCATAACTCCAACATCGTGTTCACTTCCCGGACTCACGAGAAGAGACCATCACGGTTACACACGCGGTTGATGTGTATTTTAATTGAGGTCCACTTCGGGTTTTCTACAACCGGACATTAACATATTCCCATCTGCCTCATAACCGCGGGCACGACTTTCGAAAGATAATACCCTGCAGGGGTGTCCCAACTTAGCCCATTATAAGCTCTCACGGTCAACGAAGGATATTCATTCTACCGGAAGACCCGATCAATCTCGAATCCCGGACTACAAGACATTTCGACAAAGAATAAAACAAGACCAAAGAAAGCCGCCTGACAGCCGACAAATCCCGATAGGAGCTGCACATATCTCGCTCTCGTGGCACATCCGGATGAGACTAGCTACGAGTAAAACCAAGCCTCGAAGTTTCCGTGGGTGGCCTCTGAGGCAGTTTAGTTCGGGCCAAAGACTCAAGGAGCACCGGTCCGGGGTTAAAATAAAGATGACCCTCGGCTCGCGAAAACCCGGGGAAAAGGCTTAGGTGGCAACTGGTAAAACCAAAGTTGGGCCTTATGGATGAGTCTTATTCAAAGAGAACTGTCAAGGGGTCCCATAAATCACCCAACCGTAAGGAACGCGAAATCAAGGAACATAACACCGTATGACGGAAACTAGGGTGGCAAGAGTGGAACAAAACACTGTGCATAAGGCCGAGCCTTCCACCCTTTACCAAGTATATAGATGCATTAATTAGAGCAGATATATATTGTGATATCCCCAACAAGTAAACATGTTCCAACAAGGAACAACATCTCCATGTTCCAACAAGGAACAAACTTCAGCTTCACTCGCAACTAGCAACGCTTATAAGAGGGCCGAGCAAAGCGGTAACATAGCCAATCAACGGTTTGCTAGGAAAGGATGGTTAGGGCTGACATGGCAATATGGGTGGCATGATATAGCAAGTGGTAGGCATCGCAGCATAGGCATAGCAAAAGAGCGAGCAACTAGCATAGCAAAGATAGAAGTGATTTCAAGGGTATGGTCATCTTGCCTGCAATGTTGTCAGAGTTGTCGAAAGTTTGATCCTCGTAAGCGTTTCTCAACAGGTTCCTCATTCACGTACTCGCCTCCGGCTCTACCCAAAGCAACAACACAAACAAAGGAACCACAATAAATCACGGTGCAATGCACAAGCAACATGATGCAAAACATGACATGATATGCGGATGTGATATGCAATGCGACAAAAGGCCCGGAAGGAAAATGATGAACCAGGCATCAACTTGGCAAACCAAGTATGCCACTAGAAAGATGAGATGATTACGGTTGAAATCGATATAAAGATCACCGGAATCGGATGCACGGTTTGGAAATGACAAGCAAAACAAGAATGGCACAAATCTGCCATTAACAGCATGATGCCACTTAGCAAGCAACAAGAAATTAACCTACTGCACCCAAACGTATCAAAAAGTACATGGCAGTGATCTACACAAGATGCTCGACAAAAGATGAGCACTGATCTACGGCTAGTTCACATCATAACAGGTTCAAACAAGCATGGCAAAAGTGCACAAAATATCAGGCTGGACATGGCAAAACAGCATCAGGTTGCAATGTTCAGAGCAGCAAAACTACATGCTACAGGACCTTAAAATAGCAAAACATGGCATGGCATGAATCTACTGAAAGCATAGAACAAAAGTCCCTTACTGACCATAAGCCAAAAAGGATCAGAAAATATAGTAACACCCATGTCAATATTGAAAGTTTCGTTAACAGATTCAGCAACATGGCATGTCCAAAACTGATAACAAGTAGGCATGTTTACAAGCTCAACTCACTCACTACAGAGCCTTAAATGATAAACTAAGCATACATACATCAAGAAGACATGGCATAGAAGACATACATGGTAATAACAATAACATATCATACATGGATCAACCACAACAACCTTGGCAAAGTTGAATAACATGTAAACAATCTGCCAGGAAACATTTGATAGCAAAAGTAGAGCTCGATTGCCTCAAGCTATGGTACTCCATAATTGCAAACAAGGGCATGGATGGATAGACCAAGACATGGTTAACAAAACATCCTTACTGAAGTATCTCAAAATATGCATAGATCTCTCGGTAGCATCAAGTTAACATGGCATCAAAATAACAGCAAAACAGAGCTGAAAACAGCAACATCAGGACACCTACTTTGCATGCTTGTGCTAGTCACCACATAGATCACAAAAATACATGGCATACACCCCTGGAAAGATGGCATGGCATATTACAAAACACATGTAGGACACAAATTCATAGGGTGCACACATCAATCATGGCAAAAATAACAAAAGTGCAAGTTCTGTTAAGAAACAGAAACTAACATCATATAGCCCTCTTCCAACAGCATTTCGGGCATCAAGATGAGCTCAAATGAAAATTATGCAATGAGATGAAGTGATCTACTCTTCGAGGCGAACATTCCGATATATTATACGCGCAAAATGGGCCTACAGATACAAAGATATAGCATGAAGAAAAATACACAAAATATAAACGGAAAGAAAAGACTTGGAAGAAAAAGGAGGGGAAGTCAACGGGCGCTCGGGATCGGATCCGGCGGATCGGATCGGGGCGACGGCGGCTCGGGCTCGCCGGAGCCCGGGCGAGGAGGAGGAAGGGCGGCGGCCGGGCGGCGGGGTCGGGCTGCCGGGGCGCGCTGGCGGCGCTACGGGCAAGTACGGGCGGCGGGCGGCTGAGCGGAGCGCTGGCGGGCGGCGGCGAGGCGGCGGCGCTGGGCCGGGCGCCGTGAGGAAGGCGGCGGAGGCGGCGGACCGGGCTGGGGAGCGGCGCGCGCGAACGGGCCGCTGGGGCCGCCAGGCTCAGCTGGCCGGGCGGGCGGAGGCGGGCGTCGGGTGCCACGTGGCGGTTCTTGCTTGGTCGGGCGGGCGGGCGGACGTGTCCGCCCGAATCGGACACGCCCGGGCGGCGGGAGAGGAGCGGGCTAGGGTTAGGGGAATTGATCCGGATTTTTGGGGAGGTGTTTAAATAGGCATATAGGGAGCTAGGAGAGTCCAAATGAGGTGTAGTTTTCTACCACACGATCGTGGATCGAACGACGGAGAGCATGGAAGTGACTTAGATGGGTTATTGGGCTGTTTTGAAGGGGTGTTGGGCTGCAACTCAAAAGAGGACTTTGCGAGAGTGCGGTTAACCGTTGAGTACCAAACGAGCTCCAAATGACCAAACTTGACCGGTGGTCTACGGGTGGTATACCAAGGCCACTTGACAAACCTCGGTCCATTCCGAGAAGGTTTAGTACCCGCACACGGAAAACGCAAAAGGGCCGCCGGGGAGATAGGAGTGTCGGATTGCAAAACGGACAACGGAAAAATGCTCGGAATCATGAGATTTAACACGTATGCAAATGCGATGCACATGATGACATGATAAAATGCATGACATGGACAAAAAGCAAAAAGAAGAAAAACCCAACCACGGAGGGAATATCATATCACAATGCCGAAAATGGCAAGAGTTGGAGTTACAAAAATGGAAAGTTACTTCCGGGGTGTTACAATACAGCACTTAGCAGTTTTCGCCAAAATTTATCTGTTTCTTCTCGCCTGACGCCGCTTCCTCGTCGCCGCCGCCGAGCCCTGCCCCGACGCCGCCAGTTGGTCCACCTCGCCGCCCGCTTCGCTGCCCCGACCGCTGCCGCCAAGGCTACCAGACGCTGGGCCCGCTTCGCCGGCCCCGACCAGACCTGCCACCAGACTACCCCGACACTGCTGCCACACTTCTTGCTGCCCCGACCTTGCCGCTGTTGCCACACACCAGACTGACCGACCGTCATTGCCGCTGGCCGCTGCTGCCGCTGCCCCGACCTGCCTCGACCCCATCGCCGCCGCTGCCCTGCCCTGCCCGACCTCGCTGCCCGCCCTGCCCTGCCCCGACCACACGCCGCTGGTCCGGCCGCGCCTTTTCCTCTTTTTTTTGTGCATTTTATGTATATGTTCTCTGTGTATATATGTTCATATATGCAAAAGTTAGATTTTAGAAAAACTTTATATATGCAAAAGTTTCTATATGCAAAAATTTATACATATATGTAAGTATATATGTGTATGTATGTGGATACATGAGGGGGGTCGATATACCCCCTCTCCGATAGCATTTTTGTGCATTTTAGGTTAGTGTATATATGCAAAAGATAGATTTTTAGAAAATATACTATTTTTTCTGTTGATGATATGATGATGTTTTTTTTAATATATGCATTTTTTCATATATGTATTAATTTTTTAAGTTGTTAGTAGATATCGATTTTAGGTTAGTGCATTTTATCACTGTTTTTAGGTTAGTTGATCGATTTAGTGCATTTTATGTTTGTTGCATTTTAGGTTAGTGCATTTTATGTTAGTGGAGAGGAAAAGTAAAATAAGGAAAAGGAAAATAAGTAGAGAAAGAAGGAGAAGAAGAAGGAGCAGACGAGGAGAGGAATAAGAGAAAGAAGAAGAAAAAAAAAGAGGAGAAGAAGAAGGAATAGAGGAGCTTCTTCTCCTTTTTTCTCCTCTTTTTTTTCTTCTTCTTCTTAATTTTTATCGGGAACGAGGGTGTCGAGGATCGCCGAGGGGTTGAGGGTCGGGAACTAGGGTAGAGGTTCGAGGGTCGTTAAGGGGTCAAGGGTCGAAGGTTTCAGGGTCGAGGGTTCCTATAGTGTCAAAGTATTGAAGAAATCCATGGCTTCATCATTAGCCGGAAGTAACCATGGCATGATGGTATGAAGTCCTACAAAGTTATTCGGAATGGAGTTCCGGATAGGATAATTTGCCTTTTGCTGAACTTTGTACCAAAAAAGCTTAATTATCCTATCTCGGGACTCCGCTCCAAAACAACTTTGGAGAGCTTGCATCATCATGCACCAAGCATTTTCGCCTAATGATGAAGACATGGTTTTGTTGAATCATTTGACACTAGGCAACCTCCCGACCCTCGGCGATCTTCGACCCTTGACCTCGACCGCCGGGCGATCCACGACCCTCTACCCCATCACGCGCCGATGCCCACGCCACTTGTGGGACACAGATGTAATGTTCAACGCCGACCCTCCCGATAGCTTCAACATGTGGGGTCGATACATTACCCTCCTAGCTTGAAGCGCTCGAGGCCACCCCTAACCCTTGAAGCGTTGTCGAGGCCACCCCAAACCCTAGAGAAGCAGCCACGAGGCCACTAATATGATTCATGTGATTAGCTAGCTAGTTCTACGCTTGCCACGTAATATATCCATATCTCATCATGTTTGAATAATAATTGCCATGTTGTAAATATTTGTAGAAACTATGGACACCCCCGAGACGAAGCACAAGAAGCGTTGTTGAGGGACATAATCGCACAAGGAAGTGATGTAAATGCGCTTCGTTGATGTTTCTCAACGACAACGATGGTCTGGAAGGAGAGGTCAAGAAGCAGCTGGCTATGATTTACATGGCTCTGGCGACCCAATGCCGTGCAAGAAGGAGAGGGTGAAGAAGTAGACCGTGAGGACGGCTCCGGTGATCAGCAAAACCGAGTCCGCCAGGTATATATATTAGTTAAGCCTGCCGACTAGCTCTCGCCTTTGTTTTGGTATATATGTACACATATTAATTAACTCTCGCCTTTGTTCTTTTTCTAGCCCTCCGGATCGAGCACAACTTCGGTAAAGAGACGAGGCCCAAGAAAAAGTTGAGCTCGGATGAAAAGTTTGAGATCATACAAATCAAGGCGACGGCCAACCGATTGAACCCTACCGACAAAGAAGGCATTTGTTGCTCAAAGGCGGGGTTTTGGTTAGGGACAAGATCCCGATCAGCATCCACCAATGGTATAAGCCTCAAGAACGAAGACCCCGAGGTGTCTTGTGTCAATGATATGCAGAAAAATGATCTTTGGACTGAGCGGAAGTCAAATTTTACCCTACCACTAGAGGATGATCCAGAGAAGCCAGTAATAGAGCCATTAATCAAGTCTTTTGCTCTTAAGAAGATGGCAGAACTATTCAGGAATTGGAAGAAAGAACTCAATACGTATGTCGAAAAAAATGAGACACCAGAATTCAAGGGCAAATATGAGAAGATCAGAGATGATCGCCCGCATTTGTGGCCTACAAGACATCGGAAAAGAGTAAAAAGATGTCAGCGACAAACAAGAGAAATGCTGCGAAGAAGAAGCTTCACCATCGCACGGGTCGTGGTTACCTCAGAGTCTGCCTAAGTGGGCCAAGGCTGAGAATGATCTCGCTTGATAAAGGGATCGAACCCGAGACAATGAATCGCCAGACTGCTGTCCGGACTTGGTTCTTCGGGCCGGCGGATCCTTGGACCCTATAACAGGGAAGTGCATTTGGACGGACGAACAATTGGACATACCACCAAGAGGCTTCAACATTATATCGAAGCAGAAAGCAAGGGAAGTTCGTTCTGCAGGTGGAGAAGGACGAGCTCACAATAGCCCTCGAATCTCGAGCACCTGGACGGACACGAGGCACGCCAGTTCGCTTTCGTGGAAGGCTGGATTTCGGACGCAGGGGTTACAAAACCCATAAGGGAGGAAGAAATCGGAGCGGAGCCTAATGCAGCGCCGCACGAAAGGGTAATGGGGCTAGAGGAACGAGAAGAGGAACGAGAAGCAGCAGATCACAACAAACGACCTGCCGAAGCTTCCCCCGAAGCTACCCCGCCATCTCAGCGGAGAAGCAGCGTGGCTTCCACCGAGCTGCTTCAGCCAGAGCAGCATGCCTTGACGGCTCCTGCCAGCTATCCCGTGGATGCTATCACGGATGCTGAAAATTGCCACCTTATGGCGCAATGGAGCAATTTGAAGGTCAAGGCGACTGTTGGCTCTGTTTATCCTACTAAACCCGACTCAATTTTTCACTGCCGCCGATTCCGTAAGGATATGCTAAGGTGATGGTCGATGAAATAACAGAGGGATTTGAGGACCTCCGGCTTGACCACCCTACCGGTGAAGGGGAGTATCGGCTGGGTTCTCGCTCAAGACTCCATGCCTATGGCGAAAGGATCTCATCAACCTTCCGAACTGGACGCCTCCGCCTCCTCCTCCTCCTCCGGCGAGTCAGGGCACTCCGCCTCCTCTACCGCCTCCTCCTCCGGCGAGTGACGATCATGGCACTCGGTCGGCTCCTTCTCCGGCGCGTGGCGGCACTCCGTCTCCTTCTCCGCCTGCATCGGCGCGTCCGGGCAGCCAGCCTCCTCCTTCTCCGCCTCGTCAGCAAGGGCGGAAGAGACCCGCCGCCGCTCCGGCTGCTCCGGCGCGTCGTAGTCCTTCTCCTCCGCCTCGTAAGCAAGGAAAGAAGACATCCGCCTGCTCGCTTCTGCCGGGCGTCTAGCAGTACAGCCAAAGGCGGGAGGAGATACAGATTCGGTCCTTCTCTCAAGACTCCAGAGAAGTTACTGCACGAGAGGAGCGAGGAGGAAAACGCGAAGATCGCGCAGATCAAGTGGATGACTGGTTTCAAGGGTTGAAAGCAAAGAGACATCCACCTCCGGAGGAGAAGGTAGATCCGTCAAAGCGAAGCGCATTGCTGCCCTCGACAAAACCACCCAAGTCTCCACCGAAAGGCAACTATGAGCGCATTATTGGAAAGGCATTTGTCAAGTGGAGAGATCAAAGTACCGCTGCTGATCAAAGGATGAAAGAACGACGAGCTGGGAAACAAATTGCCCAGCTCGAATAACAAGCCGGGCACTCGTGCCCCCGCTCAAGGTGCCTGCTAGCGACATCGTCGATCCGAGGATGGTGCCCGGTTATGGCAATCCTACAGATTACCTACCCGACGATGTACATTATGATTTCTTGGAGGTGCAGATACAAAGATACGAGTACGGGAAGCCTCTCGTCAAATATGAAAGCTCTCTAACAACGATGATGCGAAGATTGCATGATTGGTACATGAAAACCTGCAAAGAGTCTGAGGTGAGGAATACTTTGTATGTGAGAGTTAAAAAGGAGCATGACCTCCTTGCAATTGAACTGTTGCCTATTCCATTTGAGGAGTTCTATCAGTTTTTCAATCAATTGGCCCTCGATAAAGCAACGGTCACCTGCCATCGTCTGTAAGTAGTACTACTTCGTCATTAAGTATCTCTATATAACTCAGCTCTTTCATTGCATGTATTTATAAATATCCTCACTATATTATGCAGATTGAAGATCGCAGAAATGAAGAAAAAACAAGTGGGTGATATTGGGTTCATTAACACATATCTCATAGATGCAAATGAGGTTAAATATCGTGTCATTGAAACCGAGGCCAACTTGCTACGATCGTTGGAAATAAATGAACACAAAAATATAATACTCTTTCCTTACAACTACACGTGAGTGTTACTGCCTTGTGGCATATTCGGTTTCCCTTATTTAGTCCAGGTTATAGTAATGTAATATTGATGAGTTATGCATGCGTACAGGTTCCACTATATTCTCCTAGAGATTAAGCTTGAGCAGGAGTAGTAACTGCCTTAGACTCGAGAGGAAAAGATCCCAAGGAGTATGCGGAGATGACTGAAATGCTCGAGAAGTAAGTTAAATCGATCATTATCCACCATATCAGCAACTTTGTTCATTTCTGATATCAAGTAATTGTTTTCTTTATGGCAGGGCTTGGGAAAATTCACCAAAAAGCTCCGGACTACCAAGAAGCTGCAATTTAGAGACCCGAAAGTAAGTACTATATAATAGCATATTCCACGCCAAGATCTCCTAGTGATTCAAGCGCTAGTTTCATCAATACCATTTAGCATGCTTGCTAATTATCAGTTTGATTGACCTCTGTTTCTTGTAAAGTGGTTGTGGTAGGAACAAGGGAATGATTTCTGTGGATACTACGCTTATGCAGTCCATCCGCCACACGACTGTGAGAGGGGCTACTCCGACAAACAATATGAAGTGCGTAAATAAAAATATTCACAGTTTTATGTTATTACCGTCATTTGTGTTGAGTTTCATTCATTCATATATATATATATATATATAGATATATCTATATATATATATAGATATATATGTATTGACCCCTTTCTAAAAATTAGATGTTTCGGAAGCGGGAAGAACTCCTAGCACCAGATCGCATGCGAGCAATTCAAGAGGAATAGGCGGCATTCTTTCTTGACCATGTGATCGCTGAAGACGGAGACTACTATGTGGACCACGCGTCCGTATTGTAAAAGATAATTATTGTATATATGTAGCCGTAGTGTCGGATAGATATACGAGAACTTGTTGTTCGACCAATCTCTCGTATAAGGAGAGGTGGTTGATATCACTTCTCTCTGTATGCATATATGTTCATGACGATCTTCTGTTTGCTTAATTACTAGCTAGCTAGCATGTCTAGTTAGTCCTCTCTATACGTATGTATAGTACGTATAGCGTCGACCAAGCACGGACAAAAGAGAGGACACTTTTCTCTATTAATTAGCTAGCTATAGCACACTATATGAAACACCTAAATTAGCGCCCCAAAACCCCCAAACCCCCTTTTCAAAAAAAACAAAACCAGAGCCAAAGAAATGTCGACGCGTGGATGTTTATTGGTCCCGGTTGGTGCCACCAACCGGGACCAAAGGCCCTCCCCGCTCGGGCTCACGGACAAAGCCACGTGGAGGTTCATTAGTCCCGGTGCTGGATTGAACCGGGACTAAAGGGCCAGGGTATTAGTACCGACCCTTTAGTCCCGGGTCATGAACCGGGACTAAAGGCCCTCACCAACCGGGTCAACAGGCCCTTTTTCTACTAGTGGAAGAATACACGCTCGCCGAAGAAATCATCAGCCTTGAATTTTTGCTTCTTTGAGAAGGGATCCTTTGGCTTGGGCTGAGGAGTGTCAGTCAGTTGCATTACCACTTCAGGAATCGCAATCTCAGGTTCCTCAAGCTGAGGAACTTCAGGCTCTTCTGTAGCTGCAGCCTGGGTCATCAAATCTTCATTCACATTTTCTTCAACACTAGTGGCTGGAATTTCTTCATGGACGGACGGGGTTGCACGTGGTTCATCAGATCCCATATGCACTTCAGTAGCTGATGGGGACTGAGGAATTGCTTGGAGAGGAGTGAACAACGGCGAGTTGGGGTGCTGACTTTCCCAAAAGTCATCATTCAGTACGGGTGTGGTACAGCTGATGTCCACATCCTCATCTTCCATTTCTTCAACACCTGCCTCTTCAGCAGTGAACTGAGGCATAGGTGAGGAGATGACTGGGGTTGAAGGGATTCTGTCCACTTCAATTTCTTCATCCAACTGCTCCGTCGAAGCAGTAGAAGGAGTTTCTTCATCTGATTCCTCGGGAATCACATATTCTTCACCAAATGGAACAAGGTCCTTTGATGGCATGAAAGAGACAGGAATGGCATCAATAGGATTTTCAGTTGAACTTGTCAAAGGCTTCATTTTCTTTGGAGCTGAAGAATCTGATGAAGCTGATGCCTTCCTCTTTTTCATCGCTGCACGCTCTGCAGCCTTGGTCTTCTTCACATCCAATGCAGATGGAAGGATCAGAGCTGGTGTAGGCGTAGGAGATGCAGAGGACGTTGGTTCATTTTCTTTAGGCGCAACTGTTGCAGTTGCCCTGACTTCTTCGTTTTCTTCAGGCGCACCACTAGTGGATGCCCTGGCAATTTCTTCGGTGGCTGGAATGGAGTGATCAGCCCTGGTACTCTCATTTTCTTCAGCAGCCTGACTGACATCGCAGGTGCAGACAGCTTCAAGAGGTCGAGCAGATGCTTCAGCCTGAGGAATTTCAACATGCACGGGAGCAGTGGCAGTTGAAGTAAATGTCTTTGTCAAATTGAAAAATCGAACATGTGCTCCCTTCCAATCAGCATAGTACCGATTGAAATCATCACTCAGTTGCTTGATTTCAGTTTGCAAAGCAATGAGTTGGTCTAGGGTAAGAGTGAGGACATTGTCCTTGAGGTAGCGTTGTTTCTTGTACTGCGCTTTCTTCAGTTGTCTGCCTTGTTCATATTTCCACTTCTCTTCCTCAATGAAGTGAGTCAAGACATGACTTTAACCAGGAGTGAGGTTCATCTCCGGCAAAGGCGTGTTAGGGTCCTTGTGCCATAAGTCAATGAAGTCGAGGATCAACTTTGGATCCAATAGTAGTGGCACATTGCTGCCTTTGGCTCTAGTGGCCCTGGCTTGCCTGTCTCTGATAATTTCAAAAAGTTCTTCATCATCAGCCTCATCGTCATCAGAGGGCACTTGGAAGGCGACTTTCTTCTTTTGAGGACTTGGTCGTAAGCCTCGTCCAGCAGTGGCCTTTTTCTTCAGCAGAGAGGGGCCAGCTGAGGAATTTGGTGCAGCAGTGGAGCTAGCAGATGTTCCTGAGGCAATAGAGATGCCAGTTGTCCTTTGGCACGTGGCGAGATGCATAGGTGCCGAGGATTTGGTCGGAGCAGCTGAAGACTTTGTCAGAGGAACTGAGGACTTTGGAGGAGGTGGAGCAGAATGAGGAACTTGTCGTGAGGGTTTTGAAGAAACAAGCCTTGAGGGCATTGCTGAGGAGCTTGGCCGTGAGGGCATTGAAGGAGAAGCACTTGACTTGTGGGCAGGCTTCTTAGGCATCGCCTTCTTCAGCTGACTAGTAGAGGCCTCAGCAGCTATAGCAGCAGCAGCAGAGTCTGCATTGAATTTCTTCACTGCTTCCTTTGCTTGCTTCGCCAGTTTGGCCTGGCGCCTTGCCCATTCATCAGCATAGTCCTCACCATGCTTGAGGCTGGTGGTATCCGCTAGTTGGCCAGGTGCCAATGGAGGTCTTGAGCATGGAGGGTTGAGCGCGAATTTCTTCATGTACTTGGGAGTAACATACCTGTACTCCCTCCATTCTCGTGCCCATCTCCTCTCTATCTTTTGAATGCGCATCTTGCGCTGATTTCTATCTTCCTTAGGGGGTGTGCAGTATCCAGCATAGATGTCCTCAGGGATTTCAAACGCAGTGTTGACCTCAGGTCTCTTTCCTCCCTTCTATGGCTTCTTACCATCGCCCATTTTCTTCAGCTAAGGAATATGAACAACTGAAGTTTCTGAAGAGGTATGCAACTTTTCTTCGAGGAACGCTGCAAATGAGTTAAGTTGATGAGAACCTAGTGATTCAGCAGCGGACATTTGTACCTGTGAATAGAGTATAGTTGCGAGGAATTTGGAGAGGTCATATGCGTTCTCAGAAGATTTTCAAGAAGAACAGGTTTGAGGAATTTGACCAGATGAGTCTTGAAGAATTTCGCTAAGCGTTCTTAATCTTGGGTTCCAGAGTTGTACAGATTTGAAAATCCACACAATTGAGGAATCTTGAAGAAAATCATTACTTAGAGAAATGAATCAAGAACAGATAACATGTGAGGTGTTTAGTGTGTGAAGATTTGAAGAACAAACACCTTTGAAGATTTTCAAGAAAAACACATGAATCAAAGCGGGCAGTAAAAGTAGCTTTTAATTACCCGAAGTGAAGAACACGACAAACTGGGAAGTGTTGAAGTGAAGTTTGTCCGTTCAGATCTTCCACGCCCTAACTCGACAGAGGAAGACGACTACGGCGGCGGCGGAGTGAAGAAATCAGCAACCGGCGCGAGTATGACGGCGACGAGGTCGAGGCAGTGAAGCTCTTACTCACCGGCGACAATGAAGTAGCGGTGGCGCTAGGGTTTGGGAAGCTCGAGCGGGAGTGAGGTCGAGCGAAGTAAACGTGAAGTGAGGAAGAGGCAGGGGTATTTATAGTGGCAGTGAAAAACTGTACGCCCGAAGATTTCAGACAAACATGCCCCTGGCCCTTCTCATTCACGTGACATGTGTCACCCATGTACTGTGAGGTGGCGATCTTGTAGGATCGTGGGTGAATAGATAAGTATTGTCGTGGGATGCGGAACGGTTTGAGCGGCAAAGCTGAAAATTTAGATAAGATTATTTTAAGTTTCCGTTCGCAATTTATTCAGCTGTCAAGGACACAGTGAAGATTTTGAACGAGTTTCAAATTATAACGCACATGAAGAAGTTGTGAATAGACTAGGTTGAGTTTAGCATAGAGGGGGAAGGGTCCGATCACATTCACTTAGCAGAAGAAATCATCTTGAAGAATTAGCAATAAGTGAATTATTCAAATGAAGAACAACACTAAAAAAATTGAAGACAATGCAAGGTTGAAGAATTTGAAAAACTGAGGAATTTCAAAAATGAAGAAAAACTCAAATTGAAGATTTTCAACTTTGGTCGGTGGCGTACCCCACCGTATAAGAAAACTGATTTCAGACACCGCGTACTATTGTCGTAGGGTTCTGAGAATCAATTTCTTCATTAATTTCTTCACACTTAGAGGGTTAGTCTTCATTGATTGAAGAAAAATGTTACTTCATGTGTTGCGCATGTAAGTCATCAAGTCAGTCATAAGTGTTAGGATGTGTGTCCATTTCAGAGAACATTCGAAGATTCTAGGATATTTAGCTCACACCGCAACTTGCTAAATCTCTTCTCATCCAAGGGCTTAGTGAAGATATCTGCCAGCTGATCTTCAGTGCTTACGTGGTCGATGGAGATATCGCCCTTCAACACATGATCACGAAGAAAATGATGACGAATTTGGATGTGCTTTGTCTTCGAGTGCTAAACTGGGTTATGAGCAATCTTGATAGCGCTCTCATTGTCGCAGTAGAGAGGCACATTCTTCACGTTGATGCCATAGTCCTTGAGTGTTTGCTCCATCCATAGTAATTGAACACAGCATGATCCAGCAGCAATGTACTCAGTTTCTGCAGTGGAGAGTGATACGCAGTTCTGTTTCTTCGGGGACCAACAGACCAAAGATCGTCTGAGGAAATGGCATGTGCCTGACGTTGACTTGCGGTCCACGCGATCGCCAGCATAGTTGGAGTCTGAATATCCAATGAGATCAAATGAAGAGCCCTTGGGATACCATAATCCAAGTGTTGGTGTGTGAGCTAGATATCAAAGAATATGCTTCACAACCTTATGGTGTGATTCCTTCGGTGTAGCTTGAAATCGGGCACACATGCAAACACTAAGCATAATATCCGGCCAAGATGCACATAGGTATAGTAAAGAGCCAATCATGGAGCGGTATACCTTTTGATCGAAGTCTTGACCATTTTCATCAGTGCATAGATGGCCATTGGTGGGCATAGGAATTTTGACCCCTTTGCAGTCTTGCATGCCGAATTTCCTCAATACATCTTTGAGGTATTTCTCCTGAAATATGAATATGCCATTGCGTTGTTGACGAATTTGAAGACCTAAAAAGAATTTCAATTCTCCCATCATAGACATTTGATATTCTTCATTCATCATATAGGCAAATTCATCACTATAACGTTGGTCAGTACAGCCAAAGATAATATCATCAACATATATTCGGCACACAAACAATTCATCATCATAAGATTTTGTGAAAAGAGTTGGGTCGAGTGAACCGGGTTTGAAGCCTTTCTTCACGAGGAATTCCTTCAAAGTATCATACCACGCCCGAGGGGCTTGCTTGAGGCCATACAGGGCCTTGTTGAGTCTGAAGACTTTGTCAGGATTCTTTGGATCTTCAAAACCTGGGGGTTGAGCAACATATACTTCTTCCTCAAGCTTACCATTGAGGAATGCACTTTTCACATCCATTTGATATAAAGTGATATTGTGATGGTTAGCGTAAGCAAGTAATATGCGAATAGCCTCAAGTCTAGCAACAGGTGCAAAAGTTTCATCGAAATCAATTCCCTCAACCTGTGTGTAGCCTTGAGCTACAAGCCGTTCCTTATTCCTCACCACAAGGCCATTTTCATCTTGCTTGTTGCGGTAGATCCATTTTGTGCCAATGATGTTGTGCTTGCGAGGATCTGGATATTTGACCAGTTCCCAGACGTTGTTGAGCTCGAACTGGTGTAATTCTTCTTGCATAGCCTGAATCCAACAGTTCAGAATGCTTCATCTACCTTAGTGGGCTCTGAGATAGAGACAAAAGCAAAGTGCCCACAACAGTTAGATAAGTGTGAAGATTTTGAGCGTGTGAGAGGACCTGGGGCTTCAATGTCATCAATGATCTTCTCAATTTGCACTTCGTTAGCAATGCGAGGATGAGTGGGTTGTCTTCGAGGAATTTGATCAGCATTCCCTTCAGGAGCATTTTCTTCAAAGACCATTTTCTTCAAAAGGCCACCGGTGATCATCACGATCTGGAATGAATTCTTCAGCAGATTCTTCTGTAGCAATGACATCTTCAGTAGCCTTGAACTTGATAGAATCCTCAGGTGCTGGTATATCTATCACAGAAGGTAGGTGCTCTCTTTGCGAGCCATTAGTTTCATCGAACCGCACATCTACAGTTTCAACAACTTTGTGAAGAACGCTGTTGAAGACTATATAGGTGTGTGAGTCCTTTCCATAACCAAGCATAAAACCTTCATGTGCTTTCAGTGAGAATTTGGAAGTGTGATGAGGATCTCTAATCCAACATTTAGCACCGAAGACTTTGAAATAACTCACATTGGGCTTTTTGTCAGTGAGGAGTTCATACGCAGTTTTCTTGAAGAATTTGTGAAGATATACCCTGTTGATGACGTGGCATGCAGTATCAATTGCCTCAATCCAGAAGCGGTGAGGCATCTTGTATTCATCAAGCATAGTGCGAGCCATTTCAGCGAGGGTTCTGTTCTTGCGCTCCATGACACCATTCTGCTGAGGGGTATAAGGAGCAGATAACTCATGAGTAATACCAAGTTCATCAAGATAGCTATCAAGATCGGAATTCTTGAACTCGGTCCCATTGTCAGTTCTGATGTGCTTGATCTTCACACCAAAGTTGGTTGAAGCCCTCGAGGAAAATCGTTTGAAGACTTCCTGCAGTTCATGTTTGTAAGTGACAATGTGCACCCATGTGTAATGAGAATAATCATCAACAATAACAAAGCCATATTGAGATGCATCATTCAGAATTGCAGAATAATGGTTAGGACCAAAGAGATCCATGTGAAGCAATTCAAATGGTCGAGTGGTAGTCATGACAGTCTTCGCTGGATGCTTGGCCTTTGTCATCTTTCCAGCTTCACAAGCTCCGCATAAGTGATCCTTGAGGAATTTGACATTCTCAATGCCAATGACATGCTTCTTCTTTGCAAGCGTGCGCAGATTGCTCATGCCAGCATGACCAAGTCATCGATGCCATAGCCAGCCTTCTGAAGCTTTTGCAAGTAAGCACACGGCTGGTTGTGGTCCTGTAGAGAAATCAACAATATACAAGTCTCCTCTCCTAAAGCCTTCGAAGACTTTGGAATGGTCAGCTTCCATGATCACAACACAACGATATCTTCCAAAGACAACAACCATATCAACATCACAAAGCATTGAGACAGACATGAGATTGTATCCTAAGGACTCGACAAGCATGACTTTGTCTATGTGTCGATCCTTTGAGATCGCAACCTTACCTAGACCCAATACCTGACTTTTTCCTTTGTCAGCGAAGATGATATGCTTCATATGTGACGGTGATAAAGGAGCATCCATCAATAGATTCTTGTCACCAGTCATGTGATTCGTACATCCACTATCGAGGACCCACTCGTTTGCTTTGGGTTGATCATCCTGCACATGAATTAGTGCAACTTACGAACTCATATACTTCATCAGTGAAGAATATGACATCAATATCATCAGATCAATTTCATCAAACAACAGCACAGATAACTGAGTATGAGGACATGCGAAATGAACAATCATTTCTTCATGATTAGCCTGCGTCCTTTCAGGAACATTCAAGTCTCCAGCAAATTCTTCAGACGTTTTGAGCACGTCTGGAGATCTGACCCTGCATAAGAGATTAGTTCTTTTTCTTCACCACCCACATCTGAAGGGGTGGCAAAGAATTCATCACTCTGCGTGCACCATATGAGAAAGGTGGCATAGAAGCTAGTCCGCTTCGTTTCACATAAGAGGGGTTAGGGTAAGAATATGAATAAGCAGAGAAATTCTTAGAGGACTTATGAACATAATGATTTGAAGAATAATACTCATATTCATAGCCCTTAGCTCTACCCTGTGAAACAGAAGGGTTAGCATGATGATGATCATATGAGGATTTTGAACCTTTTGAGGAATTTGATCCATATGAAGAATTAGGTCCATATGAAGAATTTGATCTGGGGTTCCTATTCTTCACCGGTGGTGTCATGAGGACATTCACCTGAAGACTTTCAAGATGACTTTTGGAACCCAGATTTTCTTCATAGGGGAACCGTTCCTGCAGTTAGTGCCAACATATCTAGCAAATACTCCACCATTCTGATTTTTGAACAGTTTATAGTTGGAGTCAAATGACTCATCAGAAGAATGAGGAGATTCACATGTGAAGTCAACTAAATTGGATGGATCAACTGGAGGTCCCTTTGCAGCAACCCATGAGGTTTTGGGGTACTTCTCAGGCTTCCAATATGTTCCATCGGCATTGAGTTTCCTCTCAAAGGCAATACCCTCTTTCCTAGGGTTCCTGTTGAGGATCTGCTTTTTAAGCACATCACAAAGAGTCTGATGCCCTTTGAGGCTTTTGCACATGCCTGTTGTGTACAATTCCTCCAGCCCTGCATCATCAGTGGTACTCACAATGTCCTTAGAGGAGGGATTAGTGATAGCAGAGACAGGTGAAGAATTTGTAACATTTGAAGCATTTGAACATTCAGGTGAAGAGTTAGCAGATTCTCGTTCAATGCACTTCAGACATGGAAGAATAAATTCTTCCTGAGTAGCGCTGATTTGTTGAGCAAGTAATGAATCACGCTCCTTCTGAAGATCTTCATAACTCATTCTTAGCTTCTCAAGATCTTTCTTTCTTTGAAGAAATTCATAAGAAAGCTTCTCATGATCAGATAAGAGAGTGTTATGATGACTCTGAAGATTGTCAAACTTAGAATGAAGTCTCTGAAGATTTTCAGTTAAGTCTTTAGTGCGATCCATTTCTTCACCCAACATATCATCACTTTTGTCTAGCATGTTTTGAAGCTTTTCAATAGCCTTTTGTTGTTTCACAGCAATCTTAGCAAGTTTAGAGTAGCCGGGCTTAAGATTTTCATCAGATTCATCCTCACTAGATTCAGAGGAGGGGTATTTAGTTACCTTGACACCCTTTTCCATGAAGCAATAGGTGGGAGCATAGTCATCATTGCCTTCATCAGCATTGTTGGTGTTGCCATTTTCTTCAGAGTTGAAGATAGACTTGCTGACGAATGCGGTAGCAAGAGCTAGGCTTGCCACACCATACTCGGACTCCTCGGATGCTTCCTCTTCCTCATGATCCTCAGATTCAGCCTCAGAATCCATTTCCTTGCCAATGAATGCTCGAGCTTTCTTGGAGCTGCTCTTCTTGTGAGATGAAGGCTTCGAGGATTTTGATGATGAAGACTTTGAAGATTTCTTATTATTCTTGGCATCATCAGAACTGTAATCCTTGTATTTCTTTTTCTTTAGTTCCTTGTCCCACTGAGGAAAATCTTGAATGTAGTGACCAGGTTTCTTGCATTTGTGGCACAGCCTTTTCTTGTAGTCACTAGATGAGGAATCGTTGCTCCTTGAGGATTTTCCAAAGCGACCACGTCTTGAGAACTTCTGAAATTTCTGCACAAGTAGTGCAAGTTCCTGGCTCAGTTCTTCAGGATCACCAAGGCTGTTGGTAGAGTCCTCTTCTTCAGACTCAGAGACTGCCTTGGCCATCAGAGCACGTGGTTTGCCATAGCTCGAACCATAAAGATCTCTCTTCTCAGCAAGCTGGAACTCATGAGTGTTTAGCCTCTCGAGGATATCAGCAGGATCAAGTGACTTGTAATCAGCATGCTCTTGAATCATCAGTGCCAGAGTATCAAATGAAGAATCGAGCGATCTCAGCAATTTCTTCACCACCTCATGGTCGGTGATATCAGTGGCGCCAAGCGCTTGAAGCTCATTTGAGATATCAGTGAGGCGATCGAAGGTTTGCTGAACATTTTCATTGTCGAGTCTTTTGAAGCAGTTGAAGAGATTGCGAAGAACATCAACACGAGAGTCACGTTGAGTTGAGACTCCTTCATTTACTTTGGAGAGCCTATCCCAGATAAGCTTAGCAGTTTCCAAAGCACTCACTCTACCATATTTCCCTTTGCTCAGATGGCCACATATGATATTCTTCGCTTGAGAATCGAGTTGCTTGAATCTCTTCACATCAAGAAAGATTCGTGGAAGGTGTGGACCGAGGGAACACCATTTTCCACAACATACCAGAGATCATTATCAATTGCCTCAAAATGCATTCGCATCTTATTCTTCCAGTAGGGGTAGTCCGTTCCATCGAAGGTAGGACAGCCAGCAGAGACCTTGATCATACCTGCGGTCGACATAACTAAAACTCCAGGCGGTTAAACCAAAATCACACAGAACAAGGGAGTACCTTGCTCTGATACCAATTGAAAGTGCATTATATCGACTAGAGGGGGTGAATAGACGATTTTATGAATTCTTCACTGAGGAATTTGCCGGTGAGGAAATTCCTAAATGAAGAACTACTTGCAGCGGAATAAGTACTCAAAAGTAAACATAGCAGAACACACGCATAGTCATCATGATGAAATGAAGACAAGCACATAGTACAGAAAGCGTAAACACAAGATAACACAAGATGAAGACGGATAGACTGAAGAAATTGAACTGAGGAAATTGAGAAAGTCTTCAGTCAAAGTCTTCAAACAGATATGAACAAGCACACAACAACAGAGATGAGGAAATGAAAGAGTTGAATAAATAGAACCAGTAGGCTTGGTGAAGACAATGATTTGGTAGACCAGTTCCAACTGTTGTCTCAGTTGTACATCTGGTTGGAGCGGCTGAGTATTTAAACTCGAGGACACCCAGTCCCGGACACACAGTCCTCACCGTATTCTCCTTGAGCTAAGGTCACACAGACCTCGCCCAAACACTCGTGGTAAGTCTTGGTGACTTCGAACCTTCACAAACTTCGGTCACTTTCGGCGATCCACAATTCCTCTTGGATGCTCTAGACCTTGACGCCTAACCGTCTGGAAGAAGCACAGTCTTCAAAGGAAACAAGCGTCGAATCCACGCGGGATCAATCTCTTCAGTGATGCTCAATCACTTTGGGGTTTGTAGGTTTGGGATTTGGGATTTCCTCACTTGATGATTTTCGCTCAAAGTCCTCGGAGGATGGGTTTCTCTCAAATAACAAGTGTTAGTTTCTCTCGGAGCAGCCAACCAACTAGTGGTTGTAGGGGGCAGCTATTTATAGCCTAGGTAGCAGCCCGACATGATAAGACATAAATGCCCTTCAATGATATGACTGTTAGGTGGGTAGATATTTTGGGACAGCTGGCGCGTAGCACAACAACGGTCGGAATATTTTACTCTCAAATACCTCAGGGCTATCATGTTCCTCACTTTGTAGGCAATCCGCACTGGCGAATTCCTAACTCCTCAGTCAGAACAAATTCCTCAGAGACCAGAAGAACTTCGTCTCTGTCACTGAAGAATATGACTGAACTGTGTGAGATTTCCAATGGCTTCACTCGAAAGGATTGGTAGGTGTAGGATTTTGAGTTGAGCATCACATGGAAATTTTTCCTTAGTATTTCCTGGCCCCCTTTAACAGTATGGTGTTTCCTATGACTCAAGAAAGAGAAAATGAAACAGTAAAAACAAGAGTCTTCAAGCTTCATGTTCCTCGAATGATTACCAAGTCTTCAAGGTCACACCAATTTCTTCACTTTCAAAGTCTTGAAAGTCTTGAAGTCCAAAGTCTTGAGATGAAGAACTTCATTTTAGGGGTCGACTTTCTCTGTAAATATCAAACTCCTCATAGACTTATAGACCTGTGTACACTCATAAACGCATCAGTCCCTTAACCTATAAGTCTTCAATACACCAAAATCACTAAGGGGCACTAGATGCACTTACAGGACACCGCCGCACAGGAAAAACCTCGAACACGAGGTGTGGCGTAAAAATAACAAGCCATTGATAGAGGTTGATAACTTAAAAGGGCTCCTCGGATGCCCAACGTGTGAACTCCTTAGATGTCTGACGTGTGAACTCTTCGGATACACCTCGGCGATCCTCAAGATCAGAGATGGTAAGATCTGTTGAACCAACTTTCAAGACCGACGTACATAGACGAAGTATAGTTCAAAAGAACCGACGAGCATCCCCAACTTCAACACCGATTCAGGGGCTACTGATGGTGTCCTGAACTAGGGGGTACTCACCACGTCGTCTCCCGACTAGGTGGATCATGCCAATAACCCCCATGGCGGTTCACTAATGGGCTTCTTCAGGCATTCCATGACGCATACAAAGGAAGATTCCACAAGATTGACGCACAAGACGAAGACTCCTCGCCACCGACATAATTGACTAGAAATCTTTTTAAATTCTAGGCCTCCGGTACATTGTATTAATCGAGGCTAGTTTAATCAATAGATCATCTCATAGTAAGTTAGAACTCATTCATACGATCTCGAAGGTATATCATCTTGTACTCTGTACCCCAGCACAATCGATATAGCAAAAGCAGGACGTAGGGTTTTACCTCTTCGAGAGGGCCTGAACTTGGACAAACATCATGTCTCTTTACTTCCTGCTACCAACTAGCCAAAATAGCCAGCTCGGAACCCCCTACTCGAGATCTGCCGGTTTTAGCACGGACAGGTTGGAAAACGCCTCAATTATATAGGCGCGGCCGGATGGAGAGAAGTGGGCTGGACTCAAGTTTGAGTCGGCAACATCCCACAATCTGACATCTCAGATAGTGACTTGTCTGTTAAGGACTCTCCGTTTCTGACCAGCAAAATTTAAGCGCAAGCGCACAAGTGATGACGTGACGTGACATGAGACGGGCAGCGGAGGAGCGCCCAACTCTTCCTCCAGATTCGGGGGTACTAAACTTTCACCACTTTCTTTGTCATTGTCAGGACCCCGATTCCAAGTCACATCGATCTAGCCGGTAACACCTCATATCACTTTGCGGCCTCACGCACGGTATTCCCACGGGTGTCGCCATACCATGGCCCGGGACCGTTTGCGTCTTTTGGCTCACGTATATGATAGTGTCGCTAGCATCCACATGACCGAGAACCCGGCCGACATGGCTAGTCGTGAACCCAAAGCGGCACTAACCCATGGGGACAGGCATACATGAATCACATCGAGCATGTCGGTCATCAACGTATGAATTCAGGCTGTAGCACTGGGCTAACAGGACTCCGGTATCCCGGGCTGTAGCAGGCTAGGCAGGACTCCGAATATCACCGCGTGACATTTCCCCGAAGGGACAGACATAGGAACGAAGTGAAACACATGCCGGCCAGTCAAGTGTCCAAAGCAATAGTCTTTGGGCTAGCGAGGACTCCGGTGAACTGGCTGTAGCGGACTACTATCGCTCAGAAGCACTAGACTACATTTCCCCATATGAGAGGCTGCCAAGGATAAACAACTAGATTGTCGGATCCCACACATACCAAGCATTTCAAACATACACACAATATGCTCAATATGTGTAAATACAACATGGCATCACAACATAACTCTACGACTCAATATTTATTTATTAGGCTCCGAGGAGCGAGATATTACAAACATGGGTCTCATGACCCAACACTCAGAGCATACAAGTCAAAGCACAAGCGGAAGCTTAACATGTCTGAGTACAGACATCTATAAATGAAAAGGAGGCTGAGAAGCCTGACTATCTACCAGATCCTACCGAGGGCACAAGATCGTAGCTGAGGTAACAAGCTAAACGTCGAAGTCCAAGCGGAACTACTAGCGAGACTGACGTCTCTCTGCAAAAACATAAAATAGGCAAACGTGAGTACAATTGTACTCAAAGAAGACTTACATCAGAACTAACTACATATGCATCATTATCAAAAGGGGTGGTGGAGTTTGACTGCAGCAAGCCAGCTTTGACTCGGCGGCTATCCCGAACTACATCGCAAGTAACTCTTTTGAGGTGGCGCACGAGTCCACATATTCACCATATCAAATACACCACTATGGACCCGCCTCCCGTCTCCCTACGAGAACGCTATCCATAGCACTCACGCTTATCTTGCGTATTTTAGAGTATCCACTTTCACTTGTCTATGAACCGATATAGGCAACCCGAAGTCCTTCTCCATGGACACGGCTATTCGAATAGATCATATTAACCTGCAGGGTGTACTTATTCACACACGCTCTCACCACTTACCGCGTTTACACGACATGTACTCGGCAACCTTCAAGCGGAAGCCCAATGAGGGTGTCGGCCACAGCCTACCTAAACACTCAAGTCCCTAGTCCAGGTTTATCGCCTATTCGGGTTCCATCCGCAGGAGTCCGGCCGAGGTTTCCCATACAGCCCGAACGATGTGTGCAGGTGGTTCCCGAGATACCAAACGGCACTCGGTACACCGGGCCACGGTGTATCTACCGCATCATAGCCCACCCCTAGCGTCGGCCGCCACGCACGGCCTCCAACACATATCCTACAAACACCGTAAACTAGTTGCAACTCCCGGACAGAGAACGAGGGTGGTTAAGAAGCTGAGAGGGTCCATTGGTTTCGGCCCAATGCGTGGTAGTAAGCTGTTTCATGGATCGCAAACACGTAACTCAGTTCCTCGAGGACGGCTGCAATGAGACAACCCACCATGTACTCCTACATGGCCTCTCACCGCTACCTTTACCAAATCGTGTTCACACACTTAGCTCACACACAAGAGGACATGTTTACACACCTCCGATTCATTCCCGATGAATCAGACCTGACTCAACTCTAAGCAGTAGCAGGCATGACAAACAAGCATGAATGAGTAGGCACATCAGGGCTCAAGCAACTCCTACTCATGCTAGTGGGTTTCATCTAATTACTGTGGAATGACAGGCCATGCAGAGGATAAAGGGGTTCAGCTACCGCAGCAAGTAACACATGAGTCGTTGTTGTCCTAATGCAGTAAGATAGAGCAGGAGCGAGAGAGTGGGATTATATCGGAATGAACAAGGGGTTTTTGCTTGCCTGGCACTTCTGAAGATAATATAGTTCTTCATCGGTGTCATCGAACAATCGTCAGACGCCGTCTCATCGAGAGGGGACAAACACCGGCAACTGAGAAAGAACACAATTAATGCAATGCACATTCACATGAATGACATGTCATGTTAAGGTACTGAATTCACCTAATGCAATATCTAGCCAAGTTAATTGAAGTGGAATTCAAACAAGGTTAAACTCCAACTCCAAATGTTATTTCATAGATTACCCTAATCATGATTCATCCTATTCAGTGAGGTTAACTTGTTCAAACATGCGTGATCATGGCATAAACAGATTCTTCATATTTTTCTGATCATTTTTCATATATAACTTATTTCCATTGGAGTTACGGTTGAATTTCTATGAATTTTAGAAGTTTTGGATATATTCTGGAATTCCCGAGTTATAATAAATCCAGAAAATCAATTACTGTGTCAGCCTGACGTCAGTGTGACATCAGCGGGTCAACGGGACACGGTCCGGGTCAAACCTGACTACTGGGTCCAGGTTTTCAGCATAATTAGATTAACTAAATATTGATTAAAACTAATCCTAGTTAGTTAACAGGGCTGGGCCCCACCTGTCATTGACTCAAGGGAGTCAACCAGGGCCCACCCGTGGTCAAAGTCAACGTCGGCTGCACCGGCGTTTAGCCGCCGGCGAGCCCGACGCGGCGGTGGAAGTGGATTTGGCCATTCCGGCGACCAAATGGGTCGCGGAGGGCATCTAGGTGGAGCTGGGGTCGAGCCGCAGCTCTTGGTGGAGTTGGTTGAGGTCGGGGCGGCCGGAATCGGCGCCGGCGACGAGGTTGGCGGCCGCCGGAGTTCGGACGAACTCGGGGTCGTCGTTAGGAGGCACGGCAGGAGGTGCGGAGGGCTGCTACGAGCTCCTGGTGCTGCGCCGAGCACGAAGGTGAGGTTGGCTTCAAGCCATTGTGGCTCTAGCCACGACGGCGCCATGGCCGGCGGCGGGGAGTTTTCGGGTGAGGTGGAATCGGCGGCTAGGGAAGCTAGCGAGAGGGGGAGGTGAGGGGAAAAGCTCAGTAGCTCACCGCGAGCACGATGGAAAGGTCAGTGGCCGTGGGGGAGGTCGGAGGCGACGGAATCACGGCGACGATCTCGGTTGCCCGAGGAGGAAGACGACGACGTCGAGGGCGTTGCAGCGCTTCCCGGCTCGCGTGGCTCAGCGGAGAGGTTCAGGGTGGCGAGGCGGAGCTCGTGGGCGGAATGGCTGGCCGTGGGGAGGTCGGTGGCTAGCCATTTAACCACGACGGTGGCGAGTGGGGCCGCTGGGCGGAGTGAGAGAGCAGAGGAGGGGAGAGGCCATGGGCGAGGGAGAGAGGGGTCAGGGGGGGTGCGTGGCGCTCGGGGGAGGCGTCCAGAGCGTCGGGGGAGGGGAGCGGCAAGCAGGAGGTGGCGCGGCGAGCGTCGGGCACGCGCCACGCCTCGCCTCTGCCTACTGGCAGAGGAAGACGATGAGCGGCGGTGTAGGTGGGCTGGGCTGGTGGAATTGGGCCGGGTGGGCTGGGAGGTGAGCGCCAGGTAGGGTTTCTCTCCTCTTTTTTTTATTTGTTTTAGTTTTCTATTATCTGCTTTAAGTTTGCAATTAAAAACCCAACCAAAACACTTTGGTTAATTCTGTGAATTTTTGTGAGGTATATTTGAATTATTTTCAAACCACACAATAAATCTCAGAGTATTTGGAGCAATCAATATTTAATGGTAACTTTTAAACTCCAACTCAAGTACCATAATGATTTAATTCAATGACCAAAATGTCCTGGAAAAATATGCATTATCTCTGGTAGAGGCTTTCACCTTTTTCCATAAATCATGGACATTTTAAAAGGTTATTTTGAGGTCATTGAAAATATTTTGGTTGAACCTATTTGAATTGCTTTAATGCTAGGGTTTAGGCAATCCCCATTTCAAGTTTCTTAAAAATTTAAACATGATGCATGGATGCAATGCCACTTGTTACAAGCAAGCTCTAGGGTTGTGACAGTCATAACACCTACATGGGCTCTTAGAGATTTTTCTGATCATGATGGATGGGCTCAAACCCACGCCATATTTCAACACGCCACCTGCGAACCGTAGAGGCGTTTTTCGCTCTCAAAGCACCCAGGAGTCGGGTACTCTAGCATCCTTTATATAAGTAAAATGGTCCACACACCATGAACAGATAGATCGAGATTCCCTATACTTGTGGAGGAGATGAGAAGCTTGATGAGAGGAGGAAGTTTAAGCTAGCTCATGTAGCTCGTGCATGTAATGGAGTTACTCACTACTTAGCCAAGTTTTGTAGAATTTGCTGAAATTTTGTCTATTATGGGCCAGCCCAATAGCAGTTTCAGAAATTCCTAATAAATCCCAGAGGCCTACACAGCCCATTCATGCAAAGCAAGAGGTGGAACTAAAGTTTAGTCCCACATTGCTAGTTTAGAGGGAGTTGGACCTCTTTATAAGGGAGGTTCTTTCCCCACATGTATGAGCATGAGAATAAGAGGGACATCCACGCGCGCTCCTCCTCCGCCGCCCCGCCCCGGCCCGCCCCGCCCCGCCCCGCCACGACGCGACGCGGGTTGCGGGAATGAGCCGATGTCTAAATTTTTGCCACGCACGACGGGTATACGAAAGGTCACACAGAAGCTGAAACGTTTTTGCAGTTGTGGAGTTTGAATGCGAACGGTGTAGCCCTTCGGCTGCTGGATGTTCGCTTCATCTTCATCTCTTCGTTTCACCTTCCGTCGCTGCCCTCTCGCCTCCTTCTCTTGCGCCTATAAAAGGGAGGTCGCTCCTCTCAGAGTGACGCACCAGAACTTCTCCTTCGTCTCGCCACCGGTTCAATCTCCGTCTTTGCTTGTCTTCCTCATCCCGGCTTGCGGCGTGCACCATGAAGTCGGACATGAGGCCTCAAAACTGCACCTTTTGAGTCCTCAGACGGGAGAAGGGTGATAAGGTTTTGGGAGGCGCTTGGCGACCATCGACTTCTTCGTCACATACGTCCGGACTCACGACTACTTCCCGACGATGACTTCTTCCCCGACGTCCACGACCTCCTCGGCGACATGGTGGCGAGGACCCCGACCAAGTCCGGTAACCTGCTGCTGCTGCCCCCTACGTGTTCGTCCCCTTTCTATTAGAGGTTCTGCTACAGCTTCTTGTTCTAGTATTTTCCTAGATATGTTAGACTCTATTTCATATATGCAACTTGCTATACTGTTTGCTCAAGATATGTTTAGTTACGGTTCATATATGAAGATGTTGTTTACCTTCTCTTTGTCAAATCGCATGGCTTATTTTATCACTGCTACACTAGTGATGCTTTATCTAGTATTTTTGTTAATAAAATCACTCGGTAAATTGCTCATATTTTCAACAGAATTGAGCCCCGCCTCCGCCTGGATCAATTTGATGGTCCTCCCGTCCCGTGTTCCACAGTGCCAGGGGATAGTACTACGGGTCACGGACCCTCTTCCCAAGTTTTCTTGCGATGAGTTGTCTATTGTCATCGTCCCCACGACGAACAGTTCAACAAGAGAAAGGCCCACCAATAGTACATGCGGCACATGTCTCCCCTGCAGCGACTAGCATGCTCGGTAATAAATTTTTGTACCTGGTAAGTAGTATCCGACGCATTTCCTGTGCGGTGCGGTGCGGCACAGCAAGTTCCGCATTTACCCATCCATTATTGCCCGGCCGGTAGACATGATGATTGCATCACCCGACGGCCGACGCCCAGGCCAAGCCAAACGCACCCGAGCGCGAGCACTATTTGTCGGCGTTCTTCTTCTACCCAGTGACCACTGCCGTCTAGCCCCCCTCTCCTCTCTGGTTTCTCCACACGCAATGGACCCCATCTTCCTCGCATCCGCGGCGGCGACATGGGCACTCAACAAGCTCCTCGACCACCTCAAAGACTCCGCCATCAAGGCGCTGCTGAGGTCGGAGGGACTCGACAGGGAGGTCGGCCCCATAGAGGTCACGCTGATGCGCGCCAACCTCGTCCTCGGCTCCGTGCCCACCGGATCGGCCGCCTCCGGGGTGAGGATCAGGAACAAGGAGCTCATAAATCACGTCAACAAAGTTCACCAGCATGCGTCTTTCTTGGCCAATGAGCTCGACAAGGTCAAGTACCAGTGCATCAAGCAAGAGGTACCTTCTCAAATCTACCATTTCCTGTCTTACGGTTTATTTGGTTGGATCCGTAAGTAGCCACGCCAAAATTATGGCACGACTAAATTTGGGTGAGCTCTAATTGTTCAGCGACTGTATGTATTTTTATTCTTATTTTGGCAAAAATCGATTGGCCCTACCTTTGGCTGGCACCCAAGGACAGATTAACGGTTTACAAATTAGATTATTATTAGGGACCTTCATGGAAGCTATGGCTACCTGTTAGTATCAGGTACGGTTTCCATTTTCATCGATAGAAGGCAAGATCCACCATTGTTTGCCATGGATTAGGAGGAGCAATAGGTTGCCTTTGCATGTACGAGTTTTCATTTACGGTGCCCTTGTGCTCGGTACACCGGGGTCAGAGCACATGTTAAATTTAATTTTGCCCTTCTCATTTACAAAGAGGTCAAGTTAGACTTTGTACTTCTCTGGATATGCGTGTGTGCCGTAGGCTCCCTGAATCTCGATCACGTGCGATGTTCGCCTCCACCACATCCGCTGCCATTAAATCAAAAGAGTTGAACGATCAATATCAATTAGGACACATTTGGGGCTCAGTTCTTTTAGAGCTTTGGGAAAATATTGTAGTTTCGTTTATTTTTAAACCACGGTGTTAAATAGTTTGGTGAGTTTGACATCAACACACGCAACATTTCCATAAACCGTAGTAACTTCAATGTTGTGGATTTTTAGTATTTCAAAAGGAGTAGGGCATTTTGGAGACCGGGCTCCATGGAGGCCTTTATTTTGAAAAATTCAAACTTTTCTGTTTCCAAAAATTCTGAAAACAAATACACATGTATGCAAGGAAGTAATGTGTATGTGTGGCAAATTTTAGGACAAAATACCTTGAATTGCGAGCTGCACAAGAAGACAAAGTCATGGACTTTCAGGATGAACAGTACATATGCTAAAAAGCCATAGATTTGTCTTTTTATAGCTCTCATTTTAACGTATTTTGACCTGAAAAATTGCACACGTGTACATTATGTATCTAGGTATATGTGTATATTTTTCCAGATTTTTTTAAAACTGAAAATTTTAAACTTTGAAGTTTTCAAATTAAGGCCTCCATGGAGCTCGGTCTCCGTTAGGCATTTTAGCAAAAGAAGTCTTAACCTTTTTCTCAATCAAACTAAGAAAATCTGCGGTTTTTAGAAAAAAATGAAGCATTTGTTTGCCAACCATTGGGATGACATTTTAGATTAATAAGAAAAAACTATGCTCAAACTAGGTCTAAATGGTGCCGGAAAAGAACCTATTAAACATCCATTCAAAGAGTGGCATGTGGTATATGTGGAAACTAATTAGTATAGTGTAATAAAAGGTTCAGGTAAAAGGATCAAATTTACAAATAGACAAAATAAGATGTAACAGATAATATAAAAAAAGAAAAGGATAATAGTAAGATGCATATACACATGACGAGGGTAGCCGTTCTATTGTATCCTTGTAGTGTGTATATCATATCTAGACTGAACAGGTCTAGGTGGCCTTGAAGTACTCCCTCCGTAAAGAAATATAAGAGTGTTTAGATCACTAGAGCGTTTAGATCTCTAAAATAGTGTTTTAAACGCTTTTATATTTGTTTATAGAGGGAGTATAAGTTAATCTAGAATCAGACGTATCCATTCTCTATTAGTCAAGAAACAAAGCAGGCACTTGCGCATCAAATAACATTAGTAGAAAAATAACACATTTAGGATGTAACATACATTACTCTTATGAACTCTTCCACCTGTAATAGTTTACAGCCATAAATTTTGGAGCACCTAAGATACCTCTGCAATTTATTTTCCCTTGTGAAGTGGTATTTGGGTTTGTTTGGTTTCAGTGCCCCTCGACGAAAAAGAGGTAATGCGACTGCATTAGCTACTGTACACTCCCAAAGCCCAGGCAGCCCCATCTGCCAGGGGAACAAATGCTTCATTTTTTAGTTTGTAGCCTAAGGTTACCACAACTTAGGTGTGTGTTTCTCGTAGACATAGTTTCTTGCCAAATTTTTCCACACTTGTGACAATATTTTGTTCACTACACTTTTGTGCCAGCCACGGTCTGGCTAAGGTTTGTTATGGCAAAATTAGTCATGAAGATAACATGTCGAGCGCATCCTTGACTGCCCCTACAATTGCAATTGGTCTCCAAACTATTCACTATTTAGGTTGCACCAATTTTGCCTTTTGTGTACATGACTATATTATTTTTGCGTTATTTTTTGCAATATACTTGTACTTGTTATACCATGTTTTATGTATTTAAGATTGCATAAAAAAACTATCACAAATATTTGGACGTGGTCAAATTTATTTAAGCATAGGGTGCTAACGCGCCCATGGGAATACCTTTTCTTTTAACTGACCAATTATTTTAGTTGAACTAACATAATTATCTTCACTTTAATCTGTACTCTGGTGCACTGTTTCTCTAGACTGTTCTGCTGATCTGCTTTACTGCTTTGTGAAATCTAAGTTGCTACTTTGTAACACCGAGTTCATTAGCACCCTCTTGAATACTTCTAAAAAAAATATGAGAATTTTAATCCTACCATTTCACATTTATGATGAATAGGTAAAGAAGAAGAACCTGGAGAATGCAGGCATTGTCAAATCCTCTCAATCCAAAATGAAAGCTATCACTCAAATTGGAACATCGGAGCAAAAAATTAGTGGATATAACATAAAACTGATAAAAAAGACTGCTGATGAGTTGGAGAAGATTTGCAATGATGTTCATGATGCTCTCGTGGTAGAGAAGCTCGGTCAGATTGTTGAAGCAACAAAAAACATGGACATAGACACACGTGAGACAGTAGACAACAGAACTGAAGCTGACGTGGTCCGAAGAGAAGAGGAAAATGATATTATAGAACTAGTAACTGCAAGTGCACCGACTCATCAAGAGCCATTAGTTCTTCCAATAGTCGGTGATGGAGGTGTTGGGAAGACAACACTTGCTCGACAAGTGTATAATGACAAACGTGTGAAACATAAGTTTGAAATGATGATATGGATCTATGTGTCTGCCAACTTTGATGAAGTCAAAATTACACAAGGGATTCTGCAACAAATACCTGGGTGCGAGTATAAACCAAGTACAAACCTTAACGTGCTTCAGAGCAGCATCAAGAAACACTTGACTGGAAAATTTCTAATTGTTTTGGATGACATGTGGGAAGAGAGCCAGGGTCGCTGGGACAAGCTTTTGGCTCCACTTAGATGTACGGGAAAAGGGGGTGTGGTCCTGGTGACAACTAGAAAGCTATCTGTTGCCAATGCAACAGGCAGATCCAATGCACCTATCAACTTGGATGGCATGAAGGCAGATATGTTCTGGTCCTTCTTCCAAACATGCATATTTGGTCATACGAATTATCGAGGCAAAAAGCTTCTGAATATTGGAAAGGAAATAGCTACCAAGCTGAAAGGAAATCCTTTAGCAGCTAAAAGTGTCGGCGCACTTTTGGGGAAAAATCCGAATGAGGATGCCTGGAGAAATATATTAGATAGAGATGAGTGGAAGATACAACAAAATGAGACGGATGACATCATACCAGCACTAAGGCTCAGTTACAATCACCTGCCTGACCGCCTTCAGCAGTTATTCTCATATTGTGCTCTGTTTCCGAAGGGTTACAAATTTGACAAGGAACAGTTGATACGTATGTGGATTGCTCTTGGCTTTGTCACACATGAGAGGATACCAGTGGGAGATGCAGCACGTTACAGTTTTGATGAATTGGTATACGGGAGCTTCTTCCAGAAAGAGGAACAGTACTTTATTTTGCATGATTTAATGCATGATGTAGCACAAGAAGTATCAGCATTTAAGTGCCTTACTATTGCTGGTCCAGATCCTCAGGAAGCCTCCCATTCTGTACACCTTATTCGTCATGTCGGCATCTGGACTGAGATGGTGTACAATGAAGGAAGCATGGAACGTAATGAAACCTTTGAAGAAAAGTTAGACAAGATACAGGACGGAGATATTCTGAAATCATTGGAGAGTTTCATGCTTGTAGGCGCATATGATGAGAATTTCTCTGCAAAGTTTGCGAAGACCCTGGAAAAGTTACAGTATGTTCGGCTACTTCGGTTATCAATGCATTTCAATGTCGATGCTTTGCTATCCAGTGTCACAAAGTTCATCCATCTTCGGTATTTAGAACTCAGGTATACATCTCAGGAGCGCAAACCTTTACCTGAGGCTATATGCAAGCTCTACCACCTACTGCTACTGGACATCATGCACTGGAGTGGTTTAGATGACTTGCCAAAGGCTATGAGTAATCTGGTGTGCTTACGCTATCTCCTCGTTCCGGGGTCAGGGTCATTGCACTCAAGGATATCAAGAGTTGGACAAATGAAGTTTCTGCAAGAGCTCAGTGAATTTCGGGTGCAAGAAGAGAAAAGCTTTGAGATTTCACAGCTGGGACCTTTAAGTGAGATCAGAGGGTCACTTCGTATCCTTGATCTTGACAATGTCAAAACAAAGCAAAAGGCTTCTGAGGCAAGGATTAAAGATAAAAAACATCTGAGGACACTTTCACTTTCATGGGGTAGTGCAAGTGCAAGAGGAAGTGCCGCTGTCCAGAAGGAAGTGATTGAGGGTCTTAAACCACATGATCGTCTTGCACATCTTCATATCATAAATTATGCCGGTGCCTCTCCATCGTGGATCGCAATGAAGGGTTTAGAAAGCCTACATCTCCATAACTGTACGGGCATAGATGTCCTGCCACCATTTGAGGAGATGGAATGCCTGCAGAAACTGTCCTTGATTGGCATGTCTTCTCTGAGGGATGTCGACATTGACATGGGGCCTGAGGATGACGAGCTCGAGCTAAGCGAAGTTGAAATAGCAAGTTGTTCAGCTTTAACATCCATAAGGCTTCATTTTGGCAAGATATTGACTAAGTTTGATGTTAAAGATTGTGTGGCACTATCTTTCATAGAAGGTTTGCCATCCTCTGGTCAACGGAAGCACTACGTGATCCAAGGATGCCCTCAGCTTCCAGCTGATACTGTCTAACATGGATTATCTGCTGCCAAAACCACTCCGAAAATAATCTGTAAGTATTGCTTCTCTAAACCAATGTAGCCATTTACAAATTGTCTTATGCTCATATGTTCTCCTACTTCATGGAAGATTTTACATTAGGCGAGGACTCATCCTGATAACTCAATTCATAGCCTTCTAGCTGTGCTGATTATTTAACTGTTAGAAATTATCATTGTAAAGTGTCAATCATATTTAACAGGCTCAAGCAGCCAGGTTGGTCCCCATCTCATGGTATCACTAGATAAAAAGATCTCCCAGAAATCTCTACCCTCACATATCTTTCTCCTCTGCAAATTTCTGTCTGCTTAATTCCGATCCAGTCATGGTGTGCCTAACTCTCATAACCAATAGTGGCCCTACATGGCATGGTATCAGACAATTTTAGATTTCTTCATCTTCCTTTTTGTGAGCTGTTTTTTCCATATAAAAAGATATTTTTCTATGCTCTTTCCGCTAATTTAACTATACAAATATGTATATATGTTATATAGATACATAGAACATATGTACACGTACATGTCCATTTTTCTAGAACTTCTTAACACATTTATACATAAATCTTGATTTTTATTATTATTATTGGAATTTCGGGGTCACTTGAGCCCAGGGGATCCAAATGTGTTAATACCCTTTGCTACCAAAGCTACCCCCAATAATCAGTGGCTAGGTTTTCACTGTCCTCTTAGTTACCTATGAGGAAAGGACCTTAAAAAGGGCTCTTCAATTAGCACATTCAGTACATGCGTTTTACAGGAATCTCAGTGGATTTGGTTCATATGAATATCTCCTGAGAATTCTTATTTGCTCGTCTTTCCTTGTGTTAGATCATAAACCATGCACTGTGCGGGGGCCACGCCCCCCCCAAGGGCTGCGTCGTACCTACGTATAGAGCAATATACGCCAAGTAGATTAGGGCAGGTCAAACAGATTTTGGACTAATTGCCCCCCTCAACGGGTGCGCTCAAGCCCTGGCCCAGGAACTTTGCAAGTTAAGCCCATGTATCTGTAAGGTCAAGCCCACACCAGGGAAACAAACGGCCAGCTAGTTCTGGAAACTGACTGGCCACGATCGAGGGAATCCTCCTGAATCGATAGGCGCGGCCTTTACGACACGACGGGTAATGCCGCTGCGCGTAGCCGCCGGGAAGTTCGACCAGGGCATCCGCACAACGCATCAGGAAAAGCGCCGATGGGAAAATAGTCCTGGTGAGTGTCCTTGATTCTTGATTTATACTATGCAATACCGATGAACTGGTCCGCATCTGGCTCCAGTAGACGAGCAACTTCTTGATTTAGATGGAATTAGTTAGGGCTGGCAAATTCTTGACTTATTGAAAGAAGGTACTGTTAATTTAGGCATGCGCTGAATCTATCATCTGAGTTTGTATTTCAGGTTGATTAGAAATCTACAAATACTAGTTTGTATACATGATAACGAAATTAGTTGATATACAAACTACTGATCAATATTTGTCACAAGTAAAATTTACAAAAGCTGGAATCGAAAACGAACCATATTTCTATTGCAAAATAAATATTATCTTGCATTCCTTTTTGCATGGCCATTATAGAAAAAAGTATATGTTCGTTGTCTTCTTCGCCCCCCCTATGTTCAAAATCTGGCTCCGCCCCTGCATGCACAGCACACGAAAACACTTCATCCACAGCCTCGTTTAATGTTCTGCACGCTCCCCCTCTTTGCATGTTCATTTACTTTGTGTACAGGTGTACTATCTATAAAAAAAAACTGTTCACCATGTTGTTTAGTGAGGATATTTCTATCTTCTTGAGTGAGGATATTCCTATGTACGCAGTTTCCTGTTTGTTTTTATATTTCTGTTGTCCATCAATTTGAGTGCATTATCTCACTTCCTCTACTGATCTAAGAATCGTTTTCAGGATAGGGAAAGCAGAACAATTTGAATGCAAACTTGTCGCTGTGGATTCAAAAGCAACGTGGACTCTAAGATGGTTTTACTTCGCTGTGGTTTTTCCTCATTCGTGTCATGGCACTTCGTCATCACTTTCTTCGCAAAATAAAATATGGAGAAATTTGTGTCCAATGCATGTGTGTTTGGCAAGCACAGAGCACCTACATCTGCTTGTCATGGGAACACAAACCCATTTATGTTGTTCGGGTTCAATAAGTACAAATTTGTGTGTATCGGCATGTTAATCATTCAAGGAAACAAGGGTGACTTGTGATATTCTGCCCATGGGAGTGTGGTACACTTGTATATTATCGCTCTAAAGATACACATAATCACATTTCAATAAGACCAATGTGCTACAATATATTTCCTGTATGTATGTCTCCAAGTAATTAATGATCAATTTCATCAGAGATTCATTGATGTAAGCTGAATATGAAAACCATATCTGCTGAGTAATACTCCACTCTTTCTGTTTTTTACGGGGTTATTGCTCGATAATTGGCGTACAGTCAGTTGGCACATGATGCAACCAGCAAGCAGCAAGAAGTGCTAACATAGGATCTTCCATAATTTGCAAGCTCATGAGCTTGGGTACCCTAGCTACAGGTGGCGGCAGCGGCTCGGGGCTAGGGAATGATCACGTGGGGGAAACAGGCTAATTGTTGGCTAGATCTAGGAGTGTTCGCGACTGCGATGCAAACAGCTCTGTGTCTTAAGTTAAAATAAAATTGTGTGTAGTTCGACTAGTGAGGACGTCGTAGACCTAATATTTCGACCTTCATTCACGCCCCAGCGTTGGCACATTAAGAATCTAACATCATACAAGAAAAAAATCGATGGAAGGAGAACACCCTACAATTTCATTGAAATGAAACTGATGATAAAGCACCCAGCATTTTAAAGTTCCAGGTGACAGCAGTTACAATACTACACTAGGACAAGAACACTAAGTTCAGCCACCACAAGACAGAACAACAGCCACCATGTAGAACACATCACTCATCAAACTGAACCTACAAGCTTATCAACACAGAAACTGACGCTACAGATCTCTACCATCCATCAACCATTCACCTGTCCCTGCGAGGAAGAAGCCCTTCCAACTCCCATCTCAGATATTAGTCTCAGGATCAGTAGATTACAAGGCTTGATCATACAGCTTCAGGAGGGAAAAACCATGTCGGCCGCCACTGGCCAGCGTGACGTGGTGGTACTGCGGCGGTCCCTGACATTAGCGGCAGGAACGTCTCATTCCTGATGTTGTAAACACCGGCGTCGCGAAGAGGATTTGCAGAAACTTCGGGCAGGGATAGTCACACATGAAGTAGATGCAGTCCTCTTGGTATCCAGTGCATTCTCCAGCACGCAGGGACTTGGAGCTATGTTGGCCAAGAAAGAGCGCATGGCCATCCAAATCACTTACTGTTCTCCATCCAACGGGTTCGGCACGCAGATCTGCCTCAAAAACCCCAAGTGCAACAGTACGGTCATGCTCTAAACAGTCATCACTTGTTGGACGGGCCATAGAACGGAACCACCGTATCACCATCAATAGTCTATCGCCACATTCAACTAGATAGTCCCTTACCATACACGCCCCCTCTCTCGACAAGGATTGAGGTATTCCACCCAAGTCACCCAGAGAGTGAATTACGCACTCCATGGATGCAATGAAAAGATCCTTGTCTAATTCAAAGATGAAAAGGTAACCAGACCCGCACAGCCCGTACAGCTTTCCATCAAAGAATGCGACATCCCCGAGGTGCAGAACTGGATGCTCATCGTCTCTGAATGAGTCAGTCTCAAACGGTGGTTCGCTAATACAAAGTGTACCACAGTTACTATCATCCATGATCAGTGCAGCAACAAGGGAACAGGGCGATGAGTCAAGGGGAAAGGGCACCACCAACTTGTAGAAAATTGGACTAAATCTAGAATCGAGATCCAATATTTCACGCTTCCATACTTTGGCTAGCTTAGGAAGCTCCAACCTGGTCTTGGAGAAAGGGTTCATCAAGTAGCACACATCATCATTGTGCATGAGGAATAGCCAGTTTCCGATAGAGCCCTGGCAACACGCACCTTCTGGTAAAGATATGTGGTGAATTTCACCGCTTGGAATGCTGAGGAAGGTACCGTCAGGGAGCGTGAGCCATGGGAATGGGAGAGGAAGGGGTTGCAACATACTATTAGAGCGCCATGGGTGGCAGACAGCTCTTAGACGAACACGGTCAGCTAAGGAAGGCAGGTGCTTGAGGACAAGGCCAAGGAGTTCCGGGTGGAGATCTGACCAAGGGGGGGATCGTGCAGCCTCCATCATGTAAGTCTACAAGAGAAGACATAGGATTCGTAATTAAACAGAGCTGAAACTGCAACTTGCAATACAAATGCTTCGTGTACTATTTTAAGACCAAATTTCATGAGCTCAATTTTATAAGAAAGCAGCAGAAGCTTAGAGTATCATCAAAATATGAAGATGGGGGCAACCATAAATCCATCATACAGAAAAACACTAGTGAAATTACATCCGCCGAACCACCTAGCCATGCGCTACACATACACCCTTCTTGCACTTGGTAAAAACAGTTGCAGTAAACAGTACAGTAAGCACCATTCCAAGTAAGATTAGATAGTATGCTAAGCACTGCTTTTTTCAATATAATGAGGTGGATGACTATGACATTGAAGAAGATTCTTTCATTCCTTTCCTCTGTTAGATGTGTATAGTCTTTCTTGCCCTTTATCATACACATGTATATGTACTGGCCCTTGGCCCTCCTGTGAATGTAGTTGCTCACTTATCCAACATGGTATCAGTTGCCAGGTTCCTCCTCCTCTCTCGCACGCTGCAGCTCCGTGCCTAGCCTCCCCCGTCGCTGGCCACCTTCTCCGCGCCCGGCAGTCCCTGCCCGCGCCCGCGCTCGCGTGCTCAGCCGCATCCAGCTCGCGCCAGGCGCGCCAGCGCCGCGCCGCCTACCCGGCTGCCTCCTCCCCGTCCGGCCGTGCCCAGCGCGCCCAAAGCCGAGCCTCTTCCATGAGCCCCAGGCCCGCGGCTGCCTTCCTGGCCGCCTCCTCCCGTCCGGCCGTGCCCAGGGCGCGCCCAGGCGAGCCTCTTCCGCGCGCCCCAGGCCCCGCGGCTGCCTCCCCCGCCGACTTCTCGATCTGGCTGGGGCTGCTGCTGCTCGGGCTCCTGTGTCCGCAGGCGCCGCCCCGGGCCGGTCTTCCTGGCCTCTCGATTCCCCCACTCGGGGCTGGCTCGGGCTAGCGTGAGGCTCTCTGCCCCGATCCAGATCCAGATCGGGGGAGTTGAAAAAAAAACAGGGGAGAAACACAAAGTTCCGTCATGTCTTCTGCGGGCTAAGTTGCTGTTCCTAGGTGCTCAGTGATCTTTGATGGCACCAACTATGCTGAGTTTGTGGGGTTCATGCGCATCCATATGCGTGGTCTTCTTCTGTGGGGTGTTCTTTCTGGTGAAGTCCCTTGCCCGCCATGCCCTGTTGCGCCCGTGGCCCCAATTCCAACGGTGCCGCCGGTACTTGCTCCCGAGGCTTCTCAGGCTGACCGGGATGCCGCCAAGGCCCTTGATGATGCTGCAGTTGATGCTTATGATCAGCAGGTATCTGCTTATTCCGATGCTCTTTCGGTGTACCGCGATGATCTCTCTGCTTACACTCAGTGGTGCAATGACGATGCTCGTGCTGCTGCTGTTCTCACTGCAAGTGTCCTCCCTCAGTTTGCTTCGGAGTTCATGGGACTTGGCACCGTTGCAGCGATGTGGTCTTATCTTTGTCAGCGATATCAGCCCTCTGGTGATGCTCTCTACCTATCTGTGGTGCGTCAGGAGCACACACTCCAGCAAGGTGATTCCTCTGTTGATGAGTTCTATTCACAGTGCTCTGCCATCTGGCGTCATCTTGACTCTCTTCGGACAGTTGTTTGTGGCACCTGTCGTTCTTTGTCGAACTACTCGGTCCGATCTGGAGTTTCAGCGGGTCCATGAGTTCTTATCTCGTCTCCGCTCTGAGTTTGAGCCTAGACATGCTCACTTGCTTGCTCGTGGTCGTGTTCCTATCTCGGAGGTGCTTGCCGAGCTTCGTGCTGAGGAGACCCGCCTTCTCCGCCGGGTTTCTTTGGTGGTCCCGTCAGGCCGGGCTGCTCGGGCTCCTGTGTCGTCTGCTCGGCTCACCGCTCTGCCGCTCCTCCCCACACCTTCAGGGGAGGTGGGTCGCCCTGCTTATACTGAGAGGGGCCGGTCGCGCCGTGACACCTTTTGTGGCTACTGCTCTCGGCCAGGTCACCCAGAGTCTAATTGCCGTGAGAAGAAGCGAGACCAGCGGCGCTCCTCTTCCAGTGGGACTCCTGGATCTTCCTCGACTCCATCACTCACTGATCAGGACATTGTGAGGCTCAAACGCCTCTTGGCTTCCTCAGGCTCTTCGTCGACTGGTTCAATTTCTTTGTGGATCAAGGCGTCCACTTCTCCACCACCGCAGGCATCTACACAGTCAGGTACATCTTCGTGGGTTTTGGATTCTGGAGCCTCCTTCCATATGTCTTCTGATTCTTCTGTGCTGTCTTCTCTCCTACCTCTTGATTCGCCTGTTAATGTTCTTACCGCCGATGGCACATCTCTACCTGTTGCAAGTCATGGTCTTCTTTCCACTCCATCTTTTTCTGTTCCTAGTGTTTCCCATGTTCCTCGTCTTACCATGAATCTGTTTTCCGCTGCCCAACTTACTGATTCTGGTTGTCGTGTTATTCTTGATACCGACTCTTGCTCCATTCAGGATCATCGCACCAAGGCTTTGGTTGGTGCTGGGCCCCGGCGCCGTGAGTCAGAGGGCCTTTGGGAGGTTGACTGGCTTCATGTTCCTTCCGCTGCCACCACCCCTGCCAGCTCCCATGCTCTTGCTGCCTCTTCATCTGCGTCCTTCCAACAGTGGCATCATTTCCTTGGTCACATCTGTGGCTCTCGCTTGTCTTCTTTAGTTCGTCAGGGCCTCTTAGGGTCTGTATCTGGAGATGTTTCTTTACATTGTAATGGTTGCAGACTTGGCAAACAGACCCAGTTGCCTTATCCTACCAGTGAGTCGGTATCTCATCGTCCTTTTGACTTAGTTCATTCTGAGGGTTGGGGTCCCTCCTTTTGATTGAAAGGTGGTCATCGCTATTATATCTTGTTTATTGATGATTTCTCTCGCTACACTTGGCTCTACTTCATGAAATCGCGTAGCGAGGTTCTCTCTATATGCAAACGTTTTGCTGCCATGGTTCACACCCAGTTTTCCACGCCCATTCTCACTTTTTCGTGCGACTACCGGTGAGTTTATCTCCCGCTATTGCGTCAGTTTTCTTGCGAACAGGGTACTCTTACCCAGTTCTCATGTCCGGGTGCTCATGCTCAGAATGGCGTTGCCGAACGTAAGCATCGCCATCTCCTTGAGACGGCTCGTGCTCTGATGATTGCCGCTTCTCTCCCACTCCACTTTTGGGCTGAGGCTATTTCCGCATCCACCTACCTCATCAACATACAGCCATCGACTGCTCTGCAGGGTGGTATTCCTATGGAGTGTCTCACTAGTCGCTCTCCTGACTACTTCGCTCTTCGTATGTTTGGATGTGTGTGTTATGTCCTTCTTGCCCCACGAGAACGCACCAAACTGACTGCTCAGTCGGTTGAGTGTGTTTTTCTTGGCTACAGTGATGAACATAAGGGCTATCGCTGCTGGGATCCTGCTGGTCGTCGTTTGCGCATTTCGCGTGATGTGACCTTTGATGAGTCTCGCTCTTACTACCCACGTCCTTCTACCTCGAGCTTTCTCTGTGGATGATCTGTCCTTTCTTTTTCTCCCTGATACACCCCGCTATGTGCCTCCTCATGTCTTTCCTCCTCCGCCTGCACCTCTCCTTCCTTCTCCTTCACCACCGACACCATCTTCCCCATCCTCCTCCTCCACCTCTCCACCATCATCTCCAGTCCGTCGCCCTCTCTCACAATTTCCTCTCCACTATACTCGTCGCCCTCGTTCTGAGGATGTTTCCTCTGATGCGCCTTCCACCTCTGGTGCACCTCCTTTCACGCCTCCCCCGGTTCATAACCTCCGTGCTCGGCCTCGCCCCCCGCCTGATCGCTACTCTCCTGATCGGTACGGTCTCTCTGTCATTGCTGAGCCCACTTCCTATCGGACTGCCATGACTCAGCCTGAATGGCAGCTTGCGATGGCCGAAGAGCTTGCTGCCCTTGAGCGCTCTGGCACATGGGATCTGATTTCCCTTCCTTCTGGGGTCTGTCCCATCACCTGCAAGTGGGTCTACAAGATTAAGACCCGCTCTGATGGTTCTCTTGAGCGCTACAAAGCGCGCCTTGTGGCCCGTGGTTTTCAGCAGGAGCAGGGACGCGATTATGTTGAGACATTCGCCTGCCGCCCACATGACCACCGCTTCGCACTCTTCTTCTTTGTTGCCTCTGTTCGTCATTGGTCTATCTCTCAACTTGATGTTCAGAACGCCTTCCTTAACGGCGAGTTGCGTGAGGAGGTTTATATGCAGCCACCACCGGGGTACTATGCTCCTGATGGTATGGTCTGTCGACTTCGCCGCTCCCTCTATGGTCTTAAACAGGCTGCCCGCTATAGGCTGTCCCGCTGTCGACTTCGCCGCTCCCACCACCCGGGTACTATGCTCCCGCTGCCATTAAATGAGAAGATGACTACTGTGGCGGAGCTTCATAGGCTGTCCGGGCTTGCAATGCGGTCTGTAATAGACCATCTTTGGCGAAGGGCCTAAGCCGACGATTACTTTGGTTTGGTGCAACAAGTCCTTGGGGCCGTATCTCAGATCGACGCACTGAGAAGGTCGGTGTGCATAGAGGGCGCACGAATGGCTCTTGCCCGCGTTAAAGCATTTTGGGCAGATATGGAGGCCACCGTTGTAGCGACCCAGTGTCCGGCAGGAGGCCAGGATCCGGCCGAGCACTACTTGGAGCAGGTAACAGAAGGTGCCCGCTTAATAGAGGCGCAGTGCTCGAAGAATGTCTTGTTCGAGTGACAAATTGAATCATTGTAAAAATAATGTGATTTTGAGTATACTTTTTGCGTGAAGTATTGTTGTGTCCCGTGCGTCATATATATATATATATATATATATATATATATATATATATATATATATATATATATATATATATATATATATATATATATATATATATATATATATATATAGACACACACACACACATAAACACTATTCTGATCACGAGATCTGAATAATATTCTGATCACAACTTGACCTGCCCCGCTAGTAGTACATTGAACTTTCCTTTGAACTCGGTTGAACTTCCGACAACATTGCCCAAATGGAGCTTGCGATATACCGTTGGAAAGCTATGGACACCATTATCATGACCCAACTTAAATTTTTGGTGAAATATAAGCGGTTTAAGAGTAGTTTTGAAAACCATTTTTTCTTTGCACAAAAATCGTGAATCGTATTTTCGATCGCATTTCTAAACCATTTATCGGAATGAGGCATATAATATGCCGTTGGAAAGCTGATACAAAACCGCTCCTTCCACATGTTGAAAGTTTTTTCTAATTCCCTATAGTTAAAGAGTAATTTGAAAAAATGTAAAATTTCGTAAACCGAACAGCTGAGTTCGTTTTTTCGATGTCATTTCTAAACGGCTAATCCAATGGAGGCATACGATATGGCGTTGGAAAGCTTATGAAAATGCGCTACTTTTTCATCTTGAAAGATTTTTTTCTAATTTTGAATGGTTTAAGAGTAATTTAGAAAATGGTCCAAGTCCTACCGAGTTCGTTTTTCGAGCTAATTTTTTAACCGTTTGTCCGAATGCAGCAAATGATATGGCGTTGAAAAGCTTGAACAAATGCGAAACGTTTTGGTATGTATTGTTTCTCCCAATTCTTTACAGTTCTAAGTCAGTTTTGAAAATGGCGAAAAACGTATTTTCGCCCTAATTTCTACAAACTTTATTGGAATTGGGCAAATAATAAACCGTTGAAAAGTTACGGAAAATGCGAAACTTTTTCATGTTGATGGTTTTCTCTGATTCCTAGCCGTTTTCAAGTAATTCCGAAAACGGCGGGATCATTATTTCTGCCTCTACCGTGAAACAGATTCTTTGAAAATGCACCGCGTGAAGAACCTGAACTTCTCGGTGCGTGTACCTGAACTTCACTCTGTTTTTCACGTGATTTTTTTGCTCGTAGATCTTCATCCACTGCTCGTAGCTCTCCATCCCACTCACGGGAATTGAGCGGGTGATATACCGATGGAAAGCTGCTGTAAACACGCAACTTTCCTGTGTTGATCATTTTTTCATACTCGCGACGATTTTGAAAGTTTTTCATCTGAAATTCATTTAGCGTAGTAGTTGAACTTCCTGCTGTTTTCACGTTGAACTTCTGGGACGTATTTTTGTTTGTAATTTTCTCATCCATTCGTAAATGTTACATAAATAATATTCCTTTTGTAGAAACGTCTCTCACAATAATTTTTTAACTTTCTCCGACCAAGGACTTGAACTTACACAAATGATATTACCGTCGTTTCGAGGTGAATTAGAAAATGGCAAGATCATGATTTCTGCGTTCATCGTGAACGGAAATGCACTGCGTGAAGTAGTTACTTCTGGAGCATGTCTGTTTGAACTTCACTCTGTTTTTTGACGTGATGTCTTTCGCCCGTAATTCTCAAACCACTTTACCGTAATTGAGCAAATGATATACCGATGGAAAGCTATTAATTTTTTTTTGTGTTGATGAGTTTTTCATACTCGCAACGGTTCAAAATATATTTTTGAATGTGTAAAACAACGTCTTTTTTGCCTGTTTTTTACATGTAACTGAAGGTCGGACGTCTCACACTACAGATCTCGAACTTCACCGGGAGTAGCACGTGAACTTCTAGCAACAAAATCTTTTAGGCCTTTTGTTTTCTATTATTATTTTGCTATCTGAAACGCATTTCGGTAGTAGTTGAACTTCCTTCTATTTTCATCTTGAACTTCTGTCATGTATTTTTGTTCAACCTCTCTCACAAGAATTTTTTGAACTTCCCCGGACAGAGCACTTGAACTTCTAGCAACAAATTTTTTAGAAGTTATTTTATTTTTGAACTTCTTGTTTCCATTCTTTAATAAGGAGATAAATCTGAGTTTTCTATAATCATCAAACTTCCGCATCTTTTTAATTTGGACTTCCTTGTTTTATTTCTTAATTTTTTCTATGAAATTTTGAAGCGCTCTATTTTTAAAAGTTGAACTTCTTGTTATTTTATTTTTGAACTTCTTGTTTCCATTCTTTAATAACGAGGGAAATCTGAGTTTTCTATAATCATCGAACTTCTCCATCTTTTTAATATGGACTTCCTGGTTTATTTCTTAATCTTTTTTAAGAAATTTTGAAGCGCTCTATTTTTAAAAGTTGAACTTCTTGTTATTTAATTTTTGAACTTCTTGTTTTCATTCTTTAATAACGAGGAAAATCTGAGTTTTCTATACCTCTCCATCTTTTTAATATGGACTTCCTTGTTTTATTTCTTAATCTTTTTTATGAAATTTTGAAGCGCTCTATTTTTGAAAGTTGAACTTCTTGTTATTTAATTTTTGAACTTCTTTGTTTAATCTTTAGTATCGGGGAAAATCCAATTTTTTAAAAAAACGGGGAAAAATTTTTAAAACGTTGTTTGTGGTTTTTTTATTTTATTTTGAAATTATTAGTTATTCTTTAGCACGAGAATCTGAGATTTTTATCAAATTTGAACTTCTCTATTATTTTAATTTGAACTTCTTAGTTTTATTCTTTAATAACGAGGAAACTCGAGTTTTTTAAACCTCTTTGTTTTAAAATTTTGAACTTCTTGTTTTTTTAATAATGTGAAAAATCCGAATGTTTTATAGACATCAAACTTCACCATTTTTAAATTTTAACTTCTTAGTTTTATTGGTTAGTAACAGGGAAAATGCTTTTTTATATAAAACAATGATACCGCGCCGTTACTTTAATTTGAACTTCTAGTTTTTATAGAATGGGGAAAATCAGTTTTTATACACTCTTTTGAAATGCTCCTCTTTTTAATTTGAACTTCTCTGATATTTTTTCAAACAGGGAAAATCCGTTATGAAGATTTTTGAACTACTTTTTTTTAACTTCTCGCTCAAAATTTTTAACTTCCAAATTTGTCTTTATGATATTAAACCTTCATTTTTTTAACGTTGACCTGCTTCGGTTTTTAAATTTGAACTTCTTATAGAGTTTTGTCGCGACATTTTATGCATTTTTTTGCTTTTCGGTGAAACGGGTTAGGCGGTCCCTTTTTTCATTTGATCATTTTTCTTCTGTACGTGGTACACGTGAACTTTGAAATTTTGTGAAACATGAACTTCGCGTGCTACTAAATTTTTTCATGAAACTCCATAGTTTTATTCTTTGAATTCCATGATTTTTTTGCATTTTTTTGGTTTGAACTTCGATGTTCGTTACACCTGAACTTTTGAAATCACACCTTTTTTATACACATTTTTCCGCGGCAGAGAATATGAAATTCGCATCAACCTTTCTTTTGTCTTCAAGAATTGCTCGCTTGTTTTTTTTTGTTAATATTGAACCTCTATGCTCTATTTTTTTCTAACAATTTCATGAAGGAGAAGGAAAGCAGCAACATAATGTGTGTCAGAGAGCAACTAGTTGTGTAAACTAACCAATACGTGATTCATTTTTTACCGTAAAGAACAAATAACATTTTTCTATAATGTCTTTCCAATTTGAATGTCACTAAAAAAGTTTATATTTCAATGTATTTTTTAGTGTTTCTATATTGGTTGAACTTGCTGCTTTCTCAAAATTGAACTTCCTAATTTTTTACTCCATGAACACAAAAAAATGACACTATAAAACCAATATGAAAAACAAACATGAGAAAAAAAAGTTTTAAAATTTAGTGTAATGCGCGCGCGCACACACACACCACAACACATCCACAACTTTGTTTTTAGCTTTCATGAAATGAAAACAGTTTCATTCTCGAAAGAATAGGCATCAAACTTCCATGAATTACAAAACAAACTTTTTTTGCATCAACTTAGATAAACTACCCTCGTGAGCAACAATACATGAACCTCTGCTGGGACCAGAGCTCGTTTTCTGCAAAGGAACACTGGTGGAGGGCAGAGGGGCCGAGAAGCTTGGCGTCGTCTGTGTTTTGTAAGGGGAGGTGTGGAAAGATGACCTGCTGCTGCTGGTGGCCGGCGACCGAGCAGCTCGGCAGCCTCTTGGCCGAAGGGGCGCGTGCCAGATCAGTTACTCAGCTGCCTCTATCTTCTCTGCTGGATGTGGCCATGCAGCTACAGGTCGTGCCCTCCTCTTGCTGCAGGCCGAGCGCTCCTCTAGCTGCAGGTGCATCACGGGTAGGAAGTACAGACGTACAACAATCAAATAACACAGAAAGAAGCGAGCAACCACAAATTTGTACACACAGCAAAGTACGCAGCATGTTTGGGTGCTAGGTAAAATGCTATTGCACGACACACACATCAGCAGCAAGCACACACGTACGTCTATCACAAATGTTCAATTAAAAAACACAGAATGCAGCGGTAGGCAAAACTGAACTCCATAGGTAGGGGCTTCACCGCGGCAGCTGCATGCCTGCATACAGGAGACCCCGTCCGTGAGCTGTTTCCAGACTGATCCGTCGGTGCAAGGGTCGCAGTGGCTGCTCTCGTGGCTGAAGCAGGCGGAGGAGGCTCACCATCTGCCGAATACGTGCTGTCGGACTGCATAGGCTCACCGGTCGAACTTCACACGTTGTGCGGAGCTCCATCTCTCTTCAGCCAAGATGTAGCAAGGGACCACGAGCAGGACCACGCCTCAGGCCAGCTCCGGTGGTCGCCGATGCAAAGGGTGACGCCCCGGGCGAAAAGACGAACTACTTGCACGTGCCTACCGAACTGCAGCCCACCACGGCTTGTGTGTTCCAGTGAGCAACCCCGTTCGTGGAATGAGAAGAAGCCACCAGAACTACATCCCAGATCTTGAAGATACAAGCATGATTGGGGAGGAGTACAGAGGGGATGGGGGATCTCATCGTTTACCTCACCGGAGGGAGTGATAGGGGATGGGGTGGACGATTTTTGGCGCTGTGGTCGAGGAAGCTTCCTCTGTCTCCGGCGGCGCGTGGTGGCGCGTGGTGGCACGACGCGACGACGACGCGTATTAACGGCGGGGAAAGCTGGGGGCCACAGCGGTGGCGGCGGGATGTTGGGGCCGCGGTGTCTCCGACAAAGGCATGGCGGGGCAGCGGCGGTGTCTCCGGTTGGGGCGGGGGCGGCCACCGCGTCTCCGGTTGGGGGCTTGGTGGCGGTGGCGCCGGCGCCGCCGGTTGGGGACGGGGCGGCTAGCGGGAGGTGCGGGAGGTGGTGGGATCGGGATCGGGGGATGTGGGGTGGGCTTTTCCCCTTTTTTCTATGGCTGCCCAGTTCGGGAAGCTCTCATCGGGCCCTTATAGGGCCGCCTGTGATCAGAATAACTATTCTGATCCCAAGATTAGAATAGTGCTTCTATATAGAGAAAGGCGTTTTGGAGGCCGAGCTTAATGGAGGTCTTTATTTAAAAAAAATTCAAATTTAAATTTTTATGGTTCAAAAAATTCTGAAAAAAATATGCGTGTATGTAAGGATGTAACTCACATGTGTGTAAAAATTCATGATGAAATACCTTGAGTTGCGACCTGCACAAAAAAGACAAATCCATGGCCCGGGAGGATGAATAGTATCATGTGTTAAACAGCTCCATATTTGTCTTTTTTGCACAGCCCTCATTTCAATGTATTTTGAACTGAAAATTTACACGCATGTGTATTATGCCTTCATGTATATCTGTGATTTTTTTCAGATTTTTTGAGATGTAAAAATACGAATTTCAATGAAATTTCAAATCTGAATCTGGAGGCCTCACTGGAGCCCGAGCTCCAAAAGGGATTTCCGTTCTATATATATATATATATATATATATATATATATGGGTTGATACACCCGGGAGTACATACTCCTAGGCCACGTGTCCCTCCTCCTCTTTTAATAGTGCCCCGATGGCTTCCATTTTAGCCTTTTGATTTTTTTTTGCAGAATTTTTTTTCAATCTATTCATCTTTAATCATGGCAGCACAACGAATACCAGAAATAAAAATTACATCTAGATTCATAGTTTGATTTAAGAAAAATAATAAAAACATCGGACGTCTAATTGGAAGTTTGTTGACGATCCATACTTATAGGAGTTCTGTTTCTCACGGGAATACAACTCCTTTGATGGCCATCGCATCCCTCGCGTGCATAGTGATGGCCATCGCATCCCTCGCGTGCATAGCACAGCGGTCGGCGGCGGCGGCGGTGACAACGTCCGACGGCGAGAACGCCAAGATATGCGGTGGTGGTGACGAAGAAAATAACGGCAAACCTTACTTGTCTCATCATCCATATCCATGTACACATCATGTATTTCAAGCGTCTATTCAATTTCTTATATATTTTGATCAAATCTGACGGAGTAATGCTATGTTGTTGTGTAGTCTGACCTTGTATTGGCGTTGGAGATGGACAACGGTTAGCGCAAAGCGAGCGGCCGGCGGCAGCTTGAGGACAAAGATTAGATTTGGTGACCATAGTCTTGACGTCAATCGGTAAAGATTGGGGACATGTGTGAGTATCAAGGTACATGCATCAGTTTTCATTGATCATTAAGTACTGCACGAGGTCTTCGCCGCTTGCGCGGAACGTTTGGATCAAGCGATCGCTGGATGGGGCACCAACATACCTTCTCCAGTTCTTCTCCACTGCAAGGTTAATGGAATCGCAAGGTAATTTTTTCTTGTTCGTGCAAATTCAAGACCGTAGTATCTTTTGCAACTTCCGCTCAGTAAATTCATGGCATCTTGAATCTCCTATTACCATGAGATATATGTTACAACTCTAGCTTCTATGATGATCACTTCTGAATCAAGTATATGGTTTCGGTGCAGATTATTTCTTTGCCAAAGAAAGGGTGCCAATTTATATGGGCCAGACAACGGGAACCTCTCACTCGGCGGCGTCTGCCCAGCAACCACTTCTCTCATTGCTTACTGCGTGTAGATTCGATATGGAGAACCAAGAGCTTCGTTCCACGCATGAAGGCCATATTTGTAGCAATACATTTACGTACACTTGATGGACCAACATGGAAAGCACTCATAACACTCGAGTAGTATATATGTAGCTCGTTGGAGGCTACGTAACATATAACAGTATATGTAATCCAACGAAACTAACAGTGTATACTCATTTGGTTATTCCGATGATGTATGCTAAGCAATATATGGTCCCTCCAGCAAGATAAAGATATATACTCTTTAAAAACGTCAGGATATAAAAAAGGGCAGGGTATATACTCTTCGTAAAACATGCAGTACAATACTATATAAAATTAATACTAATATTGTATATACTCCCCAAAAAAAGTCATTATATATTCCTAAGAAAGTCAGAGCATACTCTTTCAGAAAAAAATAACTACATACTCCTTCAATAAAAGTCTGTATATACTCCTAAGAATGCCCGTGCATACTCTTTCAGAAAAAGAATAAGTATATACTCCTTTTTTTGCAAGGGATGTATATACTCCTTATAAATAAAAAATGCAGTTTATACTCCTTAGAAAATCATTATATACTCGTTTAAATAATTTATACTGCATATACTCCTTTAAAAAGTTAGTATGTGGTCCTTTGAAAACAAATTCTTTATGTACTCATTTGAACCAAATTCTGTACATACCCCTTAAGAAGGCCAGTATACCCCTTAAATGAAGTTTATACTTTTTAAAAAAATAGTACATACTCATGCAAACGTAAGATATGCCTCAATACTCTTCTTATAATTTCACAAATACCAATTTTTAGGAGGGGGGCGGAGGGGGAGGGGGGGGGGGGGGGTTTCAAATATACACGGCCGTCAATTACTAGCAGACTTGTAATTCCTAGCGCATGATTCACATGCATGTCATATACTCCTTTTTATGTTCTATAAAAATATCCAAGGTACCTATGTGATGGATGTGGCGACGTTATCCTAATTTTAAACAAAGGCACCGGCTGCATGCGCCTTATCTATAGGAAGTAGTTATGCATGCCTAAACGGTTAGCTCAGAACATATTGAGTATATCCATCTACCCCTATCCACTTAGGTGGGAGTACATACTCTTGGGAGTATAAAAAAGGAGTCCTATATATATGTGTGTAATCCGAAAGTTAGCAGTCGTTGGCTTCAGCCCCCACGCATACAATGCGGGGGTGTTCGTGAAAAATATGCATAATCACACTTGATCCAACGTCTTGGTCCATTAAGGAGGTGATCGCACGTGTATCTAGGCAATCAGACTATATAGCTGTAACACTTTCGCTTAGCCATGGCATTTTATCGGTGGGGCTGTTGGGGAACGTAGTAATTTCAAAAAAATTCCTACGCACACGCAAGACCATGGTGATGGCATAGCAACGAGAGGGGAGAGTGTCTGTCCATGTACCCTCGTAGACCGTAAGCGGAAGCGTTATAACAACGCGGTTGATGTAGTCAGACGTCTTCACGATCCGACCGATCCAAGCATCGAACGTGACGGCACCTCCGTGTTCAGCACACGCTCAGCTCGATGACGATCCCCGGCTCCGATCCAAAGAAAGCGTCGGGGATGAGCTCCACAAGACGACGGCGTGGTGGCGATGATGATGCTCCACCGACGCAGGGCTTTCCTAAGCTCCGCGATGATATGACTTCACCGGCGCAGGGCTTCGCCTAAGCTCATGACGATATGACCGAAGTGGAATATGGTGGAGGGGCACCAGACACGGCTAAGGAACGATCGGTAGATCAACTTCGTGTCCATGGGGTGCCCCTGCCCCTGTGATATAAAGGAGGAAGGGAGGAGGAGGCCGGCCCAAGGAGGGGCGCCATGGGGAGTCCTACTCCCACCGGGAGTAGGATTCCCCTTTCCTAGTCCAACTAGGAGTCCTTCCATGTATTAGGAGTAGGAGACAAGAAAGGGGAAGAGAGAAGGAAGCAAGGAGGGGGTGCGGTTCTCCCCTAGTCCAATTCGGACTAGGCCATGGGGGCGAGCCTGCCCTAGGCAGCCCTCTCTCTTTCCGCAGGGCCCAATAAGGCCCAATACTTCTCCCCGGCGAATTCCTCGTAACTCTCCGGTACTCAAAAATACCCGAATCATTCGAACCTTTCCGAACTCCGAATATAGTCGTCCAATATATCGATCTTTACGTCTCGACCATTTCGAGACTCCTCGTCATGTCCCCGATCTCATCCGGGACTCCGAACTCCTTCGGTACATCAAAGTACATCAAAACTCATAAACTCATAATATAACTGTCATCGAAACCTTGTTGCGGCGGATTCTACGGTTCGAGAATTATGTAGACATGACCTAGAACTATTCTCGGTCAATAACCAATAGCGGGACCTGGATGCCCATATTGGCTCCTACATATTCTTCGAAGATCTTTATCGGTCAAACCGCATAACAACATACGTTGTTCCCTTTGTCATCGGTATGTTACTTGCCCGAGATTCGATCGTCGGTATCCAATACCTAGTTCAATCTCGTCACCGGCAAGTCTCTTTACTCGTTCCGTAATACATCATCTTACAACTAACTTATTAGTTGCAATACTTGCAAGGCTTATGTGATGTGCATTACCGAGAGGGCCCAGAGATACCTCTCCGACAATCGGAGTGACAAAACCTAATCTCAAATACGCCAACCCAACATGTACCTTTGGAGACACCTGTAGTACTCCTTTATAATCACCCATTACGTTGTGACGTTTGGTAGCACCCAAAGTGTTCCTCCGTAAACGGGAGTTGCATAATCTCATAGTTACAGGAACATGTATAAGTCATGAAGAAAGCAATAGCAGCATACTAAACGATCAAGTGCTAGGCTAACGGAATGGGTCATGTCAATCACATCATTCTCCTAATGATGTGATCCCGTTAATCAAATGACAACACATGTCTATGGTTAGGAAACATAACCATCTTTGATTAATGAGCTAGTCAAGTAGAGGCATACTAGTGACTATATGTTTGTCTATGTATTCACACATGTATCATGTTTCCGGTTAATACAATTCTAGCATGAATAATAAACATTTATCATGAAATAAGGAAATAAATAATAACTTTATTATTGCCTCTAGGGCATATTTCCTTCAGTCTCCCACTTGCACTAGAGTCAATAATCTAGTTCACATCATCATGTGAGTCAACACTAATATTCACATCTGTATGTGATTAACACCCATAGTTCACATCGTCATGTGACCAACACCCAAAGGGTTTACTAGAGTCAATAATCTAGTTCACATCGCTATGTGATTAACACCCAAAGAGTACTAAGGTATGATCATGTTTTGCTCGTGAGAGAAGCTTAGTCAACGGGTCTGTCACATTCAGAGCCGTATGTATTTTGCAAATATTCTATGTCTACAAAGCTCTGCCCGGAGCTACTCTAGCTAACTGCTCCCACTTTCAATATGTATCCAGATTGAGACTTAGAGTCATCTGGATCAGTGTAAAAAGCTTGCATCGATGTAACTCTTTACGACGGGCTTTTTTATCACTTCCATAATCGAGAAATATTTCCTTAGTCCTCACTAAGGATGTTTTTGACCAATGTCCAGTGATCTACTCCTAGATCACTATTGTACTCCCTTTGCCAAATTCAGAGCAAGGTATACAATAGGTCTGGTACATAGCATAGCATACTTTATAGAACCTATGATTGAGGCATAGGGAATGACTTTCATTCTCTTTTCTACTTTCTGCCGTGGTCGGGATTTGAGTCTTACTCAATTTCACACCTTTGCAACATAGGCAAGAACTTTTCTTTGACTGTTCCATTTTGAACTACTTCAAAATCTTGACAAGGTATGTACTTATTGAAAAACTTATCAAGCGTCTTGATCTATCTCAATAGATCTTGATGCTTAATATGTAAGTAGCTTCACCGAGGTCTTTCTTTGAAAAACTCCTTTCAAACACTCCTTTATGCTTTGCAGAATAATTCTACATTATTTCCGATCAACAATATGTCATTCACATATACTTATCAGAAAGGCTGTAGTGCTCCCACTCACTTTCTTGTAAATACAGGCCTTTCCAAAAGTCTGTATAAAACCATATGCTTTGATCCACTCATCAAAGTGTATATTCCAACTCCGAGATGCTTGCACCAGTCCATTGATGGATCATTGGAGCTATGCATTTTGTTAGCTCCTTTAGGATTGACAAAACCTTCTCGTTGCATCATATACAACTCTTCCTTAATAAATCCATTAAAGAATGTAGTTTTGACATCCATTTGCCAGATTTCATAAAATGTGGCAATTGCTAACATGATTTGGACAGACTTAAGCATCGTTAAAGTGAGAAAATCTCATCATATTCAACACCTTGAACTTGTCGAAAACCTTTTGCAACAAGTCGAGCTTTGTATATAGTAACACTACTATCAGTGTCCGTCTTCCTCTTGAAGATCCATTTATTTAACTTGACTTGCTGATCATCGAGCAGGTCAACCAAAGTCCACACTTTGTTCTTATATATGGATCCTATCTCAGATTTTATGGTCTCAAGCCATTTCGCGGAATCTGGGCTCATCATCGCTTCCTCATAGTTCGCAGGTTCATCATGGTCTAGTAACATGACTTCTAGAATAGGATTACCGTACCACTTTGGTGTGGATCTTATTCTAGAAGACCTACGAGGTTCGGTAGTAACTTGATCTGAAGTTTCATGATCATCATCATTAACTTCCTCACTAATTGGTGTAGGAATCACTGGAACTGATTTCTGTGATGAACTACTTTCCAATAAGGGAGAAGGTACAATTACCTCATCAAGTTCTACTTTCCTCCCACTCACTTATTTTGAGAGAAACTTCTTCTCTAGAAAGGATCCATCTTAGCAACGAATAACTTGCCTTCGGATCTGTGATAGAAGGTGTACCCAATAGTTACTTTGGGTATTCTATGAAGACGCACTTTTCCGATTTAGGTTCGAGCTTATCAGGTGAAAACTTTTTCACATAAGCATCACAACTTGAAACTTTTAAGAAACGACGGCTTAGGTTTACTGCTAAACCATAGTTCATACGGTGTCGTCTCAACGGATTTAATGGTGCCCTATTTAATGTGAATGCAGCTGTCTTTAATGCATAACCCCAAAACGATATTGGTAAATTGGTAAGAGACATCATTGATCGCACCATATCAAATAAAGTGCGGTTATGACGCCGGACACACCATTACGTTATGGTGTTCCATGTGGCGTGAGCTGTGAAACTCTTCCACATTGTTTTATATGAAGGCCAAACTCAGAATCTCAAATATTCTCCTCCACGATCAGATCGTAGAAACTTTATTTTCTTATTACGATGATTCTCCACTTCACTCTGAAATTCTTTGAACTTTTCAAATGCTTCAGACTTGTGCTTCATTAAGTAGATATACTCATATCTGCTCAAATCATCTTGTGAAGGTCGAAAATAACGATACTTGCCGTGAGCTTTAACACTCATCGGACCGCATACATCAAGATGTATTATTTCCAATAAGTCATTTGCTCGCTCCATTGTTCCGGAGAATGTAGTCTTTAGTCATCTTGCCCATAAGGCATGGTTCATAAGCATCAAGTGATTCATAATCAAGTGATTCCAAAATCCCATCAGCATGGAGTTTCTTCATGCGCTTTACACCAATATGACCTAAACGGCAAGCCACAAATAAGTTGCACTATCATTATTAACTTTGCATCTTTTGGCATCAATATTATGAATATGTGTATCACTACGATCGAGATCCAACAAACTATTTTTATTGGGTGTATGACCATTGAAGGTTTTATTCATTTAAACAGAACAACAATTATTCTTTGACTTTAAATGAATAACCGATTTGCAATAAACATGATCAAATCATATTCATGCTCAACGCAAACACCAAATAACATTTATTTAGGTTTAACACTAATCCCGAAAGTATAGTGAGAGTGCGATGATGATCATATCAATCTTGGAACTACTTCCAACACTCATCGTCACTTCCCCTTCAACTAGTCTCTGTTTATTCTGTAACTCCTATTTCGAGTTACTAATCTCAGCAACCGAAAATACTCAGGGGCTACTATAAACACTAGTAAGGCACACATCAATAACCTGTATATCAAATATACTCTTGTTCAATTTGCCATCCTTCTTATCCGCCAAATAATTGGGGTATTTCCGCTTCCAGTGACCAGTTCCATTGCAGCAAAAGCACTTAGTCTCAGGCTTAGGTCCAGACTTGGGCTTCTTCACTCGAGCAGCAACTTGCTTGCCGCTCTTCTTGAAGTTCCCCTTCTTCCCTTTGCCCTTTTCCTTGAGACTAGTGGTCTTGTCAAGCATCAACACTTGATGCTCTTTCTTGATTTCTACCTTCGTCGATTTCAACATCACGAAGAGCTCGGGAATCGCTTTTCGGCCATCCCTTGCATCTTGTAGTTCATCACGAAGTTCTAGTAACTTAGTGATGGTGACTAGAGAATTCTATCAATCACTATCTTATCCGGAAGATTAACTCCCACTTGATTCAAGCGATTAAAGTACCTGCATAATCTGAGCACATGCTCACTAGTTGAGCGATTCTCCTCCATCTTTTAGCTATAGAACTTGTTGGAGACTTCATATCTCTCAACTCGGGTATTTGCTTGAAATATTAACTTCAATTCCTGGAACATCTCATATGGTCCATGACGCTTCAAAACGCCTTTTGAAGTCCCGATTCTAAGCCGTTAAGCATGGTGCACTAAACTATCAAGTAGTCATCATATTGAGCTAGCCAAACGTTCATAACGTATGCATCTGCTCCTGCAATAGGTCTGTCACCTAGCGGTGCATTAAGGACATAATTCTTCTGTGCAGCAATGATGATAAACCTCAGATCATGGATCCAATCCGTATCATTGCTACTAACATTTTTCAATACAATTTTCTCCAGGAACACATATAAAAATATAGGGAAGCAACAACGCGAGCTATTGATCTACAACATAATTTGCAAAAATACTACCAGGACTAAGTTCATGATAAATTAAAGTTTAATTAATCATATTACTTAAGAACTCCCACTTAGATAGACATCTCTCCAGTTATCTAAGTGATTACGTGATCCAAATCAACTAAACCATGTCCGATCATCACGTGAGATGGAGTAGTTTCAATGGTGAACATCACTATGTTGATCATATCTACTATATGATTCACGCCGACCTTCGGTCTCCGTGTTCCGAGGCCATATCTGTTATATGCTAGGCTCGTCAAGTTTAACCTGAGTATTCCGCGTGTGCAACTGTTTTGCACCCGTTGTATTTGAACGTAGAGCCTATCACACCCGATCATCACGTGGTGTCTCAAAGACGAAGAACTTTCGCAACGGTGCATACTCGGGAGAACACTTCTTGATAATTTTAGTGAGAGATCATCTTATAATGCTACCGTCAATCAAAGCAAGATAAGATGCATAAAGGATAAACATCACATGCAATCAATATAAGTGATATGATATGGTCATCATCATCTTGTGCTTGTGATCTCCATCGCCAAGCACCGTCATGATCACCATCGCCACCGGGCGCGACACCTTGATCTCCATCGTAGCATCGTTGTCGTCTCGCCAACTATTGCTTCTACGACTATCGCCATCGCTTAGTGATAAAGTAAAGCAATTACATGGCGCTTGCATTTCATACAATAAAGCGACAACCATATGGCTCTCGCCAATTGCCGATAACTCGGTTACAAAACATGATCATCTCATACAATAAAATATAGCATCACGTCTTGACCACATCACATCACAACATTCCCTGCAAAAACAAGTTAGACGTCCTCTACTTTGTTGTTGCAAGTTTTACGTGGCTGCTACGGGCTGAGCAAGAACCTTTCTTACCTACGCATCAAAACCACAACGATAGTTTGTCAAGTTGGTGCTGTTTTAACCTTCGCAAGGACCGGGCGTAGCCACACTCGGTTCAACTAAAGTGAGAGAGACAGACACCCGCCGTCACCTTTAAGCAACGAGTGCTCAAGCGGTGAAACCAGTCTCGCGTGAAGATGCAGCGTAATGTCGGTCCGGCCGCTTCATCTCACAATACCGCTGAACCAAAGTATGACATCTGGTAAGCAGTATGACTTATATCGCCCACAACTCACTTGTGTTCTATTCGTGCATAAGACATCAACGCATAAAACCAGGCTCGGATGCCTTTGTTGGGGAACGAGGTAATTTCAAAAAAATTCTACGCACACGCAAGACCATGGTGATGGCATAGCAACGAGGGGAGAGTGTCCGTCCACGCACCCTCGTGAGACCAGAAGCGGAAGCGTTATAACAACGCGGTTGATGTAGTCGTATGTCTTCACGATCCGACCGATCCAAGTACCGAACGTGACGGCACCTCCGTGTTCAAAGACACGCTCAACTTCGATGACGATCCCCGGCTCCGATCCAGCAAAGCGTCGGGGATGAGTTCCACAAGACGACGGCAGGACGATGATGATGCTCCACCGACGCAGGGCTTCGCCTAAGCTCCGCGACGATATGACTTCACCGGCGCAGGGCTCCGCCTAAGCTCCGCGACGATATGACCGAAGTGGAATATGGTGGAGGGGGGCACCAAACACGGCTAAGGAACGATCCGTAGATCAACTTCTGTGTCCATGGGGTGCCCCCTGCCCCCGTATATAAAGGAGGAAGGGAGGAGGAGGCCGGCCCAAGGAGGGGCGCGCCATGGGGAGTCCTACTCCCACCGGGAGTAGGATTCCCCCTTTCCTAGTCCAACTAGGAGTCCTTCCATGTATTAGGAGTAGGAGACAAGAAAGGGGAAGAGAGAAGGGAAGCAAGGAGGGGTGCGGCCCTCCCCTAGTCCACCCGGACTAGGCCATGGGGGCGCAGCCTGCCCTAGGCAGCCCTCTCTCTTTCCGCAGGCCCAATAAGGCCCAATACTTCTCCCGGCGAATTCCCGTAACTCTCCGGTACTCCGAAAAATACCCGAATCATTCGGAACCTTTCCGAACTCCGAATATAGTCGTCCAATATATCGATATTTACGTCTCGACCATTTCGAGACTCCTCGTCATGTCCCCGATCTCATCCGGGACTCCGAACTCCTTCGGTACATCAAAGTACATCAAAAGTCATAAACTCATAATATAACTGTCATCGAAACCTTAAGCGTGCGGACCCTACGGGTTCGAGAATTATGTAGACATGACCTAGAACTATTCTCGGTCAATAACCAATAGCGGGACCTGGATGCCCATATTGGCTCCTACATATTCTTCGAAGATCTTTATCGGTCAAACCGCATAACAACATACGTTGTTCCCTTTGTCATCTGTATGTTACTTGCCCGAGATTCGATCGTCGGTATCCAATACCTAGTTCAATCTCGTCACCAGCAAGTCTCTTTACTCGTTCCGTAATACATCATCTTACAACTAACTTATTAGTTGCAATGCTTGCAAGGCTTATGTGATGTGCATTACCGAGAGGGCCCAGAGATACCTCTCCGACAATCGGAGTGACAAAACCTAATCTCGAAATACGCCAACCCAACATGTACCTTTGGAGACACCTGTAGTACTCCTTTATAATCACCCGATTACGTTGTAGACGCTTTGGTAGCACCCAAAGTGTTCCTCCGGTAAACGGGAGTTGCATAATCTCGATCATAGTTACAGGAGCATGTATAAGTCATGAAGAAAGCAATAGCAGCATACTAAACGATCAAGTGCTAGGCTAACGGAATGGGTCATGTCAATCACATCATTCTCCTAATGATGTGATCCCGTTAATCAAATGACAACACATGTCTATGGTTAGGAAACATAACCATCTTTGATTAATGAGCTAGTCAAGTAGAGGCATACTAGTGACTATATGTTTGTCTATGTATTCACACATGTATCATGTTTCCGGTTAATACAATTCTAGCATGAATAATAAACATTTATCATGAAATAAGGAAATAAATAATAACTTTATTATTGCCTCTAGGGCATATTTCCTTCAGGGGCTACTATGTAGCCCCTAGTACCTTCGCGTACATCCGAACACGGGTGCGTGTGTACATGACCGGGAAACGGTCCTTCGTTAAAGCGGAGGAATCCTAGAAATTATGATAAGTCTTTGAGTGGTTGAACAGTCTCTCGCTGTATCATGACAGTCAGTTTTCAGCTTTCTCTACTGAGGTGCTCATTCGGAATAATCAGGGCACAATCGCAGTAGTTCTCCTTTGGCCACCTTAGCCGATAAGAACGGAGCATAAGGCGGCAAAACCAGGAGCCGGGCAAACCCAACATTTGACCAAAGACATGATTCGGAGCTGATGCATATAAGGCCAAACTCGTGACGCCGAACACTCCCGAAGGTATTCGGACTAACAAAAATTGGGCTAAAGAGCGCCCTTTTATTCTAAACCCTGTATTTCCTTGTACGTGCATCGGTCTGCCGTGGCGAAATGCCAATAACGGCAGTATCCTCTGTGGTTATAGTACCCATGGGATGTGTAAACAACAAGAGGCAATATAAAAGGTTTACACTGGGGCTTAATCTAAAGAGAAACCTTTGGAGCGGGGCCCTGCTGCACGTCTGCGCCTTTGTCTCCGTTGTGCCGTATCCTAGAAGGGTATCGCGCGAATGTTGTCTGTAAAAAGGAAAACTCGTGTAAGAGAGTACAACGTAAGTATGTGATGGATAGTAGAAGTGTAAGACGTTGGCCTGCCAATAAGGCTGGGCCAAGTGTGGGGCTGTATTAGATTTTTATAGCCCCCTGGTGTCCTCTATGGGATTACATATACGGCGCCCTGGTTTAGTTTTATCCGGGATGACGGACTCGTCTAACCGTGTCTGTGGTCTTAATGACCAATCATGCTTTCTGATATTGGAGGCCGCTTATAGTCCCGCCGCTAGGGCCATCGCGTGTTTCTCTGCGCGTGTAGAGCGCTCTGTGCTTCCGTTAACGGTGATGACGCCACGTGGACCGGGCATCTTGATTGTAAGGTAGGCATAGTGCGGTAGAGCGTTGAAGCGGGCGAAGGCCGTTCTTCCAAGCAATGCATGATAGCCGCTTTGGAAGGGTGCGATGGTGAAGAGTAATTCTTCGCTTCTGGAGTTGCCTGGGGAGCCGAACTTTACCTCCAGTACGATGGAGCCCCTGCCGTAAGCTTCAACGCCTGGTATCACCCCTTCAAAGGTGGTGTTGCTTTGGCTAATTCTGGATGGGTCTATCCCCATCCTGCGGACAGTGTCCTCGTATATTAAATTGAGACTGCTGCCGCCGTCCATGAGGACGTGGGTAAGATCGTATCCGTCGATTATTGGGTCAAGTACCAAGGCCTCTGATCCTCCGCGCTGAATACTAGTTAGGCAGTCCATGTGATCGAAGGTGATCGGACAAGCCGTCCAGTAGTTAGGTGTGGGTACGATGGGCTCTATATCATACGCTGCCTCTACGGCGCTGTACGTGCTCTCTCGTGGATACGTGAGTCGCGTGGATCATGTTTACTGTTTTAACCTCACGTGGGAATTTTTTCTGCCCCCGGTGTTCGGCTGGCGAGGTTCATCCTCGTCTTCACTTGGTGTTTCCCTTCCCTTGTGTTCGGCATTTAATTTGCCGGCCTGCTTGGAGACCCAACATTCTCTGTGAGTGTGGTTCGCAGGTTTGTCGGGGGTGCCATGAATTTTGCACAGTCTGTCCAAAACTCTGTTCAGACTGCACGGTCCCTCTTTACTGCCTTTAAATGGCTTCTTTTGCTGATCGTTTCGAGAGCCCCTGAATCCGGCATTGACCGTTGTGTTGTCTGGGCTCTCTTCCTTGTTTTGGCGTTTGTTTTTATTACGCCGTGGCTTCCCGTTGCCATCCCTTATTTCGGATGTGCTTGGGTCACTGGTGCCTTTACGGGCCAACCAGCTATCTTCACCCGCACAAAAGCGGGTCATCAGGCTTGTTAGGGCTGCCATTGTCCTTGGCTTTTCTTGGCCGAGGTGTCTGGCGAGCCACTCGTCGCGGACGCTGTGTTTGAATGCCGCTAATGCTTCGGCGTCCGGACAATCGACAATTTGATTCTTCTTAGTGAGGAATCTGTTCCAAAGCTTGCGGGCGGACTCTCCGGGCTGTTGGATTATGTGACTTAAATCGTCCGCATCCGGAGGCCGGACATAAGTCCCTTGAAAATTGGCCCTGAAAGCATCCTCGAGTTCCTCCCAACTCCCAATTGAATTTTCGGGGAGGCTCTTCAACTAGTGTCAAGCTGGTCCCTTCAACTTGAGGGGAACGTATTTGATGGCGTGGAGGTCATCCCCACGAGCCATGTGAATATGCAGGATAAAATCCTCGATCCGCACTTCGGTCTGCTGCTTTCGTCGTATGCCTCTATGTTCACAGGTTTAAAACCTTGTGGAAATTCATGGTCCAGCACTTCTTCGGTGAAGCACATAGGGTGAGCAGCCCCTCTGTATCTGGACGTGCTGTGGCATGCCGTCGGCTGTTGCTATGTTCGGTGTTTATTCCGAACTGGTATTTGGTTTGTATGATCGTTTTGGTGACCATGGTCCCTCGCCGGGGTGTGTCCTTTAGATCCGTAGATGGATCTGGCTGCACCGGCTCTTTTATCCGGGTGCTCACGTAGATCATGCGCGGCGTCGGTAGCCGCTCTGTTGCGGTTATGGAGCGGTACATCTGGACTCCTGGTCGTGTTACTTTTGGGTGGAACGGCCTCATCGTCCAATTCAGGCAGTAGCTTGCGTTTTGGATAGCTCTTTGTATGGCGATCGCCGCTGTATCTTTCTTCAGTATCGAGCACTTTATTCCATTTGCGATTGAGCGTTTCCTGTGCGGCTTTTAGCCGTAAGCCTTCTATGGAGGTTATCTTGTTCCACGTGTTTTTCCGGGATGATGAATGCATCATCGTCCGGACTGTGTTCTTTTCCTGGGGCGGTTTGATGAACTCGTCCCTCGGGATCATTGTGATCGGGCGTCTGCTCCGGACTGGGTTCGGCATGATCTGGCTCATCCTGCTCCATCGCTGGGTCAATGTGGTCGTTGTTGCCTTCGGAGTTGACTGGTATGTCGATCTTTCTGGCGCTCTTGTCGCTATTCTTATTATTGTTGGACTTTGAGCGGCGTCTGCGCCGTCATTTTGGCTTTTGCCCGGGGGTTTTATCCTCCGGATTATCGCCGTCGTCCTCCTTGGGCGTATCCACCATGTATATATCGTGTGACGAGGTAGTAGTCCAGCGCCCTGGAGATTCTGAATCTTCTCCTGCATCGTCGTCCATACCATCGATGCCTTTGGAGTCGAAGTCAAGCACGTCGGGTAAATCATCAACCGTGGCAATGAAGTGGGTGGTGGGTGGGTAACGAATTCCTTCGTCGCCTGCTTCCCACTCAAGACGAACATAGTTCGGCCAAGATTCTCCTGCTAAAGAGAGAGATTTTAACGAGTTCAGCATGTCGCTGAAGGGCGAGTGCTTGAAGATGTCCGTAGCGGTGAATTCCCTTACCGGGGCCCAACCTGGCCCGGCTGGCTCGGGAGTGCGCGGATTGGAACCAACAGTCAGAGATGAGTCTGGGGGTCCAGAGCCACAGGCTTCCACCGAGGTGAAACCTGTGTTCGGCTCCAACGCCGATGAGTATGCAGCCTGCGGGGCGGGGTCCATCCCTCCGTCCTTAGGCAACGCAGCCCGCTCTGGATTTAGGTCCGGGGCTACTGCAGGGGTCTGGAGCATTATCTGACAGCAGGTCTAAGCCGTGCTCATCGTGACTGTCCGGTGCTCTTGGCACATGCCCGAATCCGTCGAAGATCGAGTCTCCGCGAATGTCCGCCGTGTAGTTCAGTTTTCCGAACCTGGTCTGGTGGCCAGGGGCGTAGCTGTTGATCTGCTCCAGATGGCCAAGCGAATTAGCCCGTAGTGCGACGCCGCCGAACACAAAGATCTGTCCGGGGGGAAAAGTTTCACCCTCGACCGTGTTGTTGAAGACGATTGAAGGAGCCATCTAGCCTTGCAGCGACGACACAGAGGAACTCTCAATGAAAGCACCAATGTCGGTGTCAAAACCGGCGGATCTCGGGTAGGGGGTCCCGATCTGTGCGTCTTAGGCTGATGGTAACAGAAAGCAAGGGACACGATGTTTACCTGTGTTCGCCCTCTCGATGGAGGTAAAACCCTACTTCCTGCTTGATTAATATTAATGATATGAGTAGTACAAGAGTAGATCTACCACGAGATCGTAGAGGCTAAACCCTAGGAGCTAGCTTATGATGATTATGATTGTAATTGTGATCGGCCTTCTAAGGACCAACCTCTCCGGTTTATATAGGCACCGGAGAGGGCTAGGGTTTACATGGAGTCGGTTACAAGGAAGGAAATATAATATCCGGATCGCCAAGCTTGTCTTCCACGCAAAGGAGAATCCCATCCGGACACGTGACGGAGTCTTGAGTCTTGTATCTCCACGCTTCAATAGTCCGAACGATGTATATAGTCCGGCTGTCCGGATACCCCCTAATCCACAACTCCCTCAAGTAGTGATGATTATATTTATAAAACTTGTCATGATTATGATTACCCTTTTTCAGAACGTTACCCTTTTAATGTGGAAACAATTTTTAGTATTCGAGTCTATTATGATACTCCCACTATTTCGAATAAGAGGAATTTTGCCTATGTGGAGAGTAGTAAATTTTCTATGCAAGTAGATCATGAAAATAATGCTTTAGGTGCTGGTTATATTGTTGAATTTATTCATGATGCTACTGAAAATTATTATGAGGGAGGAACATATGCTTGTAGGAATTGCAATAATATCAAGTTTCCTCTCTATGTGCTAAAAATCTTGAAGCTATTCTTGTTTTGCTTCCCTATGCTAGTTGATTATTGTTCCCATAAGTTGTTTTCTCACAAAATCCCTATGCATAGGAAGTGGGTTAGACTTAAATGTGCTAGTCATATGCTTCATGATGCTCCCGTTATGTTTCAATTCTTATCTTTTAGGTGAGCATCATTGTCATCATCATGCCTAGCTAGAAAGGCATTAAAGAAAAGCGCTTGTTGGAAGACAACCCAATATTTATCCTTACTGTATTTGTGCGTCCACATGATTATGCTACTATAGTAATCATGTCTCATAGCTTTTGTTTCAATAAAGTGCCAAGTAAGACCTTTAGGATAGCTTACGGTGATAGTTGTGTTGATCCTGCTGAGAATCAGAAACTTTTGCACCCAGTAAATTAGTTTTGTTAATTCACAGAAACGTGCTTCTGATCTGATTATTTTTACTCTGGATTGGTACAAAAATTGCTTAGGACTTCCTAATTTGGTAGCATTTTTGGAGTTCTAGAAGTATACGTTTGATTCAGCTTACTACAGACTGTTCTGTTTTTGTCAGATTCTGTTTTCTATGTGTTGTTTCCTTATTTTGATGAATCTATGAGTAGTATCGGAGGGTATGAACCATAGATAAGTTGGAATACAGTAGATATTAAACCAATATGAATTTAGAATGAGTTCATTACAGTACCTAAGTGGTGGTTTTATTTTCTTATAGTAACGGAGCTTACGAGTTTTCTGTTGAGTTTTGTGTTGTGAAGTTTTCAAGTTTTGGGTAAAGATTCGATGGACTATGGAATAAGGAGTGGAAAGAGCCTAAGCTTGGGGATGCCCAAGGCACCCAAGGTAATATTCAAGGACAACCAAGAGCCTAAACTTGGGGATGCCCCGGATGGCATCCTCTCTTTCGTCTTCGTTCATCGGTAACTTTACTTGGAGCTATATTTTTATTCACCACATGATATGTGATACGTCTCCAACGTATCTATAATTTTTTATTGTTCCATGCTATTATATTACCCCTTTTGGATGTTTATGGGCTTTATTTTACACATTTATATCATTTTTGGGACTAACCTACTAACCGGAGGCGTATTGCTGATTTTTTTCCTATTTCAATATTTCGAAGAAAAGGAATATCAAACGGAGTCGAAACGGAATGAAACCATTGGGAGCATGATTTTTGGAACGAACGTGATCTAGAGGACTTGGAGTGCAAGTCAAGAAGCAGCCGAGGCTCCCACGAGATAGGACGCCCCCCCCCCCTGTAGGACGCGCCACCTGTCTCATGGGCCCCTCGGGCGTCCACCGACGTACTTCTTCCTCCTATATATACCTACGCATTCTCAAAAACATCCAGGAGCGTATTTAATCACAATTTACACCACCGTAACCTTCTGTATCTGCGAGATCCCATCTTGGAGCCTTCGCCGGCGTTTTGCCGGAGGGGGAATCAACCACGGAGGGCTTCTACATCAACATCCTTGCCCCTCCGATGAGTTGTGAGTAGTTTACCACAGACCTACGGGTCCATAGTTATTAGCTAGATGGCTTCTTCTCTCTTTTGGATCTCAATACAACGTTCTCCCCTCTCTCGTGGAGATCTATTCGATGTAAACTCTTTTTGCGGTGTGTTTGTCGAGATCCGATGAATTGTGGGTTTATGATCAAGTTTATCTATGAATAATATTTGAATCTTCTCTGAATTCTTTTATGTATGATTGAGTTATCTTTGCAAGTCTCTTGAATTATCGGTTTGATTTGGCCTACTAGATTGATCTTTCTTTCCATGGGAGAAGTGCTTAGCTTTGGGTTCAATCTTGCGGTGTCCTTACCCGGTGATGTAAAGGGTTGCAAGGCACGTATTGTATTGTTGCCATCGAGGATAACAAGATGGGGTTTATATCATATTGCTTGAGTTTATCCCTCTACATCATGTCATCTTGCTTAATGCGTTACTCTGTTCTTATGACCTTCATACTCTAGATGCAGGCAGGAGTCGGTCGATTTGTGGAGTAATAGTAGTAGATGCAGGTAGGAGTCGGTCTACTTGTTATTGACGTGATGCCTATATACATGATCATGCCCAGATAATCTCATAATTATTCGCTTTTCTATCAATTGCTCGACAGTAGTTTGTTCACCCACTATAATACTTATGCTATCTTGAGAGAAGCCACTAGTGAAACTTATGGCCCCCGGGTCTATCTCTTATCATATTTGCTTCCAATCTACTTTTATTTGCATCTTGACTTTTTGCATCTATATTATAAAATACCAAAAATATATTTATCTTATAATACTATCTTTATTAGATCTCACTTTCGCAAGTGGTCGTGAAGGGATTGACAACCCCTTTATTGCGTTGGTTGCGAGTTCTCAGTTTGTTTGTGTAGGTACGCGGGACTTTTGAGGAGCCTCCTACTTGATTGATACCTTGGTTCTAAAAAATTGAGGGAAATACTTACGCTACTATTGCTGCATCACCCTCCTCTCTTCGAGGAAAACCAATGCAAGCTCAAGACATAGCAAGAAGGATTTCTCGCGCTGTTGCCGGGGAGGTCTTCGCTCAAGTCAAGACATACCAAGTACCCATCACAAACCCATCTCCCTCGCATTTACATTATTTGCCATTTGCCTCTCGTTTTCCTCTCCCCCACTTCACCCTTGCCGTTTTATTCGCCCTCTCTTTCCCAATTTCCTCCTCTCTTTTCGCTTGCCTTTTTCTAGTTGCTTGTGTGTTGGATTACTTGTTGCCGTGGCGCAAGATAATACCAAATTGTGTGATTTCTCGAATACCAATAATAATGATTTCCTTAGTACTCTGATTTCTCCTCTTAATGATGTTGAGTCTTGTGAAATCAATACTGCTTTGCTGAATCTTGTTATGAACGATCAATTCGCCGGCCTTCCCAGTGAAGATGCCGCTACTCATCTAAACAACTTTGTTGATTTGTGTGATATGCAAAAGAAGAAAGATACGGATAATGATATTGTCAAATTGAAGTTATTTCCGTTTTCTCTTAGAGATCGTGCTAAAGTTTGGTTTTCGTCTTTGCCTAAAAATAGTATTGATTCTTGGAACAAGTGCAAAGATGCTTTTATCTCTAAGTATTTTCCTCCCGCTAAGATTATCACTCTTAGGAACGATATTATGAATTTTAAACAACTTGATCATGAGCATGTTGCCCAATCTTGGGAAATAATGAAATTGATGCTTCACAATTTCCCTACTCATGGTTTGAATTTATGGATGATCATACAAATTTTTTATGCCGGTTTGAACTTTGCTTCTAGAAATCTCTTAGATTCGGCCGCGGGAGGCACGTTTATGGAAATCAGGTTAGGATATGCTACAAAACTTCTTGATAATATTATGGCTAATTATTCTCAATGGCACACCAAAAGATCTTCTAGTAAAAAAGTGCATGCTATAGAAGAAATCAATGTTTTGAGTGGAAAGATGGATGAACATATGAAATTATTTGCCACTAAAAATACTCCTCTTGATCCCAATGATATGCCTTTGTCTTCTTTGATTGAGAATAATAATGAATCTATGGATGTGAATTTTGTTGGTAGAAACAAAGCTTATAGAGGAAACTTTAATGCTAGACCGTTCCCTAGTAATCCCTCTAATAATTATGGAAATTCGTACAACAATGCTTATGGTAATTTTAATAAGATGCCCTCTGATTTTGAGAATAGTGTGAAATAATTTATGATTTCTCAAAAGAATTTTAATGCTTTGCTTGAGGAAAAATTGCTCAAAGTTGATGATTTGGCTAGGAACATTGATAGACTTTCGCTTGAGGTTTATTCTCTTAAACTTAGATCTTCTCCTCCTAAGCATGATATAAATGAGTCTCTCAAAGTAATGAGAATTTCCATTGATGAGTGTAAGGAAAGAACCGCTAGATTGCGTGCTAAAAATATAGCTTTATAAAAGCGTGTTCTTCTAGTTTCCATGAAAATAATGATGAGGATCTTAAAGTTATTGATGCGTCTCCTTTTAGATCTATGTTTTGCAATATGCATTTTGATGATTATGGGACTGATGATGAATCAACTTTGCCTAAAAGGCGTCCCAAGAATTCTGAGTCTTTAGATCTTGATGCTAAATTTGGTAAAAATAAGATTGGAGAGGTCACAACTTCAAATAACATTGAACCTACTATCTCGGATTTCAAGGAATTTGATTATGATAATTGTTCTTTAAAAGTTTGTATTTCCTTGTTGCAATCCGTTGTTAATTCTCCACATGCTTATAGTCAAAATAAAGCTTTTACCAAACATATCGTTGATGCGTTGATGCAATATTATGATGAAAAACTTAATTTGGAAGTTTCTATACCTAGAAAACTTAATGATGAGTGGGAACCTACTATAAAGATTAGAATTAAAGATTATGAGTGTTTTGCTTTGTGTGATTTGGGTGCTAGTGTTTCCATGATTCCGAAAACTTTATGCGATATTCTAGGTTTCCATGATCTTGATGATTTCTCTTTAAATTTGCACCTTGCAGATTCCACCATTAAAAAGCCTATGGGAAGGATCAATGATGTTCTTATAGTTGCAAATAGAAATTTGGTGCCCGTAGATTTTATTGTTCTTGATATAGATTGCAATCTTTCTTGCCCTATTATTCTTGGTAGACCTTTCCTTAGAACGATTGGTGCGATTATTGATATGAAGGAAGGGAATATTAGATTCCAATTTCCATTAAAGAAAGGCATGGAGCACTTTCCAAGAAAGAAAGTCAAATTACCTTATGAATCTATCATGCGTGCTACTTATGAATTTAGTGCCAGTGATGGCACTCGTTAGATCTATCTTCGCTTTTATGCCGAGCTACACTACAAAAAAAGACACATCCGTGACATTTTGGGTCGAACGAATTTTTTTCTGTCATACATATGACACTTCTATGACGATAACTGTGACAAAACCCGGTATCATCATAGATGTGGTGGGCTCCTACTTCCATGACAAAAAATCATGATAGAAAATGGGCTTTTCATCCTGGGCGGGCCGGAGACGCAGCTGCATGACATTCTTTGGGTCGTCCATGACGGAAAAAAACATGGTAGAAGCGAGGGGGAGGAAAATTTCGGGGAGTTGCCGGTTACAGTGGGAGGTCGGGGGCCGAGCGATGCGCGTTTCTCTCGTACACGTACGCGCGTGTGTGCGAGGTGTTGGCTCTAACTGAACCCGAGCGAGGCGTTGGGCTCTAACTGAACCCGAGCGATTGCACTGCAGGCTACGCGTTACTGAACCCGAGCGATCGATCGATGGCTGTTAACTGAACCCGATGGAGCGATTCCTTCGCTACTGCCGCTAAGCCGATCGATTGGATGAGCAGTGAGCGTTATGGGGTGGATGAGCGGTGGCGGTGGCGTTGCCTCTGGATGAACAGGACCCGTGGTGTGGAGGGCTGGATGAGCGATGAGACGGTGGATGGGTGGCCGTGGAGGGTGGTTGAACAGGACCCGTGGTGTGGAGGGCTGGATGAACAGTAGAAGGTGGAGGTGTGCCCCTGGAGGGGTAGTTGTACAATAAGCCGTGGAGTAGCGCACGGTGGAGGCTGGATGAACAGGAGCCCGTGGAGGCTGGAGGAGGTCGACGGTGGAGATGAACAGTATCCCGTGGAGTCCCGTTTTGCGGTACGCCACACCCCTCCCGATGAACAGGACCCCCGTTTTGACCGTAGCGCTCCAACACAAGTCCGTTTCGTCCGTTTTGAGGTACGCCACACCCCTCCCGATCAACAGGACCCCCGTTTCGACCGTAGGAGGTCCATTTCCTCCGTTATGCGGTACGCCACACCCCTCCCGATCAACAGGACCCCTGTTTCGACCGTAGGAGGTCCGTTTCCTCCGTTTTGCGGTACGCCACACCCCTCCCGATCAACAGGACCCTGTTCCGAACGTAGGAGGTTCGTTTCCTCCGTTGTGCGGTTCGCCAGGCCTCGGTTCCATGTCCTGTTCCATCCAAGCCCTCCCGATGAACACGACCACACATTCCGTTCCGACCCAGCCGGTTGGCTCCCCATGAACACGACGACGATGTTGTTTCTCCGTTCAGAACCAGCCATGTACGTATGCGCGAGTAGGCGTTCGAGACCCTGCCCATATGTACGTTCGTGGCCGTATTTTCTTTCTTGCACCCTCGCCGCTGTACGTACGTGTACATGCTACGTGCGCACCTCTACTACGACACGTGCGCGCCTCTACAACGACCGGTAAGATGCGTACAAGTTCGCGACCAGAATGACAACGCTTACGTGCGCTTTGACCAGGTGGGTCGGTATCGGGCACTTCCTTGCTGCGAAGATGTAGCTGGTGGGTCCCAGCAATCGAGGCGAATCATTCTTTTGCCGGACGCACTTCCTTGCGTGCGAAGATGTAGCTGGTGGGTCCCAGCGGTGGGGCGAATCGTTCTTTTTGCCCGGACGCACTTCCTTGTGTGCGAAGGTGTCATTGGTGGGTCCCGGCGGTCGGGGCGAATCGTTTTGTTTTTGCGGGACGCACTTCCTTGCGTGTGAAGATGTGGCTGGTGGGTCCCGGCGATCGAAATGTTTTTTCGCGAAATCTGATGGCCCATCCGGTGGGTCCCAGCTATCGTGGAGGAATCATTATTTTCAGCGTAATAAGGAGGCACTTCCTTGCTGCGGCCGTGGACTGGTGTCGGCCTCTCCACGTGCAGTCCACGTCGATGGAAGTCATTCCTTGACCACGTTGATCACGCCGCACCGAGAGCACCAGGCGGTGGGCGATGGCGAGGCCTAGGAAGGGGACGACGGGAGCCGGGAAGATGCGGCAGTGGATGCCCCCGCGGAGAGGAGTCTGAGGGTTCACTGGTTCGGCTGCGGTGTGAGGTTGCCGTCACCGCAGGGCCTGGCCAGCGGTGGGAGTAGTAGTGTGCGGTGAGGCCTCTGCGGCAACCGGCCACCCGGCGGAAGAAGCGAGGCGTCGCACGACGGCGCGCTGCTTTGGGCGGCTGGAGCAAGAAGACCAGAGGTTTTTGAAGCACTACGGCCGTTGGATGGACATCATACGGTCACTGGAGCTAGAATCGTTCATATTGACTAAAGTTGACAAAGGCCCCCGTCGCAGTCAACTTAGTAGGCCCACAAGTCAGCCTCCCACCATGGTGGGTCCCAGCTAGCAAAAGGAGTATTCATTTTTTTGTGTGTAATAAGGAGGCACTTCCGGTGGGTCCAGTGACAATGTGAGGAACGTTTTGAGAAATCTGTTGGCCCGTCCGGTGGGTCCCAGCAGTCAGGGGGAAATGATTTTTCGCGAAATAAGGTGGCCCGTCCGGTGGGTCCCTGCTGTCAGGTGGAGGAATAATTATTTTGCGCGTAATAAGGAGGCACTTCCTTGCGGCCGCCGTGGACCCGGTATCAGCCTCTCCACGTCTGATACTCTTGATGGAAGTTGGTCGTTGACCACGTTGACCACGCCGCCCGAGAGCACTGTGGCGGTGGTCCGACGACGGCGAGGCCTAGTAAGGGGACGACGCGGTGCCGGGAAGATGCAGCAGTGGTAGCCAGCGAAGAGGAGTACGAGGGTTCTTGGTTCGCGGCGTGAGGCTGCCGTCGCCGCAGAATAACAGGGGGTGTGGGTGAGTAGAGGGATACCCTGGGCCAGCGGTGGGAGTAGTAGGGGGCGGTGAGGGCTCCGTGGCATCACAGCCGGCCACGAGACGCAGGAGCACGCGGCACGACCGGCGCTGCTTTGGGCGGCTGGAGCAAGAAGACCAGAGGTTGAAGAAGCACTATGGCCATTGGATGGACATCGTATGGTCACAGGAGCTAGAATCGTTCATATTGACTAAGTTGACAAAGTCCTCCGTTCCCGTCAACTTAGTTGGCCCACAAGTCATCCTCCCACTATGGTGGGTCCCATCTAGCAGGGTGGGTATTCATTTTTTTGTGCGTAATAAGGAGGCACTTTGTTGCGTGCGAAGATATAGCTGGTGGGTCCGACATGTCAGCAGGGGGAATGTTTTTTTCGCGAAATACAGAGGCCCTTCCGGTGGGTCCCATTTGTCGGTGGAGGAATCATTATTTTGCGCGACAGATCCACGGCCGATGGATGTTGTTCGTTGACCACGTTGACCAGGCGGCGAGAGCACCATGGTGGTGGACGACGGCGAGGCCTAGGAAGGAAACGACGGGCCGGGAAGACTCGGCAATGGTTGCCCTGCGGTGGGGAGTACGAGTGTTTACTGGTCCGGCTGCCGTCACCAGAAAATAACAGGAGGTGTGGGTGAGTAGAGGAATGGCCTGGCCAACAATGAAGTAGGGTGGGGCGGTGCGGCTGCGGGCAAAGACACTGGCCACGGGAGGCGGAGCGAGCAGTCCCACCAGAGCTGGTTTGGGCGGATGGAGCAAGAAGATCGAGATATTGAAGAAGCATACGACCGTTGGATTAACATCCAACGGTCACTGCTGCTAGAATCGTTGTGGACTAAATTTGAATCGCTTTGTGGACTAAGTTGACAAAGCCAAAGTACACGTCAACCTAGTAGACCCACAAGTCAGCCTCCAAATATGTCCCAAACACGCATACAACCCGAAATTTCTAGCCAGATTCAAATTAATTTTAAATCTAAATATACCTTAATTTAAATTCAATGAAATTTTACCCTTTAAAAACAATGAAATTTAAAATATCAAAATCCGAAAGAAAACAGTATTTGGGAACTAATTGCCTGTTTGCTGTATTTTTTTCATTTTACAGCCCATTTATTATTACTTATAGCCCATTTATTATTACTTATAGCCCATTTATTATTACTTATAGCCCATTTCTTATTACTTATAGCCCATTTTCTGGGCAAAATGCATCCCTCCTCGTCTTGAAAGATTTACTGACCCGAGGCGTAGAAAAGCAAGTAGGCCTATGTTGGTTATTACGCAAAAAACAAAATAGCTGGCTAGCCATTTTTCGTAAAGGAAAAAACATACTGGGCTGGTCATGTGCTAAACATATGAAATATAAGCCTGGGCTAGACGGGCCAAGGGTCCCGCACAACCTAGTTGATACCCTTCTCCGTCCCGAAAAAACAAAATTACTCCGCGCGCTGCTGGGTCCCTACTGTCATCCTCACCATGTACAGTCATCTCCTTATTCCTCTCGGTTGTTGACCATGTTGACAACACCGGAGGGCGGCGCCGCGGCGAGCGAACCAAGGCGGAGGACGATGGTGAGGCCTCGGACGGGAACGAACAGGAGCCGGGGAAGATCACAGCCAGCCGTGGGAGGCGGGAGCAGGCGGTCCCGCCGGCGCTGGTTTGGCTTTGGCGGCTCGAGGAAGAAGAGACTGAAGAAACGCGACAGACGTTGAATGTCAATCGAACGGTCAAGGTTGGCACAATCGTTTTTTGACTAAGCGGACACCAAGTAGCATACTTTTTATATATAGGAAGAAAATTGCGAGGAAAATGTGTTCGTCTGCCGTCCTCCTCACAGGGAACGTTCGCCACATAAGTAACTAGCACCCTTGGTTTTCAACCGAGAGGTCTTTGGTTCGAGTCCGAGGAACTCTCAATTTTGTCCTCCTTCCTTCCTTGCAAAAAAGGGGAAAGAAAATCAATGACTTGGGAAGGCGTACGGAACAAGCTAGTGTACCAGTAAAGAGACATTGCCGAGTTTTAGAAAAAAGAAAGACGTGCTCCTGTAGCTGGTTCGAATCCAAACCTAGACTATGATTATATATGGTGCTATGCTACTCGCAAGTAATGAAACCGACATATCGAACGCTCGCTTCTCCTCTTCTCTACTTACTCGCCTAGCATCGGAAGCTCGGCGCGGCAACCATGTCCGCTGGCTGCTCGTCCACTGCTCTTGATGAGCAACAACCAGATATGCGCCAAGTTGCCACCTGTACCATCGCCTGTGGGTCTCATCACACCCCCGCCGGCACGCGCACCGCAGCCGATTGCTCATCGCAACCCGTTGCCGTTGGTGTGGTGCCACTACTGCAAATCACGCAGAGTCATCCGTCGCATCTCAACCACAATCCGCAACCCTGGCCGAGTCTTCTACAAATGCCCGAATCATGGGGTAATAATATGCTTAAGTGTTGTTCTGCTGCTTTCAGTTGCAGATTTTTTAATAGTTTGCTTGATGATTTTCCAATTTGATTCGTGCAAAAAAGGGAAGATTCGTGTGATTTGTATTTCTGGGAAGTTGCTGATGTGGGGGAATGCAACTACGCTGATTATTTGGTTAGCCGAGGAATCCCAATACCAGCAGGTTGGGGTGTTGGACAAATGGCGGAAGGAGCAAGAAGAGGAAGATGCAGAGCGAAGGTTAAAGATGTAGTTCCTCGATCATGGCCAAGCAACAGTTCTTTGAACGGCCTTGACCAACAATGAGGAGATGAAAGAGCTTGTGAAGATAATGGGCAAAATCGATGTGCTCTGTAGGATGATTGTCTCTTTATTTGCAGTGTATGTAGCAATCGTGATGTATTCAGTGGCTACGACATGAGCACTTTGCTGAAACTAGCAATGAATGAAACCTGTGTAGCAGGCTGCGCGTAGTGTTGTGAACATCTAATGATTTCTATTAACGGAAATCAAGGGGTATCCCCTTTTGCTCATATAAATAAATAAATAGCAGAGGCCACCGCCGGGTCAGCTTTGTTCTCATTCGAAGACGTCGAGCAAATTGCAGTCCAACAACAAACTATGTCATCAAATTCAAGTTTCACAGCCAAATATGAGTACAACTAAACAACAATGTCATCATGTTTTAGTTGTCATACAATTACCAAACACAAATCAGCATACATAACAAGTGATGTTCTCACAACAAAATACTAAACAACATGTTCATCAGGTTTCAGTTGTCATAGCAAACACAATTTCACATAGTAGATAAAAAACGTCTTTTGACAGGCAAATACGACAAAAGCAATGTAATCATCATCCGCAGCAGCAGCGTCAACATCTTCTCCATGTGTATCAGTCTGAATCGTAATTCCCCACGGTGTCATCTTCTTCTTCGTCCTCAACGCCCTCGAACGTTGGCTTCTTCTTGATCAACTCTTGTATGTCCACAGCACGACAGGCAATCTTTTCGCCGACGTCATTGATGTGATGGTTCTCAAAGATATTAGGAACATCTGTGTTATCTTGTACATCAGGAGCAGTGTAAGCATCATCTTGTTGTGCAACTTCATTAAATGAATTCCTCTGCTCAAACCTTTGCAATACTCTCCAGTCATCGCTACGTGCAAATGTGTCTTCCAAGAAAAATATCTGTTTTGCTTGATTTGCCAAAATAAAAGGCTCGTTGTTCTGGTACGCCGCCTTGATGGATTTGAAATAATCATCAGCTCTGGGTTTTGCGATCCTGGAAAACAGGTTATACCAACGACAACACAATAGAACCACACACCGATGATCCTCGAAACTGGAGATATACTGCAACTGAACAATGTATGTTATGTTAGCATACATTTCAGTTGTCTCTTTGTCATACGTATCCGTGCTCATGATGGCACTGTTTTGTGTCTTCCTGCCTTCGTCTCGTGCAAGAGTGTTGTAGCGCACATCTCCAACAACGCAAGATTCATAATGTCTTACCCGAGTATCAGGACCCATTGCTAGTGAGTAAAGGGCATCATCAACTGCCTGCCCATCCTCCCGCATCTTCTTAACCTATGGTTAGAAAATAGACAAGCTGATCATCTTATGTACTCAATATATTAAAAAAATTGATAGTGCACTTCAAAAGCTTACATGGTTCTTGAACCATTTCGCAAATCCTGCCATAACTAGTTTGTCAATGTTTCTTGGATTTTGCGGCAGTAACTCCTCTTTGTAGATGCTGCACAACATAGTGATCGCGTCAAACATCTAAATATATAAGAATGTGCTGCAAGTTTAGTAGATTACGATGTATAAGCTGCTGTACTGCACTTACTTGATATAAGGTAGTATCTCAGGATAGTTATTCAACACATACCAAACCATTTTGTCCAAATCTTTAGGTTTGTCCTCTTGTCGACTCTTCCTTGTAACTCGAAAAGAATAATCGAAAACATTGAACCCGGGATTGTCTTCACCCACCTCTTTGCTAAGCTGATCAGCTGTTTCAATATATTTTGAGCAGAATGTCAACGCTTCTGTAGCAATGTAGGCCTCTGCAATGGAACCCTCGGGTCTAGCTCTGTTACTAATATAGCCCTTGAAAGTGCCTAGCCGCCTTTCAATAGGGTGTACTGGACCTCTAAGTAGTGCCTCATCAGGTAGATGAACAGCCAAATGCACCATCACATCAAGAAGGATGGAGGATATATCTTCTCAAGGTCGCATAGGATAGTTGGTATCTTGTCTCTAAGACGCTCCAAAGCATCTATCCTGATATTTCTATTGCAGAGTTCCCTGAAGAATTGTCCCAACTCTGCAACCACTACTGTATAAGTCGTATGCCCAATCCTCTAAGGATAACAGGTAAAACCCTTTGAAGTAGGACGTGGCAGTCATGAGTTTTCAACCCTTGTATCTTGTTTCCATCTGCACTGACTCTCCTTTCAGGGTTGAAAGCAAATCCATGTGGGAATCTCACACGTGACAGGACCTCACAAAATTCTTTTCTTTTTACCTTGTCCAAGACGTACATAGATGGTGCCATATCCCGTGGTTTACCTTCATCTTGCACCTGCAAATCCTTTCTGATACCCAGGTGTGTCAAATCAATCCTAGATTTTAAGGTGTCTTTCTTCTTTCCTTCAATGTTAAGAAGTGTGCCGATAATGCTGTCACATAAATTTTTCTCGATGTGCATCACATCAAGATTATGCCGCAGATCCAAATCTTTCCAATACTCCAAGTCCCACAAACTGGACCTGCGGGTAAACAATAATCTCTCTTCTACCATGCCACGCTTCCTTTTCCCGCTACCATTACCAGGATGGTTTCCTGGTGTAATATGCCTGACCTTCTCTAATTCCACTTGCAACTGATCGGCGGTGAGCCTCTTTGGCACATCCCGGTTTTCATGATTTGCATTGAACACATGTCTTCGGTATTTTCTAGGATGCGGCTTGTCCTTGGCAAGGAAACGGCGGTGTCCAATGTAACAGATCTTGCTAAGTATTGCGTACGACAGCGGATTCCTGTCACAGCGAACACATGCATTGTAACCATGTGTCGTTCGCCCTGACATAGTGCCCAAAGCCGGATAATCATGGATGCACCAAATTACAACAGCACACAGAAAGAAATCAGCTGGTGGGCTGCTATATAGGTCTCGAGTGAGAACACCCTTCCATAGCTGTTGAAGTTCCTCCACAAGAGGCTCCATCAACAAATCAAAATCCTTTCCAGGACTTTTTGGACCTGGGATGAGCAAGGCCATCATGTAGTTTGATTCTTTGGTGCAGACATTTGGAGGCATGTTGTAAGGGATAACAAGCATCGGCCACATGCTATATGTGGCGCTCTGGTGGCCAAATGGGTTAAATCCATCTGAAGCTAAGCCAAGTCTAATGTTTCTCGGGTCAGCAGCAAACTCTTTGTGTTTATCATTGAAGCTTTTCCACTCACTACCATGAGATGGATGGCTCATTACATTCTGATCTCTGTACTCCTGGTTCCTAGAATGCCACAGTACATCCTCTCTTGTTTCAGCATCATGAAACAACCTCTGCAATCTTGGTGTAATTGGAAAATGTCTCAGAACATTATGAGGAACCCTCTTCACAGCATCGCCATCTTTCCATCTTGATGATTTGCATTTCAGGCATTCACTTAAGTTGGCATAATCCTTCCGAAACAGAACACAATTATTCTTACAAACATGGATATCATATCCAATTCCAACTGCACGAAGGAAATTCTTCATTTTACTGTAGGTGTGTGGCAGCTCAGACGCATCTAGGAAAGATTTGCGGAAAGCAGCCAACAACGCATTGAATGATTTGTTGGTCATCCGCTCAGATGTCTTCACCTGAAGAATGGTGACCATAGCTGAGAATACTGACAGCTTATTTCCTGGGGTGACAGCAACGTTGCATTGTTCCAACATGCGGGCCCACCGTTTTTATTCTGCAAGTGAAAGTTCACAGAATGCACGAGCATTTTGTAGCATTGTTTCAATGTTGGTCAAACTCACTGGCTCCACCACCACCACCTCCTCCTCCTCTTCCACCTGAGCATCAGGAAGATCAAGATATTGATCTGCTGCTTCCACGTAGTCAATAACATTGACGTTCACAGCTTCACCATGATGAACCCACCTAGTATATGTGACCGACATCCCATACAAGTGTAGATGATTTTGCACAGTTGACTGGGGTCTTGTAACTGAATTCATACAACTGCTACAGGCAGAGCACATCTGATTTCAGACCACCGTACTCAGCTCGATAAAGTTCATGAAGTTTTCTACCCCTCGACATATGCAGCGGAGAATCTTGAGCAGAAGTTATCCAAGTCATGTCCATCATTAGACATACAAATTAGTTCTTCTACTAGATATTACAGGAAAAACATATATGCTTTTTTGAAGTCGAGAAAAAAATACCTAGGTCGATGTCTAAAGCTATGGCAAGATATTTGGACGAGCAGATCTAAGTAACGAAATATATGTAAAGCTAATTCAGAAAAAATATTTGAGTGCTAAATTATGGCAGACTGTTTCAGCAGTCAATGAGGCCGAGCACACAGCCATCGAACTATCGAAGGCCATCGCAGCAACAAAGATCGAGTATAAAATGGTGTAGAGCTAATTCACCTAACAGATTGGCTACTAAACCATGGTAATCTACGTCACAATAAATATATGGCAGGATATTTTAGCAACTAATCGGCCTTGGCATGCCATCTCAGCTAAGCAGATTGAGTGCGAGCAGGCAAGGAAGCTTCTTAGCGAGCATATTGACGATAAACTACTTCGCAAGCAGTGAGATTAGCTGCGTCTATCGGCTAACATTCAGCGCTATACCAACATGAACGGGCCTCGGTCTAGAATGCGCATGCCGTGGGAGAAGCTGACCGCGCCGTGCATCTCCACGTGAACGTCGCCCGTGATGGCGGCTGACCGCCGTCGCCTCCACAAGAACGTAGCTGAGGTGGCGGTAGCGGCTGAAGGACGACAGTCTATGAGAGCGTACTGTGGGAGCAAGAGGATTGCCGTGCGTCCCCTCGACGAACCGCGGCGCCGACGTATCGGTGCGGCGGGGAGGGCGGCTTTGGCGGAGCGAATGGAGTGGAGGGGGGACGGGGGGGAGGGGGGTTTGGGGAATATTTGGCCGAAGGGCAGTTGAATCGAATTTGGGGGAAATTTTTGTGTGTGTGGGGGGTGGGGGAGGATTTTCACGCGATAGACGGGGGGAGTTTGGCGCATGGTCGGTTTCTCCAAGTGCAGTCCCACGTGTCAATGAAGAGGCAAGCCGAAGCGCGTTCCGTTTGCGTGAGCAGTGTGCAGGACCGAACGTGTGTGGGGTGCAATGCGACCGCGACAGGAGTGCTGTGAGTGTACCGCCTTTTTTCCTTTTAAACTAGGTGCTTCGCCCCCTCAAAAAAAATGTTGCTTCATGCGATCCATCGATACTACTACTAGTAATCCGGTAATCCCGACGAAAACGGCGCGACCGGGTCTTTTCCCGCGCGATATGCTGGGAGGTTGGCTTAGTTGGGTTTTTTAGATTTGTCTCGGTTCAATAAAAAGCAGAGTTGGTGATGATGGTGTGCCTGTCATCCTGCACTATAGGCCATCCGATCTATATCTAACGGATAGGAAGGAAACTATGACAATTTACCCGCACTCCTCTCCACATTTGCAGATAAGGCTTTCCCTCGTTCATCCTTTTCTCCCACAAGATCTTGATCTTCCGTGCAACGCACGGGCATCTTGCTAGTACTCCTACAATATGTATATTATTGTGAAAGTTCATATACACCGGCCGAGATTAATGCAAACACGACAAATTTTCATTACATTTCGAACTTTTATAGGACAGAAAAATAAAAGAAACCCGACCCTAAACCTATTCTACGGCGACCGGCGTCCATGTCTGGGGCGGGGTTCAAGACCCGTGAAGTGAAGGTGCGGTCTCCGGCGAGGAAGAGTAGAACACGGGATACAGACCGGCTAGTTGGCACACCATGCCCTGCCGGCTCCCATGCCCTACTCATCCTCGGAGGAGTCCCCGACCTCGGCGGTGCCGGACGTTGGACGGCGGCAAGCAGGACGCGTGGCTGATGGTGCTCCCATTGCCGGCCGCCAGCGTGGCCACCGCTTGTGCGGTCGCGTCCGCGTCCGGCTACGCTGCTATTGCGTCGCGAGAGGCGACTTGAGCTAGGGCGGCGACCTCGAGCTTCATCCCCGAAGACAAGCTCTCCCACAGAGCGTTCGCACTTGCGGTCATGGCGGATGTGGTGCCAGGTAGGAGGACGATGCGCTATGGTGTGGAGTTTAGCTGGGCGTTGCCGCTTTAAGTAGCGCATTCCGATGAGGCCAAGCGTCCGGGTACGTCATTAAGTCGCCGGAGTTGGTTCCTCGGGCACCGAGCCTCTTAACGACGACATACGAACGGACGACATAAATGCGGGCAGCTGGCGCCGGCTGGGAACGCAACGCGCGACGGCGCGAGGGACGAGGGCTTTGGTGTGCCAGGGTAGTCAGCTACGGTCGTGGCAACGTTGGAGATGCCCTTTGCTCAAATGCGATCCCCGCATGCCATTGAAAAAGCAAGACGACCCGGCATGGTCTCAGGTCCAGAGGATGCTGTTGTCCGTGCTACACCACTCCGCGGACGCGTCGCGGCGCCCCGTGCATCCTCGACGAGTCGGGTGTTGGGGTGTGTTTGGATTGTGGCCAAAGTGCACCTTACCAAAATTTTGTTCATGACCCAAAGATTGGTCTTTGTTTGGATGGTTGCCATTTCTTTGGCATGCCAATGAACTCTAGCCAACTCTAGTTCATTTTTCTTCCAATGTCGGCCAAATCATGGGCAACCAATACCTCAACCAAAATTTTGGCTACCCAATGCTTTGATGGGGCAACCTTGGGCACAAACCAAACATACCGTTGGTCGTGCCACAGCACTAACGCCACCCTCGGCACACTGAAATCGACCGTTTCTATCGACGATATGAGCGTGTCGCTCACCGCGGTTGTCGTGTCCAGAGGCGGTGCTGGAGCTGCACCCTGTTGTTGGCCCCAACGACCCACATGAACGGTTGTCGGTGGCGAGGAGGTCGTGGGCCAGCTCCTCCATTGGACTAGTCTGCGATATGTCGGTTTCCCTGTTTTCCCGGCCATATTCGAGCGTCAGTGCTCCGCGTTGCGCATTAGGCCTTTCACTATGTAGGCCAAGCGAGACAACTTATTGTTTATTTGAGTCGTTCAAGTGTAATCATGTGGCGTTTGCTTATTTCTCATTCCTCTCCAACCCTCTTCTCCATCGATCATGTCGCCCTCCAGTCGAGTCCATCCTCCCGCATGCCTCATTTGAACATTCCGCCGAGTATCATTCTAGTCCACCCTAGTCCTCTTTTAAATAGATCTCCGGACCCCGAGATGAAATCGAGAGGGAACGAGTGGGGGCACGTGATACCTAAGGCGGATTCAAAATTTTGAACCGGTGATCATAGCATCCGCAAATCATATATAAAGGGTATTCAATGTTCGTTTCGTTTTTGAACGTACAATATACTCCCTCCCATCCTTTCTACTTTACATACTATGATAGGAGTATAAGTTTTATGTGTAGTCAAAGTATCTCTACTATGATAAAAAGGTATCAACATTCAACAACGCCTAATCAATATTGTTAGATTCATACGTACTCCTAGATTTGTACTCGAGATGGTTTCCAATTTGACTATTGACAAGATTAATAGTACTCCTTTAACATAGGTGAGTAAGTCATCTTAGGCTGTGCACCGTGACCAAGGAGGAGGGGAAAACGAGAGGCATTAATGTTTATTTGCTAATTAATAGTATTGCATGCAATGAACTAACCACTACATGTCATGTTTGATAGTCTCAGGTCATTAAAAGCATGCACACCCTCATCTCTTATTGGTTCATATGTCAAGAAACAAGAAAAGAGGTATAAGTTAATGAACAGCGCCTACGTGTTTTGGGATTATTTGGTTTTCGTAAGATGACTTACACACCTAGACGGAGGGAGTACATGAGATGTATAATGTGAAAATTATATCATTGGAAACTCCTTTCACATATGAAATTGACCATATGCTTTGTGTAAGTTGCATTTGCATGTCATTTATTATTACTCTAACATTTGGTCAAAGTTAGCCTCGAAAAACGCATTAGACCCTGTATGCTTTGTGTAAGTTGCATGTCATATATTATTACTCTAACATTTGTGTAAGTTGCATGTCATATATTATTACTCTAACATTTGGTCAAAGTAGTATAGTGGAAGTGGATCCTCTGACGTAGGTATCCCTGCCTTACCCTCCCTTTCGATCACTTACTTGCAGACCCCATGCTTGCTAGGCCCCGCATGTCAGTTACTCAATGGGTTCGGCCACGTCAGGGGATCCTCATCTGTAGTATACTCCCTCTGTTTTTATTTACTCCGCATAAAACGGAGGGAGTGATGGTATAATAAATGACGCAGCGGGGAGGGGAGGGACGTCGGTTTGCTCTCAAGCTGCGGTCCCACAAGCGGCGACAATGCAAGACGAAGCGTGTTCCATTCGGTGAGCGGCGTGGGCGTCCAGCGTGCCAGGCTGCAACGCGAACGCGACAAGAGCGATGTACAGTCAAAACCGATTGACCGGTCGTCACCGGAACCACTATTCACACCAGAACCTTCGCTGCTAGGCCTACGCCAGCCACTGCCCTAAAACCACACCAAATCTCCAGCCCATCCCCCCACCTTTCGATCCCCTAGCCCGCATCAAGCGTCCCCTAGTTCGCCGGAAAGCCATGGTGCGCCCCAAGATCACTTACTACAAGATGCTGACGCCGGAGCGCCACGCAGAAATCACGGCGGCGGTTGGCGCCACAGACCTCCCTTCCTAAGCTCGCTTTGCGGCGGGCCAATCCCCGAGTTCTCTGGAGCCAAGCTACGAGGAGGAGGAAGCCGATCCAATGTTCACTGCGGAGGTCGCGGCGCAGAAGGCCCCTGATGGGTATGAGACGATGGACGTCGACTTCGTGCCGGCGTCCGAGTCCCCCATGGTGCAGGCGGACCAGCGGTTCAACATGGCGATACTAAAGGAGGACCGGGAGGTAGAGGCTCAACTCGATGCGGAGCGCGCGCATGCCGCTGCCATCGAGGCTCTCCTGCAGGCGGAACCGGATGTCGTGGATGTGAACCGGGCGGCGGAGGCTCAACTTGAGGCGGAGCGCGCGGATGCCGCTGCCATCGAGGCACTCCTGCAGGCGGAATCGGACGTCCTGGACATGAACCGGGTGGCAGAGGCTCGACTCGACGCAGAGCGCGCGGATGCCGCTCTCATCGACGCCCTCCTACAGGCGGAACCGGAAGTCCTGGACTTGAACCGGGCGGCGGAGGCTCGACTCGGCAGGCCTTGCGCGGATGCCGCTGCCATCGAGGCCCTCCTGCAGGCGGAACCGGATGTCCTCGACTTGAACCGGGCTGTGCTCTCGTCCGTGCAGAGCGCCCGCACGCTCCGCTTGAACGAGTAGCTGGAGGCCGAGGACAACCACGGTGCGGAGACACACGTCGGCAGCGGCATGACGGTTCGCTGGCAGCCAAAGACGACGAGGCCGTCTCTTTCTGCGAGTAGTGATAGTTTTTATTTATGTCATTGTTTTTATGGATCTTTTGCTGTGTAAAAACATACTATTTGTTATGCAAGTCGCCTGACTTGGGTCAGTCTACCATTTCAGGTGGTTGGATGAATATCCTACGTCTCCTAACCCTTCTTTCCTTCTTCCTCACCTCTTCTTCTTCCCCAACAGACCACCGCACGGGCCGTACGGATACTCCCCAACATGCGATTGGATAGACATACTCTATGAACGAAAATTATGTGTCAGCGATAGGATGGCTGAGTTTGGTTTGTTCACATGCGACAACAGGTGTCAGTGAGGGTGCGTTCCCTCGGTTGGGTTTGCGGCGTGCAGGAGCGACTGTGTGAGGTGCTTGATGCGCGGCGTCTGAGGAAGCGACCGTGTGAGGGTGCTTGATGCGACCCGCGCGACAACCCCGCATAAGTGTTCCTCCTTCTCATTTTGAAAACTTTAGGCAAGCTTGGCAAAATGTGTGGCAAAGTTTGGCAATGCAAGGCCTAGACCCAAACAGGATAAGTAATGCGTGCATTACTAGGAGTACTAGTGTTAAAAAAAGAAAGGCGGGGTTTTCCTTCGCGGGATTTAATCGATACAAATCCTCGTTTCACGTGTCAATTAATGCGTATTTTTTTCTCAAAGACCAAAGAGCTAACCATCTCACTCCTCATCACTTGATTAATGCAGCGCCATGCAAACGAACCTTCTCACTTCCGCATGCATGCAGGGGATATTAATGTCCTTGGTTGCTAACCCCATCAATTTTGCCTCGATTACTGTTAGTGGCCCTTTGCAAATTGTAATTTTGATATACTAGCCTTGTGTACAAAAAAATGGAGGTAGTAACTATATTTGGATTCCTTGCCCATTGCGGTGACGTCGACGACCTTTTTTTTGTGGTTTGGCGAAGTGCGTTCGACGGAGAACACCATTGAGGGAGACCACGGTAAGTCGTTCACAAGTGCCGCCTGCAAGCCGAGACAACCACCTTATTTGCATCCAGGAAGTCCTTTACTAGTACTACTACTAGGAGTACTAGTGCGGTGAGATGGTTTCTCGAAGAAGACGATGGAGAAGCGGAGTCACCGAAGAGTGAAATGATAGTTGCTTCATCCGTGCTTTGTGATTTGACGCCTCACTGCTTTGTGATTTGTGATAGAAGGGACAGGGGAGTAGACTCTGTGCTCTATACTGTACTACATGCGTCCAAGCATGGGAGAAAGAGGAAGGACGTTGCATTTTTCTATTCCTTCAATCAATCAACCAGGGAGCTTCGGTTCCATCTTTTTGGCTTTGGCAACATCGTCCACATTTGGCTACACATTGTGGATGCCCTTAACCGTACCACTAGGTTTTGCTCCTGTGTGCTATCTATACAAATCTCAATTATATTGATCTAAAAAATTATAGAATCAAAGATTAGTAAAAAGGAGGTGATTTTGCCGCGCGGATGGCGGGGGAGGTTTCTTATTTTCGGAGGACGTTGTCCTGGAGGTTTGCTAACATGCGGTCCCACGTGTCAGTGCTTTACCAAGCTGATCCGCGTCCCACATGAGGCAGAACAACTTCAGAAGCAACACGTGGTTAAGTTGAAGAAGATGAGGGAGAAGCGGATTCAGCAACAAGTGAAATGATGGTTGCTTCGTCCCTCCAACTTATTTTTTTAGCATTATTACTTCGTCCCTCCAACTTAACTGCGGGAAAGGTGCAGCTTTGTGATTTGACGCCTCATTGCTCATTACTACGCCGGTGCCATGACTGGGGTGCTTCACCCCGGCTGCTCTGACCTTTGTATTCGGTATGTACGTGGACCGGTAGCTTGATGTCCCACATGTCAGCGAACGGGACTAGAAGATTTATGAAAGCGAGCGCTCCACTCTTATGAAGGAGAAGTAGACGACACGACGGCCTAGTGAACTGTCACTTGTACTGTATAGTACTATAGTTTTGCTGTTTTGCACGATCCATCGATACAAAACCGATTAAACAGGAAAGGGCGGGATTTTTCCCGCACGGTAGATGATACTGGCCATACATTTCAAAGGCAATTTTAATGTATGCAAACTGAATAATTATAAGTAACAATATGATATCTAGTAAAACTAAAAACACATATGATTTATTGTGTTAGAGTGTAGTAGTAGTGCTGTATTGCATAGTTGTTAGATGTAACATGCGAGAACGTGTAGAGATGTAGTTTTGGAGGGTCAACAGAGAGTCACCGAACTTCAGAATAAGCTGATTACGGTCACTATATACGTTTTGCGGTGATTATCCGGTCACTTGCTCACAGTTCAGCATCGGATTGCACTCTGTTGATCGACCAAATAGTCTGCGTGGCGCCATGTTGACTAGTTAAATTGACCATGTTCCTTGTGGGTCCCACCTGTCAGTTCGCATAGGGAAAAGGTCAGATAAACACAAATTTACGCAGGCGCGACAAGGCTCCAACCCGTGCGCGGGAATCATCTGGTTGTGTATGTGTCTGTCAGGGACTGATGTGTGCGCATGCACGTGTATTTTGAGCACTTGAGCGTGAGAGTGTGTGTTGGTCGTGTGGTGTACTGGTGTGTGCATGCATGCGTGTGTGTGTGCATGTGAGTGTTGCGTGCGTGCGTGGCTGCGTGTGTACGTGTGAGTGTTGCGTGCGTGCGTGGGTGCATGTGTTTCTGTGAGTGTTGCGTGGATGGAGTTCGTGTGCATGCGTGCGTGTGTGTATAATCACCACACCAGCTCCTGTGTGTTAAAACAGACGGCTCAGCATTCCAATACAAGGCCACCTTGTCCGATGTGCCCGCGGTCATGACTTCGAACCATCGTCAAAATATTTTTCTGTCGTTTTTTTCATTCTTACAAGCAAGATGCCCGTGCGTTGCACGTAACATCAAGATGCATTTGTATGACTTGTTTATCTTGTGAGAGAAAAGGATGAACGAGGGTAGGCCTTATTTGCAAATGTTGAGAGGTGTGTGGGTACCTTTTTGCAAAATTGCCATAGTTTCTTTCCTATCCGTCAGATATAAATCGGAGGCCTATATTGCAGGACGGCAGGCACACCATCATCACCAACTCTGTTTTTTATAAGAGTGTATTTTATGTATTTTATAATAGTGTAGATGTAGAGTAGATACAAGTCGACAGGTGGGCACGATGTTAGTGAGATAATGCGATGCAACACTAGAGGTGCCATGTGGAGCGTTTAACTGGTCAACTAGTCAAGTCATGAGCAAATACAAAGTTGTATGGTGAGCCTGTGACTTTATAATAACCACTAAACGTAAACGGTGACCGTAGTGAGTGGATTATGAGGTCCAATGTATGCATCGTGCTTTCGCTTCAAATACAATGATCGTCATTGCATATATCGCGAGAGAAAGATGAAACACACATGAATTTTTCGGCGGCTTACTTTTAGAGGACCTGGAGATAGTTTTGTGTGCATACGTGAAAGGGGCATACAGGGGGGTATGCGATGGAGAGAGAGATGCTCTTCGTTTCTCTTTATTATGACTAACTTTGTATATAGTATAAAAATATACAAATTCACAGTGCGGAATAAATATCATTGTGGGCACCATGCAATGCAAACTAGCGTTCGTACTCCTCCATATAACTTTGTAATGTTGTATATGTATAGAAACTCTAAAATAATTTTTTGGCCACACTTTATTCAAAAGGAATGTTGTATGCGAAATAAACGTGAAGAGAGGGCTATAGAGAGAGAGAGACGAATATGACGTCACGACAAGAGATTCCGTTCCCTTGAATGTGTATATGCAAGGAGGGAGGGAATAGAGGCACCAGGAGAAATTTTCTGTGTGTGTGGTGTTTGTGTTGGTATGTGTGGGTGTGAGAAGATAATGAGACGTGGGGGCAGAGGGTGTGTCACCGTGTGAGGTCCGGTGGGTCGAGGTGAGGCCCTTCGTCCAGTTCCGTCCTGCGCCACATTGGTCGGCCCATGACACATTTAGGAAGACCCATTGATGACTAGTCGTACAAGACAAAGATAGCAGAATTGTGAAGGACTCTGTGTCCACTGACAAAGCCGGCTAGGATTTGTAACCCTAGGTTCTTGGACTAAGGTAACCCCTTTATCTCTGATATTACTATTCATCCAACCTAACTCTAAGGGGCATCCTACAAAATGCTCTGCTAGAATCATACTCGTCGATTAGGAAGAGAGGTGTGAGATAATGCGTGAGAGACATGCGTAAAGACAATGTGCGTACATGAGACACGTAGGCAGGTCCATGTATATAGAAAGGGTCGATGAGGATTGTGCGTGTGTATGTTTGCGAGAGGAAGAGTGCTTGTGATAAAGGTTAGTGAAAACAATTGTAAATGGTTACGAGAGGGAGGGAGGATTATACCTAGAGCATGTGTGCGAGAAAGACACCTCGGGAGAGAGTGCGTGAGCATGTGTGAGAGACCACCGATGGAGAGTGAAACTACACGTAAAAGAATGCTCTACACATTGATTAAAGATATAAATTGTATCCAAATATTAGGATGGGTGTCGGTGTCAAAACCGGCGGATCTCGGGTAGGGGGTCCCGAACTGTGCGTCTAAGGCGGATGGTAACAGGAGGCAAGGGACACAATGTTTACCCAGGTTCGGGCCCTCTCTATGGAGGTAATACCCTACTTCTTGCTTGATTGATCTTGATGAATATGATTATTACAAGAGTTGATCTACCACGAGATCGTAGAGGCTAAACACTAGAAGCTAGCCTATGGTATGATTGTTGTATATTTCTCTATCGACTAGCCTGGCCTCGGTTTATATAATGCACCAGAGGCCTAGGATAACAAGAGTCCTAGCCGAATACGCCGGTGGGGAGGAGTCCTTGTCTTGATCGCCAAGTCTTGTGGAATCTTCCTTGTATGCGGTAGCTGTCTGGACTAGCCCATGAGTATCTGACCATGGGGTCCTCAGCCCAATCTAACAGATCGGGAGATGACATGGTGAGTACCCCTAGTCCAGGACACCGTCAAGAGCCCCTGAACCGGTCTTCAAGTTAGGGACGCTCCTCGATTCTTCCGAACTGTTCTTCATCTTCGGTCGTCGGTCTTGAAAACGGGTTCAACAAATCTTCTCATCTTCGATCTTGAGGATCGCCGATGTGTATCCGAAGCGTTTACACTTTGGGTATCCGAGGAGCCTGAGGGAGTCCTAGATTAGGGGGTGTCCGGATAGCCGGACTATAGCCTTTGGCCGGACTCCTGGACTATGAAGATACAAGATTGAAGACTTCGTCCCGTGTCCGGATGGGACTTTCCTTGGCGTGGAAGGCAAGCTTGGCGACATGGATATGTAGATCTCCTACCATTGTAACCGACTCTGTGTAACCCTAGCCCTCTCCGGTGTCTATATAAACTAGAGGGTTTTAGTCCGTAGGACGAAAAACAATCATACCATAGGCTAGCTTATAGGGTTTAGCCTCTCTGATCTCGTGGTAGATCTACTCTTGTACTACCCATATGATCAATATTAATCAAGCAGGAGTAGGGTTTTACCTCCATCGAGAGGGCCCGAACCTGGGTAAAAACATCGTGTCCCTTGTCTCCTGTTACCATCCGCCTAGACGCACAGTTCGGGACCCCCTACCCCACATCCGCCGGTTTTGACACCGACATTGGTGCTTTCATTGAGAGTTCCTCTGTGTCGTCATCCTTAGGCCCGATGGCTCCTCCGATCATCAACGACGCTGCACTCCAGGGTGAGACTTTTCTCCCTGGGCAGATCTTCGTATTCAACGGCTTTGCATTGCGGGCCAATTCGCTTGGCCATCTGGAGCAGATTGAAACCTACGCCCCTGGCCACCAGGTCAGATTTGGGTTTGAACTACACGGCTGACGTCCGCGGAGACTTGATCTTCGACGGGTTCAAGCTACGGCCAAGCGCGCCGCACTGTCACGAGGGGCATGATCTAGCTCTGTCGCCAAACAGTGTCCTGGAGGACGCACCAGTGTCCGCTCCGACCTTCAGCTTGGAGCCGACTGCGCCGATCGAGGACGAGTGGCTGGACACCGCCTCGGAGGCTGCAATCTCTACGACGATTGAGCCGTACACCTACCCCGTCCTTTGCGAAGCTCGTAACTCCAAGGTGCCGGACTCCTCTCCGGACTCCGAGCCTTCCGCGCCCATGTCCGAATCCGATTGGGCGCCGATCATGGAATTCACCGCCACAGACATCTTTCAGCACTCGCCCTTTGGCGACATCCTGAATTCACTAAAGTCTCTCTCTTTATCAGGAGAGCCCTGGCCGGATTATGGCCAGGAAGGTTGGGATGCAGACAACGAAGAAATTCAAAGCCCACGCACCACCCACTTCATAGCCACTGTCGATGATTTAAGCGACATGCTCGACTTGACTCAAGACATCGACGGTTTTGACGACGATGTAGGGTAGGAACATGAACCAACACCTATAGGGCACTGGAGAACCACCTCATCTCACGATGTATACATGGTGGACACACCTAAAGGAAGCGACGATGAGGAACAACGGGATGCTACGAAGGATCATTCCCTCGAAAAGCAGTCAAAACGGCAACATAAGCGCCGCTCAAAGTCCCGCCTCGACAAAGAAAACAGCCATACAGACCCAGCCATAGAGCAGGGCGAATCGGTGGACGACGAACATGCTATCGAGCCTCCACAAAAGGCTCGTCGCCACTGCACGTAGCCTGAAAAAGCAGAAGCAGAGGCTCAAAACAGCGGAAGATGTACTCAGAATCAGATGGAGCAAAGTACTCAACACCGCAGACAAATACGGCGACATTCGCCGAACGAAGAGCTACCCAAAGTAAAAACTACTGCCTGAATTTGACGAGGAGGCCGTAGAGCCCCCGCAATCAAAAAAACAAAGAGGCCACCCGTTCGGATGGACGACCCCATGGAAAACAGAGAGCGACAAACGGCGCCGCAGACAAGGCGGCACACGATCCGCACAGGGATTCGCACAAAAAATATGGCCCAGTTAGATCTAGTTACGGGCCAAGAAAGCAAGCTCCAGTAAGCAATGCAACACATCAAGTATCCGAACACCACGGTACACCTAAATATAGGGGTGCCGCACACCCCCTATGTTTCACCGATGAGGTGCTGGATTGTGAATTTCGGTGATTCAAGCCCGTAAACATAGAGGCATCTGACGGAACAACAGACCACGAGTGCGGATTGAGGATTACATCCTCCACAAACACATGGCTAGAGGAGATGATCTCCACGCCATAAAATACTTACCCTCAAGCTCAAAGGGCCAGCCCGGCATTGGCTTAAAAGCCTTCCCAAAACACCATTGGAAGTTGGGAGGAGCTCGAGGATGCTTTTCGGGCAAATTTTCAAGGGACCTATGTCCGACCTCCGGATGCCGAAGCGATTTAAGTCACATAACTCCACAACCCGTAGAGTCAGCCGGAAATTTTGGAATAGATTCCTTACTAAAAGAACCAAATAGTCATTTGTCGGGACGCCAAGCCTTAGCAGCTTTCAAACACAACGTCCGAGACGAATGGTTCGCGAGACACCTCGGCCAAGAAAAGCCAAGAACAATGGCCGCATTAACAAGCCTCATGACCCGCTTTTGCGCAGGAGAGGATAGCTGGCTGGCAAGATGCAGCACCAGCGACCCAAGTACATCCGAAGTCAGGGATGGAAACGGGAAACCACGATGCAGCAAGGACCAGCGTCGGACCAAGGGAAACAGCCCGAAGAGCACGACAGTCAACGCCGGATTCAAAAGCTCTCGGCAGAATCATAAAAGTTTCCCTTAAGGATAACAGGGACGAGTTATCTAACTTAGACAAGATATGCCAAATCCACAGTACTCCCGGGAAGCCTGCAAACCATGCCCACATAGATTGTTGGGTCTTCAAGCAGTCCGGCAAACTTAACTCCGAACACAAGGGGCTCGACACACCAAGCGAGGACGATGACGAACCCCAAAAGCAGAGCACCGGAAAACAAAAGAATTTCCCACAAGAAATCAAAACAGTAAACTCACTTCGTGCGACAAAAGGGAAAAATAGAGCGGCGCCCATAGAGGTGTGCGCCATACGGCCTATCCCGGAGGAGTCCCGCCACAGGTTGTTAAAACCAATCACCTTCGACCATCGGGATTACTCTAGAAGTATACGGAAGGCAGGTTGGACTGCCTTGATATTAGATCCGATAATTGGTGGACTCCAATTTTCACAAGTCCTAATGGACGGCGGCAGTGATCTAAACCTGCTATATCAGGACACAATCCGCAAAATGGGGATAGACCCAACCAAATTTCTCCATAGCAACACTTCCTTTCAAGGGGTAATGCCAGGCCCATATGCCCATTGTACGGGCTCTCTACTGCTAGAAGTTGTGTTTGGCTCACCCGGCAACTTCCGCCGCGAAAAGTTAACCTTCCACCTCGCCCCATTTACAAGTAGCTATCAAGCACTATTGGGGCCTTGAAGCTTTGCCCGCTTTAACACAATACCGCATTATGCATATCTTACACTTAAAATGCCCGGTCCACGCGGCATCATCTCGTTAAAAGGAAACATCGAGGGTTCCTCGAGTCCGGAAAATCCTGCGGTTGCCTTGACAGCCACACAATAAACCGGCTTCACCAATAAAAGCACTTAGACAGGTCGTCCAGACCCCGGACACGGTTGGACGAGTCCGGCGTAAACATACAAGGGCTTACTAGACACATACCCCCAAGGGGCTCCGCAACAAGAGACCATAAAGCTGAATTTTATTCATTTTTTGAATTGTACTTCATTTATTTAATATAACGTACATTTTCGCACGACCTTTTTCAACTAAGTTCCTCTCTTTACTGAGACGAACATCGTGCTACACCCGTCGAGGATACAAAGACAACGGAGACACAGTGCAGAGACATGCAGTAGGGACCCGTCGCAAGGATTCTTTTCAGATTAAGACCCTGCGTAAACCTTTTTCACTGTCTCTTGTTGATACACATCCCTCGGTTTCTTGCTATAACCGAGGAGGAGGATGGCGTTTTGGCATAGGTCACGTCAGAATTTCGCGCGTACCTGGACACCAGGGGCTTATTACCAAGGGCGATTGTTCGACCCGTTTTCATAAAGACCAAATACCTTAGGGAGTGTTCGGCGTCTCGAGTTAGGCCTTATATGCATCAGCTCCGAATCATGTCTTTGGTCAAATGTTGGGTTTGCCCGGCTCCTGTGTTTTGCTGCCTTACGTTCCGCTCTATCGGCTAATGTGGCACCAGGAGAACTACTGCGATTGTGCCCCGGTTCGGCCAGGCGAGCACCTCAGTAGATAAAGCTGAAAACTGACTGTCATGATATAGCGTGAGACTGGTCAACCACTCGATGACCCACAGGAATCTTTAGAATTCCTCCGCATTGACGAAGGGCCGTTTCCCGGCTAGGCACATACGCGCCCCGAATTCGGGTGAGCGCGGTGCCCCTAGGGGCTATATAGTAGCCCCACTGTCGAACTCCTATGGCTAAGTGAAAGTGATAAAGCATTATAGTCCGCTTGTCTAGTTTGCTGCGCTATCACCTCCTTTGTAGGACCAAGACGTTGGATCAAGTGTGAAAAGGCGCTTTCTGCAAACACCCCCGCATTATATGCGTGGGGGCTGAAGCCAAAGATTGCCATCTTTCAGGTTATGTACACATATACATTAACGGCCGCACAGGAGGTATTTTAATTCTTGAAGGCACAAGTATAAAAAGCTTTTATATTCCATCAAAACATTGTTTCACAATAATACATGTTATTCGAACATAATATCCTTCGAGCACTGCGTCTCTATTAAACGAGCGCCCTGTAGAACTTCCTGAAAATAGTGCTCGACAGGTACTCGGCTTCCGTCCGAATCTTGGGATGCAACATCAGTGGCCTTCATCTCCGCCCAGTATGTCTTGACACGGGCAAGAGACATCCGTGCACCCTCTATGCATGCTGACCGCCTCATTGCTTTGATATGCGGCACCGCACCAAGGAACTGCTGCACCAAGCCAAAATAACTCTTCAGCTTGGGCCTTTTCGGCCACAAATGAGTCACGACATTCTTCATGGCAAGTCCTGACAACCTATTCAGCTCCGCCCATTCGGCCAAACGATCGGTTAGTGGACGCTCTGGATTACGAAACTGCGACCAAAAAAGCTCCTCCATCTCGTGATCCTTTTGATCTCCGAAGTGTTCGGCCGCGTCCGCGGCACTCGCCGCCAAGTCCAGATAAGTATCCTCACTACTCCACAGCCGGTCCAACTGAGCATATTTAGGATCCGTGAACATCGTCCGCAGCAGAAAGGGCTTTCTAGCCGTGATATCTCTGGCCTGACGTAGCTCCTCCTTCATAGCTCTCACCGCAGAGCGAGCATCCTTGGCCTCGGTGGTGGCCTTCTTCAGGTCCTCTTGCTCCGCTCGACCTTATTTTTCAAGAAGCTCGCAGTGGTCGGTAGCATTCTTCAACTTCACGGCCATCTCGGCCATTTCCTTCTTGCTTCAGAAGTGAGCAGCCTGTTCGGCTTTTAGCTCTTCGGCCGCCTTTAAGGCAGCAGCATCACTTTTTCTGGCCTGCTCCTTGGCTCGGGCAAGCTCCGCCCGAAGGTTCTCCATGGCAGCGGCACCATCTGCATCAAGCATACATGTTGTAAGGCACGGGCATCAAGCTCCCTTACCAGGTGTCCGCAGAGAAACCGCATACCTTGTGACTCGTCAAGCTGCTTATTGACAAGCGCGATGTCGGCATCCGCCACGTCAAGTTGCCGCTTTAGTTCGGAAAATCCATCAGTTCGGCTAGCCACCGGACGCTCTGCCACCTACATAGGAAGGGCGACATATTATAACCTGGGATTATGATCCTCGACACGCTGTCATTTTTGACAAATGCACCGAGTCTCAGGGGCTACTATCTACACAGGGCGCATCTTATATATGCGGAACCGTCAAAAGGTACATCATTGCACGTACCTCAAAACCTGTCAGTAAACTTCTGGCGGCCTCGTACATCCCGCTTTCCGTGGACAAATTTTTTTCAATCACCGTACCCATCAATGCACGGTGATCCTCTGAGATAGACACTCGCCCGAGCAGACCCTTCAACTCCTCCGACCGAGCACCAGGAGGTGCCGGACTCGTCTGATGGCCTTTTTCGAAGGCTGGACACAGAGGTCTCTGGGGGGCCCTACGACTGCCCTCCACCCCTGCCGGATTCGGAGAAGCCCTCCGCGACGGCACCTCAGGATCGTCCGCCTTGCTAGGCGGTATGGCAGGGGGAGACGTTGCGCTCTCCATCATCTCCGGACGAAGATCCCCTGAAGACGAGCTCTGCTGAGAAGGGCTGAGATCCGAACTACAAGGTAAAATTTCGGTCATCTTCAGAAATAAAACAGGGATGTCTCTTATTTTAAAAACTCCCCTCTCTACTTATGGCTCGCTGGAGGGCTGATCTCCTTGGGGAAATAATGCGGCCGGGGCATCTTCCGGCGCAGGACCCTCTAGCGAATATTTCTTCCCGTGCTTTGAGGCATTCATCTCCGGATCTTCGGAGGCGGTCCTCTTATCCCCTTGGATGGAGGGATTCTCGATCCCTCCTTTCTTGAGAACCTCCTTCATGGAGGCAGTAGCTTCCTTGTTCCCCCCTTCGCCTTCTTCTAAAGGCGCAGCCTCCAGCATCTTGGTTAACACGGGATCCGGCGTGGTCTCAGGGAGGGGGGCCGGACACCTGATCAGTTTTACTTTCGCTATCCACTCCTATTTAAGGGACAACTCTTTTAAGGGCAAGTTTATGATAAATATACGGATAGCGTGTCCTGCACGGACTACTTACTTGAGCATCACAGGCGATTGCAGCTCAGACCTGCATCCTCGGTCAAGTCCGGACACATTGCTTGTGATCCGAAGAACAGTTTGTACATCTCCACGGGCGTTGCGCCCATAAAATGATGGAGAGCTCGTGGTCCCTCCGGATTGAACTCCCACAGGCGGAGGGGGCGACGTTTGCAGGGCAGGATGCGATGAATCAGCATGACCTGCGCTACTACGACCATATTGATCTCTCTCTCTAGGAGGTCTCGAATACGGTGCTGCAACAAGGGCACGTCCTTGGACGTCCCCAGTCAAGCCCTTTATTGACCCATGACGCCAGCCGCGGTGGAGGACCCGAGCGAAAGGCAGGTGGCGCCACCCATTTGGTGCCCCTGGGAACTGTGATATAAAACCACTCTTGCTGCCATAGACTGAGCTCCTCTTGAAAAGAGCCCTCGGGCCATGAAGCATCAGCATTCTTGCTTATAACAGCCCCTCCGCACTTTGCCTATTGCCCCTTGATCATCTTCGGCTCCACCTTGAAGGTTTTGAGCCACAATCCGAAGTGAGGGGTAATGCAGAGGAAGGCTTCGCATACGACGATGAACGATGAGATGTGGAGGATGGACTCCAGATCCAAGTCGTGAAATTCCAGCCCATAATAAAACATGAGCCCCCTCACGAAGGGGTCCGTCGAGAAACCTAGCCCCCGAAGGAAGTGAGACATGAACACCATGCTTTCACCGGGCTTGGGAGAGGGAATAACCTGCCCTTGGGCAGGCAGCCTATGCAAGATTTTGCCGGTTAGATAACTGGCATCTCTTAGCTTTAGGACGTCTTCTTCCGTGACGGAGGAAGGCATCCACCGGCCTTGAAGGTCGGATCCGGACATCATCGAAGGTCCGAAGCGCCTGAATCTGGAGCTTTGGGTGTTGGGACTCTAAGCGAGGGGCGGATTCGATTGAGATTGAGAAAAAGAGCGGGCCTTGGTCTCTTTATAAAGAGGTTGAATACCGGAGACCTCCCGTGACCGTTCGGGACTCGCCTTCTATAGAGGAGGCGTGCCAGCTAACGGGCACGGGGTTACCCACGCCCATATTAATGAGAATCCCGGAATAAGGGGACACGATCTCTGCTTTGACAAGACGTGCCAAGGAAACCGCCTCGCTAAACGCGCTGAGGTGGGACAGTAAAAATGATTCGAATAGAGGCTTGGCCATGGTGGGATGTCACGCTGCGGAATATGTCAGCAGATTGAACTTGTTTAAATATTATTCTCTCTACGGTGGTATGTGGAACTTATTTTGCAGAGCTGGACACTATCCTTGTGTTCAAAATCTTCTATGAAGTATTCAGAGGAGGAACCCGCCTTGCAATGCCGAAGACAATATGCGCGCCGGACTCGTCGTCATTGAAGCCTGGTTCAGGGGGCTCTTGAGGAGTCTGGATTAGGGGTGTCAGGATAGCGGACTATAGCCTTTGGCGGACTCTGGACTATGAAGATACAAGATTGAAGACCTCGTCCGTGTCCGGATGGGACTTTCCTTGGCATGGAAGGAAAGCTTGGCGACACGGATATGTAGATCTCCTACCATTGTAACCGACTGTAACCCTAGCCCTCTCCGGTGTCTATATAAACGGAGGGTTTTAGTCCGTGGGGATGAACAACAATCATACCATAGGCTAGCTTCTAGGGTTTAGCCTCTCACGATCTTGTGGTAGATCTACTCTTGTACTACCCATATCATCAATATTAATCAAGCAGGAGTAGGGTTTTACCTCCATCGAGAGGGCCCGAACACAGGTAAAACATCGTGTCCCTTGTCTCCTGTTACCATCCGCCTAGACGCACAGTTCGGGACCCCCTACCCGAGATCCGCCGGTTTTGACACCAACATTGGTGCTTTCATTGAGAGTTCCTCTGTGTCGTCATCCTTAGGCCTGATGGCTCCTCCGATCATCAACGACGACGCGCTCCAGGGTGATACTTTTCTCCCCGGACAGATCTTCGTATTCGGTGGCTTTGCACTACGAGCCAATTCGCTTGGCCATCTGGAGCAGATTGAAAAGCTACGCCCCTGGCCACCAGGTCAGATTTGGAAGTTTGAACTACACGACTGACGTCTGCAGAGACTTGATCTTCGACGGGTTCGAGCCACAGCCAAGCGCGCCCGCCTTTATCACGAGGGCATGATCTAGCTCTGCCGGCGAGCGGTGTCACGGAGGCGCACCGATGATGCACTCCGACCTTTAGCTCGGAGCCGGCTGCGCCGATCGAGGACGGGTGGCTGGACACCGCCTCAGGGGCTGCAATCTCTACGGCGATTGAGCCGTACACCTACCCCGTCCTTTGCAAAGCTCGTAACTCCAAGGTGCCGGACTCCTCTCCGGACTCTGAGCCTTCCACGCCCCCGCCAATCGAATCCGATTGGGCGCCGATCATGGAATTCACCGCCGCGGACATCTTTCAGCACTCGCCCTTTGGTGACATCCTAAATTCACTAAAGTCTCTCTCTTTATCAGGAGAGCCCTGGCCGGATTATGGTCAGGAAGTTTGGGACGCGGACGACGAAGAAATTCAAAGCCCACCCACCACCCACTTTGTAGCCACTGTCGATGATTTAACCGACATAATGCTCGACTTCAACTCCGAAGACATCGACGGTATGGACGACAATGTAGGGGAGGAACATGAACCAGCACCTATAGGGCACTGGAGAACCACCTCATCTCACGACGTATACATGGTGGACACACCTAAAGGAAGCGACGATGAGGAACAACGGGACACTACGAAGGATCATTCCCTCGAAAAGCAGTCAAAATGGCGACATAAGCGCCGCTCAAAGTCCCGCCTCAACAAAGAAAATAGCCATACAGACCCAGCCATAGAGCAGGGCAAACCGGTGGACGACGAACATGCTATCGAGCAACCGTCCGAAAATGACAATTTGGATAAACAACCCGTCCCCGGCGAAGATAACAGTCCGGACGATCTCACGCAGGACAAGTTGCTGGAGCAGAAGAACCTCCACAAAAGGCTCGTCGCCACTGCACGTAGCCTGAAAAGCGAAGCGGAAGCTCAAAACAGCGGAAGATGTACTCGAGAATCAGATGGAGCAAAGTACTCAACACATAGACAAATACGGCGGCGATCGCCGAAAAGAGCTACATAAGCGAAAACTACTGCCTGAATTTGATGAGGAGGCCGTAGAGCCCGCGCAAGCAAAAAACAAAGAGTCCACCCGGTTGGATGGACGACCCCATGGCAAACAGAGTGCGGCAAACGGCGCCGCACACAAGCCGGCACGCGATCCGCACAGGGATTCGCATAAAAAAGATGCCAGTTAGATCTATCTACGGGCCAAGAAAGCAAGCTCCAGTAAGCAATGCAACACATCAAGTATCCGAACACCACGGTACACCTAAATATAGGGGTGCCGCACACCCCCTATGTTTCACCGATGAGGTGCTGGATTATGAATTTCCAGCGGGATTCAAGCCCGTAAACATAGAGGCATATGACGGAACAACAGACCACAGAGTCTGGATTGAGGATTACATCCTCCACATACACATGGCTAGAGGAGATGATCTCCACGCCATAAAATACTTACCCCTCAAGCTCAAAGGGCCAGCCCGGCATTGGCTTAAAAGCCTTCCCGAAAACACCATTGGAAGTTGGGAGGAGCTCGAGGATGCTTTTCAGCAAATTTTCAAGGGACCTATGTCGACCTCCGGATGCCGACGATTTAAGTCACATAACTCAACAACCCAGAGAGTCAGCCCGGAAATTTTGGAACATATTCCTTACTAAAAAGAACCAAATAGTCGACTGTCCGGACGCCGAAGCCTTAGCAGCTTTCAAACACAACGTCCGAGACGAATGGCTTGCCAGACACCTCGGCCAAGAAAAGCCAAGAACAATGGCCGCATTAACAAGCCTCATGACCCGCTTTTGCGCGGGAGAGGATAGCTGGCTGGCAAGATGCAGCACCAGCGACCCAAGTACATCCGAAGTCAGGGATGGAAACGGGAAACCACGTAGACATGATTTGTGTGAATGCCACCTGTTCAGTGTCTAATTACCATATATGTGAATTATGCATTGCCATCTTGTTGCAAGACATTATATATGTGAATTATGCAATGCTATCTTGTTGCAAAGGCATTATATATGTGAATTATGCAATGCAATGCTGTTTAGCCAATCATCATGTATGTGAATGTTATCATGCTATCATTTTTTCGTATTACGTGTTCCATTTGTCGACAACGTTTGTATATTCAACTACTCTTCCTGTGCATCAGCCATTTGAAGCGGTGATGGAAGTATCTGTTGTGAAAACAAGGTATTTAGAGCAGACAATGCTACCTGCTGAAGCAGACATCTTGTCGGCTCTGAGAGAGCTCCTCAGAGGAGGATTCAGAGACTGATGACCAGTCCTATTTCCCCCCTGAGGTCTATGCTCAAACTTGGCAGGGTTATATTACCCATGTGATGCATGTTGTCTTGCATTGCTTAGTTTTTATATCATATATAGATTTCCATCTGCTTACTTGCTTACTATATAAATCATATATTTGAATTATATCATGCCATCATGTTTACATAGTACATACACATCATTTATCTGAATTATGGCATGGCAACCCATTTAATAAAGACATCATATAGTTATATCATCTCATCCTGTTTAGTGTTTACAGTCATCATATTTAGAATTATGGCATTCTATCCATGAATGTATGTGAATTATGGCATGCCAACCTATTTAATAAACACATTATATAGTTATGCCATGTCATCCTGTTTACATAGTCTCATATTTTGAACTATGTCTTTCCATCTTTTTTAGTTAGCCATCATATTGTGAAATTGCGTCATGCTATCCTGTTTAGTTAGCCATCATATATGTGAAATTGTGTCATGCTATCATGTTTGGTTAGACAACATAAATATGAATTATTTCATGCCCTCTTTTATTCCCCACTATCCATTGCACCTGTCTATCATACAATGTCTATACTTTCAATTACTTTTCTTGTTTATCAGCCATTTGAATTGGAGAGCGTGATGGCAGTATCTAAGGGAGTAACAACACGGTCTTCAGAAAAGATAGTGTTACCAGTTGATGCAGATAGAACCACGATTGTCCTTGCCCAAGGACCAGATCCACCACACATAACCCAGACTCTCGCAGATTGTACCCCTACCCAGTTGGATAGAGAACCATCTACACCCCTTCTAACCCCAACCCCAGCACATAGTAACCCAGTTCCAGTTGACACAACACCGTCTCCACCACAGAGCACCCAAACATGAGCGGTTAGTAAGGGAACTGCAGTGCCCAAAGCACGAGGACCACCACTCCGAATCCCAACTCAATGCTTAAAGGAGAAGAAGATTTGTTCTCAGTGCAGTTACGTAGCTATGGTTCATACTCCTTTGCTCTTGCATTACTGTATTTACTCATACCAACTATTTTCAAATTTGAAGGATGGAATTGAAACTCCAATGGCGCTAGCAGGTATGTTTTAAACCTGTTTCTTTAACTGGTTTCTTTGTTGTAACCTGCTCTATGTTGATTTAAGTTTCAATTGAATAAACAGTTATGTTCTCATGTCATGCACATTACAAGTGTTGTTATTGCTCTATAGTTACCCACACTTATATTTTGTCTATTCTGCTTTGTCTTGAACAAATATTATTTCAACTGTGTCTCTATCTTGATTTGGCAACAAAAACTAGAGTGATATAGACCATAAAGTGACCATGGTACATAGATATATGTTTGTTTCATGCTATTATCCTGTCCACTTTACTATTGAACTCATTTACCAAAATGAGTTTCATATACAACATGGTAAACATGTGATGTGTCTGCTTGTTTCTCTTTTGGAATGCGGACAAAATATTGGAGAACAAAGACTGCCGCGTTATCCAATGGTAAAGGAAGTAATGCAGATAAGGTTCAAGATAGTGAGACATCCCTGTTGTTCTCCAAGAAAGCTGATAAAAACTATCTTGACGACAGTGAGGGAATCCTAAAGTCATGTCTTGATGTAGTGTTTGAGTTACTGGCCACTACTGCTGGCACAAGCTCTTCGAACTCGCTGCCTAAATCAGTTCGTCTTCTTGAGTCTCAACTTCAAGTTGAAAGACATCAATCAGATGTGCTTTGCGACGAAATTTGAAGGGTGAGGAAGTCCTGCGGAATTCAGATGCATATTTTCCGGTGCAACGACAATATTTGGAAGGTTTAAGCGCCAAACAAGAGAAAGTTAATAAGCTTGCTAAGCATCTTGCCAGCATTATGGGTACCCAGGATATTGTTTCTTGAGATCTTCTGAAGTGGTTTCAGTTCTGGATTTGTTTTGATGCGGCGTTTATTTGCGCTGGTCGCCAACTTTGACAACCAGTGTATATGATATGCTGCTTTGTTCCCTATATTTGCACTGGTGGCGAACTTTGATGCCCAGGGATGTAATATGTGTAACAGCCGTGATAGCCTAGCATAAGTTGCTTGCTTATTTATTTCCTTGTTGTCTTGTTTATTTGTTTGCTTGTAGTCAATGCAATTCTTTTTAAAACTAGGCCACAATAACCATGGGATAATATTTACTGTAGTGACACTGGGCCTCCTACGGGCCGTAGAAACAGTGGGCCTTCTAGGGGCCGTAGAAACAGTAGACCTTCTACGGGCCGTAGAAATAATGGGCTTCTACGGGCCGTAGAAACAATGGGCCTTCTACGGGCCGTAGAAACAATGGGGCTTCTACGGGCCGTATCATCAATGGGCCTTATACGGGCCGTATGACCATAATGGGCCATCGTTAATAGGCTGTATTTGATGACGCTATGAAAACGGCCCAACGTACTAACGGACCACAAACGGGCCGATGTAACCACAGGCTGAATTTGGCCCACAAGCAGAAAAATAGCGATGAACGGGCCGTAAGTAAGCGAATCTTTGGAAATGAGCCCAAGAATAAATGGGCTCACGAGAAGGCCGAAGATAACATTCTTTGAAACGGCCCCACTGAATAACGGGCCCTTAATGGGTATAAAGTGATATACTATTCATTACGGGTCAGTTTCACCACGGGCCCTTAATGGGTGTAAAGTGATACACTATTCATTGCGGGCCAGTTTCACCACGGGTCGTTAATGGGCCAAGAGTTACATAGGGCCTCATATGGGCCAAAAGACGTCATGGGCCATACATGGGCCAGAAGTGAAAATGGGCTGGAATCATATTGGATGGCCCAGATGATGCTACTGGGCCTAATTCAGATAGGGCGGCACGGGCCTTGGGTTAGCGGGCCATAAATGGGCTATATTCGAACATGCCGTTAACAGGCTTTCCATGGGCCGGCCCACCATCTTTTGACCAAGTCAAACGGGCTGGCATTTTCACAGGAATGGGCCTCTGTTGGGCCGTGCCACGTGTCGACGTATCATAGGCGCCTTCTGTCCAATGAATGGATGACATCTGTCCCAACGATGAGTCGACACGTGTTTCCTCCAGCCAATGATGATTTTACATGTGGAAAATCCCCCTTGGTCGGGGCTGTTAACGGGTTATCGGATCCAAAATCCGACCCGATAGCTTAACGGTGTTCCGTTACGGTGGATGCCACGTGTCGGTCACCCTTGACGAAAAGCACTTCGCGGACGCGCGATTTATCGTCATGGAAGTGGACACTTCCGTGATGATAATTTTGGTAATGTCATGGAACACTTCTACGACAACACAGGTATGACTATCTTGATTCTGTCATAAATTTGTCATGGATGTACATGCATGACAAAAAACGCGACCAACTATGACAAACACGTATCATCACGGAAGTGTATTTTTTTTGTAGTTTCTGAATTCTTTTATGTATGATTGGTTATCTTTGCAAGTCTCCTCGGATTATCATTCTGGTTTGGCCTACTAGATTGATCTTTCTTGCAATGGGAGAAGTGCTTAGCTTTGTGTTCAATCTTGCGGTGCTCGATCCCAGTGACAGAAAGGGAAACGATGCTACCTCTTGAGCTTGCGTTGGATTTCCCCGAAGAGGAGAGGATAATGCAGCAGAGTAGCATAAGTATTACCCTCAGTTTTTGAGAACCAATGTATCAATGTTAACGAGACTGAGATCTGATAGAGATGATAGATAATATTTTTGGTACTTTTGGTATAAAGATGCAAAGTAAAATAAAAAGCAAAATAAAAAGCAAAGAAATAATAAAGTGATGGAAGATTAATATGATGGAGAATAGACCCGGGGGCCATAGATTTCACTAGTGGCTTCTCTCAAGGGCATAAGTATTTTACGATGGGTGAGCAATTCTTGTTGAGCAATTGACAGAATTGAGCATAGTTATGAGAGTATCTAGGTATGATCATGTATATAGGTCTCGGTGTCAAAACCGGCGGATCTCGGGTAGGGGGTCCCGAACTGTGCGTCTAGGCGGATGGTAACAGGAGACAAGGGACACGATGTTTTTACCCAGGTTCGGGCCCTCTCGATGGAGGTAATACCCTACTCCTGCTTGATTCATATTGATGATATGGGTAGTACAAGAGTGGATCTACCACGAGATCAGAGAGGCTAAACCCTAGAAGCTAGCCTATGGTATGATTGTTGTTCGTCCTACGGACTAAAACCCTCCGGTTTATATAGACACGGATAGGGTTAGGGTTACACAGAGTCGGTTACAATGGTAGGAGATCTACAAATCCGTATCGCCAAGCATTCCTTCCACGCCAAGGAAACTCCCAACCGGACACGGGACGAAGTCTTCAAACTTGTATCTTCATAGTCCGGAGTCCAATAGCGGTGATAGTTCGTCTATCCGGACACCCCCTAATCCAGGACTCCCTCAGTAGCCCCTGAACCAGGCTTCAACTACGACGAGTCCGGCGCGCATTTTGTCTTCGGCATTGCAAGGCGGGTTCCTCCTCTGAATACTTCATAGAAGATTTTGAACACAAGGATAGTGTCCGGCCCTGCAAAACAAGTTCCACATACTACCATAGAGGGAATAACCTTTGCACACATCTGCTGACGTATTCCGCGGCGTGACATCACACCACGACCAGGCCTTTATACGAATCATTTTTACTGTTCCACCTCAGCGCGTTTAGCGAGGCGGTTTCCTTGGCACGTCTTATGAAAGCGGAGATCGTGCCCCTTATTCCGGATTCCCATCAATACGGACGTGGGTAACCCAACGCGCCATTGATTACGGCTCTTGGGAGATAAGCGAGTTTTACCCGGGCTAGCGGGGACGATAACCCGTCCGTCCATATAAGGGGATAAGGATCCACCTTTTCACCTACGCCTTCTTCCTCCTTTGCTCATCCATTTCCGCGCATCCCACCTCAACCTTCTCCAACTATGTCCGGAGCGGGAGGCAAGTGGATGGCCTCCTCCGTCACGGAGGGGCACATCAAAAAGCTGTGGAAGGCCGGATACTTGTCCAGCGACATCGCAAGACCGGCTCCCCGACGAGGGGCAGCTCATTCCAACCCCAGTGCCCCATGAGAGGGTGGTGTTCCTCACCCACTTCCTCCGCGGACTAGGTTTTCCACTTCACCCATTTGTCCGGGGGCTCATGTTCTACTACGGCCTGGATTTCCACGATCTGGTCCCGAACTTCATCCTCAACATGTCGGCGTTCATCATCGTGTGCGAGGCCTTCCTCTGCATCCAGCCCCACTTCGGCTTATGGCTGAAGATCTTCAATGTCAAGCCGAAGGTAGTGGGAGGCCGCCAAGCGGAGTGCGGAGGTGCCATGGTTGGCAAGATGGCCAAAGTCCTATGGTTCGAGGGCTCCTTTGTGGAGACCATAAAGGGATGGCAATCGGGGTTGTTCTACATCACCGAGCCGCGCGACTCTCAATGGGCGGCGGCCCCCGAATTCCGATCTGGCTTCCCCACACGGCTCACATCATGGAAAGAGACGGGCCTGTCGTGGGGTGATTTGGACGAGCTATCCGGACTCCAAACCTGCGTCTGAAACCTGGTGGACAAGAATCTCAGGCTTGTCAACGTAATCCAGGTGATGCTCATTCGCCGGATTCTCCAATGCCAACAATGGGCCTTCAAATTGTGGGAGTTCGATCCGGCTCAGCACCCAACTCTGAAAAGGCTCTTCGACACTACGTACGAAGATGCCTAGAAGGTGCTGTTCAAGGGCGCCGAGGCTCCCACATCCGCTACCGAAGATCACGGATTCAGCTCGCAGCGTCAAGCCAGCGAGGTAAGTTATTTTACCCTTTATGGGACTCTTTTTTCATAATTTGACTCTATGCTGGATCTAAAACTCCCTAACCTTTGACAGGACTGGCTGAAGTCGTCCGGACAGATTAACTGTCCGGCCCCTTTGCCGAGAAAGGCGATGGGCGCCCGGTTGACGGGGCTGCTGGCTCCGGCACCTCACGTGGTGCCGGAGAAGAAGGCCAAGAAGAAGTCCACGGGAACTCGAAGGAGCTCCCGGCGCCAGGTGCTGTCGGACTCATCGTACGACGACTCTGAGGCGGAATCCTCCTCTGAGGAAGAGGAGGAGGAAAAAGAAGCCTCTCCCCCAGCGGGGGGAGAGAAGAAAAGGAAGGCCGCCCTAACTAGGGAGGCCAAAGGGTCCAAGAAAGGAAGGACCCTTCCTCCGGACTTCTCCACCAACGCCGACAACGACGAGGAGGAGTGGCCAACAAGGGCCAAGCCCCTGGTGAGATCGTAAGTGTCCGGACTCCAGAATAGCTCATGGCTTTTTATTTGTCGCGTAGTGTCTTCTAACACCGAATATAACCATGTAGCCCGCCCAAGGACGAGCTTGCCGCTTCGTCGAGCGGCTCCCTGAATTCGTCGGATGTGAATAGCACTTCACTTCTGACCGCCTCCTCCCCTCGTGACGCAGACGACACCGCGGTGGAGTCCCAAAAGGGGCCCAGCTAGGAGGTGGTGGTCCTGGAGGCGCCGCAAGGCGACCTCCCGGACTCCGGGCGCTAAGGGGGCGAAACCCCAGAGAGCTCTAAGTCTGGCCCTGTCTTGGGACTCCGTCTCGAACCTTTAGTGGTTCCGAAGTCCGGCAAGCAGCCCCTTCGTAAGAAGGGTAAGACTACGACGCTGATGACCTCCGTCCATCCGAAGGCACCGGATAGCTTGCTGGAGGCGCTTAACGGCGCCTCCATTGACGAGGAGCACCGCACTTTTATGAGTGTGGTGATCCAGAAAGTTCAGTCCGCCAAGAGCGGGCTGGTAAAGTTCTGTACCAGCCTTCTAACAGGCTTTGAGGTAAGTTTAGAATATGTAAAATTATTACCGCATAGATAGTAGCCCCTGATGCTTAGTTCATTGTTCGGAAAGAAAAGCCGGACTGAGGATCTAAAAAGATATACGCAGGAGTCTAACATAAGTATGTCAATATTGGAATGCAGGCTGCACTGCTGACCTCTGCCGCACTGACTGCGGAGGTCAATGCATTGAAGCAGAGGCTCGAGTGATCGGAGAACGAGCTTGGCCTTGCCAAGAAGCAGCTCGAGGACAAGGAAGGTAAGTAATACCTTATTAAAGAAATACCTTATAGAAAGGATGTGGTTGCAAAAATGACATGACTAACATGGGTATTGTAGGGGCCATGAACGAGGTGGCGACCCTGAAGGAAGCGGTGTCCGCGGCCGAAAGCAAAGCGGCCGTGGAGCGCACCGAGCGAGAGAAGTAGGAGGCGCGGGTGGCGGAGGTGCGGCAAGAGCTCCAGGCTCTCGTGGAAAAACACGAGAGTTTGGAGCGTGACTCGAAGACTCGAGAGTCCGAGCTCGCCTCGGCTCTTGAGGGTGCCAAAGCCGCTAAGGCCGAAGCCCAAAAAGCCCTCCAAGAAATTGAATTATTAAAGAAGATAGCGGCGGGTAAGGCATTCTTTATGCAAAGCAAGCATGTGAAAGTGAATTACCTATTACTTACCCGAATCCGGAGCTCTCCAGGAGCATCCGCAGATCTGCCCCATAGTGTGTTTGATGCTGCCGCGTTCTACCGCGCCAAGGAGGGGAGCTCGACGGAAAAGGTGTTCTGGTCCCAGTATGCTGAGGCCGGACATCCGGTGCCCCTGAGCAACCAGCTGAAGCAGCTGGTTGAGCTCCACAAGGTCGCCGAACAGGCCATGAAGGGCCTCATAATTGGTGTGGCCATTGGAAGCCATGCACAGGAGCTACTTGAGCTAGTCACGGTGGCTGGTGGGCCTTTGCCATGGATTGAAGTCATCAAGCGCTTAAATGCATTGAAGGTGCTGTCGGGCCCTTGCCCGTGCTAAGGTGCCTTTGGGGCAAGCTGGATGCGGAGAAGCTTGTGATGGGCCAGACCGAAGGGCAAGGAGCATCGCAAGCCCGAAATGTACTATGAGGGCGTCATGAAGGGTACCCGCCTTATAGCTGGTGAATGCTCCAAAGATGTAATTTTTTAATAGACTCGCATTTGTTATCCTGTATGCTGAAAACTTGTTCATATGCGCTAAGCAACGCTTGTGAATTTAAAATATTACCTTCTGTGCGGCCGTTTATCAAATTTGAGAGATGGCAAGTCGTTGGCTTCAGCCCCCATTCCACAGTCTTTGGGGTGTTCGGGATAAACTTGAGCGCTCTTGTTCCCATTCTTGGGTTCTTCGAGGAGGCGCTCAGCATAGCGAACAAGGCAACCGGACTTATAGTGCTTGAACACTCTCACTTAGCCATAAAATTCTATAATTTTAAATTTCGTGAAGCCCCTAGTATTCGGAAGACCGAGTTCGAGCGCTATCCACGCCTTGACGGACAATGCCAACTCCTCGCTCTAAGCGGCATAAGTCTTTAGGGACCCGAAAAACCTCTCGAACAGCGACGGCTCTCGCCCTATCATGACAGTCAGTTTTAGCTTTCTCACCGAGGTGCTCAACCCAGCTCAACCGGGGCACAATCGCAGTGGTTCTCCTAAGCGCTACCTTAGCCGATATAACGGGCGTAAGGTACCAAAACATGGGAGCCGGGCAAACCCAACTATTGACCCAAGACATGATTCGGAGCCGATGCATATAATGCTATAAGTTGAGGTGACGCTCTTGTGAAATTGTTCTGACTTATCACACCATATTTTTGGGGTACTTAAGCCCCTGGTGTATTGGCCGTACCAAAGTGTACGGGTGCAACATGTAATGAATGAACATATATATAGATAAAGAAAAGAGTGCAATAATAGGCAAAAGCTATGTATTGTTTATTCAAGAAGGTACTGCAGTAAAAGCAGAACGATACAAATAGTGTGATAAGCAAGGGATGGGACTATTTAACATGTCTGCCTCCAGGGGTAAGCTGCGGGATGGTATGTAAAACAGGTATAATGCTCGTAGTAGAGACCACCTGGACACTCGACGTAGCTTTCTGCTTCCCTGGCTGTTGCATCGTGAGTTCGGAAATTCTAGCGCCGGACAGGGCTTCTGCAAAACGGAGTCCTGAAAGTAAAAGAAGAGAAGAGAGAAAAAGGAATGACACAATCGGGAGCCCCTGGTGCGGTTGAGCCGCATTCTGGGCGTGCCGTGGTCGTGCCCCTTATGCCCATGGTATCTCCAGAGCATAGTTATGTACGCGTAGTACTAGTTTCGCAATTTCGCGAGGGCTGGGGTTGGGGCCGGATTGCTACGCGTGCTCGAATCGTGCCAGGCGGTCTTGTTGTAGGATACTCCGGGCGCGCTTGACGGTGTCCAGACGTTTGATAGCCGGACTTGAGAATTGCTGTGAGAGGCTGCTTTGAACCTCCGCCGCGAGGGCCGCCATATGCTCCTCCATTCGGAGAGAGCGTTCGGTGTTTCCATTGACCGTGATTACTCCTTGAGGGCCTGGCATCTTGAGTTTGAGGTATGCGTAGTGCGTCACCGCATTGAACTTTGCAAATGCGGTTCGTCCAAGCAGTGCGTGATAGCCGCTGCGGAACGGGACTATGTCGAAGATTAACTCCTCGCTTCGGAAGTTATCCGGGGATCCGAAGACCACTTCAAGTGTAACTGAGCCTGTACAATTGGCCTCTACACCTGGTATGACGCCTTTAAAGGTCGTCTTTGTGGGTTTAATCCTTGAGGGGTCTATGCCCATTTTGCACACTGTATCTTGATAGAGCAGGTTCAGGCTGCTACCACTGTCCATCAGGACTCTAGTGAGGTGAAATCCGTCAATGATTGGGTCAAGAACCGATGCGGTGAATCCACCGTGGCGGATGCTAGTGGGGTGGTCCCTTCGATCAAAGGTGATCGGGCAGGAGGACCATGGGTTGAACTTTGGGGTGACTGGCTCCATCGCATATACGTCCCTTAGCCCACGCTTTCGCTCCCTTTTGGGTATGTGGGTTGCGTATATCATGTTCACCGTCCGCACTTATGGGGGGAAACCCTTCATCCTCTATTGTTCGTGCCGGGCTCTTCCTCGTCATCGCTATGCAGCCCCTTGTCATTGAGTTCGGCATTTAACTTGCCTGCCTGTTTGAAGACCCAACAATCCCTGTTGGTGTGGTTGGCTGGTTTTTCGGGGGTGCCATGTATCTGGCACGAGCGATCGAGTATTCGGTCCAAATTGGACGGGCCCTGAGTATTTCTTTTGAACGGCTTTTTCCGCTGACCGGGTTTAGAGCCTCTGAATCCAGCATTGACTGCCGTATCTTCAGCATTATCGCCGTTAATGCGGCGCTTGTGCTTGTTGCGACGCGACCTGCCATTGATGTCCTTGGTATCTGAACTACCAGGGTTTTTGGTCAAGTTGTTACTTCGAGCTAGCCAGCTGTCCTCTCTCGCGCAAAAGCGGGTCATGAGCGTTGTGAGGGCTGCCATGGATTTCGGCTTTTCCTGTCCTAGGTGCCGGGCAAGCCACTCGTCGCGGATGTTATTTTTGAAGGCTGCATACGGACAGTCAACGATTTGATTTTTCTTGGTTAGGAACCGTGTCCAGAATTGTCTGGCCGATTCTTCTGGTTGCTGAATTATGTGGCTGAGATCATCGGCGTCTGGTGGTCACACATATGTGCCCTGGAAGTTATCAAGGAATGCGGCTTCCAGGTCCTCCCAACAACCAATTGATTCTGCTGGCAAGCTGTTAAGCCAATGCCGAGCTGGTCCTTTAAGCTTGAGTGGGAGGTATTTGATGGCGTGTAGATCATCGCCGCGGGCCATGTGGATATGGAGGAGGTAGTCCTCGATCCAAACCGCAGGATTTGTTGTGCCATCGTACGATTCGATGTTTACGGGTTTGAAACCCTCGGGGATTTGATGATCCATTACTTCGTCTGTGAAGCATAGTGGGTGTGCGGCGCCTCTGTATTGGGCTATATCACAACGCAGCACAAATGAGATTTGTCTACTGTGTTCGGCCTGGCCGGAGTTGTTGTATCCGGCGTGACGATTATCATCACGTGTCGTGGGGCGCCCACGCGATCCGTGGATCGATCTTGTTTGCCTTGCCTTGTCCTCCAATATGTCTCGCAGGTCTGGCGCGTTTCCCCGTGCCTTGGTACTTTTCGAGCGGCGCCGGGGTGCGGCTTGAATGGAGGGTCGAGAGGCCTCTCAGTCGCGGCCACGGGGTGGCCGGTCGGCCGCATCATGCGCTGGTGATGTAGGTTTGGGTGCTGCTCCCTCTAATTGGGGTAGCAGCCTGCGTTTTGGGTATCTCTTGGAGGGGCGTTCGAGTTCGTACTCTTCGGCTGCAAGGACTTCAGTCCATCTGTCAGCTAGAAATTCTTGGTCAGCTCTAAGCTGCTGCTGCTTTTTCTTGAGGCTGCTTGTCGTGGCCATAAGCCTGCGTTTGAAACGATCCTGTTCGACGGGATCCTCAGGCACGACAAATTCGTCGTCGTCGAGGCTTCCCTCATCTTCGGAGGGAGGCATATAATTATCGTCCTCCACCTCCCTGCCTGCCGCTCTGTCATGAGGGCTGGCTTCTCCCTCCTCCTGTGTTGAATCCTGCTGGAGGGGGTTGTCTTCGGCACTGTCCGGGTGTTATTATCTCCCGAGCCGGAATCACCGTTTTTGCTGTGGCGGGACTTAGAGAGGCGCCGCTAACGCCGGTGCTTGGGCTGTTTCTTGGAGGGGTCATCCTCCGCTGTTCCATCGCCGTTCCCATCTTTTGGGATGTCCACCATGTAAATGTCATATGACGAGGTGGCCTTCCGATGCCTGTGGCGCTGGATCTTGGTAAATCTCCGGCATAAATCGTCCATATCGTCGATGTCTTCGGAGTCGAAGTCGAGCATGTCAGTTAAATCATCGACAGTGGCTACAAAGTGGGTGGTGGGTGGGCGTCGAATTTCTTCATCGTCCGCATCCCAACCTTCCTGACCGTAGTCCGGCCAGGGCTCTCCGGTTAAAGAGAGAGACTTTAGTGAATTCAGGATGTTGCCAAATGGCGAGTGCTGAAAGATGTCCACGGCAGTGAACTCCATAACCAGCGCCCAATCGGATTCGATTAGCAGGGGCGCGGAGGGTTCGGAGTCCGGAGAGGAGTCCGGCACCTTGGAGTCACGGTCTCAGAAAGGACAGGGATGGATTTCGGCTCAATCGCCGTAGAGATCGTAGCCCCCGAGGCGGTGTCCAACCACTCATCCTCGATCGGCAGAGTCGGCTCCGAACTAAGGGTCGGAGCGGACGCTGGTGCGGCCTCCAGGGCACTGTTCGGCGTCAGATCTAGATCGTGCCCCTCGAGACAGTGCGGCACGCTCGGCTATGGCTCGAATCCGTCGAAGATCAAGTCTCCGCGGATGTCGACCGTGTAGTTTAAACTCCCAAACCTGACCTGATGGCCAGGGGCGTAGCTTTCGATCTGCTCCAGATGGCCAAGTGAATTGGCCCGCAGTGCAAAGCCGCCGAACACGAAGAACTGTCCTGGGAGAAAAGTCTCACCACAGGCAGCGTCGTTGTTGATGATCGAAGGAGCCATCGGGCCTAAAGATGACGACACGAGGAACTCTCAATGAAAGCACCAATGTCGGTGTCAAAAGCTGGCGGATCTCGGGTAGGGGCTCCCGGCTATGCGTCTAGGCGGATGGTAACAGGAGACAAGGGACACGATGTTTTTACCCAGGTTCGGGCCCTCTCGATGGAGGTAATACCCTACTCCTGCTTGATTAATATTGATGATATGGGTAGTACAAGAGTGGATCTACCACGAGATCAAAGAGGCTAAACCCTAGAAGCTATCCTATGATATGATTGTTGTTCGTCCTACGGACTAAAACCCTCCGGTTTATATGAGACACGGATAGGGTTAGGGTTACAGAGTCGGTTACAATGGTAGGAGATCTACATATCCGTATCGCAAAGCTTGCCTTCCACGCCAAGGAAAGTCCCATCCGGACACGGGACGAAGTCTTCAATCTTGTATCTTCATAGTCTAGGAGTCCGGCCAACGGTGATAGTGCGGCTATCCGGACACCCCCTAATCCAGGACTCCCTCAATAGGCATCACGTCCGAGACAAGTAGACCGACTCCTGCCTGCATCTACTACTATTACTCCACTCATCGACCGCTATCCAGCATGCATCTAGAGTATTAAGTTAATGAAAACAGAGTAACGCCTTAAGCAAGATGACATGATGTAGAGGATAGATTCATGCAATATGATAAAATCCCCATCTTGTTATCCTCGATGGCAATAATACAATACGTGCCTTGCTGCCCCTCATCCTTTGGGAAAGGACACCGCAAGATTGAGCAAAAGATAAGCACTTCTCCCATTGCAAGAACTACCAATCTAGTTGGCCAAACCGAACGGATAATTCGAAGAGACTTCCAAAGATAACCAATCATACATAAAAGAATTTAGAGAAGATTCAAATATTGCTCATAGATAATCTTGATCATAAACCCACAATTCATTGGTCTCAACAAACACACCGCAAAAAGAAGATTACTTTGAATAGATCTCCACAAGAGAGGGGGAGAACATTGTATTGAGATCCAAAAAGAGAGAAGAAGCCATCTAGCTACTAACTATGGACCCGAGGGTCGGAGGTAAACTACTCACACTTCATCGGAGAGGCTATGATGATGTAGAAGCCCTCCGTGGTGGATTCCCCCTCCGGCGGAGCTCCGGAACAGGCCCCAAGATGGGATCTCGTGGATACAGAAAGTTGCGACGGTGGAATTAGGTTTTTGGCTCCGTATCTGATTGTTCGGGGGTACGTAGGTATATATAGGAGGAAGAAGTACGTCGGTGGAGCAACAGGGGGCCTACGAGGGTGGAGGGCGCGCCTGGGAGGGAGGGCGCGCCCCCTACCTCGTGCCTTCCCTGTTGATTGCTTGACGTAGGGTCCAAGTCTCCTGGATCATGTTCGGTGAGAAAATCACGTTCACGAAGGTTTCATTCCGTTTGGACTCCGTTTGATATTCCGTTTCTTCGAAACTCTGAAATCGGCAAAAAAACAGCAATTCTGGGCTGGGCCTCCGGTGAATAGGTTAGTCCAAAAAGTAATATAAAAGTGGAAATAAAGTCCAATATGGTCCAAAACAGTAGATAATATAGCATGGAGCAATCAAAAATAATAGATACGTTGGAGATGTATCAGGCATCCCCAAGCTTAATTCCTGCTCGTCCTCGAGTAGGTAAACGATAAAAAGATAATTTTTGATGCGGAGTGCTACTTGGCATAATTTCAATGTAATTATTCTTAATTGTGGTATGAATATTCAGATTTGAAAGATTCAAGACAAAAGTTTAATATTGACATAAAAATAATAATACTTCAAGCATACTAACAAAGCAATCATGTCTTCTCAAAATAACATGGCCAAAGAAAGTTATCCCTACAAAATCATATAGTCTGGCTATGCTCTATCTTCACCACACAAAGTATTTAAATCATGCACAACCCCCATGACAAGCCAAGCAATTGTTTCATACTTTTGACATTCTCAAAACGTTTTCAATCTTCACGCAATACATGAGCGTGAGCCATGGATATAGCACTATATGTGGAATAGAATGGTGGTTGTGGAGAAGACAAAAAGGGAGAAGATAGTCTCACATCAACAAGACGTATCAACGGGCTATAGAGATGCCCATCAATAGATATCAATGTGAGTGAGTAGGGATTGCCATGCAACGGATGCACTAGAGCTATAAGTATATGAAAGCTCAACAAAAGAAACTAAGTGGGTGTGCATCCAACTCGCTTGCTCCACGAAGACCTAGGGCAATTTGAGGAAGCCCATCATTGGAATATACAAGCCAAGTTCTATAATGAAAAATTCCCACTAGTATATGAAGGTGACAAAATGAGAGACTCTCTATTATGAAGATCACGGTGCGACTTTGAAGCACAAGTGTGGTAAAAGGATAGTAAGATTGTCCCTTCTCTCTTTTTCTCTCATTTTTTTTATTTGGGCCTTTTCTCTTTTTTTATGGCCTCTTTTTTTTCGTCCGAAATCTCATCCCGACTTGTGGGGGAATCATAGTCTCCATCATCCTTTCCTCACTTGGGACAATTCTCTAAAAATGATGATCATCACACTTTTATTTACTCACAACTCAACAATTACAACTCGATACTTAGAACAAAATATGACTCTATGTGTATGCCTCCGACGGTGTACCGGGATATGCAATGATTCATGAGTGACATGTATGAAAGAATTATGAATGGTGGCTTTGCCACAAATACGATGTCAACTACATGATCATGCTAAGCAATATGACAATGATGGAGCATGTCATAATAAACGGAACGGTGGAAAGTTGCATGGCAATATATCTCGGAAAGGCTATGGAAATGACATAATAGTTAGGTATAGTGGCTGTTTTGAGGAAGGTATATGGTGGGTATATGATACCGGCGAAAAGTGTGTGGTAATAGAAAGGCTAGCAATGGTGGAAGGGTGAGAAAAGTGTGTTTAATCCATGGACTCAACATTAGTCATAAAGAACTCATATACTTATTGCAAAAATCTACAAGTTATCAAAGCAAAGTATTACGCGCATGCTCCTAGGGGGATAGATTGGTAGGAAAATACCATCGCTCGTCCCCGACCGCCACTCATACGGAAGACAATCAATAAATAAATCATGCTCCGACTTCATCACATAACGGTTCACCATACGTGCATGCTATGGGAATCACAAACTTTAACACAAGTATTTCTCAAATTCACAAGTACTCAACTAGCATAACTCTAATATTACTACCTCCATATCTCAAAACAATTATCAAGCATCAAACTTTTCTTAGTATTCAACGCACTCAAAATAAAGTTTTACAAATCTTGAATACCAAGCATATTATTATTATTAAGCAAATTACCATGCTATTTAAGACTCTCAAAATAATCTAAGTGAAGTATGAGATATCAATGGTTTCTAGAAAACAAATCCACAACCGTGCTCTAAAAGATATAAGTGAAGCACTAGAGCAAAACTATATAGCTCAAAAGATATAAGTGAAGCACATAGAGTATTCTATCAAACTCCAATTAATGTATGGCTCTCTCAAAAGGTGTGTACAGCAAGGATGACTGTGGCAAACTAAAAAGCAAAGACTCAAATCATACAAGACGCTCCAAGTAAAACACATATTATGTGGTGAATAAAAATATAGCTCTAAGTAAAGTTACCGATGGAAGTGGACGAAAGAGGGGATGCCTTCCGGGGGCATCCCCATGCTTTGAATTGTTGGTGTCCTTGGATTATCTTGGGGTTCCCATGGGCATCCCCAAGCTTAGGCTCTTGCCACTCCTTGTTCCATAATCCATAAAAAAAATTCACCCAAAACTTGAAAACTTCACAACACAAAACTCAACAGAAATCTCGTGAGCTCTGTTAGAGAAAGAAAACAAAAGACCACTTCAAGGTACTGTAATGAACTCATTCTTTATTTATATTGGTGTTAAACCTACTTTATTCCAACTTCTCTATGGATTATAAACTATTTTACTAGCCATAGATTCATCAAAATAAGCAAACAACACACGAAAAACAGAATCTGTCAAAAACAGAACAGTCTGTAGTAATCTGTAACTAACGCAAACTTATGGAACTTCAAAAATTCAGCAAAAATAGGAAGACCTAGGCAATTTGTTTATTGATCAGCAGCAATTGGAATCATTATTTTATCACGTTCTTGTGATTTTTAACAATTGTTTTCATGAGCCGAAAGTTTCTGGAAATTACGGGCAAGATCAAATAACTATCATCCAAGATCCTATAGGTTTAACTTGGCACAAGCACTAATTAAAACATAAAACCATATCTAAACAGAAGGTAGATGGATTATTTATTCCTAAACAGAAACAAAAACAAAAAACTAAAAATAAAATTGGGTTGCCTCCCAACAAGCGCTATCGTTTAACGCCCCTAGCTAAGCATAAAAGCAAGGATAGATCTAGGTGTTGCCATAATAGTGATACGGCAAATCATGAAAACTCCTCTCATATTCTCTATGTTCGGCAGCAAGTTTTCTTTGAGGCAAGCAAAAATAATCAAAAGGGCTAAATTTAATGGGACAAAAGTCCCCAAGATCAATCTCGGGAGGTATGGGTTCCTCCTTAGGCCCTTCATATCGCACAACCAATTCATCATTAAGAGCATTCTTTTGGCAAAAAGCTAAAAGCCTTCGTTCAAGAGGAAAACCTAGTCCATTATTCTGAATAGCAAAATCATCATTAAGCTCAGAAATTTTATCAACTAGAACATCGGCAGGAACATTTTTCCTAAGATTTTCATTATAAGCAATATGATCTAAAGATTGTAAACGCATCATGTCTTCTTGATTAAAAAGGATAGCTTCAATGGGAGGATGACTAGCATCTACCATATAATGCGCAAAGATTTCTTAAGCCTCTTTTATTATAAATCTAAACTCATGAGCCAAAAAGATAGTGGCGGCACGGTTAACAGAAGAATGCTCAATATTAGAGAATTCTAAGAAAATTCTTTGTATGCAAGGGTGCATGTGCATAAATTGCCTTTCAAGTTCAACTATAAGCATGGCAATGGCATCCGCAAGACTACTGGTTCTATGAAGAATAGAACCGCCCATAGAAGGCAAAGCACCGGCACAAGTAAAGAAATCTTGAATAACTCCTTTTCCAATAATATTACCACTACCAACTTGAAAAAAATTTGTATGCAAGGTAGGGGGTTCTTCAGCAGGAGCTTTAGAATTTTCCATGATATTATTATGTCCATATCGGCAATAATTTCCCCAAATCCAGACATAACGGCAAGCAAGCGAGAAAAAGGCAAACGGAAAAGAGAGGGCGAATAAAACGGCAAGGGTGAAGTGGGGGAGAGGAAAACGAGAGGCAAATGGCAAATAATGTAATGCGAGAGATCAGGGATTGTGATGGGTACTTGTTATGTTGACTTTTATGTAGACTCCCTAAGAACGGCGCCGTAAATCCTTCTTGCTACCTCTTGAGCTTGCGTTGGATTTCCAAGAGGAGAGGATAATGCAGCAGAGTAGCGTAAGTATTTCCCTCAGTTTTTGAGAACCAAGGTATCAATCCAGTAGGAGGCCACGCGCAAGTCCCTTGTACCTACACAAAACAAATAGCTCAACGCAACCAACGCAATTAGGGGTTGTCAATCCCTTCACGGTCACTTACGAGAGTGAGACCTGATAGAGATGATAGATAATATTTTTGGTATTTTTGGTATAAAGATGCAAAGTAAAATAAAAAGAAAAGTAAAAAGCAAACAATAATAAAGTGATGGAATATTAATATGATAGAGAATAGACCCGGGGGCCATAGATTTCACTAGTGGCTTTTCTCAAGGGCATAAGTATTTTACGGTGGGTGAACGAATTATTGTTGAGCAATTGACAGAATTGAGCATAGTTATGAGAGTATCTAGGTATGATCATGTATATAGGCATCACGTGCGAGACAAGTAGACCGACTCCTGCCTGCATCTACTACTATTACTCCACTCATCGACCGCTATCCAGCATGCATCTAGAGTATTAAGTTAATGAAAACAGAGTAACGCCTTAAGCAAGATGACATGATGTAGAGGGATAAATTCATGCAATATGATAAAATCCCCATCTTGTTATCCTCGATGGCAATAATACAATACGTGCCTTGCTGCCCCTACTGTCACTGGGAAAGGACACCGCAAGATTGAGCAAAAAGATAAGCACTTCTCCCATTGCAAGAACTACCAATCTAGTTGGCCAAACCGAACGGATAATTCGAAGAGACTTCCAAAGATAACCAATCATACATAAAAGAATTTAGAGAAGATTCAAATATTGCTCATAGATAATCTTGATCATAAACCCACAATTCATTGGTCTCAACAAACACACCGCAAAAAGAAGATTACTTCGAATAGATCTCCACAAGAGAGGGGGAGAACATTGTATTGAGATCCAAAAAGAGAGAAGAAGCCATCTAGCTACTAACTATGGACCCGAGGGTCAGAGGTAAACTACTCACACTTCATCGGAGGCTATGATGATGTAGAAGCCCTCCGTGGTGGATTCCTCCCTCGTGAGCTCGAACAGGCCCCAAGATGGGATCTCGTGGATACAGAAAGTTGCGACGGTGGAATTAGGTTTTTTGGCTCCGTTTCTGATTGTTCGGGGGTACGTAGGTATATATAGGAGGAAGAAATGCGTCGGTGGAGCAACAGGGGCCTACGAGGGTGGAGGCGCTACCGGGAGGGAGGGCGCGCCCTACCTCGTGCCTTCCTGTTGATTGCTTGACGAGGGTCCAAGTCTCCTGGATCATGTTCGGTGAGAAAATCACGTTCACGAAGGTTTCATTCCGTTTGGACTCCGTTTGATATTCCGTTTCTTCGAAACTCTGAAATCGGCAAAAAAACAGCAATTCTGGGCTGGGCCTCCGGTTAATAGGTTAGTCCAAAAAGTAATATAAAAGTGGAAATAAAGTCCAATATGGTCCAAAACAGTAGATAATATAGCATGGAGCAATCAAAAATAATAGATACGTTGGAGATGTATCAGGCATCCCCAAGCTTAATTCCTGCATTCCTCGAGTAGGTAAGCGATAAAAAGATAATTTTTGATGCGAGTGCTACTTGGCATAATTTCAATGTAATTATTCTTAATTGTGGTATGAATATTCAGATTTGAAAGATTCAAGACAAAAGTTTAATATTGACATAAAAATAATAATACTTCAAGCATACTAACAAAGCAATCATGTCTTCTCAAAATAACATGGCCAAAGAAAGTTATCCCTACAAAATTATATAGTCTGGCTATGCTCTATCTTCACCACACAAAGTATTTAAATCATGCACAACCCCTATGGCAAGCCAAGCAATTGTTTCATACTTTTGACATTCTCAAAACTTTTTCAATCTTCACGCAATACATGAGCGTGAGCCATGGATATCGCACTATATGTGGAATAGACTGGTGGTTGTGGAGAAGACAAAAAGGGAGAAGATAGTCTCACATCAACTAGACGTATCAACGGGCTATGGAGATGCCCATCATTAGATATCAATGTGAGTGAGTAGGGATTGCCATGCAACGGATGCACTAGAGCTATAAGTATATGAAAGCTCAACAAAAGAAACTAAGTGGGTGTGCATCCAACTCGCTTGCTCACGAAGACCTAGGGCAATTTGAGGAAGCCCATCATTGGAATATACAAGCCAAGTTCTATAATGAAAAATTCCCACTAGTATATGAAGGTGACAAAATGAGAGACTCTCTATTATAAAGATCATGGTGCTACTTTGAAGCACAAGTGTGGTAAAAGGATAGTAACATTGTCCCTTCTCTCTTTTTCTCTCATTTTTTTATTTGGGCCTTTTCTCTTTTTTTATGGCCTCTTTTTTTTCCTACGGAGTCTCATCCCGACTTGTGGGGGAATCATAGTCTCCATCATCCTTTCCTCACTTGGGACAATGCTCTAAAAATGATGATCATCACACTTTTATTTACTTACAACTCACCAATTACAACTCGATACTAAGAACAAAATATGACTCTATGTGTATGCCTCCGGCGGTGTACCGGGATATGCAATGATTCATGAGTGACATGTATGAAAGAATTATGAATGGTGGCTTTGTCACAAATACGATGTCAACACATGATCATGCTAAGCAATATGACAATGATGGAGCATGTCATAATAAATGGAACGGTGGAAAGTTGCATGGCAATATATCTCGGAATGGCTATGGAAATGCCATAATAGATAGGTATAGTGGCTGTTTTGAGGAAGGTATATGGTGGGTATATGATACCGGCGAAAAGTGTGTGGTAATAGAAAGGCTAGCAATGGTGGAAGGGTGAGAAAAGTGTGTATAATCCATGGACTCAACATTAGTCATAAAGAACTCATATACTTATTGCAAAAATCTACAAGTTATCAAAGCAAAGTATTACGCGCATGCTCCTAGGGGATAGATTGGTAGGAAAATACCATCGTCATTCCCCGACCGCCACTCATAAGAAAGACAATCAATAAATAAATCATGCTCCGACTTCATCACATAACGGTTCACCATACGTGCATGCTACGGGAATCACAAACTTTAACACAAGTATTTCTCAAATTCACAAGTACTCAACTAGCATAACTCTAATATTACTACCTCCATATCTCAAAACAATCATCAAGCATCAAACTTTTCTTAGTATTCAACACACTCAAAAGAAAGTTTTACAAATCTTGAATACCAAGCATATTATTATTATTATGCAAATTACCATGCTATTTAAGACTCTACAAATAATCTAAGTGAAGTATGAGAGATCAATGGTTTCTATAAAACAAATCCACCACCGTGCTCTAAAAGATATAAGTGAAGCACTAGAGCAAAACTATATAGCTCAAAAGATATAAGTGAAGCACATAGAGTATTCTAGCAAACTCCAATTCATGTATGGCTCTCTCAAAAGGTGTGTACAGCAACGATGACTGTGGCAAACTAAAAAGCAAAGACTCAAATCATACAAGACGCTCCAAGTAAAACACATATTATGTGGAGAATAAAAATATAGCTCCAAGTAAAGTTACCGATGGAAGTGGACGAAAGAGGGGATGCCTTCAGGGGGCATCCCCAAGCTTTGACTTTTTGGTGTCCTTGGATTATCTTGGGGGTGCCATGGGCATCCCCAAGCTTAGGCTCTTGCCACTCCTTGTTCCATAATCCATCAAAAAATTTCACCCTATACTTGAAAACTTCACAACACAAAACTCAACAGAAATCTCGTGAGCTCCGTTAGCGAGAGAAAACAAAAGACCACTTCAAGGTACTGTAATGAACTCATTCTTTATTTATATTGGCAATAATACAATACGTGCCTTGCTGCCCCTACTGTCACTGGGAAAGGACACCGCAAGATTGAACCCAAAGCTAAGCACTTCTTGCATTGCAAGAACTACCAATCTAGTTGGCCAAACCAAACGGATAATTTGAAGAGACTTGTAAAGCTAACCAATCATACATAAAAGAATTCAGTGAAGATTCAAATATTGCTCATAGATAATCCTGATCATAAACCCAAATTCATCGGTCTCAACAAACACACCGCAAAAAGAAGATTACATCGAATAGATCTCCACGAGAGAGGGGGAGAACATTGTATTGAGATCCAAAAAGAGAGAAGAAGCCATCTAGCTACTAACTATGGACCCGAGGGTCTGAGGTAAACTACTCACACTTCATCGGAGAGGCTATGATGATGTAGAATCCCTCCATGGTGGATTCCCCCTCCGGTGGAGCTCCGGAACAGGCTCCAAGATGGGATCTGGTGGATACAGAAAGTTGCAACGGTGGAATTAGGTTTTTGGCTCCGTATCTGATCGTTCGGGGGTACGTAGGTATATATAGGTGGAAGAAGTACGTCGGTGGAGCAACAGGGGGCCCACGAGGGTGGAGGCGCGCTGGGGAGGCGCCCCCTACCTCATGCCTTCCCTGTTGATTGCTGGACGTAGGGTCCAAGTCTCCTGGATCATGTTTGGTGAGAAAATCACGTTCCCGAAGGTTTCATTCCGTTTGGACTCCGTTTGATATTCCGTTTTTCGAAACTCTGAAATAGGCCAAAAAACAGCAATTCTGGGATGGGCCTCCGGTTAATAGGTTAGTCCCAAAAGTAGTATAAAAGTGGAAAATAAAGCCCAATATGGTCCAAAACAGTAGATAAAATAGCATGGAGCAATCAAAAATTATAGATACGTTGGAGACGTATCAAACGACACGTATTGTATTGTTGCCATCGAGGATAAAAATATGGGGTTTATATCATATTGCTTGAGTTTATCCCTCTACATCATGTCATCTTGCTTAAAGCGTTACTCTGTTCTTATGAACTTAATACTCTAGATGCATTCTGGATAGCGGTCGATGTGTGGAGTAATAGTAGTAGATGCAGGCAGGAGTCGGTCTACTTGTCGCGGACGTGATGCCTATATACATGATCATGCCTACATATTCTCATAACTATGCTCAATTCTATCAATTGCTCGACAGTAATTTGTTCACCCACCGTAATACTTATGCTATCTTGAGAGAAGCCACTAGTGAAACCTATGGCCCCCGGGTCTATTTTCTATCATATTAATCTTCCAACAACTAGCAATTTCCATTACCGTTTATTTTGCTTTCTTTACTTTTAGTCTTTATCGTAAAAATACCAAAAATATTATCTTATCATCTCTATCAGATCTCACTTTTGCAAGTGGCCATGAAGGGATTGACAACCCCTTTATCGCGTTGGTTGCAAGGTTCTTATTTGTTAGTGTAGGTACGAGGGACTTGAGCTTGGCCTCCTACTGGATTGATACCTTGGTTCTCAAAACTGAGGGAAATACTTATGCTACTTTGCTGCATCACCCTTTCCTCTTCAAGGGAAAACCAACGCTGTGCTCAAGAGGTAGCACATGCACGTATGGTAACCGTTGTGTGACAAATTTGAAGCATGAGGTATTTCTTTGATTGCCTTCCTTTGTGTGGAGGTCGGGATCGCGCGATGGTTAACTCCTACCAACCCTTCCCCTAGGAGCATGCGTGTAGTACTTTGTTTTGATGACTTGTAGATTTTTGCAATAAGTATGTGAGTTTTTTATAACTAATGTTGAGTCCATGGGTTATACGCACTCTCACCATTCCATCATTGCTAGCCTCTTCGGTACCGTGCATTGCCCCTTCTCACCTTGAGAAGTTGGTGCAAACTTCGCCGGTGCATCCAAACCTGTGATACGATACACTCTATCACACATAAATCTCCTTATATCTTCCTCAAAACAGCCACCATACCTACCTATTATGGCATTTCCATAGCCATTCCGAGATATATTGCCATGCAACATTCCACCGTTTCATTTATTATGACATGCTTCATCATTGTCATATTGCCTTGCATGATCATGTAGTTGACATCTTATTTGTGGCAAAGCCACCATTCATAATTTTTCATACATGTCACTCTTGATTTATTGCCTATCCCGGTACAATGCCGGAGGCATTCAGATAGTCATACTATCTTCTAGTATCGAGTTGTAATCTTTGAGTTGTAAATAAATAGAAGTGTGATGATCATCATTAATAGAGCATTGTCCCAAAAAAAGAGAGGCCAAATGAAAAAAATGGGCCAAATAAAAAAAGAAAAAGAAAAAAAAAAGAAAAAAAAGAAGAAAAAAAGGGACGATGCTACTATCCTTTTTCCACACTTGTGCTTCAAAGTAGCACCATGATCTTCATGATAGAGAGTCACTTATTATTGTCACTTTCATATACTAGTGGGAATTTTTCATTATAGAACTGGGCTTGTATATTCCAACGATGGGCTTCCTCAAATGCCCTAGGTCTTCGTGAGCAAGCAAGTTGGATGCACACCCACTTAGTTTCTTTTGTTGAGCTTTCATACATTTATAGCTCTAGTGCATCCGTTGCATGGCAATCCCTACTCCTCGCATTGACATCAATTGATGGGCATCTCCCTACCCCGTTGATTAGCCACGTCAATGTGAGACTTTCTCCTTTTTTGTCTTCTCCACACAACCCCCATTACCATATTCTATTCCACCCATAGTGCTATGTCCATGGCTCACGCTCATGTATTGCGTGAAAGTTGAAGAAGTTTGAAAAGGCTAAAGTATGAAACAATTGCTTGGCTGAAACCGAGGTTGTGCATGATTTGGATATTTTGTGTGACGAAGATGGAGCATAGCCAAACTATATGATTTTGTAGGGATGAACTTTCTTTGGCCATGTTATTTTGAGAAGACATGATTACTTTGTTAGTATGCTTGAAGTATTATTGTTTTTATGTCAATATTAAACTTTTGTCTTGAATCTTATGAATCTGAATATTCTTGCCACAATAAACAAGATTATATTGATAAATATGTTAGGTAGCATTCCACATCAAAATTAAGCTTGGGGATGCTTGATACGTCTCCAACGTATCTATAATTTTTTATTGTTCCGTGCTATTATATTATCCATCTAGGATGTTTTATATGCATTTATATGCAATTTTATATGATTTTTGGAATTAACCTATTAAACTAGAGCCCAGTGCCAGTTTCTGTTTTTTCCTTGTTTTTGAGTTTTACAGAAAAGGAATACCAAACTGAGTCCAATTGACGTGCCAATTTTTGATGACTTTTTATGGACCAAAAGAAGCCCCGGAGTAAAAGAGTTGGGCCAGAAGAGTCCCGGGCTGTCCACGAGGGTGGGGGGCGCGCCCTACCCCCCTGGGCGTGGGCCCCTATCTCGTGGACGACTCGGAGACCCCATGACGTGAGACCGATGCCAAAAATTCCTATAAATACTGAAACCTCCAGAAAATAACCTAGATCGGGTTCCGCCACCGCAAGCCTCTGTAGCCACCAAAAACCAATCGGGGCCCTGTTCCGGCACCCTGCCGGAGGGTGGATCCCTCACTGGTGGCCATCTTCATCATCCCGGCGCTCTCCATGACGAGGAGGGAGTAGTTCACCCTCGGGGCTGAGGGTATGTACCAGTAGCTATGTGTTTGATCTCTCTCTCTCTCATGTTCTTGATTCGGCACGATCTTGATGTATCGCGAGCTTTGCTATTATTGTTGGATCTTATGATGTTTCTCCCCCTCTACTCTCTTGTAATGGACTGAGTTTTCCCTTTGAAGTTATCTTATCGGGTTGAGTCCTTAAGGATTTGAGAACACTTGATGTATGTCTTGCGTGGGATACCCGTGGTGACAATGGGGTATTCTATTGATTCACTTGATGTATGGTTTGGTGATCAACTTGCGGGTTCCGTGACCTTGGGAATCTATTCATAGGGGTTGGCACACGTTTTTGTCTTGACTCTCCGGCAGAAACTTTGGGGCACTCTTTGAAGTTCTTTGTGTTGGTTGAATAGATGAATGTGAGATTGTGTGATGCATATCGTATAATCATACCCACGGATACTTGAGGTGACATTGGAGTATCTAGGTGACTGTCCGAGTATCTAGGTGACTGTTCAAGACAACGGGGCAGGCTGCGCCCCTCAAGACCCCAAGACGAAGAGCCGCCTTTTGAGAATCGGCGGCAAGGCCGCCGACTGCCCCTCACGGCCGAGTCCCAGGGACGGCTTCGAGATAAGCCGACTCCCAACTGGCGGATTCCAGAGAAGCCGGCTATGGGGAGTCGGCCCGCGACTCCAACCACCTCCTGCCTACACAACAACGGACGGGATGGGGTGCGGTCACCGCACGGCCCATCCCTGCCCCGTTCACGAAGGGCAGGCATGGCCACAGTGCGCCGTACCGACGGAGATCTCCATCTGGCACGGCACTATTGCCATGCCGGCCCTGACATCAGCCCCATGGGCGGCGCCCTGAGCCCACAACGGCCTGTCTGTACGACCCAGAGACGGCGGGACCCGCCTGTCGGCGGGGGTGCAGAAGACGGCGAAGAGCGCCACGAGCCAGACCCGTTGGGAGTCGGCCCCCAGGAGTCGGTCGGCCCCTCCCACGGGCCCCGCACGGCATTAACCAGACAAGACAGGGAATGGCAACAGTGATCGCCCGTCAGGCGGCGGCACTGTTGCCATGACCCCAAGACCAAGCCAGCGTCATTAGAGGCGCGGCAACAGTAATCCGCAGCCGGCAAGACCCGCCCGCGGCGGACAAGGCCTGTCGGCCCCATGCCGGGCCCGTCGGCGGGGCCCTCTAGTTGGTGGGCCCCAGCAGTCGGCGGAGAAGACGGCGACCTGAGAGACAGATGGCTGGGACCCGCGCCTAGCTGGGTTACCATTGTACCCCCAGGGGGTAGGCCTATATGCACCCCCGGGGCACCCATGCAAGAGGTTGGACCCTAATAGTTTTAGACACACATAGAGGGAAGAGAAGAGCTAGTCGTGCCCTTCTCGTTCCTCACCCAGAACAGCTCAAGGAGCAACCTTGTACCCACTTTGCCATAGTGATCATGCGGAGACCCCGCAGAGCAGCAGTAGGGGTATTATCTCCACGGAGAGCCCTGAAGCTGGGTAAGATCCGCTGGCGTGCATGCCTTCGCCTCATCCCGTTTCCAGGCACCGGCGACGTTCTACTCGCCCCCACCATGATAAGCCATCCTTTGGCATATGTCGCACCCAACCCCCGACAGTGACATTAGGGTTTTGGTTGATTTGTGTCTTAAGGTGTTATTCTAGTACGAACTCTATGATAGATCGAACGGAAAGAATAGCTTCGTGTTATTTTACTACGGACTCTTGAATAGATTGATTAGAAAGGATAACTTTGAGGTGGTTTCGTACCCTACAATAATCTCTTTGTTTATTAGTGACTTTGGAGTGACTCTTTGTTGCATGTTGAGGGATAGTTATATGATCCAATTATGTTATTATTGTTGAGAGAACTTGCACTAGTGAAAGTATGAACCTTAGGCCTTGTTTCCTAGCATTACAATACAGTTTACGCTCAATTTTACCACCTGTTACCTTGCTGTTTTTATAATTTCATATTACAAAAACCTATATCTACCATCCATATTGCACTTGTATCACCATCTCTTCGCTGAACTAGTGCACCTATACAATTTACCATTGTATTGGGTGTGTTGGGGACACAAGAGACTCTTTGTTATTTGGTTGCAGGGTTGTTTGAGAGAGACCATCTTCTTCCTATGCCTCCCACGGATTGATAAACTTTAGGTCATCCACTTGAGGGAAATTTGCTACTGTCCTACAAACCTCTGGACTTGGAGGCCCAACAACGTCTACAAGAATAAGGTTGTGTAGTAAACATCAACGTACTTGGGGTTGCTTGGCGAAAGTCAATATACCAATTCCCGAGAAACGCAAGCTTGGACCTAAAACCGTGGATTGTGTTGTTCTGCGCTATGCTTTCCATAGCATTGGCTATAGATTTTTGATAATAAAATCTGAGGTATCCGACATGCATGTTGGTACAATTATAGAGTCGAATGATGCGACTTTCTTTGAGGACATATTTCCTATGAAGGATACGTCGAGTTCATCAAATCAGGAAATACCTACTCCATCTACTCAGGAATTAGATGAAATGAACCCACCATTGCGATGGAACACATCGAGAATCCTATGGAGGATGACAATGAAACTCCTGTAAGGAGTAAGAGACAGAGGACTGCAAAGTCCTTTGGTGATGATTTCATGGTGCCACCTCATGGATGACACACCCAGGACTATTTCAGAAGCCTATGCATCTTTTGATGCTGACTACTGGAAGGAAGCTGTCCGCAGCGAGATGGATTCTATCTTAGCTAACGGAACCTGGGAAATCACCGATCCCTTATGGGTGCAAACCTGTAGGATGTAAGTAGGTGTTTAAGAAAAAGCTTAGGCCCAATGGTACGATTGAAAAGTATAAGGCACGGCTTGTGGCCAAGGGTTATACCCAGAAAGAAGGTGAAGACTACTTTGATACTTACTCACACTAGTAGAAAACAGGGCATTTGTCCCGGTTCGTAAGGGCCTTTAGTCCCGGTTCATGGACCGGGACTAATGGGTCGTTACTAATACCTCCCCGCTTTAGTCCCGGTTCTTACACAAACCGGGACAGATGGGCATCCACGTGGCCGCTGCGGGCAGCCCAGGCAGGGTGCCTTTGGTCCCGGTTGGTGACATAAACCAGGACCAAAAGGCTTCCACGCGTCAGCAGCTGGCTAGAGCTGAGGTTTTTCTTTAAAAAAAAGTGGCTGGTTTAGGGGTTTTGGGGGTTATTTTTAGGTTGTTATTAGCTATCTAATAGAGAGAAGTGTCCTCTCTTATATCTTCGTCCTTATTGGTTTACCAACGCTACTGCTATGTTCATTTCACCCGCTAATATATAATAACTCATGCATGCTCGCATCATACATCATCATATATAATAACAAGTCCTACTAATCATGCATCATCATACATCTTCTACTCGTTATTAATAATAAGTCATACGATCATCATCCTCATAGTCATCGAACCCAACCCTAAATAATTGTTCTTAGCACATGATCATCAAGATCGTAGGACCTAAACACCCATAAGGTAAAATAGCATAAAACAATATAGACCCTGACTCTCCATTATGAATAATGGAGATCATCCTGTCTCCAATTCTTGCACTTCGCTTCCTTTTGCTTACAAGAAGCTCCTTACGACTGTCCATGCATTTTTTCCATTCTTTGATTGTCATGTCTCCACTTCTTTTAAAAATACGGTATGGACAGTTGAGATTCGTAGGACGACCTGGTTGTATGTTCAAAACATGAAGGCTACCGTGCGTATACATCAGATGAGGCACACAATCATTTGGGATTATCTGTTGAAAAACATAGTAATAACTTCATAGTTAGCAATGATGTACTACTTTTAGAAGTATGCAAAAAGATGCACGGATGTCGTAATAGTAAAAAAATCGGGTATCTCCATGGTAGTTACCGTAGTTCAACACGTGCACTAGTGGCACGTATTGACCATAATGTTGAGGAGTTCGATTGTAGGCATTGTAATTCTCAAGATCAGTACAAAATGCGATCAGATGATTTTTCTCCTTATAAGTTAATTCGAGACCATCGGTGTAGTGGGTTTTGTCTACCATCTTCCGCACATTCTTTGAAGAATGAAAATAAGTTGTCAATGGAAATAAGCTGTCAACTATTTTGAAATAAACAATATAAATTACTTAATAACTATGTTAAGCTCACATGGGGGAAGAATTGGAGGTGTATCCACAAGGACCCAAATCTCCATATTGTCTTGCTCGATTGTAGCATCACCAAGATCCATGGTGATAAGCATACCCTCATCAAAACCATACATCTTGCAAAGTGCTTCCCAATTTTTGCAACCAAAATGGGTTACACTCTCAGCATTGTACAACTTTACTTGAAAATCCACACCATGATGGGTCCTTAGGAATTTTTTTTTGGTTTCCATACTTTCATGGTCTTCAAAACCCATCCTCTCCAAGACATAGCGTCTTGCATAGCATGGCATAAGCTAGTCGAATTGGAAAAGAAAGAAAATACACGTTAAAATAGTTGAAGTCGTGTTTAATTACGAAAAAACTATTGTCGTCGTTGCGTACTGTATGAACATCGAAGGTCTCCTCGAGCTTAATGTTGAAGCGCCGATCTTCGTCCAGCTCAATGAACCTGTCGCATATACCTCGGTCGTCGTGGCACCAGTCGCACTCCCGAGGCGGTTTTAAATGCGTCCGAGTACGACATTTACGGCCTATGTTCATAATTCAAATATTAAACTTGTACAGTTAAATATATGTACTAAAAAACCTAAATTAGATCATTATTATTAATCACGGGTTGACTATCGGTGATGGTACGTAGCTCCTCCTTTCATTCCCGAGTGCATTATTACACCAAATTGTCTAGCACACGGAATGAACGAGAAGCTACCCCCACGACGGCCTGGATGATGGAGGGGCTCCTAGATTTCTGCATAGTGCTCTCCAATTTTAGCATTCAAAGTAGGAGTACTTTTCCAATATGAGCATTCAATAAGCAAAACCAAATCATAAAATAAAGTAGTATTCAAATTAGCATGCATGCATTCAATTATAAGCAAAAGTACATAATCTCTTGTGTCCGTACATCGTCGAATATTATCACTAATACTCCTCGAATACTATCATACATATAGCATCACTAATACAGCTAGAACCGTAGCGGGTATCCTCGCGGGCGGTGGACACCCAAAGATAAGGAACCATCACAGGATCATAGCTCCAGTGAGATCCCTGAAGAAAGTGCCAGGTATTGTCGAACCTGCCCTCTAATGCAACCATGTAGCGACGGACGTGCTCGTCCTCCTCGCTGACACGGTGACGTACCACCTCCGCGGTGTCCGGAAGTCTCGGCACCGGCACTGGCCCACGCGACTGCCACCAAACAAGGATCGGGTCAACAACGGGCTGCCTCCTCACCAACCTACATCCCCGGAAGGTAGCACCTCCCAATACCAGCCCGGCGGAGCCCAGTCCCGAACATGTCCCTGATCAAGCAGGCCTCCACCGCCGAGTCGACGAAGACGAGGATGCGGGATAGGCATCGCCGACGTCGACGCGGGAACTACTTCTATATATAGTTAAATAAAGTACTTTTATTAATTAAATCAACTAGTTCAACTACTAAGCACTTACTATAAATAAATAAAGTAGTACTTACTAAAAACAAACTACTTCCATATATAGTAAAATAAAGTAGTTTATTAAATCAACTATAGCTAGTTCAACTATATATGAAGCACTTACTATAAATAAAATAAAGTAGTACTTACTAAAAATAAACTAGTTTAACTATAGTTCTATTATTTTTCTAACTAAATTGACAAAGAAAATACTATGAACAAAAAAATCATTAAATTATATGAACAAAATTACAACATAAAAAATCATAAAAATTCTACGAACAGAAAAAAATCATAAAAATTCTATGAACAGAAAAAAATCATAAAAATTTGACATATTCGATCTTTGCATATATATGAACATACAAACATGCATATATATGAACATACAAGCATCTTTGCATAAAAAATCTATTAACAAAAAAATCTAACACAATATGAACAAATTAATTACACAATACGAAAAAAATCTAACAGAAAAATCTATGAACTACACATCTAAATTACTACACATCTAACAAAAAATATCTGAAACTACAACAACATCAAACAAAAAATTACTACACATCTAAATTAGTTGCTCCCGGCGACGGTGTCGGGGACGGCGACGGCGACTACGAGGTGCGGCGTGGGCGGGCGCGGGCGGTCGACGGTGAGGCGCGGTGCGGCGCTGGCCGGGCGGGCGGCGACGGGCAGGCTGGCGGGGGCAGTGGGCGGGGCGGCGATGGCGTCTGGCAGCAGCGAGACGGTGGGGCGGCAGGCGACGACGGCGACGGCGAGGCGGAGACGGGCAGCCTGGCGGCGTCGGGGCGGGGAAGAAGAAACTGAACGAAATTTTGACGAGTGCTAGTTATATAGCCAGAGCATTGGTCCCGGTTCGTGAGACCAACCGGGACCAATGCCCCCTTTAGTCCCGGTTCTAGCCACCAACCGGGACCAAAGGTCTCTTTTCAGCAGCCCAAAGGGCGGGAAACGGAGGCCTTTAGTCCCGGTTGGTGACACCAACCGGGACTAAAGGTGGGCATTTGTCCCGGTTCTGGCCACCAACCGGGACCAATGCGCCCTTTAGTCCCGGTTATAGCCACCAACCGGGACCAAAGGTCGTGTCTTTGGGCTGGCGGTGCGGTGCTTATGTTTAGTCCCACCTCGCTAGCCGAGAGGGGCTCGGAGTGGTTTATAAGCACTGCTGAATCAACCACTTCGAGCTCCTCTCTACTGCAGGCTTACGGGCCTAAAATCACTCTCTGTGCTTGTGGGCCTATTGGGCCTACTGCGGGCCTACATCCTGGCCCTAGTAGTGGGTTTCTAGTCGTATGCAGGCCGTGGTGGCCCTGTAGGTGGCACTTTTTTTAATTTTTCCCAGTTTTTTTGCTTTCTTTTTTGTTTCTAATTACTTATTTATTTTCTTTTTGCTATTAAAGTTTGTTACAAAATTGTAATTACTTATTTATTTTCTTTTATGATAATTCTTTTTGCTATTAAAGCTTGTAACAAAATTCTAATTACTTATTTATTTTCTTTTATGATAATTCTTTCTTCTTTTAATATTTTGAACAGAATTCTAATTACTTATTTATTTTCTTTTATGATAATTCTTTTTGCTATTAAAGTTTGTAACAAAATTCTAATTACTTATTTATTTTCTTTTATGATAATTATTTTTGCTTTTAATGTTTTGAACAGAATTCTAATTACTTATTTATTTTCTTTTATGATAATTCCTTTTGCTTTTAATGTTTCGCACAGAATTCTAATTACATATTTATTTTCTTTTATGATAATTCTTTTTGCTATTAATGTTTTGAATAGAATTCTAATTATTTATTTATTTTCTTTTAGGATAATTCTTTTTGCTATTAAAGTTTGTAACAAAATTATAATTACTTATTTATTTTCTTTTATGATAATTCTTTTTGCTATTAAAGTTTGTAACAAAAGTTGGTCCCGGTTCAAGCAACCAACCGGGACCAATGGTGGTGGGCCAGGAGCAATGCCCATTGGTCACGGTTCGTCCCACCAACCGGGACCAAAAGGTCTGCATTTAACCGGGACCAATGGCCCACGTGGCCCGGCCGGTCCCCGGGGCTCACGAACCGGGTCCAATGCCCCCATGGGTCCCGATTCTGGACTGAACCGGGACTAATGGGCTGACCCGGCCTAGACCACTGCCCCCTTTTCTACTAGTGTCACCTGTGGCTAGACTGACCACTATTCGGGTACTACTATCACTGGCTGCCTCACATGGTCTTCTCTTTCATCAAATGGACGTTAAGACAGCTTTCCTCAATGGAGAGTTGAAGGAGGAAATTTACATGGATGAGCCACATGGTTTTGTAGTACCAGGTCAGGAAGGAAAAGCATGCAAGTTATTAAAGTCTTTATACGGCCTTAAACAAGCTCCTAAGGAGTGGCATGAGAATTCGAAAGAACATTAACTGCTACAGGCTTCGTTGTAAACGAAGGTGACAAGTGCGTGTACTATCGCCATGGTGGGGGCGAAGGAGTTATTCTTTGTCTGTATGTTGATCACATACCAATCTTTGGAACCAAACTTGATTTAATCAAGGAGGTTAAGGATTTCTTATCTCGTTGTTTTGAGATGAAGGATCTAGGAGTAGCTGATGTTATCTTAAGCATCAAGTTGTTGAGAGATGAGAATGGTGGGATTACACTGCTTCAGTCTCACTATGTGGGGAAGGTCTTGAGTCGCTTTGGGTATAGCGACTGCAAGCCCTCTCCAACTTCATATGATGCTAGTGTGTTGCTTTGAAAGAATCGTCTGATTGCTAGAGATCAACTGAGGTATTCTCAGATTATTGGCTCGCTTATGTATTTGGCGAGTGCCATGAGGCCTGGTATCTCGTTTGCTGTGAGCAAACTGAGCCGATTTGTGTCAAAACCGGGAGATGATCATTGGCATGCGCTTGAGAGAGTTATGCGCTATTTGAAAGGCGTTGCGAGCTATGGGATTCACTACACCGGGTATCCGAGGGTACAGTGACTCAAACTGGATAACTGATGCTGACGAGATTAAAGCCACGAGTGCTTATGTTTTTACACTTGGTGGTGGCCCTGTTTCCTAGAAATCTTGCAAGCAGACCATCTTAACGAGGCAACCATGGAAGCAGAACTCACAGCATTAGACACTGCCATTGTTGAAGCAGAGTGGCTTTGTCAGCTCTTGATGGACTTTCCTTGGAAAACAAATACCCCATATCTTGATAAACTGTGATACTCAAACTATGATCGTCAAGATAAACAGTTATAAGGATAATATGAAGTCCTCAAGGCATGTGAAGGGGAGATTAAAATCTGTAAGAAAATTAAAGAACTCCGGAGTTATTACGTTGGACTATATCCAAACGTCGAAAAACTTGGCAGATCCCTTCACAAAGGGTTTATCACGTAACATGTTAGATAATGCATCAATGGAGATGGGTTTGAGACCCACCACATGAGTTGTCCACAGTGGTAACCCACTCTATGTGATCGGAGATCCCGTGAAGTAGAAGTGGGAGAAAAGTTGTTGGTCAGCTGGGAGGAGAGTATTCCTATATTAATTATCCCACTCCGTGAAGATGCAATACTCTCATGATCTGCATGGCAGGTTGATACTTATCTTAATGTGTTCCAAGTGGCTTATTTGGGTAAGCAGAGATGTTGTCCTGCAGAATATCTCCTGAGGAACACACCTATATGAATTTGACTGTTAACGTCACAGTCTGTGAGAATTGGGTGGTCTCTAATAAATTCATGAAAGGCCTTGGAGTATGATGTATACACTCCACCCGCGGGGAAGCCTTGCAGCAGCCCAGTATCGTTCAAGAATTTGTGTAAAACTTGTCTCGCAGAAAACTTGTAGTTCAAGGCATAGTCCACTATTCAAGTTGTGATCTAGTGTAGCATAAACCTCTAAGTGAAAGTTCAACTTTACAGTCTCCACTGAGCACCGGTATATAAACAATGTTTTGAAACTAAATGATGAGATGTGCCAATGAGACTTTGTGGGGGATTGTTGGAATTTGCTAGTAGGCCTTTGGCCCAAAGTGGTGTGAGTGAGACTAAGTTTAGTCCCACCCTGAAAATTGCGTGGGAGTTGCACCTCTTTATAAGGTGAGCACTTCTAGCACTTGTATAAGCATGAGAAGAGGAGACCCACACGCGCGCTCCTCCTCCTCGCTCGTCTCGTCACTACGGGCCTGGCCGGGTCGGGTTTCGGGAATGAGCCGAGCCGAGTACAAAGCTATGCACCTTGTCTATATTTTTGCTGCTCGACAAATTAATGTGTCATTAATTAATAATTAACAGACGTGTTAATTATTAAACCATTTTTGATTCTTTTGGATCGCGACTTGGACATGGGGTTTACTCCCACGACCTACCCAGCCCGCATTATATAGTCAGGCAGACGTCTACACTAGCCGCCGCCACAACATACGGTTTCACACTGTTCCAGATCATTGCACCGCCACGCAAGTCTTCTCCACCCTCCTTCCGGCGTGCACCGCGAGAAGGGACAGCAGGCCTCCGGAACCCTGCCTCTTGTGAGCATGTACGGGAGAGGGGCGGTCAGGTGTTTTGGGAGCGCACTCGCCTGACTGCTGGCAGCGACAACTTCTTCCCGACCTCGACAACCTCTTCATCAACAACATGGCCGGCAACACCAACGCTAGCGGTCCTCCTCCCGCTGCACCGTATGTGATTATGTCATCCTCGTTCGAGATCATATGCTAAAATTCTTATTTCTAGTCTGTGCCCTACATTTTGATCCGTCTTGTCCGCATGATTAGTTTAATCTCTGCTAACATCGTCATGATTTATTTACCTTTTATTCGGGTTAAATTTCACAGTAAGTTGTTCATATATTCAACATACCATTTGTACTGTTTGTGCATGTTATCGTAGAAATTGTGCTATCGAACTTCATGTACACACGACGATGTTGTGGTATTGAAGTCTCGTGTCGCAGTCGCCGGGAAGGAGATGCATCCAGATTGTCTGGATGGCAGCCTCGCCTGAAGCAAGCGCCACACTAGGCCGGCCCAGTGGACGGGAGGCCATTCCCAGTTTCTTATTTTTTATGTTTTTCACATTTTTTGTTTCGTTTTTTGCTCTATCTTTTTATTTTTTATACTTCCAAATATATATATATATATATATAATTATATATATAATAACACTTCACATAAAAGATTGATTCTTTTACCAACTATTTGAAAAATGTTAAGTCTGTATAGAAAAAAAAATTGTCATGTATACAAAAAACATATACCAAAAATTACAATTTGTTTGAAAAATGTTGATGATGTATTTAAAAATGTTAAAACATGTATACAAAAAATGCACAATGTACATTAAATAAAATTAGACATCAAAAAAATGTTTTTAAAAAGTTAATTCTGTATTAAAAAAAGTTGAATATGCATATTAAAATGTTCCTGATGTATTAATGTTTATTGCCACTAAAAAATGTTCACCGTGTATTGTAAAATGTTGACCATGTATTGAAAAAAATGTTAATATTGTACTTCAAAAATGGTAAATGTGTATTAAAAATGTTTTAGATGTATACCAAAAAACAATTTATATGGAAAAAAGTAGACATAAAAAGAATATATAAGTTTTGTGAAAAATATAATAATGTATTTTAAAAATGTTAAACATGTATATAAATTATGTTTCCTAATGTATACGAAACATTAAATGTGCACTGAAAAAAGTTGACATGTGTTGAGGTGTTCCTCATGGAGCCATTCCTCATCCTGCTACAGGTACAAAACATCAACTAGTCCATCCTATCTTTTGAAAAACCATGGGAATACATGGACGTAGAAAAGATGGCATATATGGTCTGCTAGGAATTGAACCTCTTACAAGTACTTAGTAGCAGCCTAGCTCATGTGTTGTGTGCACATATACTCAACAAACTGTTTGGCTATGAGCATAACCTGGATACAGCAAAAACGTGAGTAAGAAGATGGAGGTGGATCTCAGGGAGAGCAGAAAGCTCAAGCAGAGGAAGATAACTGACCGGATATGTTCTGGTGTGATGTATACAAGTAGCTAGCAAATTGTGTCTACCATTTGTGCCGATCGTGCATGTTGCCTTAGAAATTGTGCTATCAAACTTTATGAATACGATGATGTTGTGGTATTGAAGCCTCATGTGCCAGTCGCTTGGAAGGAGAAGCATCCAAAATTTAGTCGCTGAGTGCCCTATTACCATAGGAGTGTCTATGGGCCCGTTCTATATCTCGATCTGCAAGCCCAGCCTCCCCCATAACTTTGGTTCAACACAGTGTAAACCCGTGCGTGTTTGGATCCTCTCCAGTTTCTGACTCCGCAAATGAATTTACCCCAAACACTTGGGCTCCAAGAAGTTGAATTCTTGAAGCTGAGCCCAAGAGCAGTGCAAACACCTAGAGCGAGGTCGACCCAGCTCCACCGAAATGAAAATCTGGAGTTTCCCAAATTATAACCCAAGTGCCACCGCCAAACATAACGATTTGCTCGCCGAAACCTAGTTTGTATTGGTGTAATGCATGGAGCACATCTTAGTTTGTATTGCTGATTTTGTCTCCTGTTCACAACGTTGTTGCACTTTTTTGTGTTCTGTTTTTTTTGCGCCTGTTCTTTTTGAGTTTTCTCCGTGTGTGTTTCCGCAACATTGAGCCCGTAATGTTGTTTGATGTATTTTCATAATTACTTCTCTTTGTGTCTAAAACATTCACCACAAATTAGAAAAGTCAACATTACAACCCTGAACTAACCACTCGTTTTAAGATTCAATCCTGAACTTCAAAACTAGTCGACCTATATTCGGAACAAACCACCTGGTTTTGGAATCCACTGCCCTCCAAGTCAGCACGACATGTCAAAAGTATGACCCAAATTTGTTTCTAGTAAATTCTGAAAAATTCATACAACATCAAGCATAGCATGTGGACTAATCTAGAAAATGATCACCATATTCCATCAAATTGGAGAGAAATGTCAAAACTGTTATTTTTTATCAAAATTCTGAAAATATTTTTCACAAAAAATGTAAAAATTCCAATAAACACCAGGCATATCATTCTGCCAAAGAGATTGAGAGAATCATAAAAAACTGTGCGGCTTTTGGTCAAAGTTTTGACAAAGGAAAGTTCCCAGAAAAATCTGAAAAATTCATTCACAAAACATGAAGCATAACATGGGAACTAATCTGAGTAATTACTACTATATTTTTTGCCGAACAGATTGAAAGAAACACCAAAATTTTGATTTCTGCAATTTATGATCAAAAATTTAAATGGAAAAATGTTTCAAGAGAATCCTGAAAATTCCATATAACATGCAGACTAATTTGTATAAGGTCCACCAAATCCTACAAACAGATTGAGAGAAACATCAAATTTTTGATTTCAGCAATTTTTGGTCAAAATCTAGACCCAAAAAATGTTTTCCCTTTTTTTGGGTAAAGTTTTACAACACAAAGTATAGCTGTTGATTAGTCTACACATTTTTTGTACCATATTCTCCTGAATAGGTAACGTAAATTTCAGAAAAATGGCATGCCCTACTGACTTGGCGCTGCACCATTACCAATCAACATGCTCAAGTCAATGTGATCGGCTGGGGTACAAAGTTGTCATCCACGCGGCACAACCATGGTAGCAAAATCGGATGCCACCACGCGAAGGAGGAGGAGTCGTCCCCTCCACGCAACCGCATCATCCAGATTGGACATCACTTGATTGTTTCATGTTATTATATTATCAATCTTGTGTGCTTTATAGGCCATTTTATATTATTTTTGGGAACTCACCTATTAACTCAGTGCCCAGTGCGAGTCTCTATTTTGCCTATTTGTTTGTTTCGCAGAAAACAATACCAAACGAAGTCCAAACATGATGATACTTTACGGTAATTTTTATGGACCATAAGAGACCCTAGGAGCTTCAGGGGGAGGCCATAGAATCAACGAGAGAGCCACAAGATCACACGACTCCCCCCTAGGGGGGCACCTGAGCTTGTGGGCCTCACAGAGGTCCATATGACCTAATTCTAGCGCTATAAATTCAGAAATATTCGGAAACCCTCAGAGGGAGACCCGAAACAATTTTATCTTCCGTGATCCCACATGGAGGCCTCCATCGGTACTCTACCAGAGCTGGTATCAATCGTGGAGGCTGTCCACATCAACCTTGCTGCCTCTATGATGATGTGTGAGTAGTCCCCATAGGACCTACCGGTCCATAGCAGTAGCTATATGGCTCTCTCTCTCTCTCTCTCTCTCTCTCTCTCTCTCTCTCTCTCTCTCCCTGTGTGTGTGTGTGTGTTGATCCTCAATACCATGTTCTCATTTGAGATCAATCCTATGTAATCTTTTGCGGTGTGTTTGTTGGGATCCGGTGAATCGTGGTTTTATAATCAGATTATTCATTGAAAGTATTTGAGTCTTTTCTGAACTTTATTATGTGTGATTTTTATAGGCTTGTATTTATCTCCTATCTATTTATCTCTTTTGGCCAATTAGATTGATTTATCTTCAGTGGGAGAGGTGCTTGGTAGTAGGTTCAATCTTGCGTCGTTCTCACTATGTAATAGGAGGAGTAGCGAGACACATATTTGTATTATTGCTACTGAGGGTAAAACGATGGGGTTCGATCATATTAGTTTATTTAATCTTGTCTACATTATGTCATCATGCTTCAAGCATTACTCTGCTTGTTATGAACTGAATACCTCATGATGTGTGCTGGATAGCGGTCAAGGGATGGGATAATAGTAGTAGATTTAGTATGATTAATGGTCCACTTGTCTCGGATGTAATGTGCAACAATAATTTGTGTACCCGCCGTTACTATGATCATGAGAGAGATGCCTCTAGTGAATGCTATGGCCCTCGGGTGCATTCACTTTATATTTACTAAAACCCTAAAGATACTTGCCGCAATTTTACTAATTTTATTTTCCTTTTTAATTTATCTTCTACCACTATCAAATTTATTCCTTGCAATTAACGAGTACAAGGGGATTAACAACCCTCTTGCCGTGTGGGTGCAAGTATTTGCTTTATGTGTGCAGGTACTGCGTACATGTTTTGTGTGGTGCCTCCTACTGGTTCGATTACCTTGGTTCTTAACTGAGGGAAATACTATCTGCTACTGCAGTACATCACTCTTCCTCTTCGTGGAAATCCCAATGCCTATCACAGGTAATGGAAGAATTTTTGGCACCATTGCTTGGAAGGCTGCACTAAGAACTTACAGGTTCTTTCACACACACTTGGCATTTACTTGTTTTACTTTTATTTGCAATTTGCTTCCATTTTACCTCTCTTTTTTATCTTCTCCAACTTCTCTAGAAAAAAATAAAAATACCAAAAATATGTGTGCTTGTGTTGCCATGTGCCTTCTATTTGCGGGTATCTTTGCTTGCTAAAAGTTATGTATAGGGATTCTCATCCACTTGCTAATCTTTTTAAAAAATTCCAATTTTGATAAAACAATTGCTAGTTAAAATGCTATTTAGGATAAGTTCTTCGAAAGAAAAGATGGAGTTGAGTGCACTTAATTATCTTTACGAGGTTTTACTTGAAAGATGGAGTTGAGAGGTCATGACTTTAGTTGATGTTAATGCCACTATTTTGGAAGATTATAATTTTTTTATGAATGCATGTGGAATATAAAGATAATATTTCGTATGATAACTATATTGTTCCATTTGATTATGATCGTGCATGTAATTATTATGAGAGAGGCAAATATGGTTATGAAAATTTTCATGTCACTAAATTATCTCTCTTTGTGTTGAAATTATTAATGCTTAAATCTTCCTATTTGCATGTGCTACATATTGCCTGCCTTAATAATTTGGTTAATTATTAAATGCCTATGCATAGGAAGTGAGTTAGACTTAAATTTGTTTGTTACATGTTATATGATGCTCTTTTTGTGCTTCTATTCTTATCTTTTATGTGAGCATCGTTAAAATCTCAAGCCTATTTAATGGCTATAAAAAAAGAGCTTGTTGGGAGGCAACCCAATAGTTATCTTTATGTTTATTTTTCTTTTCTATTTTTGTGTGCCAACATGATATTTGCTCTTATAAGGATCATGTTTTTAGCCTTTATTTTATTTTGAGTTTTGCCAAGTAAAACCTTTAGAATGATTTGATTGATTGTTGAATTGATTATGTTCAAAAAAAATAAACTTTTGAGCGCCCAACATTAGAATTTACGCTTTTACTGGAACGTGATCTTGGTCTGAAACCTTTACATGGTATTGCTGTATAAATTGTCGACGTTGTCCTAATTTTTCCGAATTTTTAGAATTACAGAAGTGTGGGTTTAGTCCAGATCATTACATACAGTAGGTATTATGCAAGAACAATTATGAATCTATTCATGACAATACCTAAGTTAATAAAGACACAGCTCCCGGCCGCCACATCCTCCACCGCGTTACGCCACTTATCTTAAGGGACGTCGGCATGCAGCTTGGATTAAGAGGGCCCGCTCAAATTCCTCTAACCCCACTTGCCAGGAGTTCCGTCTTGGGCATGCGCCGATGGCGGGTGTCCTCCCAGCCATCGTCCAAGCTTGCCCGTGCCTGCACTTCTACCTCAAGGGTGCTGCTAGGGCCTCGTCCTGCAAGTGCAGAGTCGAGCCAGAGGCATGCCACCGGGAGCGACGCAGTGCTCAACGAAAGACGGCGTTTGCCAAGACCAAGGTGGCGTCGGCCTGGGTGCTCGTGGACCCGCGTTCGCAGAGGCTTGGGCCATCGATTGTTCCAAGACGAATTTCGAGTCGCCGGCCCAAGACGCAGGTATGCCGCGATGCCTGGTGGGCCTTCCGCCATCGGCGTGATGAATACGACGACGACAACTCAGATGGTGGCCAGGACAACGGTTCGAACTACTGTGCGGATGACGATGGAGATGTTGGTGGCCTCGGAGGCCATGCCTGTGAAGCACGAAGTCACCATCTGGTAACTGGCCTACTTTTTAGCTTAGTTTATTTTAAATTTATGTTGAACTTGCTAAGTATCATCCGTTTGCCTGCAATATACGAATCTTGCTTTAGTTTTGTCTGTTTAGCTTAAATTTCATGTGTTTTGAGTTCGTTCTATTTGAAATGAGCCGAACATTTGGTGGCTCCGATTGAATGACCCCCATGCCAGCTGTCCGCTGACATGTGCATACATGTCCATGAACATTTGGTATTGTCCATTTGGTGATTGCCATTGAGCTGTCCTTAGTACCTACCTTCGTCCTTGGTTATAAGGTAATCCTTGCACCATGGAATATGCTCAGTATATCGGGTATATTCTCTTCCCTGGTAGTTTTTTTAATACAGTACAGACACATGTGCTCATATAGGTGCACATACGCTCATCCCTATGAACACATGCAAGCATATTCTACCCCTATAAGCACCTCCGAGAGATTGAGCCGGCACATCATTTTGAGATTGGCAAAGTCACCACAGACACCTTCGTAGTTGACGGGAACGCCTCCTCCCACTGAATGCACATGACCAAAAGTTCTGAAATAAATTCATAAATAATGCGAGCACCAGGACTTGGACCCCCATGTGCTAGGGATACCACTGTCCTCCTAACCATCCAACCACAGGTTGATTTGCTTCCCTAGTATTTGTTGGGTTGTACTTAGGGCCAGTTTGGGTGGAGTCCCACCATTAGAGCATTACTAGTAGAGCCCTCAAACCCTCAAACCCCTAAAAATAACTGCTTTTTTACAGTTTTCGCGGAAAAAACGCCGTAGACTAGAACCTCTAAACCCTCAAACCCGTAAAAAAATTTAGAGGTCCAACCCTCAAACCAGTTTGCAATCCGTAGAAGTAGGGGTTGAGAGGAAAATCGCCCCCCAACCCGCACTCCTCCTCCTCGCTCGCTCCTCGCTCGCGCGGGAGCCAACTGCTCCTCCTCCCGGCCTCCGCCTCCGCCGCCTCTGCCCGCGCCCGGCCATGGAGGCCCGCCGCTTGGCCGTCCGGCAGCCTCGCCTTTGCTCCGCCGCCTCGCCCGCCGCCTCGCCGCCCGCCCGGCCCCGCCCGACCATGGTGGCACCGACCCACGTCGGGCCAGCGGCAGCGGGCGGGTCTCGCAGCGCCTCCTCCCGCCTACCCGGCTCCCGCCCGGCCCCGTCCCTTGGCGCCCGCCCCGCCACCGCCCGCGCGCCCCAAGAAGAGCCGGCGGGCCGTGGGGCCTCGTGGGCTTCCTCCAAGGTCGCTGGCTCGTCCCGGTCGTGAAGAAGCAGCGGAAGAAGCCCGCCGCCAGCCGCCTCGCCCGCCACCGTCGCCGAACCACCTCCGCCAAGACGCAGGTGTTCGAGAAATGGCAACCCCATCCTCGTTCATGGACCTCCTCCAAAGCGCGGAGGTGGACCTCGAGCTCCGCCTCTAGACCCCTTTAGGGTTGGTGACGACTTGGAGGAAAAGGAGGAAGATGAGGAGGATGAAGGGGATGACGAGGAGGAGGTGGCCGAGATAGGGGTGGAGGCATTCACCGGCGCTTCCCGCCCACACGCGCGGTCGACAAACTACATCGAGGCGGAAGATGTCCTCTTGGTTCGTGCTTTGGCAGCTGTGGGAATGGATGCAACCACCGGCACCGATCAAACCGGTATTTGGCAAAGAATCGAGGACGTCTATTGTAGGATCAAGCCGAAGAATAGTGGGTTCATCCATCGCTCTTTCCGGTCGCTTCAAGGCCGGTGGGAGTTGATCAAGCCCGCTTGTTCTCGTTGGAGTGCGGCCATGGACCAAGTGAGGGATGCACCACCTAGTGGAACCGTGGAGAGTGACTATGTGCTATTGGTGGGTTCTTATGTGATTTATGTGTGGTTGATAGGAGACAATTGCCGGCTTGAGGTACAAGGAGATGGCCACTTCTAAGGGCAAGCCATTCCCATTTAAGCATGTTTGGTCAATTCTTCAAACCTTTGACAAGTGGAAGTTGAGGGATCAAGAGACCGCACCCAAGAAGTCGGCAATGCTAAGGATGGACGATAGTGAAGATGAGGAGGAGAGGAACTTGGGCAAGCCCGAGGGAAACAAGAAGGGCAAGCTAAGGGTGAAGATGGAAGAAGAGGCGTCAAGCCTAAGGGAGAAGATGGACCACATGATGAAGGCAAGAGAGGAATTGACAACGAAGACATTGGAGATGAAGCTTCTTATCACCGAGAAGAAGAAAGAGGTCAAGCTTGCACAAGTTGAAGCATAGCGTGAAGAAGCAAAGCGCTAGGCCGAGTTGGAGGAGAGGATGATCAAGCTCAAAGAGGCAAAGGTATGGAAAGAACTCATGGTGGAAGAGAAAGAGCACATGATGATGTCCAAGAAGGACATGGATCAAGACCAATTGCAATGGTGGAAGAACTACAAGGAGGACATCATGGAGAGGAAGAGGATATTCCATGTTGCGTCCTCTACTTTTCGAGGTGACACTCCGATGAGTAGTTGTGGTGATGACGGTGTGTACGACTCCACCGGTGTCGATGGAGATGCTTGATGGAGCCCGCTTGTGGTCTAGAAGATGGCGCCGAGGTGCAACTTTTGATGATGGTGCCGATAAGAGGAGGAAGATGATGATTTTATGATGTAACTATTAAACCATGCATCAATGATTGTCATTTGGTAGTTTGTTTGGAAGTTGATTGTATTCTTGTTGTCATAAATTGTGATATGTGAAATGACAGTTTTAAAGGTTGGGATTGAGGCAAAGACTAAAACCCTCAAATCCAACCCTTAAAGCAGTTTAAGGGGTTGGGTTTGAGGGTTCTAGTATTTGCCCCTGTTTTTCAACCCTTAAAAGTGTCAAAAAGTGGCACTTCTCAACCCTTAAAACTGCTTTAAGGATTTGAGGGTTTGAGGGTTCTACTAGTAATGCTCTTATATGGCTGGCCTGGATGGTCCCTGAAATCAACCTGGTAGTTCTTTGAAACTTTGAATTGTGTCTTGGGAGAAATAGTGATTGCCTAGCCTGGTTGTCACACACGTTTGATTAGCCTGGTGAAGAACTAAAAACCCAACGAAAATAAGATGCTTAGCCCAGGCATGGTGATAAGCCTGGCCCAGCAACCTAGCCTGGCATTCATTAGTACACTGTTATAAAATTAAATATTCTAATCACTAAAGGACAAAGCTCCAGGACCACGGTGAAAACCAAACGCTCCGCTGCTAGGGTAGCATGTGCAGGCAAAAGACTTCAACTTTCCAAACGAGGCCAGGCACCAAAAAATTTCAGGCACAACGCTCAGAGTACCAACCAAACAAACCCTTAGTCCGTGGTGCTCACTGGACGTGCATGTAAGATGCCGTTTTGGACAACTTGATCGATGCACATCAGTTCCACTTCACGCACGATTCTTTTAACCTATGCACTCTTGTTTGCAGCTGACCAGTTGTACGTATTCAACAAGTTCATCCCTCGATTGCTACTTGTGGTAGGAGAGACACCAGTTAAGTTAAATTAAGCGGCAAATTTTAGCATGGTCCTTCTTACCTTCCTTTTTCACATGAAAAGTAAGAGTTCATAATAGATATGAGCGATTGATTTGATTAAATAATGGTCTGATTAACTCTTACCTTTCATGTAAAAAGAGGGGGTAAGCTGTAAGCAGTGCCGTAGCCAAGTTTCTCCTATGCCCTGGGCCAGTAGTGTACGTACAGTAATACTATAGCTACGTCAACAAAGAAAACATATCCCACGCCCGAGGCCACGGCCCTGGTAGCCCGGGGCCTGGCTACGCCCCTGGGGGTAAGGGAGAGTATGCTAAATCAGTGGGAGAGGAGTCCGGTTCTGAGTTCCGGCATGCCTGGATTTCCTCACAGTGATAACCTATCACTTTTTGTGTGTATTTGTTACTTGATCTTATCCGAGGTGACCGAGGACAAGGATAAAGAAATCCTTCACCTGATTGGAGACCTATCCATATACTCCCTCAGTCCGAAATTACTGTCATGAAAATGAATAAAAATGAATGTATCTAGAACTAAAGTACATATAGATACATCCATTTTTCCTACAACTAATTCCGGAGAGAGGGAGCATTATCTAGTCCACGTCTCGAGCAGGCCGTGTGCATGCATCCTTTCATTCAGTTTCAACTATTGTAATATGGAATTTTAACTAGCGTCAAGTTGTTTGGCCAGGCATTGTCGGATATGCTTGAATTGATTCCTCAGGGTGAAAACCTAGATTCTGACACTAGTAGGAAAAGGGCCTATAGTCCCGGTTGGTGAGGGCCTTTAGTCCCGGTTCATGAACCGGGACTAAAGGATCGGTACTAATGCCCTGACCCTTTAGTCCCGGTTCAATCCAGAACCGGGACAGATGGGCCTCCACGTGGCCTGTCCGCTGAGCCCAGGCAGGAGGGCCTTTAGTCCCGGTTGGTGGCACCAACCGGGACCAATAGGCATCCACGCGTCTGCATTTCTATGGCTGTGGTTTTGTTTTTTAAAGGGGGGTTGGGGGGTTAATTTAGGTGTTTCATATATTGTGCTATAGCTAGCTAATTAATAGAGAAAAGTGTCCTTTCTTTTGTCCGTGCTTGGTCGACGCTATGTACTATACATACATTATAGAGAGGACTAGCTAGACACGCTAGCTAGCTAGTAATTAAGCAAACAGAAGATCGTCATGAACATATATGCATACAGAGAGAAGTGATATCGACCACCTCTCCTTCTCCGAGAGATTGGTCGAACAACAAGTTCTCGTATATCTATCCGACACTACCGGCTACATATATACAATAATTATCTTTTACAAATATATAATCTCCTAACATACGGACGCATGGTCCACATAGTATTCTCCGTCTTCAGCGATCACGTGGTCAAGAAAGAATGCCGCCAATTCCTCTTGAATTGCTGCATGCGATCTGGTGCTAGGAGTTCATCCCGCATCAGAAAAATATAAATTTAAGATAGGTGTCAATACATATATATATATATATATATATATATATATATATATATATGTATGTATATATATGAATGAATGAAACTCAACACAAATGATGGTAATAAAATAAAATTGTGAATATTTTTATTTACGCTCTTCATATTGTTTGTCGGTGTAGCCCCGCTCACAGGTCGTGTGGCGGATGGACTCGCAAATGTAGTATCCACACAAATCATTCCCTTTTTCCTGCCACAACCACTTTACAAGAAATAGAGGTCAATCAAACTAATAATTAGCAAGAATGCTAAATGGTATTGATGAAACTAGCGCTTGAATCACTAGGAGATGCGTGGAATATGCTACTATATAGTACTTACTTTCAGGTGTCTAAATTGCAGCTTCTTCGGTAGTCCCGGAGCTTTTTTGGTGAATTTTCTCCAAGCCCTGCCATACAAAGAAAACAATTACTTGATATCAGAAATGAACAAAGTTGCTGATATGGTGGATAATGATCGATTTAACTTACTTCTCGAGCATTTCAGTCATGTCCGCATACTCTTTGGGATCTTTTCGCTTGGAGTCTAAGACAGTTACTACTCCCTTCTCAAGCTTAATCTCTAGGAGAATATAGTGGTAGCTGCGCACACATGCATAACTCATCAGTATTACATTACTATAACCTGGACTAATAAGGAAACCAAATATGCCACAAGACAGTAACACTCACTTGAAGTTGTAAGGAAAGAGTATTATATCTTTTTGTTCATTTATTACCAACGATTGTAGCAAGTTGGCCTCGGTATTTTCTTTCTGAAATTCAACCTCAGTTTTATCTATGAGATATGTGTTAATGAACCCAATATCACCCACTTGTCTTTTCTTCAATTCGGCGATCTTCAATCTGCATAATATAGTGAGGATAATTATAAATACATGCAATGAAAGGGCTGAGTTATATAGAGAGACTTAATGATGAAGTAGTACTACTTACAGACGATAGCAGGTGACCGTTGCTTTATCGATGGCCAATTGATTGAAAAACTGATAGAACTCCTCAAATGGAATAGGCAACAGTTCAATTCCAAGGAGGTCATGCTCCTTTTAACTCTCACATACAAAGTACTCCTCCCCTCAGACTCTTTGCAGGTTTTCATGTACCAATCAGGCAATCTTCGCATCATCGTTGATAGAGAACTTTCATCTTTGACGAGAGGCTTCCCGTACTCGTATCTTTGTATCTGCACCTCCAAGAAATCATAATGTACATCATCGGTCAGGTAATCTGCAGTATTGCCATAACCGAGCACCATCCTCGGATAGACGATGTCGCTAGCAGGCACCTTGAGCGGGGGGCACGATTGCTTCGCTTGTTCGCCGAGCTGGGCAATTTGTTTCCCAGCTCGTCGTTCTTTCATCCTTTGATCACTGACAGTAGTTCCCGACCTCTCCGCTTCGGCATGCCTTTCCAATAATGCGCTCATAGTTGCCTTTCGGCGGAGACTTGGGTGGTTTTGTCAGGGCAGCCAGAGTGCGCTTCGCTTTCACCGGATCTACCTTCTCCTCGGAGGTGGATGTCTCTTTGCTTTCAACCCTTGAAAACAGTCATCCACTTCGGTCTGCGTGATCTTCGCGTTTTCCTCCTCGCTCCTCTCAGACGGTAACTTCTCCGGAGTCTTGAGAGAAGGACCGAATCTGTATCTCCTCCGCCTTTGGCTGTCTTGCTAGACGCCGGTAGAGCAGACGAGCGGATGTCTTCTTTCCTTGCTTATGAGGCGGAGGAGAAGGACTACGACGCCCGGAGCAGCCGGAGGCGGTGGGTCTCTTCCGCCCTTCTTGGCGAGGCGGAGAAGGAGGAGGCTGGCTGCTCGGCTGGCGCGGCAGGCGGAGAAGGAGGCGGAGTGCCGCCACGCGCCGGAGAAGGAGCTGGCCGAGTGCCCTGATCGTCACTCGCCGGAGGAGGAGGCGGTGTAGGAGGCGGAGTGCCCTGACTCACCGGAGGAGGAGGAGGAGGCGGAGGCGTCCAGATCGGAAGGTTGATGAGATCCTTCCGCCATAGGCATGGATTCTTCAGAGAAGAACCCAGTCGATACTCCCCTTCACCGGTAGGGTGGTCAAGCCGGAGGTCCTCAAATCCCTCCGTTATTTCATCGACCATCACCTTAGCATATCCTTCTGGAATCGGCCGACAGTGAAAAGTTGAGTCGGGTTTAGTAGGATAAACAGAGCCAACAGCCGCCTTGACCTTCAAATTCATCCATTGCGCCATAAGGTGGCAATTTTCACGCTCGGTGGAAGCCACGCTGCTTCTCCGCTGAGATGGCGGGGTAGCTTCAGGGGAAGCTTCGGCAGGTCGTTTGCTGCGATCTGCTGCTTCTCGTTCCTCTTCTCGTTCCTCTAGCCCCATTACCCTTTCGTGCAGCGCCTGCATTTGGCTCTGCTCCAGTTTCTTCCTCCACTCATTGGTTTTGTAACCCCTGCGTCCGAAATCCAGCCTTCCATGAAAGGGAGCCTGGCGTGCCTCGTGTCCGTCCGGGGTGCTCGGGATTCGAGGGCCATTGTGAGCTCGTCCTTCTCCACATGCAGAACGAACTTCCCTTGTTGCGCTGCTTCGATATATTGCATTAGCCTCTTGACTGCTATGTCCAATTTCTCGTCCATCCAAATGCACTTCCCTGATACAGGGTCCAAGGTTCCGCCAGCCCCGAAGAACCTAGTCCGGCAACGGTCTGGCCAGTTCATTGTCTCTGGTTCGATCCCTTTATCAAGCAGATCATTCTCAGCCTTGGCCCACTTAGGCTGGGCTACGAGGTAGCCACCTGACCCCGTGCGATGGTGAAGCTTCTTCTTTGCAGCATTTCTCTTGTTTGTCGCCGGCATCTTTTTACTCTTTTCCGATGTCTTGTGGGCCACAAATGTGGGCGATCATCTCGATCTTCTCATATTTTCCCTTGAATTCTGGTGTCTCATTTTTTCGACATACCTATTGAGGTCTTTCTTCCAATTCCTGAATAGGTCTGCCATCTTCTTGAGCAAAAGACTTGATTAATGGCTCTATAACTGGCTTCTCCGGATCATCCTCTGCGGTAGGGTGAAATTTGACTTCAGCTCGGTCCAAAGATCATTTTTACGCATATCATTGACATAAGACACCTCGGGGTCTTCGTTCTTAGGCTTATACCATTGGTGGATGCTGATCGGGATCTTGTCCCTAACCGTAACCCGACTGAGCAACAAATGCCTTCTTTGTCCGGTAGGGTTCAATCGGTTGGCCGTCGCTGCGCGATTTGTATGATCTCAAACTTTTCATCCGAGCTCAACTTTTTCTTGGGCCTCGTCTCTTTACGAAGTTGTGCTCGATCCGGAGGGCTAGAAAAAGAACAAAGGCGAGAGTTAATTAATATGTGTACATACCAAAACAATGAATGCATCAATTAGCTAGTCAAGACAGGCTTAACTAATATATATACCTAGTCGGACTCGGTTTGGTGATCACGGAGCCGTCCTCACGGTCTACTTCTTCACCCTCTCCTTCTTGCACGGCATTGGGTCATCAGAGCCATGTAAATCATAGCCAGCTGCTTCTTCACCCTCTCCTTCCAAACCATCGTTGTCGTTGAGAAACATCAACGAAAGGCGACATCACTTCCTTGTGCGATTATGTCCCTCAACAACGCTTCTTGTGCTTCGTCTCGTGGCGGGTGTCCATAGTTTCTACAAATATTTACAACATGGCAATTATTATTCAAACATGGCAGATATGGATATATTAGTGGCAAACATAGAACTAGCTAGCTAATCACAATAAGGAATCATATTAATTAGTGGCCTCGACGCTGCTTCTCTAGTGTTTCAGGTGGCCTCGACAACGCTTCAAGGGTTAGGGGGTGGCCTCGAGAACGCTTCAAGGAGGGGGTGGCCACATGTATCTCACACCGACGATACTTGCTATTTAATTAGGGTTTCCTCTACCGGTCGGCGACCCTCGACGACCCTCGTTCCCGATAAAAAAAAGAGGAAGAAGAAGAAAAAAAGAGGAGAAGAAAGAATAGAGGAGAAGAACTCCTCTATTCTTTCTTCTCCTCTTTTTTTTCTTCTTCCTCTTCTTTTTTTTATCAAGGGGTCGAGGATCGCCGAGGGGTCGAGGGTCAAGGGGTCGAGGATCGCCAAGCGGTCGAGGGTCAAGGGGTCGAGGATCGCCGAGGGGTCGGGAGGTTGCCTAGTGTCAAAGGATTCAACAAAACCATGTCTTTTTCATTAGGCGAAAGTAACAGGTGCATGATGGTGCAAGCTCTCAAAGTTATTTTGGAGCGGAGTCCCAGATAGGATAATTCGCTTTTGGTACAAAGTTCAGCAAGAACCTTCCCAATATCGTTATTTGGAAGGCCTTTGCTGAAATTAGTACAAAAGGCAAATTATCCTATCCGGACTCCATTCCGAATAACTTTGAGGACTTCGTACCTTCATGCCCTCATTACTTCCGGCTAATGATGAAGCCATGGATTTCTTCAATACTTTTACACTACGAAACCTCTCTCGACCCCTCGAACCCTCGACGACCCTGGAACCCTCGACCCCTAGACGACCCTGGAACCCTCGACCCTCGACCCCTCGAACCCTCGACCCTTGACCCCTTAACGACCCTCGACCCTCTACCCTAGTTCCCGACCCTCGACACCCTCGTTATATCGACAACGACGCCGACATACATATACATGGGAAAATAATGTTATCGGGGAGGGGTATGGTACCCCCTCGTGTCAAAGTTTCTTCTTTATCCTCTATTCCTTTCTTTCTTCTTCTCCTCTTCTTTTTCTTCTTATCCCTCGAGAAAGGAAAATAAGGAAAAGGAAGAAAAGCGGAAGAAGGAAGAAGGAAGAAGAAGAAGAAAAAAAGAAGAAAAAAAAGAGGAGAAGAAGAAAAAATAGATTTTTTTTTCTATTTCTTCTTCTTCTCCTCTATTCCTTTCTTCTTCTCCTTTTCTTTTTCTTGTTTTGTCTTCTTCTTATTTATTTCTCCTCTTCTTCCTCTCCCCTCTTCTTCTCCTTTCTTCCTCTTCTTTTTTCCTTTTTCCTCTCATTCTTTTTCTTCTTCTTCCTTCTTAAAAATACATGAAGTAGTATTGCTTGTTTTTTTTTAAATAATGTTCAAATAAAAATCTATGAACAGAAAACATATATATACACAGAGAACATATATACATTTTTATAAAAATGCAAAAAACAAAAAAATCAAAAAAAAATACATATAAACAGATACACACATATACATATACTCATACATATACACATAATCAGGAAAAAAAACATAGCTATATTTGCAAAAAAAAGGGGGAAGAGGGGGGCGGTGCCGGCCCTGACCAAAGCGGGCGCTGGGCAGGCAGAGGCGACGGCGAGGCAGAGGCAACGGCGAGGCAGAGGCGGGCGGCGACGGCGCTGGGCGCGACACGGGCGGCGACAATGGGCGGCGCGGGACGGCGTCGGAGGCAGGGCGACGACGGCGACGGCGAGGCGCAGAGGGGCAGCCTGGCGGCGTCGTCGGGGCGGGATCGAAGAACTGAACAAAAAATTTCACAAGTCTTGCTTATATAGACGGCGCATTGGTCCCGGTTCGTGGCACGAACCGGGACTATCTGCCTTTAGTCGGTTGGTACCACCAACCGGACCAAACCAATTTTCAGCAGCCCAAAGGGCGGGAAGCGGCGACCTTTGGTCGGTTGGTGGCACCAACCGGGACTAAAGCAGATGTCCTTGGTCCCGGTTGGTGGTACCAACCGGGACTAAAGGGGGGCATTAGTCCCGGTTGGTGCTACGAACCGGTACCAATGCCCCCTTTAGTCCCGGTTGGTGCCACCAACCGGGACCAAAGGCCTTGTGCTGCCCGGCGCCGAAAAGTTTAGTCCCACCTCGCTAGTTGAGAGAGCTCGAGAGTGGTTTATAAGCGCTGCTGCGCCCACCCTCTCGAGCTCCTCTCAACTGCAGGCTTTCCGGCCTAATCTTTCACTAGCTATGTGCCTCTGGGCCTACTTGGCCTCCTGCGGGCCTGAATCCTGGCCCATGTAGGGTTTCTAGTCATTATTCAGGCCGTGAGGGTCCAAAGAGGCAGCACTATTTTTTCCAGTTTTTTTTGTTTTGTTTTCTGCATTATTATTTATTTTTGTTGTTTTTTGCTTTATTTTTAAATTCTATTTGCTTTTAGTTTTAGAAAAATTATAAACTTTCTGTTAGTGCCATTAGTTTTCAAATTTGAAAACATTTTTTTGTTTTCTTTGTTGCTTTATTTATTTTATTTTGTTCCTACTTACAACAAAATACTTATTATTGCTATTTTTATTATTTTTCAGTTTTTTGTTCTGTTTTCTGCATTATTTATTTTTGTTGTTGTTTTTGCTTTATTTTTAATTCTTTTTGCTTTTAGTTTTAGAAAAATTATAAACTTTCTGTTAGTGCCATTAGTTTTCAAATTTGAAAACACTTTTTTTCTTTGTTGCTTTATTTATTTTATTTTGTTTCTACTTACAACAAAATACTTATTTTTGCTATTTTTATTTTTTTCAAGTTTTTTGTTTTGTTTTCTGCATTATTTATTTTCTTTTGGTTTTTTGCTTTATTTTTTAATTCTTTTGGCTTTTAGGTCAGCAAAATTACAAACTTTCTGTTTGTGCCATTAGTTTTCAAATTTGAATTCTTTGAATTTGTGTGAATCACAAGTTTGTGAGCTCAACAAGGCGTGTAGAGGGACGGGCTTATAAACCGGTGTGAGCGGCCTTCGGTTGGCGAGGTTTTCAAATTCATAGTTTTCAAATGAACTCTGAAAAAGTTGGCATAGCATGTGCATGTACAAAACGGACAATGGTATCATACTCGTCTGTTACAAAGTTGGCATGGTATCATCATAATAGTTGCGGGAGAAAGTCTTCACTTTTTCTTCGCTTGTGTCATTTGCTTATTGCGCCGTAACCATGGATAATCTTCATCATTTATCAGGATGCTTGGGTCAGCCTTGACTTTGAAGGGGAATTTCATGAAACTTTTCATACTCTTGAGACATGTCATCTTGCCCTCCACTCCCAGGATGTCCCTTTTTCCTGAAAGAACTATGTGGCGCTTTGGCTCATTGTATGATGTATTCGCTTCCTTATCTTTTCTTTTCCTTGGTCTGGTAGACATCTCCTTCACATAGATAACCTGTGCCACGTCATTGGCTAGGACGAACGGTTCGTCAATGTACCCAAGATTTTTCAGATCCACTGTTGTCATTCCGTACTGTGGGTCTACCTGTACCCGCCTCTGACAGATTGACCCACTTGCACTTAAACAAAGGGACCTTAAAATCTACTCCGTAGTCAAGTTCCCATATGTCTACTATGTAACCATAATATGTGTCATTTCCCTTGTCGGTTGCGTGCATCAAAGCGGACACCGCTGTTTTGGTTGGTCCTCTTTTCATCTTGGTCAATCGTGTAAAATGTATTCCCATTTATCTCGTACCCTTTCCAAATCATTACAGTCGAAGATGGTCCCCTGGACAACAAGTACAGCTCATCACAAACAGTGTTGTCACCTACGAGGCGTGTTTCCAACCAAGCGCTGAAAGTCTGATGTGTTCACATGTAATCCGATCGTCGCCTTTGCTCCGGGTGTTTGGAGCGCAGACTGTTCTTGTGTTCGTCGACATACGGGGTCACCAAGGTAGAGTTATGTAGAACTGTGTAGTGTGCTTGAGACCAAGAATATCCGTCCCTGCATATTATTGAGTCCCTTCCAAGCGTGCCTTTTCCAGTCAGTCTCCCCTCATACCGCGATTTAGGGAGACCTATCTTCTTAAGGCCAGGAATGAAGTCAACACAAAACCTGATGACATCCTCTATTTGATGGCCCATGGAGATGCTTCCTTCTGGCCTAGCACGATTCTGAACATATTTCTTTAGGACTCCCATGAACCTCTCAAAGGGGTACATATTGTGTAGAAATACGGGCCCCAGAATGACAATCTCGTCGACTAGATGAACTAGGGCGTGCGTCATGATATTGAAGAAGGATGGTGGGAACACCAGCTCGAAATCGACAAGACATTGCGCCACATCACTCCTTAAGCGTTGAGTACGATTTCTGGATCGATCACCTTACGAGATATTGCATTGAGGAATGCACATAGCTTCACAATGGCTAATCGGACGTTTTCGGTAGAAGCCCCTCAATGCAACCGGAAGCGATTGCGTCATAATCACGCGTGGCAGTCATGAGACTTTAGGTTACGGAACTTTTTCTACGGCATATTTATTATTCCCTTTATATTCGACGAGAAGCCGGTCGGGACCTTCATCTTGAGCAGGCATTGAAAGAATATTTCTTTCTCTTCTTCGTAGAAGAGGCGTAGCTGGCGGGACCTTCATCTTGCTTGGAGGCATGCCCTCTTTTTCGTGCAAGCGTTGCAGGTCCTCTCGTGCCTCGGTGTATCTTTTGTCTTCCCATACACGCCCAAGAAGCCTAGCAGGTTCACGCAAAGGTTCTTCGTCACGTCCATCACGTCGATCGAAGAGCGGACCTCTAGGTCTTTCCATGAGGGTAGGTCCCAAAATATAGATTTCTTCTTCCACATGGGTGCGTGATTCTCGGCGTCATTCGGAATAGCTAGTCTGCGGGACCCATTCCAAAGATTACGTGTAAATCATTGACCATAGCAAATGCGTGATCACCGATGCGCATGGCGGGCTTCTTCCGGTGATCTGCCTCGCTTTGAAATGCTTGCCTTTCTTTCGACATTGATGGTTGGTCGGAAGAAATCGGCGATGGCCCAGTACACATTCTTCCTGCAGCTTCCCGGTATATACTATCGGTGTCAAGTAAACAGTGCTTGCATGCGTGGTATCCCTTGTTTGTCTGTCACGAAAGGTTCTGAGAGCGGGCCAATCGTTGATGGTCATGAACAGCAACGCCTTTAGGTCAAATTCCTCCTTTTGTGCTCATCCCACGTCGTACACCGTTTCCATTCCACAGCTGTAAAAGTTCTTCAACTAATGGCCTTAGGTACACATCAATGTCGTTGCCGGGTTGCTTAGGGCCTTGGATGAGAACTGGCATCATAATGAACTTCCGCTTCTTGCACATCCAAGGAGGAAGGTTATACATACATAGAGTCACGGGCCAGGTGCTGTGATTGCTGCTCTGCTCCCCGAAAGGATTAATACCATCCGCGCTTAAAGCAAGCCATACGTTCCTTGGGTCCTTTGCAAACTCATCCCAGTACTTTCTCTCGATTTTTCTCCACTGCGACCCATCAGCGGGTGCTCTCAACTTCCCGTCTTTTCTTACGGTCCTCACTGTGCCATCGCATCAACTTGGCATGCTCTCCATTTTTGAACAGACGTTTCAACCGTGGTATTATAGGAGCATACCACATCACCTTCGCAGGAACCCTCTTCCTGGAGGCTCGCCATCAACATCACCAGGGTCATCTCGTCTGATCTTATACCGCAATGCACCGCATACCGGGCATGCGTTTAGATCCTTGTAGGCACCATGGTAGAGGATGCAGTCATTAGGGCATGCATGTATCTTCTCCACCTCCAATCCTAGAGGGCATACGACCTTCTTTGCTGCGTATGTACTTGTCGGGCAATTCGTTATCCTTTGGAAGCTTCTTCTTCATTATTTTCAGTAGCTTCTCAAATCCTTTATCGAGCACAGCATTCTACGCCTTCCTTTGCAGCAATTCGATGCACGGTACCGAGCTTTGTGTTGCCATCTTCGCAATTGGGGTACAACCCTTTTTTGTGATCCTCTAACATGTGATCGAACTTCAGCTTCTCCTTTTGACTTTCGCATTGTGTCCTTGCATCGACAATGACCCGGCGGAGATCATCATCATCGGGCACATCGTCTGGTTTCTCTTGATCTTCAGCAGCTTACCCGTTGCAGCACCATCGTGCACATCGTCTCGTGCATCTTGATGTTCGATAGCATCACCGTATTTGGGGCACATAGTTGTCATCGTACTCTTCTTCCTCGCCGTCTTCCATCATAACCCCTATTTCTCCGTGCCTCATCCAAACATTATAGTGTGGCATGAAACCCTTGTAAAGCAGGTGGGTGTGAAGGATTTTCCGGTCAGAGTAAGACTTCGTATTCCCACATATAGGGCATGGACAACACATAAAACCATTCTGCTTGTTTGCCTCAGCCACTTCGAGAAAATCATGCACGCCCTTAATGTACTCGGAGGTGTGTCTGTCACCGTACATTCATTGCCGGTTCATCTGCGTGCATTATATATAATTAAGTGTGTCAAAAATCATTACAGAACATCATGAATAGATAATTAAGTGACCAAATTAATAGAAGTTCATCATCACATAAAAACCAAAGTACATACATAGTTCTCATCTAACAACATAAAGCTCTGCAGATCATCTAAATTAATTAAACCATACATTGAAACTATGTAAAATATTTCAATGCGAAAACAAATGCGATCATGATCGCAACCAAGGTAACAACTGATCCAACGGCATAATGATACCAAGCCTCGGTATGAATGGAATATTTTCTAATCTTTCTCATCTTCAAGCGCATTGCATCCATCTTGATCTTGTGATCATCGACGACATCCGCAACATGCAAATCCAATATCATCTTCTCCTCCTCAATATTTTTTATTTTTTCCTTCAAGAAATTGTTTTCTTCTTCAACTAAATTTAACCTCTCGACAATAGGGTCGGTTGGAATTTCCGGTTCAACAACCTCCTAGATAAATAAAATCTATGTCACGTTGGTCGGCATAATTTTCATAAACAATAAATGAACCAATAGTTATGAAAAGATAATATATACCACATCCGAATCATAGGCGGGGTGAGGGCCGATGGGGCGGATACCAAAACCATCGCACTATATAAGATGCAATAATAAATGTAAGAAAATAATACAAGTAAGAATATTTTTCCTTTCGGAAAGAAGATAAGAACAAGAGGCTCACCACGGTGGTGATGGCGATGAGATCGGCCAGTGATCGACGGCGGTGAAGACAGGGGCCAGGCGTGACGGACCGCTAAACCTAGACAAATATTGAGGAAAATGGAGGTTGGAGGTCGAGCTTGGAGGAGAAAGCTTAAGTAGTGTAGCTCGGGCATTTCATCGAACACCTCATGTGCATAGGAGGTGAGCTAGAGCACCACAAAGCCCCCTCGCCCGGCAAGAGAAAAGCGAGCACCTTTGGAGTGCTCTGCTCGCGAGCGAGGGGTATATATAGGCAGCACTATTGGTCCCGGTTCGTGGCATGAACCGGGACTAAAGGGAAGCCTTTGGTCCCGGTTCATGCCACCAACCGGGACCAATAGTGGTGGGCCAGGAGCCAGGCCCATTGGTCCCGGTTCGTCCCACCAACCAGGACCAAAAGGTCGAGACGAATCGGGACCAATGGCCCACGTGGCCCAGCCGGCCCCCAGGCTCTGAACCGGGGCAAATAGCTCCATTGGTCCCGGTTCTGGATTGAACCGGGACTAATGGGCTGAACTGGCCTGGGCCATTGCCCCCTTTTCTACTAGTGTGACCTTAGTGATTGGATCCGATGAAGACGACACTTGAGTGCCGCTCCCTTCTTGAAGGCATTGCTGTTGAAGAACCTCGTCGTTTGTGTGATGTCTTGAGATGGTTGGTGTGGATATGGTCATTGTTCAAGTTTGTTGATCATGGATTTGGTCGCTCTGGGTTTTTCCTTTTTCCTTATCTACACATAGCTTTGGTCTTATACGACTTTGCTATCTGCGGGCATATTTTGTGTGTGCGTGTGTTGGTGTTGGCTGTGTGCATCGCCTAACTATGCAGAGGCCGGGTGTGTACTCATTAAGTTTGTATCCTCTTGATGCTCCTTTTTGAGTTAATAAAATCCACCCTTTGTAAGAAAAAGCCTCGTTTGGCCAGTGCATTTTATGAGGTACTAGATAAACATGACCTTTGTCTTCCACAAGCACGATATGATGAAGTCATGTACCTGGGGTAGGGTCATAGACCTGCCCAAAGGTACCCTCCACAAGGAGACTCACAAGAGAAGCAACCTTCCAGTCGACCGTGTAGGTATCCACTCGACAGATTCAAAGACACTCGACTACGAAGACCCACTCGACCACCAGGAGTCCAAGAGCCACTCGGTATCCAAACGGTCTGTAGTTAAATAGTCTTTATGACCTTAATGACAATTTATGTAAGGCGTTACCAGTAATGCCTAGCTTTAACGCACCTTAAACCCTCTACTACGTGGGCTGACTGGGGTCCTGGCGCACTATATATAAGCCACCCCTCCACGGTAGAAGGGTTCGCACCCTGTAACACATACGCATATAATCCAGTCGACCGCCTCCGGGCTCGAGACGTGGGTCTATTACTTCCTCCGAGAAGGGCCTGAACTTCGTAAATCCCTTGCGTATACAACTACTCCATAGCTAGGATCTTGCCTCTCCATACCTACCCCCATTCTCTTGTCGGACTTAGAACCACGACGGTTGGCGCCCACCGTGGGGCAGGTGTTCTAGCGAATTGTTGGAGAAGTTGGGATTCTTTCGATCTCGGCATCATGGTTTCAGGTGGAGTTCTGGTCGTGACGGCCACGAGATCTGTCTCGGTGCGCTCACGTTAAATCGCCCGACGACTCCGGCTTCGTGGAGGCTCCACTCGGCGTGGGCGCTCCCCATCCATGGGCGACGCACTTTCACGCGTGTGTCCGCGGCATCCTCCTGCGGCAACCGTCGACCTAGTATGGGCCGGCTCCTGCGCTGTCTTCACTCCCAGTCTCCCACCGGTGCAAGCGTTCCGGTCGATCGAGGCTTCAGCGGTGGGTGAGGCATGCGGTGGCCCGCCAGTCGGCCATCCCCCAAGTCGCGGCGATCGAGCCCGACGAATCTCTCTGACCTGTTCGACTGTCGTGGCTCCGTGAAAACTGCGTCGAATGTGATAGCGGTGACCGGCGGCGAGAGGTTACGATGGTCGATGGACCACGCGGTCCCCTGGATTCACCCGCACCAACGAAGGTGGCGGTGGAAGCGATCGGTGCAAGCCCACGAAGAGTACTTGCGAGCCCCTCACTTCGCTCAGAGGGAGGAGCTTCGTCGTCGGAACATGGATGCACTTCACACTCCTATCGTTGGAGAAACCCCGAGGCTCGCGCCTTGGAGGATGCGGCGCAGCCAACTTTGGCTGGCGCACTCGACCGGAGAATCTTCAGCGAGTACTCGGCGGCGTCTGTGCCGAGGGTTCGAGAATCCGATCGGCGCTTGACTCTTTCAACCGCCAACCCAGGTATATCGAACTCGATTCAGAATTTAGCAGCTGCTGCCCGTATAGCGTAGTCAATTCAGCCTTCGATCGGAGGCGGGTAGAGGTTTGCAGCAAATCAGGGATTTGCTCCGGGCGGCAGGAGATCAAAACTCGGTTGTATCTCGATCGCGGAACAGGGTTCCTGACCGATCCGTCGCTGCGAATTCATTCGGTCGGCCCATAGTCCAAGATCGCCCCGGCGTGAGGAATGTGGGGGCGGCGTGATGATCAATACAAGGGTCATGAAAGCAGTATGAGCACCGATTCGATCGCATAGCGATCGACGTCGAGTGCCCACTCCTCCCAAGGGATGGATCATACGCTCCTCGGCAGCAAGACGACAGACGCCAAAAGCAGTCTTTGGCGAAGAGTTCGGTCGACCCAGTGGAACCAGGCTTTGATGCGAGATCTATTATCGTTCAAGGTTTGGTCGGCGAGATTAGAGCTCACCGAGACGGCCATGATAGAGATGTTCCTTCGGTAGTAGAGTTCATGTCTCGGGACGAGTGTTTCAAAGAGCCATCGAGGCGCAGATGATTCCTCCCAACTTCAGGTTGGCGGCGGAGTCAGACAAGTTCACTTTGGAGAATCCAAGCGACACTTGGCTTGAAGATTACCGAGTGGCAGTTTAGATCGGCGGTGGCAGCGATGAGGAAGCCATGAAGCATTTACCTCTTATGTTGGAGGGTTCAGCCGAGGCGTGGTTGAATCGATTAGCACCAATGAGTATTTACACTTGGGAAGATCTTGCCCGAGTGTTTGTCGAGACATTTGAAGGAACTTGCAAGCGACCAGCAGGTTTGACGGAGTTGCGATCGTGCATGCAAAAGTCGAGTGAAACTTTGAGAGATTATATCCAGAGGTGGATCACTTTGCACCACACGATCGAGAATGTATGTCGATCACCGAGCGATCTGTGCCTTCAAGGAAGGTGTCAAGAACAGAGAATTGAGTTTGAAATTTGGTCGAACCGGAGATATGACCCTGAGTCAGATGATGGAGATTGCCACCAAATATGCAAATGGTGAAGAAGAGGATCGGCTCCGGAGTGGTAAATATAAATCGGCCGCCAATGAGACCGCGGAGGAAATTCTAGTCGGAAGCAGAAGCGCAAAGCCGAGCCAGCGGCTCCCGGGGAGGCCTTGGCAGTGACCCCAGGAAAGTCCAAGGGGAAACCCAAGGGTCCTTGGAACCCTAAGAAGGTGAAAGACCAGGATGGGAACGACGTGTTGGATTTACCATGTCATATTCATACAAAGAAAGATGAAGAGGGTAAACTCATTTACCTGAAACATACCACTCGACAGTGTCGGCTCTTGATTCAGCAGTTCCAAGGGAAACAGCCCAAGGATAAAGATAAGGAGACAGACAAAGTTGAAGACAGAGATGACCGTGATGGTGGATATCCCCAGGTCAATTCCACCCTGATGATTTTTGCTGACGTCGAAAGCAAAAGTCGATTGAAGGTTATCAATCGGGAAGTAAACTTGGTTGCTCCGGCGACTCCCAATTATCTGAAATGGTCCCGGACCGCCATCACATTCGACCGGTCGATCACCGACGCACATTGCCACCACAGGAGGCAAGCATTGGTGGTCGACCCGGTTGTCGAAGGCACTCGATCGACCAAAGTCGATGGATGGTGGTAGTGGTTTGAACATATTATACGCGGAGACATTGAAAGGGATGGGCATTACGATGTCCGGACTTCGATTACCGATAACATGAGCTTCCACGGAGTCATTCACGGAAAGAAGGCTGAGTCACTCGGCCAAATTGCTCTTGATGTAGTTTTTGGTGATTCAAAGCATTTCCGGAAAGAAAAGTTGACCTTTGAGGTCGTGGATTTCCAGAGTGCTTATCACGCTATTCTGGGGAGACCAGCTTATGCACGTTTCATGGCCCGACCATGTTACGTGTATCTTAAACTGAAGATGCCTGGTCCCAAGGGCAATCGGAAGAAGGCAGAAGAGTGCTTCCAGAAAGGCAGAAGAGTGCTTCCAGAAAGGCTCTAAGATCGCCGATGCCCGGATCACTGTCACGGGCAATCGGAAGAAGGCAGAAGAGTGCTTCCAGAAAGGCTCTAAGATCGCCGATGCTCAGTTGGCAGTGGTAGAGCTACAAGAGTATCAGAAAACTGCAGATCCGAGTGATTTGTTGCGAGCTAAGAAGCCCGCCACTGAGTCGACATTCGATCGATGGCGAGACGAAACAGGTTCACATTCACCCGACTGATCCCGATGCTGCTCGACCAACATCTCAACAACACTCGACTCAAAATAGGAGAAGAAGCGCTCATCCGGTTCCTCCATGAGGCTGGGACATCTTTGCATGGAAGCTTGCGACATGCGGGTGTTCGAGGGGCTGGCTGAGCATCGCCTACGAGTCGACCCAAAATTCAAACCAGTTAAAGAGAAAGGCCATTGGCGAGGAGGTGGCTCGGCTCTTAGCAGCAGAGTTCATCCGAGAGATATACCACTCCGAGTGGCTCGCCAACGTTGTCATGGTCCCCAAGAAGGACAAGTCGTTGCGCATGTGCATCGATTTCAAGCATATCAATCGGGCCTGCCCGAAAGATCATTTCCTCTTCCTCGCATCGACCAAATAGTCGACTCAAGCTGCGGGATGCGAGAGGTTGTCTTTTTAGACGCCTATTCCGGGTACCATCAGATCCGTCTGTATGGACCCGATGAGATAAAACAGCGTTCATCACTCCATTCGGTGCTTACATTTATGTCACCATGCCATTCGGTCTCAAGAATGCGGAGCCACATTCGTGAGGATGATTCGAAGTGTTTGCTCACTCAAATCAGTCGGAATGTGGAAGCATACATGGATGATATAGTGGTCAAGTCACGAAAGGGTTCCGACCTGTTGGTGACCTTGCTGAAACATTTGCCAACCTCGGAGGTATGATATCAAGCTTAATCCATCAAAGTGTACATTTGGAGTTCCCGGTGGAAAGTTACTCGGTTTTCTCGTTTCGGCGAGGAATCGATGCTAACCTGAAAAGGTTGGCACCATACTCGAATGAAGCGCCTGTCGTGTGTGCGATGTCCAGAAACTTACTGGATGCTTGGCCGCTTTAAGTCGATTCATCTCTCGCCTCGGTGAAAAGGCATTGCCTCTTTACCGACTAATGAAGAAGTCAGACAAGTTCGAGTGGACTCTAGAAGCTGATGCAGCGTTTGCAGAGCTCAAAGCTCTGCTCTCCACCCAGCCGGTGCTTGCTGCTCCAATCAGCAAGGAGCCTTTGCTGCTTTACATTGCAGCCACTGGACAAGTCGTCGGTGCCGTGCTTACGGTCGGCGGGAAGAAGAAGGAAAAACCTTCAAAGTTCAACGCCCAGTTTATTATCTTTACGAATCTTGACCCCATCAAAGCAAAGATACCCTCACTATCGGAAGCTTGTTTATGGGATCTATATGACCACGAAGAAGGTTGCTCATTATTTCTCCGATCATTCCATTACGATCGTCGTGACGCCCTTTGTCGGAAATTCTTCATAATGAGATGCAACTAGTCGAGTGGCAAAATGGGCGATTGAACTCCTTCCCTTGATATCAAATTCGAGGCAAAGAAAGCCATCAAGTCCCAAGCAATAGCAGATTTCCTCGCCGAGTGGACTGAACAGCAGCTTCTGACCCAAGTTCACTCGGAACACCGGACTATGTTTTTCGATGGTTCCAAGATGCTGAACGGTTCTGGTGCAGGGGTTGTATTGGTTTCCCCCCGAGGAGATAGGCTCAAGTATGTTCTCCAGATTCACTTTGATTCTTCCAACAACGAAGAAGAATATGAAGCACTCCTGTATGGGTTGCGCATGGCCATTTCACTCGGCGTCCGTCGCCTTATGGTCTATGGCGACTCGGATCTGGTTGTTAATCAAGTGATGAAGGAGTGGGATGTCAGAAGCCCAGCTATGACAGGTTATTGTAATGCAGTGAGAAAGCTGGAGAAGAAATTCGAGGAGTTAGAGCTTCATCATATACCCGGTGAAAAAATCAAGCTGCGGATGATTTGGCGAAGATAGGGTCCAAGAGGGAAGCCATTCGGTGATGTATTTTTGGAACACATTCATGTTCCATCGGTGCAGGAGGATCCTTTCACGAGAAGAAGCCCGTAGAAAAAGAGTGCCAATGATCCGGTGAAGTTGAGGTCCCAGCCGTGGTCGACCTGATTATGGAAGTTGTGGTCATCACTCCCGACTTGACGATGCCGTACATCGCATATATCCTAAGGAAAGAACTCAAAGAAAATGAAGTAGAGGCTCGACGGATCGTACATCGATCCAAGGCCTTCTGATGATCAAGGGACAATTGTACAGAGAAAGCGATCGGAGTCGGCGAAGTGTATCACGCCGGAAGAAGGTCGAGATAATTCTTGAGACTATCCACTCGGGGACTGTGGCCATCATGCGTCCTCTCGGACCATTGTGGCTAAAGCATACCGGCGGGATTTTCTTGGCGAAAGCAAATGAAATGGCAAAAGAAATAGTCGACAAGTGTGAAGGATGTCAGTTCTATTCCAACATGTCGCACAAGCCAGCCTCAGCCTTGAAGACCATTCCACTCGTTTGGCCCTTCGCTGTTTGGGGATTGGACATGATTGGACCGTTGAGAACTGGCAGAAGCGGTTTCACCCATTTACTAGTAGCAGTCGACAAGTTCACCAAGTGGATCGAAGCCAAGCCCATCAAGAACCTCGATGCATGCCTTGCTATCGGTTTCATCGGAGAGTTGATATTCAGATATGGAGTTCCGCATAGCATCATCACCGTCAATGGGTCAAACCGATAATGACAAGTTCAAAGCCTTCTGCGCCTCTCAAGGCCGCAGCGAATTCGACTATGCTTTAGTGGCTCATCCTCAGTCGAATGGACAAGCAGAACATGCAAACGGCCTCATTCTCAAAGGGCTAAAACCTCGGTTGATGCGTGATCTCAAACACGCAGCAGGAGCTTGGGTCGACGAACTTCCATCAGTTCTCTGGGGATTGAGGACCACTCCTAATCGTCGACTGGGAGAACTCCATTCTTCCTGGTCTATGGAGCTGAAGCAGTTCTGCCGAGTGACCTGCTTCACAATGCGCCTCGAGTCGAGCTATACTCTGAAGAAGAAGCGGAACAAGCCCGGCAAGATGCAGTCGACCTCTTGGAAGAGGAGAGAGAGATGGCCTTGATCCGCTCGACTATCTATCAGCAAGACTTGCGTCGATTCCATGCCAGAAATGTGAAGAGTTTGGCCTTCCAAGAGGGAGATTTGGTCCTCCGAGTGGATCAACAGAAACCACACAAGCTTGCTCCCACTTGGGAAGGTCCCTTTATCGTCACAAGAGTCCTCCACAACGGAGCATATCATCTCTACAACGTTGATCGCCAGATCGACGAGCCTCGAGCTTGAACGCGGAGCTGCTCCGCCTTTTACACTTAAAAACTCACTCGGTTGAGATGTAATAAAAGTGCTTTTGAAGCTTGTTTATCTAAGACAAGAATGTTATAATTTTCCCAGTGATTGTTATTGCTTTTTGTTGAAATTTCCCCCAGTGGGTGGCTTAGTCGCGAATCCGATTCGGCTAAGCTTGTAAAAAAAATCCTTTCTGAGTGCGAGCCAGTCTCTCACTCGGGGGCTTAGCTGCGAATCCGCTTCGCCTAAGTATTCAAAATCCTACCGAGTGGCGAGCCAGCCTCCCACTAGGAGGCTTAGCTGCAGTCCAAGTACTCGCCTAAGTATACAAAAATCCTACCGAGTGGCGAACCAGCCTCCCACTCGGAGGCTTAGCTGGAGTCCAAGTACTCGCCTAAGTATACAAAATCCTACCGAGTGGCGAGCCAGCCTCCCACTCGGAGGCTTAGCTGCAGTCCAAGTACTCGCCTAAGTATACAAAATCCTACCGAGTGGCAGCCAGCCTCCCACTCGGGAGGCTTAGCTGATCAAGTACTCGCCTAAGTGTTCAAATCCTACCGAGTGGTGAGCCAACCTCCCACTCGGGGACTTATAACAGCCCAAGGATTCGCCTTAAAACATCCAAAGTGATAAAAATCCTACCGAGTGGAGAGCAAACCTCCCACTCGGGGGCTTAGCTGCAGCACAGTGCTCGCCTAAGTAATAGAAATCCTACCGAGTGGAGAGCAAACCTCCCACTCGGGGGCTTAGCTGCAGCCAGTGCTCGCCTAAGGATTAAAAATCCTACCGAGTGGAGAGCAAACCTCCCACTCGGAGGCTTAGCCAGCCGGTACTCGCCTAAGTAATAAAAATCCTACCGAGTGGAGAGCAAACCTCCCACTCGGGGCTTAAGCTGCAGCCAGTGCTCGCCTAAGTAATAAAAATCCTCTTGAGTGGAGAGCAAACCTCCCACTCGGGGCTTAGCTGCAGCCAGTGCTCGCCTAAGTAAGGAATTCATCCCAATCCATAAGGGCTGACGAGGTGCAGGTCATTGCTACCTCCTCCTTGAACTTCGCCACAAGTACAACATGCGGTCCATCCCAATCCGCAAGGACGACGAGGTGCAGGTCGACTGCTACCTCCTCCTTCAGAGCTTCGCTCCAAGTACAACGTGCGGTCCATCCCAATCCGCAAGGACGACGAGGTGCAGGTCGACTGCTACCTCCTCCTTCGGAGCTTCGCGACAAGCACAACGTGCGGTTCGTCCCGATCCGTAAGGACGACAAGGTTAGTCACAATCTGTGTTCCACCTCTACCTGCAGGATAGATGAAGCACAAGTCGATTGGAATTTCAATGGAATATGTTCCGAATGAGGAATAAAGTTCTCTGGAAGGCAAGCAAAGCATGTTAAAGGAAAAATCAAGTTCGGATAAATGTCCTACGGATCCAAAGGCGCTCAGGCGTTAAGCACATTAAAGTTTATCGATTCTGAAACTACTCGGCATTCGAGGCAAATTTAAAGTGGGACTTAGAAGATTTTTACTCCTCCGTGGAGGACTGGAAGGTGCAACAAACTGGTCGAGGTCGATTCCGTCAAGAATACGGGTAGCAACAGCGATGAAAGTCTCCATGAAAGATCTGAAGTCGTGCTTCCTGGTATTGGCAACCTTGAGAGACACCAGCTTGTCCTCTTGGCGCTTCTCTGAAGTGGACACGAACCAGAGATAGAGCAACATCAGCACCACACCGGCGGATGACTTTTCCATTCTTGCACTCGACTTGGAATCTCATTCAGTCGAGTCATCAGGGATTCAAGATCATTCTGGATAGTCTGTTCTAGCCAGAGAGTCGAGTCGATCCGCGACACTGCAACTTTCAGTCGAGCAAGATAATCCACCACGCTAGCAACACGAGACTCCAGTCGGAGCACATTCATAGCAGCTTCGTCCTTCACACGAGAGTTGATGGGGTCCAAGCTGGTTTCCACTCATTGGTTTCTTCTTCAAAGTTTTGGCAGAATTCTGAAAACACAACTCAGGCTCAAAATAAAGATCATGTGATGAGCCGGTGAGAGCAAGACAGTCGGATAAAATAGATTACCTTCAAGCATGAGAAACAGCTTCTTGGCGAGCCCTCCAAGATAAATATCCAGGTCGTTTCGCTTCCCCGCCAGCTGGCCAACCTTGTCAGACAGAACATTCTTGTCGTTCTTCAGTCGACTGACTTCCTTGTTAGCCGCGTCAAGAGAGGCTTTCAGCTTGACATTTTCATCTTCGAGTTTGGCGGTGAGGCAAGCTTCTCTTGATGAGCTTTGTTTTCTCCAAAGCATATACATTGCCTCTGCAAGGTCAAGGTCCTTCTTCTTCAAAGTCTCTTCCGGTTTATCTGCAAACCAACAATGAGAACAGAGTTGAGAATGAGCAGAAAAAGAGGCGATCGTCAAAAATTCTCACCAGCCATACCTTTTGCTTCATCCTTTGCCTTACGCAAATTCTCCTGAGCAAGCTTCAAATCGAGGTTGAGCTGAATCTGCTTTTTCTCTAATTCAGTATAGCGAGCCACAAGCTCGCAAGATTTCTACAAAGAGTCAACCAACGAAAGACATCAAAGACAGGTCACTTCCGAGTGACTAAGGAAAAATAGTAGCATTTCTAAGACTACGATTAGAATAAAAACATTCGACAAGTAGTCTCGGAGACTTCACCGGCGGGTGCACTCGGCGATGCCCCCACTGGTTTACCAATTTGGTTCGATCGAGTTGACCAAAAAGAGGCAAAAAGGTTATGATTCTAAAACATGGCTAATTGTCGGTGATCGGCCCAGATAAAAAACAGTTCTTTAGACTATAGTCAAGCTGCGCATGATCGACCATAGTCTTGGGGATTACACCTGGGTGCACTTAGCGTGCCCCCCACCGGTTTCTGATTCCCATTCGACTTGGTCCGTCCGGTCGAGTGAAGAAGATCACAGCATAAAGACTATAGGCGGCGCACGCGATCGACCATAGTCTCGGGGACTACACCGGTGGGTGCACTCAGCGTGCCCCACAAAAGTTCAAGCGACACACACACCCGGTGGGTGTACAGATATGGAAATCTCGGAAGAAAGCAGTTTTAGATAGTATATCCTAACAAAGCAAGCGACGATCGACTTACTTGGACATTGCTCGGAGAGCTGAACTGGCATCATAGGCGCTGACTAGCCTCTCGAGCCGCTTTCACCTGCTCCATCATGATCCCGCTTTGGCGTATGGCCTCCTTAGCAGCACTTACTTGGTCTTCCGGGACGTGGTGTGTAGCAAAGAGAGATGGTGGATCAGCGATCGGCCGAAGTGGGTGAACCTTTGTTCAGCGGTACAACGAAGATCTGAGAAGTCCGAGTGGGGTTGCCTCCCTCGAAATCAGCGTCTCGGGAATCGCGCGACTTGAGCAGCCTTGCCAGTGAGGCACTTTCTTGTTCCTCCTCTTCCTCAATGGCGCTTCCTCGTCATCGCCGGAGATCAATGGCGTGAGGCAGAATTACAAGAGAGATCGAGTAAACATGGAAGCCCAATCGACTAAAAAGCTCCGGTCGACTAAAAGCGAAACCTCGGAGATCTTACCAAGATTGGAAGTGGCCGCATCCTCCATTTCACGATCATCGTGCTTGGCTGAAGTCTCGGAGGTAGCGGTATTGTAGATTTCAAGAGTCGGCCGATCAGTCATCAAGTCGACCAAAAGTTCACTCATGTTGAAAAAGGAAATACAAGGTTACAGCCGGTTACCGGAGATGGTGGGGATGACCATTCGCATCTTGGGCAGGGCCTTCGCCGGCTTTAGCGATGTCGCTCGAGGTTGCTTGGCGGTTTCTCGATCGGTAGCGGGAGAAATTGTCCTAGGTAAACCGTCGACTGCCCGGTGGGCACAATAGCTTTACCACGCCCGGCCGCCGGGTCATGCGTCAGCTTGGACCTTCCCTCCGAGCGAGGAGGATCGACGTCTTCCTCCTCTTCCTCCTCGTCCTCCTCATCATCAGAGTTATCATCCTCCTCATCCTCCTCGCCGTTGGACTCCCATTCCTCCGGACTTTCACCTCCACTTCACTTCCTTCTTCTTCTTCGACTGTTTCCTGCGCTCCGTTGGGCATTGAGTACATCTCAGTGGTGACCTAGAAGACAACAAAACAAGGTGAAAGTCAGTCGACGAATTGGCATCAAAACAGAATGAATGCAGCAGAATCACAGTCGGAGATAAGTGGTTATACCTTATGCAGTTGGTAACTCTGGTCGAGTGGTGGAATCCTCCTAGCTCCGCGAGAGTTGTCTTTGTTTCCTGTGATGGCAGCCATCCACTTCTCCAGCGTGGCGTCTTCGACCTCCTCTGGATGGACCCGAGTGGTATCATCCGTACCAGAGTACATCCACATCGGATGACCTCGGTATTGAAGAAAAACCTCCAGGAGATCCATGCCGGTCACCCCATCGCGAATAAGCTGGACTACACGCTCCATCAGCAACTTTACTTGGGCCTTCTCCTCTGGTAACACCTTCAGGGAAGATGGCTTGTTCACTCGACTCATGGAGAAAGGAGGGAGCCCAGTCGACTGCCCCGGCGTCGGCTGGTCTTGGCAGTAAAACCAGGTCGACTGCCACCCTCTAACCGAGTCGGGGAGAGTCATAGCTGGAAAGGCGCTCTTCCCTCTCATACGGACCCGACTCCCCACATCTGGATTACTTGGGTCCTCTCGTCATTCGGGCTCGTTTTCTTCACCGTCTGAGAGCGACGGTGAATATGTGCTTGAAGAGACCCCAATGCGGTCGACAACCCAAGAAATTCTCGCAGAGCGAAACGAAAGCAGCAAGATACACAATGGAGTTTGAGGAGCCGCCCCGACTGGGCGCTCTCCCCTTGGCCTTCGCCGCCGTCTTCTTCACCCGTTCCAGGGCGGCGGTCTTGTCCTTCACCATGGTCGCCGGCGAGAAAAGTACCGAGCTTCGGCGCTAGACAGACGAAGAGCGCGTCGAGAAGGTTTGGAGGCGGAGAGAGGAGAAGTCTGAGGTCGCACTGTTCAAAATGCCCTGACCAGCGCTTTATATGGGGCCGCTTCCGAGTGGCTGACCGGTAGGCCCAGGCAATCCCGTCGCAATCTAGCAACAGACGCGCGCACGATACGTGGCGAAAAAGGCGGCGCGAAGATCGAGGTGTCATCGTCTTATCCCATCCGAGTGCCGCGGTTTTCTCCGCTTCGCGCGCTTCCCAAAATTCGGATCCCGCGAAATCCGCTAACCGCAGAGCAACTCGTCAGATAACAGATTTCCTCCGATCCGTCGCTCGGAAATCCTCAGGTTCACAAAGTTCACTCGACAAACGTGAAGAATGGATCAAGGCGACTGAAAGAGAAGTTGATGCCATCACTAAAAGGTCGTTGATCCAGAGTAAGACGCACTCACAACATGAAGAACAGGTCGGAAAGATTATCAACTCCTTCCTCATTCAAACCTCGATCCATTCGGGGGATAATGATGAAGTCATGTACCTGGGGTAGGGTCATAGACCTGCCCAAAGGTACCCTCCACAAGTAGACTCACAAGAGAAGCAACCTTCCAGTCGACCGTGAAGGTATCCACTCGATAGATTCAAAGACACTCGACTACGAAGACCCACTCGACCACCAGGAGTCCAAGAGCCACTCGGTATCCAAACGTCTGTAGTTAAATAGTCTTTATGACCTTATTAATGACAATTTATGTAAGGCTTTACCAGTAACGCCTAGCTTTAACGCACCTTAAACCCTCTACTGCGTGGGCTGGCTGGGGTTCTGGCGCACTCTATATAAGCCACCCACCGCCACAGGTAGAAGGGCCTGAACACATACGCATATAATCCAGTCGACCGCCTCCGGGCTCCGAGACGTAGGGCTATTACTTCCTCCGAGAAGGGCCTGAACTCGTAAATCCCTTGCGTATACAACTACTCCATAGCTAGGATCTTGCCTCTCCATACCTACCCCCCATTCTACTGTCAGACTTAGAACCATGACACGATATACTTGGCAAACCACACATTTTCCTTTTTCTACTTACTTCTTTTCTTTCATTTCTCTGTATATTATTTGTTTATCCTTTTTTCCTGTTATGGCTGTATTCTATTCTACATTGTTTCTATATTTTTCACAAAAAATTGTAGCAGACCTTGCTTAAAAAGGCGCCATATTCGAATAAGAATCTAGATTTCAAGAGAGAAGGAGTCGGATATGAAGGCAAAGCGAGCGTTGCTTCATCAATCGGACATGAATTGTTTTGGACAACTTGATCAATCCACGTCACATCCGATTTACGAATGATTTTCTTAAGCCCTATACACTTTTGTTTGTACCTTACCAGTTGTATCCAGCAAATTCATCCCTTGATTGCTACTTGTGAGTAGGAGGTTAAGCTAAACTAAGGATGAGTAGGAGAGAACACCGGTTAATTGCAGTCCGATCCATATCCAACTCTGACTTTTGGCATGCCATGATTTTCTGAATCAAGTGATAACTTATCACTTTTGGCTGCATTCGTTTGAACTTATCGGACGGACATGGATAAAGAAAGCCGCCACTTGACTGGGGAGCGGGAGACCTGTCTCCAGCAAGCAGTGTGCATGCATGCTTTCATGCACGCTCTGGTGGTGTCTATATAGAAACAGAAGCGGTCGTCGTCCCTGGACAAAGACAAGCACTTGTGTTTTGTGCGGCTGAGAGTTTTTGCTTTAGAAAATACTCTTAAGACCGAATTTGGCATTGGACTCCAGAGTGTCCAGATTGTACTCCAGATAAGCGCTAGATTTAATTAGAACTAGCTGTTGCTGTTGTTGACTGATATATATGTCTGATCTGATGAGTTGCTGATAAGACCCTGTAAGCACAACTCCTGTACTTGTTAGTACTCTAGCGAGTGCGACACTGTGACGTGAGCCAGCCAGTTGATTAATCCCATCGATCTCAGAATGCTTTACTTACGAACTTGAACACCCTACCTACGTCAAGGCATGGCCTAACTAAGCATCACATGTGTACACGTAAAACTAAAGACACTAGAACACAATAACATTTTACTAACCTAATGAAGGATACGTTTGCGGTCAATCGACAAGCTAGCCTCACGTTTGTTCTAAGCTAGCTGTACCCAACTTTTCCGTAGTCATTAAAAAACAGGTAGGGTTATTGTCCCCCTTGCTCACAAGAAGAAAAACAGGTACATGAGGACGCGAGGTATGCTATTGTGACCCAACGCCGAACCTTCAACTTGTGACTAAAAATATGTATCGTGTATGCAGACATTTGGAAACTAGTTAAGCGACAACGCATAGGCCAACGCTGCCAAGCGAATCAAACTCAGAAGCTAAACTCAAGGCTTTCAGTCGGGCTTTCTTTTCTTAAATGTATTCCTAGTTTCTTAGACCATGAGAGTATCGGGTCACTTCATACTAGACGATACACTTTGGGATTGCTCCAACATCATCTGTAACACGGTGATCATAATGACAACTTCCAGGTTCATCGAAGTGTGACAAGGGGCTAGATAACTTAAGAGTGGGATTTGCTCCTCAGACGATGGAGAGATATTCTTAGGGCCCTCTCAGCATGGAGGCATCCATCTTCATCCGTCCAGACACAGGTGACTCGCTCACGGGGATACCGAAACATGTAAAATGAGAAAGAACAACAAAACAGATACCATAGAGATCACGGAAATGAACGCCGAGGGAAAACCGACCTTCACACCAAAGCCACGAAGGGATACAATAACACGCTAGGTTGCATCCTGTGCAAGACCATTCAAATCACATGTCCGATGCCAACATGCAGCGGACACACTGTTGCTAGAACTCAACAACAAATATGCCTTCATGTCGGCCGACAAAGCTACTGCTGAAGAGTATGGAATCCATAAATTCAGTGATTTGCTTGGTAACTCAAGGAAAGACTATACAAGAAAATCAAATTTCGAGACAATCGTTCAACCGATATTTACAACATTGAATGTCAATGAATGGAGGGTATTTTATTGGGCATCGAAGATTTCAAGAAGATGGTGTGTGGTTTAGGGTATTATGGGGAAAATGAAGGGTAACGACCACCTTGCCAGGGTGATTGCATGGTACAATACCAAAGTGGGACAGTGAGGACACAAAGTTTGAGGTCGTGGGTAAACAAGTGTCATTATCGGAACATCAAGTACATCTTGGCGAGTGTGGTTTCTTCATGGCTTGCACATCACTTGGCAAGTAGTCTAAGGACTACAATCTCGCAAGGAAGAAGAAGAAAAAGGCAAATCACCACCTGGTAACCTCAATCACCACTGTGTTTGTTCCCTCAAGTAGATTTATTGCCAAGTAGGTACGCTTCTAAACGGTTCACGTTCATATTTTATTTCCAGCTAAATATAAGGCAAGTAGAAGGACTGACCCTCCATGAGTCATCTCCCCACACCAAAAGGCGGGAAGACCCTCTTAACCTATAAGCCCACTATGACTTAGGAAGGAAGATGAAGGCGATGACTAGCCAGGTGGCGGGGGTAGTCGGAACTCGGAACTCTCAGTTTTCCCAACCTACCGAGCTCAAGAGCATGATCGCTGATAAAATAAAAGCCAAAGTGCAATAATACTCACGGAAGTGGATAATAAGTTAGCCCAAATGTACCCTGATGGCTTGCAGAAGCAGGTAGAGCCGCATGCGTCCAGTGGTCTCCTGACAGATATTCCGAACAGCAACCAGGAGCCACCAACAACTATTGTGGTTGATGGCCTAATAGTAAGAATCATCGGCTCCAAAAACTCCATGCATTCTCCAGGAAACATGAGGATGAATCCACTCTTCTATACATGCTCCCCGGGAAAATACTACGTGATGTATGCTTTGCCAATGTGGACATTGATTTGAAAGAGATTGATTGTGGAAAATATATTTTTCCATCTGGTGTTACGAAGATGCTCGGCAGAGATGTGCCACCACACTTGACCATGGTGGAGGTCTTAGAGATGTGTGAGGGCTTGGAAGCATGATCGTTGTCTGAAAACCTTGAATGTTCAGATAATGCCATGACAGTACGACAATGCATCAACGGGCAGTTGATGTGCCAGCTTAAGTTGATGCAGACATTCACACACACACACACACACACACACACACACACACACACACACACACGATCTCCTCATGGCAATGATCCGACCTTTGCAGACATTCACCCCTTGATCTCCCTTGCCGGCTGTCATAGCAACAAAAATAGCACAAACAAGAGAAAGTGGTATCCTAGTGGACGCATATTCACTCAGCTGTTGGAAAACATAGTAGAAAACTAACCGCCCTACGATCACCCACGAACAATGTGAAGATGCGTATAATGTTTGGATCAATGATCAGCTTATCTATGAATATTATTTGAATCTCCTCTGAATTCTTATATGCATGATTTGGTATCTTTGTATTTCTCTTCGAATTATCGGTTTGGTTTGGCCAACTAGATTGGTATTTTTTGCAATGGAAGAGGTGCTTAGCTTTGGGTTCAATCTTGCATGATTTCACCCAGTGACAAAGTAGGGGTAGCGAGACACATATTGCGTTGTTGCCGTCGAGGATAAAAAGATGGGGTTTTCATCATATTGCTTGAGTTAATTCCTCTACATCATGTCATCTTACTTAATGCGTTACTCTGTTCTTATGAACTTAATACTCTAGATGCATGCAGGAGTCGGTCGATGTGTGGTGTAATAGTAGTAGATGCAGAATCATTTCGGTCTACTTGACACGGATGTCATGCCTATATTGCATAATCATTGCCTTGGATATCGTCATAACTTTACACTTTTCTATCAATTGCTCGACAGTAATTTGTTCACCCATCGTATTACTTGCCTTCATGAGAGAAGCCTCTAGTGAAACCTATGGCCCCCGGGTCTATTTTCCATCATATTAGTTTCTGATCTACTATTTTCCATTATATTAGTTTCCGATCTACTATTTTGCAATCTTTTATTTTCAGATCTGTAAACCAAAAAACACAAAAATATTTTATCTTTTGTTTAGTTCTTTATCTATCTCTATCAGATCTCACTTTTGCAAGTGACCGTGAAGGGATTGACAACCCCTTTATCGCGTTGGGTGCAAGTCTTTGATTGTTTGTGCAGGTATTGGTGATTTGCATGTTCTTCTACTACTGGATTGATACCTTGGTTATCAAACTGAGGGAAATCACTAGTAGAAAAGAGGGCTTTGGTTCAGGCCGGGTCAGCCCATTAGTCCCGGTTCAGTCCAGAACCGAGACCCATGGGGGCATTGGTCCCGGTTCGTGAGCCCAGGGGGCCGGCTGGGCCATGTGGGCCATTGGTCCCAGTTCGTCCGTACCTTTTGGTCCCGGTTGGTGGGACGAACCGGGACCAATGGGCCTGGCTCCTGGCCCACCACCATTGGTCCCGGTTGGTGGCTTGAATCGGGACAACAGGATGCCCTTTAGTCCCGGTTCGTGCCATGAACCGGGACCATTGAGGTGCCTATATATACCCCTCGCCCGCGAGCAGAGCACTCCACTACTCTGTTTTTCTATGGCCGGGGAGGGGAGGGCTTTGTGGTGCTCTAGCTCACCTCCTATGCACATGAGGTGTTCAATGAAATGACCGAGCCACACTAGTTAAGCTTTCTCCTCTCGAAGCACGACCTCCGAACTCTATTTTTCCCGAGATTTGTCTAGGTTTATATTAGAGGCCCGTCACGCCCCGTCCCCGTCTTCACTGTCGCCGATCGCCCGCGCCGATCTCGTCGCCGGCACCACCGTGGTGAGCCTCTTGTCCTTATCTTCTTTCTGAAAGAAAAAATTCTTTCTTTAGATAGATACTTGTCTAATTTTCTTACTATTTTATTGCTTGTTGTTATATAGTGCGATGGTTTTGGTATCCGCCCCCGTTGGCCCTCGTCCTGTCTATGATTCAGATGTGGTATATATTATCTTTATAACTATTGGTTCATTTAAAACGAAAAGATGAGAGTCCCACCTCTCCTCCCACCGGCGCCCTAGGCTCTCCGGCGATCTTTCTCCTCAGCCAGTAAATCTGGTCCTCTCTCCATCCATCTTCTTCGGCGTTCTCTGATCTACCACACTATACCCATCTCACATGGGTCCTCATGGTGGATCAACTTTGGATCTGGATTTCTCCAAAGGTGTGGCTTTTGCGGAGGAGGTTTTCAGATCTTGTGGGAAAACCATTCATCCCTCGGATGACCACGAGCCATTTTATTATGGTTGTGTCTTTCAGCAGACACAGATTCGGTCTTGATGAGGATTCGGTGGCTGCGGCTTTGGAATGTGCAACTGGAGGATCTGCAATTGATCTATCTGTGCAACTCATTGCGGACAAGGTATTCTCATTTATGGTATCATGCAAACGTGTTGGTATTTTTATTCTCCATTTGCAATCTTTCGCGTGTCCGCAATTCAAATGCTACTTTCATATGTGGGGTAATGGCGGCCCTAATTGGAAACGTGAGTTTGTTATTTGGAAGAAAGAGTGTGATGCTGAATGGATTATTATTAGCCCTTCTAAAAAGCGTGCTGCTATGGGTTTACTAGCTATGCATAAGCCTCCTTCCAAATCTGCCTTACGTACGAGCTCTAGGCCTCCGAAGAAGATTTCATTTGCCACTTTCCAACAGTATGATGTTTGCAAGGGATACTCTTTTCCTGCTTCGCCAGGTCTTGTAGATGCGGTTTCAGATGCTGGGTACACGGTGCTGCCTCGTGAGAGAGACATCGTTCCTCCGCCGCCGGCGGCCCGAACTCCGATGGGCGGTGGCGAGAACCACCCATTATTTTCGAACAGTCAACGTCCACGCTATTTCCTTGGCCGGTATTTCTGGGATTAATCCATCTACTTCGGACGTGAATCTGCATGTGTATGGGATGGAACGGGCTAGTCCGACGGCGGCCTAGGAGACTTCTTCAGCCCAGGTTAATTCCCAGCCCCAGGATGTTTCTCCGGTCCGGTCTGTTTCGGCCCAAGCTGCTTCCGAATCTCAATCTGCACCTCCACCTGTTATTGGAAATGAGGAGTTTATTTGTCCTGGGACATCGGAATCACCTGTTGATTATGATGGATTTAATGATCTAGTGGATGACATGGTTTTCAAAGTTTGGAAATGTAAAAATTGTTTGTCAATGAAGCATTCATCCAGCGCGTGCACCAGCAGGGTTAGGTGCCGTAGATGCTTTCGGTTGGGGCACAGGGCAAAGGGCTGCTCCGATTCTAGCCTATCTCCCTCTTACAGGTGGGTCCCATGGTCCAAATCCCGTATCTAAGGTCAGCTGGTTTTTGGAGGCGGGACTCCTCGTTTTCTCCCATAGCTAGCCGGAGGAGTCTATGCCCGATCCTATCAAGCACGCCACCCGTCCATCCCACCATTGCCGGTTGAGCCACCGCCCACAACGCCTCTGCCGCCCTCCTCACCATCACCCTCAATCACCTCGCCTCGGCTTTGGATCACCCCTCCCCAGCTCCGGCAATGGCCAACTTTCCGCTGGACCCGATGGATTTCCTCCCGCATGGATTCGACATCATTGATGGAGGGGAGCTACGCCTGCCTCGCACTTTCTTTGCGCCGGCGGTGGCTCCGGATCGACAGCATGAGGAGTATGATGTCGCCATTGTCGAGCCGGCTCCTCTACCTGAAGAAGTCGCCATCTACAGGAATCTGGTCAGTGATTTTGTCGTCAATACTCTGCAGATAGCTGTGTTGGATGCCCAGCCGTGGATCCAAGGAGTTGGTTTGTTTCGACTACGCGGTGCTCGGCCCGCCAAGCATTAGTTGATCATCCTCCTTTCAATTTGGGCAGCGATAGATTTGTCGGGTTTATTCCGCATGACGAGGGTATTAACTTCTGAGCTGCTCAAGGTTTTGAAGGGGATGGGTTATCTTGCTAGGAGTTCCTTTGGATTATAGGCGCTCTCAATATCTTGCAGATGTTATCAAGATGCGTTTGGCGCTTCCACCATTGGCATCGGATGATCCAATGATGGTCCGATCTTTGGTCTATGTGTCTTTTCCTGCACCATCTATGGTCCCTAGATCGGTGACATCTGAGAGAATTTCTTGACTTTGGAGGGGTTCGGATTTCTTGGACTGCTCGGTTTATATTCTATCTGCAGACTTTGCTTGATATCCTACCTGGCGATGAGGATCCAATGCCCTTCAATGGCAATCCCCACCCTCTCCACGGCAACATGCGGTTCAACAATCATAATTGGGTCTTACGAGTTACCGGAGCTGGGTTGGAGCGATGTACCTGCACCCAATGAACAGCCCGCGAATGACCCTCCACAAGTTCAGGAAGTGGGGCAGCAGGATAATGTTGAGGAAGTTCAGTCTCAAGAATCAATTGTGCTTCAGTTGTCCGAGGATTCAGTTAACACCGGCATCGGTGCTGCTGAAGTTGCGGTTCTCCGGCGCAATGGGACCATAACAGCCTCCTTTAATGATCGGACAAGTGCTAACTGTTTTTGGGCCTGTCCTGCCTGTAATGCAATGGAAGCGCTCGTTTGAGAAGGTATTGCCGCTTATTGGGATCTCTGATATCCCAAAGGTTGCCTTTCGGTCTCATCTCGGTGCCCTTTTGAACAATCAGTCCTGGGAGACTCTTTTTACCACTCCAGCTCCAAAATTGCAGCTTCTGCATGCACCTATTTCTGTGACTCAGTTTAAGGAAATGACACCTGTTAAAAGGCCTGTAGCTCGAGCTCTTTGTTTTGACGATATTGATGAGCCTGTTGCTGAAACATTTGAGTTCTGGCTGTTCCTAAAGTTACTCTGAAGCGTGGAAGAAAGCCCAAGGCCTCTAAAGTCATTGTGGAATCACGAGGTCGGTATGATGCTTCGCCTCGGTCACGATGCGTGATGGCTACCGTCAGGTAGTTATTGGGACACCTCCTAGGAAGCCACACACGGTGAAGAAGCACAAAACTGCACCTTCCAAGCCTGACGATGATTCTGCAGTGCCTCCTCTGACAACCATAGTTGATCTTCAGCGAATTGGCGCTCGTCTTCGCATTGCACCGGAGAAAATCACGACGGATAAGCTTGCAGCTAATCCTTCCCGCTCCAACAACAGTGCAAGTTCCGATGATTAGTTTAGTCATCCAGGGTTTAGGTCCATGGCGTACCATAATCGCCATTTTTTTGTTCTTATCTGTTTGGAACTCTGCAGTTTACATCTGTCTAGTGGGTTGTAGGCCATTGTGTGGCTTACTTTTACTATGTCCTCTTTTGGTATGTAATGAATCAAACCTCGTTTAGAGATTGGAAAGTACTCTGTTGGAATGTTAGGGGTCTGAATTCTGAAGCGCGTCAGCTTGCGGTTAGGCAAAAGATCAATGAAAGTGGATGCTACATTGTTTGCCTCCAAGAAACCAAATGCATGCATATTGATCATCGCTTCATTAGAAAATTCTGTCCACGGCGTTTTGATAACTTTGTTTATGTACCATCGGTTGGGGCATCCGCTGGTATGGTGGTCATATGGAATTCATCTCTCTTCATAGGCAGCTTAATTGAGGTTAAACCATATGGCATTATTGTGAAGTTTCAATCTAAACATACATCTGAGTCTTGGTTTCTTGCCTCAATTTATGGTCCGTGTCAAGGACGGTAGCGTGATGATTTTGTGCGGTGGTTATATAATCTGGATATTCAGCTCGAGGACAATTGGCTGCTTTTAGGTGACTTCAACTTTATGCGTTCGATTGAGAATCGAAATCAGCCGGTGGTGATGTGAATGATATCTTTTTGTTTAATGAAATAATTGGTCATTTGGGTCTTGTTGAACTGCCAATCAAGGGTCGTCGGTACACATGGTCTAATATGCAAACCACACCTGCTCGAACAAATTGATTGGTTTTTACATACGTGGCTTGGACACATGATCACCCCAACACAATGGTTATTCCGCTTGCATACTGCCTCGATCACGTCCGTGTGTGGTTTCAATTGCCACTTGTATCCCCAAGGCAAAGGTTTTTCGCTTTGAAAACTATTGGGTTGATTTGCACGGCTTTATGGATTGTGTATGTCGAGGTTTGGAATAGCAATGGATAAATCTTCAACTGCCTTAATCATTTACGCTAAATTCAAATCTCTTCGTTATGCTCTTAAGAAATGGCATCTTAACCTATCCACAGTCAAAGGCGCTCATTGCTGATTGCAACAAAGTAATTGTTTTTTGGATAATATTGAGGAATTTAGGCCCTTGAGTTGGCGAAGTTCAATTTTCGAAGATTGTCAAATTACATCTCGAAGATATCCTGACCTTGGCAGTTCATTTTTGGAAGCAACGTTGCACGATCGAAATATCAAAGTTGGTGAGGAGAATTCAAAATTCTTCCACGCAATGGCAACTGAAAGATATAGGAGAAACACTATTTCTTCGATCAAATCTGTGGATGGGGACGTGGTTACTGATCATCAACAGTTAGCTGGGATGTTTTGGTGATTTCAATCGTAGAATGGGCCAAGCAAAAGGTATACAAATGGGTTTTGACCTTGACACATTAATTGCTCGTATTGATGGGCTGGAGAACTTATCCTTGTCTTTCACGGATTCCGAGGTGGATACGGTGATTAAGAACATGCCTTCTGACCGGGCTCCGGGCCCCGATGGGTTTCTGGGTCTCTTCCTCAAGAAATGTTGGAATATTTTGAAGCCAGATTTTATGAAGCTGGTCAGGGAGTTTTATGAGGGAAAGTGCAACCTGGAGTGTCTAATACATCTCTCATTACACTCATTCCAAAAAAGTTGAGCCCGGAATATATTCGTGATTTTAGACCCATATCGTTGACAAACACTTGTCTCAAGTTTTTAACTAAACTTTTGGCAAATCGGTTGCGAGTGTGATTCTAAAATGTATTCATCGAACTCAATATGGGTTTCTTCGATGTAGATCCATTCAAGATTGCCTTGCATGGTGTTTTGAATATATACATCAGTGTAAGGCATCCAAAATACCTATAATCCTTCTCAAATTGGATTTCACGAAGGCGTTTGATACCATCGAGCATGATCTGATTCTCAGGATTCTGAAATGCAAGGGTTTTGATGATCGTTGGACAGGTTGGATCGATAGCATCTTGTCCTCTGGTTCCTCTTCGGTCCTCTTAAATGGTGTGCCTGGTAATCACTTTGTCTGCCGTTCGGGTGTGCGACAAGGAGACCCATTATCCCCTTTGTTATTTGTGATTGCGGTGGATTTATTGCAGTCCGTGGTTAATGAGATGTGTGCAAGGAATGTTCTCACACTGCCCATACCAACCTCTTCACGGGATTTTTCGATTGTTCAATACGCTGATGACACATTAATTGTCCTTTCTGCGGTGGACGACCAGCTCATCACTTTCAAGGAGATGCTTGAGACCTTTGCTAAGTCAACGGGTTTGCGGGTTAATTTTAGTAAATCATCATTGATTCCAATGAATATGTCTGATGAGGAGGGTCAACGTGTGGCGGCTTTGCTTGGATGTGATGTTGGCTCCATGCCATTTACTTACAGGATTGCCAATGGGTACTACTCGGCCCACAATCTATGACTTGCTCCCCTTAGTGGACCGCATAGAGAGAAGATTGTCTGCCTCATCCTGTCTGTTGAATCAGGGTAGCCGGCTGCTGCTCTTGAAATCGGTTTTATGTTCCATGCCAATATACTTCTTGTGCACCATTTCATTACCTCAAGGAATTTTGAAGCGGATAGAACGTATCATGCGGCAATGTTTGTGGCGAGGCAACTCTGATACACCAAGACAATCATTGGTAGCTTGGGAGTTAGTATGTCGGCCCAAGAACAAGGGAGGACTTGGGGTTCTAGACCTTGGCAAACAAAATGATGCCTTGTTGATCAAGCATCTCTTCAAATTTTATAACAAGTTGGATGTGCCCTGGGTTTCACTTATCTGGGACAGATATTATGCTGCTGCTCCGCCCCAAGTAGCATAAAGTTGTGGTTCTTTTGGTGGCGTGATGTGATGAAGCTCTATGAGAAATTTTGTAAGTTGGCCGTCCCTCATGTGCGCTCAGGGGACTCGGTGGTTTCTGGCTGGATCGGTGGCAACTTAATAACGAGGTGGTTATCATGCAACAACGTTTCCGAGGCTTCATTCTTTTGTCATTGATGACACGCTTACCATTAAGAATGTGATGGAGCTGCTGTCACGATCAACAATTTTCACCTGCCTTTATCAGTTGAAGCTTTTGAGGAATTCAATCAACTTCAGGCTTTAATGCCTCTGATAAACTTGCATGAGGGAGTTAGTGATGTCTGGAAATGGCCTTCAAAAACTGGGGATTATCAATCCAGGATCTACTATTTGTCTTGTTTTTCCGAAGTCGTGGCTGACCCTCTTTTTCGGTGGATCTGGAAATGTGCTTGCACTCTCAAGCTCAAGGTGTTTGGCTGGCTTCTTTTGATGGACCGTCTGAACACTAGGGATATGATGCGAGAGCGACATTGGATTATCCAGGATGATACTTGTGCCATTTGCTTCTCGAGGTTTGCATGAAGATAGAGCTCATCTCTTCTTTGCTCGCAACTTTAGCCAACGATGTCTGGAATTATTTGGGCATTTCATGGAATGTTCAACCTAACGGACTACTTTTGAAATGGCTTGTCTTGACGGTAGGGAATTTGGTCAACCGTTTTTCACTGATGTAGTCTTTATGGCTACCTGGAATATTTGGTCCCAAAGAAATGGAAGGATCTTCAGAAATGAGTTGCCCACTTTCAGAGCTTGGAGGAGGAATTTTATTCATGATATTTCTCTCTTAGCTCATAGAATCAAGTGTAAATATAGAGATAGACTAACTGATTGGATAGCTTCTTTACACTAATCACTCCCTGTAAGTAGTCTTTCTTCCTTTTTTTTCCCTTTGTAATTTTGTACTGAACCCATATTGTTTTAATAAAGGACTGTGAGGCTGTTGCCTTGCAGTACATAGTCAAAAAAAACTATTGGTTCATTTATTGTTTATGAAAATTATGCCGACCAACGTGACATAGATTTTATTTATCTAGGAGGTATGTGAACCGGAAATTCCAACCGACCCTATTGTCGAGAGGTTAAATTTAGTTGAAGAAGAAAATAATTTCTTGAAGGAAAAAATAAAAAAATTGAGGAGGAAAAGATGATATTGGAGTTGCATGTTGCGGATGTCGTCGATGATCACAAGATCAAGATGGATGCAATGCACTTGAAGATTAGATAGATTAGAAAATATGACATTCATACCGAGGCTTGGTATCATTATGCCGTTGGATCAATTGTTACCTTGGTGGCGATTATGATCGCATTTGTTTTCGCATTGAAATGTTTTATATAGTTTCAATGTATGGTTTAATTAATTTAGATGCTATGGAGAGCTATATGTTGTTAGATGAGAACTATGTATGTACTTTGGTTTTAATGTGATGATGAACTTCTATTAATTTGGTCACTTAATTATCTATTCATGATGTTCTGTAATGGTTTTTGACACACTTAATTATATATAATGCACGCAGATGAAACGACAATGGATGTACGGTGACAGACACACCTCCGAGTACATTAAGGACGTGCATGATTTTCTTGAAGTGGCTGAGGCAAACAAGCAGAATGGTTTTATGTGTTGTCCATGCCCTAAATGTGGGAATACGAAGTCTTGCTATGACCGGAAAATCCTTCACACCCACCTGCTTTACAATGGTTTCATGCCACACTATAATATTTGGACGAGGCGCGGAGAAATAGGGGTTATGATGGAAGACGGCGTAAAAGAAGAGGACGATGGCAACTCATTGCCCCTGAATACGGTGATGCTGCAACGGGAAGGCTTTGAAGATCAAGAGGAACCAGATGATGTGCCCAATGATCCGCAACGGGGAAGCTGCTGAAGATCAAGAGGAACCAGACTATTTGCCCGATGATGATGATCTCCGCGGGTCATTGTCGATGCAAGGGCATAATCTGAAAGTCAAAAGGAGAAGCTGAAGTTCGATCGCATGTTAGAGGATCACAAAAAGGGTTGTACCCCAATTGCGAAGATGGCAACACAAAGCTCGATACCGTCTTTGGAATTGCTGCGGTGGAAGGCGAGAGAATGTTGTGCCTGACAAAGGATTTGAGAAGGTACTAAAAATATTGAAGAAGAAGCTTCCAAAGGATAACGAATTGCCCGACAGTACATACGCAGCAAAGAAGGTCGTATGCCCTCTAGGATTGGAGGTGCAGAAGGTACATGCATGCCCTAATGAGTGCATCCTCTACCGCGGTGCGTACAAGGATCTGAACGCATGCCCGATGTCACGGTGCATTACGGTATAAGATCGAGACAAGATGATCCTGGTGATGTTGACGGCGAGCCCCCCAGGAAGAGGGTTCCTGCAAAGGTGATGTGGTATGCTCCTATAATACCACGGTTGAAACGTCTGTTCAGAAACGGAGAGTATGCCAAGTTGATGCGATGGTACATTGAGGACCGTAAGAAAGACTGGAAGTTGAGAGCACCCGCTGAATGGTCGCAGTGGAGAAAAATCAAGAGAAAGTACTGGGATGAGTTTGCAAGTGACCCAAGGAACGTATGGTTTGCTTTAAGCGCGGATGGCATTAATCCTTTCGGGGAGCAGAGCAGCAATCACGACAAGCGGCCCGTGACTCTATGTATGTATAACCTTCCTCCTTGGATGTGCATGAAGCGGAAGTTCATTATCATGCCAGTTCTCATCCAAGGCCCTAAGCAACCCGGCAACGATATTGATGTGTACCTAAGGCCATTAGTTGAAGAACTTTTATAGCTGTGGAATGGAAATGGTGTACGTATGTGGGATGAGCACAAACAGGAGGAATTTGACCTAAAGGCGTTGCTGTTCGTGACCATCAACAATTGGCCCGCTCTCAGTAACTTTTCAGGATAGACAAACAAGGGATACCACGCATGCACGCACTGTTTAGAGGACACTGAAAGTATATACCTGGACAAATGAAGGAAGAATGTGTACCTGGGCCATCGTCGATTTCTTCCGACCAACCATCAATGTCAAAAGAAAGGCAAGCATTTCAAAGGCGAGGCAGATCACCGGAAGAAGCCCGCCATGCGTACCGGTGATCACGTACTTGCTATGGTCAATGATTTACGTAATCTTTGGAAAGGGTCGGCGGACTAGCTGTTCGAATGATTTGAGGACACGCACCCATGTGGAAGAAGAAATCTATATTTTGGGACCTACCCTCTGGAAAAACCTAGAGGTCCGCTCTTCAATCGGCGTGATGCACGTGGCGAAGAACCTTTGCGTGAACCTGCTAGGCTTCTTGGGCGTGTATGGGAAGACAAAAGATACACCTGAGGCACGGGAGGACCTGCAACGTTTGCACGAAAAAGACGGCATGCCTCCGAAGCAGTATGAAGGTCCTGCGAGCTACGCTCTTACGAAAGAAGAGAAAGAAATCTTCTTTGAATGCCTGCTCAGTATGAAGGTCCCGACTGGCTTCTCGTCGAATATAAAGGGAATAATAAATATGCCACAGAAAAATTTCCAGAACCTAAAGTCTCATGATTGCCACGTGATTATGACGCAACTGCTTCCGGTTTCATTGAGGGGCTTCTACGGAAAAGCGTCGATTAGCCATTGTGAAGCTATGTGCATTCCTCAATGCGATATATCATAAGGTGATCGATCCAGAGATCGTACCAAGGCTAAGGAGTGATGTGGCGCAATGTCTTGTCAGTTTTGAGCTGGTGTTCCCACCATCCTTCTTCAATATCATTACGCACGTCCTAGTTCATCTAGTCGACGAGATTGTCATTCTGGGGCCCGTATTTCTACACAATACATTCCCCTTTGAGAGGTTCATGGGAGTCCTAAAGGAATATGTCCGTAACCGCGCTAGGCCAGAAGGAAGCATCTCCATGGGCCATCAAACAGAGGATGACATTGGGTTTTGTGTTGACTTCATTCCTGGCCTTAAGAAGATAGGTCTCCCTAAATCACGGTATGAGGGGAGACCATTTGGAAAAGGCACGCTTGGAGGGACTCAATAATATGCAGGGACGGATAATCTTGGTCTCAAGCACACTACACAGTTCTCTGAGAACTCTACCTTGGTGGCCCGTATGTCGATGAACACAAGAGCGATCTGCGCTCCAAACACCGGAGCGGTCTGACGGCTGGATTACATGTGAACACATCGGGACTTTCAGCAGTTGGTTGGAAACACGTCTCGGAGGTGACAACACTGTTTGTGATGAGCTGTACTTGTTGTCCGAGGACCATCTTTGACTGTATTGATTTACAAAGGATACGAGATAAATGGGAATACATTTTACACGATTGAACAAGATCAAAAGAGCACCAACCAAAACAGCGGTGTCCGCTTTGATGCAACAACCGAGAGGGAAAGGACACATATTATGGTTACATAGTGGACATATGGGAACTTGACTACGGACATGATTTTAAGGTCCCTTTGTTTAAGTGCAAATGGGTCAATCTGTCAGGAGGCGGGGTACAAGTAGACCCACAGTACGGAATGACAACAGTGGATCTGAAAAATCTTTGGTACACTGACAAACTGTTCGTCCTAGCCAATGATGTCGCACAGGTTATCTATGTGAAGGACATGTCTACCAAACCGAGAAAAAGAAAAGATAAGGAAGCGAATACATCATACGATGAGCCAAAGCGCCACATATTTCTTTCAGGAAAAAGGAACATCGTGGGAGTGGAGGGCAAGACAGACATGTCTGAAGATTATGAAAAGTTTCATGAAATTCCTCCCTTCAAAGTCAAGGCTGACCCAAGCATCACGATAAGCGATGAAGATTATCCATGGTTACTGGCGCAATAAGCAAATGACACAAGCGAAGAAAAAGTGAAGACTTTCTCCGCAACTATTATGATGATCTTGTGCCAACTTTGTAATGAGCGAGTATGATGCCATTGTCCGTTTTGTACATGCACATGCTATGTGGGTGAAATTATGATACCATGCCAACTTTCAACTTTTTTAGAGTTCATTTGAAATGCTTTAATGTCTTATGGTTCGGCCCACGTAATACCATTAATCTCGGTTCGCTCCTTGTCAACTATATTCTCACCAAGAACACTCAAGAGGGCAGCCACGTGGGCCATTGGTCCCGGTTCGTCTGGAACTTTTGGTCCCGGTTCCACGCACGAACCGGGACCAATGCGCCTCGCCCCTGGCCCATGACCATTAGTCCTAGTTTGTGCCACAAACCGGGACTAAAGGGTTGGTCCTCGTTCTTGATCGAGTTTAGTCCCACCTCGCCAACGAAGGGCACTCACACCGGTTTATAAGCCCTCCTCTCTGCCTTGTTGAGCTCCTCTCAAAGTGAAAATACATGCCCTTATACAGGGAATTTGACCTAAATTCATACTGAATTTCTCTGAAATTCATAGAAATTTATTATGAATTTAGGTTGAATTCTCTCTATAGGCGCATATATGCTCATTTTTTTAGTAAAGTTAATCACAAACTTGTGATTCACACAAATTTCAAAGAATTTCAATTTTAACCATTCAAATTTGAAAACTAATGGCACTAACAGAAAGTTTATAATTTTTCTAAAACTAATGGCACTAACAGAAAGTTTATAATTTTGCTGACCTAAAAGTAAAAATAATTAAAAAATAAAGCAAAAAACAAAACAAAAAAAACTGGGAAAAAATATTTTTATAGTAAAGTTAATCACAAACTTGTGATTCACACAAATTTCAAAGAATTCAAATTTGAAACTAATGGCAATAACAGAAAGTTTATAATTTTTCTAAAACTAATGGCACTAATAGAAAGTTTATAATTTTTCTGACCTGAAAGCAAAAAGAATTAAAAAATAAAGCAAAAAACAAAATAAAATAAATAATGCAAAAAACAAAACAAAAAAATGAAAAAAACTATTTTTCTAGTAAAGTTAATCACAAACTTGTGATTAACACAAATTTCAAAGAATTTAAATTTTAACTATTCAAATTTGAAAACTAATGGCACTAACAGAAAGTTTATAATTTTTCTGACCTAAAAGCAAAACGAATTAAAAAATAAAGCAAAATACAAAAGAAAATAAATAATGCAAAAAACAAAACAAAAAACTGGAAAAAATAAAAAAACTGCCACCTATTGGGCCACCACGGCCTGAATACGACTAGAAACCCAACTCCGGGCCGTGATTCAGTGCCCGCAGAAGGCCCAATAGGCCCACACACAGCATAGTGTGACATTAGGCCCGTAAGCCTGCATTTGAGAGGAGCTCGAGAGGGCAGCCGCAGTGGGGCTTATAAACCACTCCGAGCCCCTCTCAACTAGCAAGGTGGGAGTAAACTTTTGGCATGGGCAGCGCAAGGTTTTGGTCCCGGTTGGTGGCACCAACCGGTACTAAGTGGGCTTTAGTCGGTTGGTGGCACCAACCGGTACCAATGCCCTTTAGTCCCGGTTGGAGCCACCAACCGGGACCAAAGGTCTCTGCTTCCCGCCCTTTGGGCTGCTTAAAAGAGACCTTTGTTCCCGGTTGGTGGCACCAACCGGGACGAAAGCGGGGCATTGGTCCCGGTTGATGCCACGAACCGCGACCAATGCTCTTAGTATATATAAGAAAAGACTTGGCGTTTTTCAGATTCATCTCTGCAGTTGCCCCGCGCCGACGACACCGCCAGGCTGCCCGAGCTCACCCCGTCGACGCCGTCGCTGCCCTCTGCTGCCTCGTCGACGCGCAGCCGCCCCTGCCCCGAGCACGCCGCCGGCGGCCCGCCCGACAGCGTCGCGCGCCCTGCCCGACCATGTCGTTGTCGCCCAGCTGCCTCGACCACGCCGGGCGGCACGCGCTGGGCTTCGCCTCTGCCTCGGCCATGCAGGCAGCGCTGAGCTCGCCTCTGCCCCGACCACGCCGGCCGCGCGCCTGAGCTCGCCCTGCCCCGACCACGCCACCGTCGCCTCTGCCCCTGCCCCGACCACGCCGTCGTCGCCTCTACCCCGACGCGCGCCGTGCCTCTGCCCCTACCCCGACCACGCCGCACCTCTCCTTTGGTCAGGCCGGCCGGCACCGCCCCCTTCCTCCCTTTTTTTTCCACATATATATGATTTTTTTCCTGATTATATGTATATGTGTGAGTATATGTATGTGTGTATATCTGTTTATATGTCCTTTTTTTAGATTTTTTGTTTTTTACATTTTTATAAAAATGTATATATGTATGTATATGTTCTCTGTGTGTATATATGTTCATGTATGCAAAAGATAGATTTTTAGAAAAGTTAGGATTTTTTCTGTTCATAGATTTTTTGGTGATATTAATTATTGTAGAATATGCAAATGTTTGTATATTCATATGAACAATGCATTGGGCAAAACCTTTACTTTTTTTCTAAATTTTCTATTTGAACATTTTAAAAAGAAAACAAGCAATACTACTTCATGTATTTTGTCAGAATTTTTTATCGTGCATAGACCGATTTTAGACCACGGGAGCACCCCCACCCCCCTATCGTTGCAAAAGTTGAAGTGATATTAAGAAGGAAGAAGAAGAAAAAGAATGAGAGGAAAAAGGAAAATAAGAAGAGAAAGAAAGGAGAAGAAGAGGAGAGGAATAAGAGGAGAAATAAATAAGAAGAAGAAAAAAAAGAAAAAGAAGAGGAGAAGAAGAAAGGAATAGAGGAGAAGAAGAGAAAATAGAATTCTATTTTCTCTTCTTCTCCTCTTTTTTTTTCTTCTTTTTTTTCTTCAATCTTCTCCTCTATTCCTTTCTTCTTCTCCTCTTTTTATTTCTTCTTCGTCTTCTTATTTTTTATCGGATATGTCGTTGTCAATATTACCCCGTGTCCCGATAACTTCAACACGAGGGGGAGGGGGGTTCGACCTACCCCCCTCCCCGATAACATTATTTTCCCATGTATGTATGTTGTCGTTGTCGATATAACCCCCTCCCGGATAACTTCGACCGTGATAACTTATACCATGGGAGCACCCCCCCCCCCCGACCCTCTCGCTCGACCAAAACTCTCGAGGACACCCAAACCCTAGAAAAAATGATGTCGGTCTCCTACCCCTCCCGCCGCGCCCCTACCCTTGAAGTGTTGCCGAGGCCACCCCAAACCCGGAATAAGCTTGGTCTATGTTTGCCACTAATATATCCACTTGCTGTCATGTTTGTGTAATAATTGCCATGTTGTAATATTTGCAGAAACAATGGAGCACATACGAGACGAGGAAGCAGAAGAGGTGTTGGGGGACATAATCTTAGCCGGAGGTGATATCTTGTCGTATCTTAAGGACAATGATGGTCAGGAAGAACAGGGTGAAGAAGCAAGCTACGGTGATCGAATAATGGAGGAGGAAAGACATGATTATGACGGCTTCGGTGACCCAATGACGGTGCAAGAAGGAGACCGTGATGACGGCTCCGATGACCGAACCGAGTCCGGCCAGGTATATATATTAGTTAAGCCTGTGCTGACTAGCTAATTGATGCATTCGTTGTTTTGGTATATGTACACATTTTAATTAACTCTCGTCTTTCTTATTTTTTCAAGCCCTCCGGATCGAGCACAACTTCGATAAAGAGACAAGGCCCGAAGAAAAAGTTGCGCTCGGATGAAAGGTTTGAGATCACAGCAATCGCGCGCGACGACAAACCAATTGAACCCATCCGGACAAAGGAAGCATTTTCTGCTCAGTGCGGGGTTCTTGTTAGGGACAAGATCCCGATCAGCATCCACCAATGGTATAAGCCTAAGAACGAAGACCCTGAGGTGTCTTATGTCAATGACATGCAGAAAGATGATCTTTGGACTGAGCTGAAGGCAAATTTCACCCTACCGCCAGAGGAGGATCCGAAGAAGCCAGTTAAAGAGCAATTAATCATGTCTCATGCTCTTAAGAAGATGGCAGACCTATTCAGGACGTGGAAGAATGAGCTGAAAAGGTTTGTCGACAAAGAAGAGACACCAGAATTCATCGGCAAATATAAGAAGATCAGAGATCACTGGCCCGCATTTGTGGCCCACAAGACATCGGAAAATAGTAAGAAGATGTCGGCGTCAAACAAGAAAAATGCTGCGAAGAAGAAGCTTCACCATCGTGCGGGTCAGGTGGCTACCTCAAAGCCCGGCCTAAGTGGGCCAAGGCTGAGAATGATCTGCTTGATAAAGGGATCGAACCAGAGATAATGAACTAGCCAGACCGTTGCCGGACTTGGTTCTTCGGGGCTGGCGGAACCTTGGACCCTGTATCAGGGAAGTGCCTTTGAACAGACGAGCAAATGAAAATACCAGTCAAGAGGCTTCAGCACTATATCAATGCAGCGCAGGAAGGGGCGTTCATTCTAGACAGAGAGAACGACGAGCTCACAATGGCCCTCGGGAATCCCGAGGCACCACAGACGGACACGAGGCACGCCAGGCTCCGTTCCGTGGAAGGCTGGGATTCCGGACGCAGGTGGTTACAAATGCTAGGAGAGGAGGAAGAAAGTGCAGCAGACCCAACTGCAGGCGCTGCACGCAAGGGTACAAGCGATAGAGGAACGAGAAGCAAATCGCAGCAAACGAACTGCCGAAGCTTCCCCCGAAGCTACCCCGCCATCTCAGCGGAGAAGCGGCGTGGCTTCAGCCGAAGCATGTCTTGACGGCTCCTACTAGCTACCCCGTGGATGCTATCACGGAGTCTCAAAATTGCCACCTTATGACGCAATGGCAGAACTTAAAAGTCAAGGCGGTTGTCGGCTCTGTTCGACCTCCTGAACCCGGCGCAACTTTTCACTGTTGTCCGATCCCAGAAGGATATGCTAGGGTGACGGTGGAAGAAATAACGAAGGCATTTGAGGACCTCCAGCTTGACCACCCTACCGGTGAAGGGGAGACTCGGCTGGGTTCTGCTCCAAAGACTCCATGCCTATGGTGAAAGGAGCTCCTCCTCCTCCTCCGGTGAGTGAGGGCACTCCGCCTCCTCCACCACCTCCTCCTACGGCGAGTGACGATCAGGGCACTCAGCCTCCTTCTCCGGCGTGTGGCGGCAGTACTCCGCCTCCTTCTCCGCCTACGCCGGCGCGCCTGATCCGTCTCCAACGTATCTATAATTTTTTATTGCTCCATGCTACTTTATCTACTGTTTTAGGCAATATTGGGCTTTATTATACACTTATATATTATTTTTGGGACTAACCTATTAACCGGAGGCCCAGCCCAGATTTGCTGTTTTTATGCCTATTTCAGTGTTTCTAGGAAAAGGAATATTAGACGGAGTCAAAACGGAACGAAATCAACTGGAGAAGTTATTTTTGGAAGGAAACCCACCTGATGGACTTGGACCCCACGTCAGAAGATACGGGAGGTGCTCATGAGGGTGGGGGCGCGCCCCCTGCCTCGTGGGGCCCTCGTAGCTCCACCGACGTACTTTTTTCACCCATATATACCGTCGTACCCTAAAACTTCCAGAACAGAAGATAGATCGGGAGTTCTGCCGCCGCAAGCCTCCAGAGCCACGAAAAACCAATCGGGACCCCTTTCCGGTACCCTGCCGGAGGGTGGATCCATCACCGGTGGCCATCTTCATCATCCCGGCGCTCTTCATGACGAGGAGGGAGTAGTTCACCCTCGGGGCTGAGGGTATGTACCAGTAGCTATGTGTTTGATTTCTCTCTCTCGTGTTCTCTCTCGTGTTCCAATCTATGGCACGATCTTGATGTATCCCGAGATTTGCTATTGTAGTTGGATCTTATGATGTTTCTCCCCCTCTACTCTCTTGTGATGAATTGAGTTTCCCCTTTGGAGTTATCTTATCGGATTTAGTCTTTTATGAGAACACTTGATGTATGTCTTGGTGATCAACTTGCGGGTTTCGTGACAATTGGGAACCTATGCATAGGGGTTGGCACACGTTCTTGACTCTCCGGTAGTAGCTTTGGGGCACTCTTTGAAGTACTTTTATGTTGGTTGGACGAATCTGAGATTGTGTGATACATATCGTATAATCATGCCCACGGATACTTGAGGTGACAATGGAGTATCTAGGTGACATTAGGGTTTTGGTTGATTTGTGTCTTAAGGTGTTATTCTAGTACGAACTCTTTTATAGATCGATCCGAAAGAATAGCTTTGTGGTGGTTTCTGCACCGACCATAATCTCTATGTTTGTTCTCCGCTATTAGTGGCTTTGGAGTGACTCTTTGTTTCATGTTGAGGGCTTGTTATATGATCTATCTATGTTATTATTGTTGAGAGAACTTGCACTAGTGAAAGTATGAACCCTAGGCCTTGTTTCCTATCATTGCAATACCGTTTACGCTCACTTTTACCACTTGTTACCTTGCTGTTTTTATATTTTCAGATTACAAAAACCTATATCTACCATCCATATTTCACTTGTATCACCATCTCTTCCCGAACTAGTGCACCTATACAATTTACCATTGTATTGAGTGTGTTGGGGACACAAGAGACTCTTTGTTATTTGGTTGCAGGGTTGTTTGAGAGAGACCATCTTCATCCCTCGCCCCCTACGGATTGATAAACCTTAGGTCATCCACTTGAGGGAAATTTGCTACTGTCCTACAAACATGTGCACTTGCAGGCCCAACAACGTCTACAAGAAGAAGGTTGTGTAGTAGACATCAAGCTCTTTTCTGGCGCCGTTGCCGGGGAGGCTAGGTAAGTGAAGGTATATCTTTAGATCTTGCAATCGGATCTTTTTGTTTCTTGTTTTAGCACTAGTTAGTTTATAAAAGAAAATTACAAAAAAAATGGAATTGAGTTTGTCTCATACGCTTCACCTTTTTAATATCTTTCGTGAGTATGATGGAAAGGAAAATTGTGCCAAAGTGTTAGAGGAAGAATGCATTAAATTGTTTGGCACTAAATCTTTGAATGATGAGCATGATTGCAATGTTGTTAGTATGAACTCCTTGAATATCCATCATGCTAATGATATGCAAAGCCACAAGCTTGGGGAAGCTATGTTTGATGAAGATGATATGTTTAGTCCCCCAAGCTTTGATGAGCAAATTTACTATGATGAAAGCATGCCTCCTATCTATGATGATTATTGTGATGACACGTATGCTTTAAAGAATAATGATAACCATGAAACTTGTCATCTTGATCTTAATTCTCAATCATATGATAGTTATTTTGTTGAGTTTGCTCCCACTACTATTCCGAATGAGAAGAATTTTGCTTATGTGGAGAGTAGTAAAATTTCTATGCTTGTAGATCATGAAAAGAATGATTTATGTGCTGGTTATATTGTTGAATTCATTCATGATGCTACTGAAAATTATTATGAGGGAGGAACATATGCTTGTAGGAATTGCAATAATACCAAGTTTCCTCTCTATGTGCTTAAAGTTTTGAAGTTATGCTTGTTTTACCTTCCTATGCAAGATGATTCTTGTTCCCATAAGTTGTTTGTTCACAAAATCCCTATGCATAGGAAGTGGGTTAGACTTAAATGTGCTAGTCATATTCTTCATGATGCTCTCTTTATGTTTCAATTCTTATCTTTTTGTGAGCATCATTGAAATCATCATGCCTAGCTAGGGGCGTTAAATGATAGCGCTTGTTGGGAGGCAACCCAATTTTATTTTAGTTTCTTACTTTTTGGTTCTGTTTAGGAATAAATAATCCATCTAGCTTCTGGTTAGATGTGTTTTCATGTTTTCGTTAGTGTTTGTGCCAAGTAGAACCTTCGGGAAGACTTGGGTGAAGTCTTTATGATCATGCTGTAAAAAACAGAAAATTAGTGCTCACGAGATTAGCTATAACTTTTTGCTGGAGAGCGCTATTTAGTTGATTCCTTTTGCAGATGATTACTAGACAAATTCCTCAGGTCCACCAATTTATTTTAGAATTTTTGGAGTTCCAGAAGTTTGCGTTAGTTACAGATTACTACAGACTTTTCTGTTTTTGACAGATTCTGTTTTCATTGTGTTGTTTGCTTATTTTGATGACTCTATGGCTAGTAAAATAGTTTATAGTCCATAGAGAAGTTGGAATACAGTAGGTTTAACACCAATATAAATAAAGAATGAGTTCATTACAGTATCTTGAAGTGGTGTTTTGTTTTCTTTCGCTAACGGATCTTACGAGTTTTCTGTTAAGTTTTGTGTTGTGAAGTTTTCAAAGTTTGGGTAAAGATTCGATGGAATATGGAATAAGGAGTGGCAAGAGCCTAATATTGGGTATGCCCAAGGCACCCCAAGGTAATATTCAAGGACAACCAAGAGCCTAAGCTTGGGGATGCCCCGGAAGGCATCCCATCTTTCGTCTTCGTTCATCGGTAACTTTACTTGGAGCTATATTTTTATTCACCACATGATATGTGTTTTGCTTGGAGCGTCATTTTATTTTGTTAGTTATTGCTTTCTGTTAGTTAGAATAGTGTTTTTCACCTTTAGTTTCAATAAAAAAAAGTCAAGGATAGCCTTTGCCATGCTTATTTTGCAAGTATGCATGTTGCTGTTTGAAAACAGAAAGTTTACCGCTGTTGCAAAAATTCTCTAGAAAGGTCGGAGAGTGGTATAATGTTGAATATTTTTGCATATTGAGCTCTGATCAATTTATTAGAGTGGGAATTTTATTTCATAATTTTTGGAGTCAGGGAAGTATTGATACTCTTGCATTCTTTACAGACTGTACTGTTTTGGCAGATTGCTGTTATGTTTGCATTGTTTGCATATGTTTGCTTGTTTAATGATTCTATTTAAGGATAGGAGGATTAAATATGCAGAGGAATTTAGTATGCAATGTTGAATAATAATTTAAGTGATTTTTTACAGTAGAAAATGATAAGGTTTTGCATTGATTTATACTAACCTATCTCACGAGTTCTTGTTGAGTTTGTTGTGAATGAAGCTTTTGATAAAAAGAGAAACCCTGATATGAGAGGAATTAAGGAGACACAAAAGTTCAAGCTTGGGGATGCCCAAGGTACCCCAAGATAATATTTCAAGAAGTCTCAAGCATCTGAGCTTGGGGATGCCCCGGTAGGCATCCCACCTTTCTTCTTCAATAACTATTGGTTAGTATCGGTTGAGCCTAAGTTTTTGCTTCTTCACATGAGTTGTGCTATCCTTGCAATGTAGTTTTCTTTAGCTTTGCTTGCTTTTTGAATAAAGTATCAAGATCTGAAATTCTTAAATGAGAGAGAGTCTTCGCATAGTTACATAATTATTTAGCTACTCATTGATCTTCACTTATATCTTTCGGAGTAGTTTTTGTCATTTGCTCTAGTACTTCACTTATATATTTTAGAGCACGGTGGTGGTTTTATTTTGAAGAAATAGATGAACTCTCATGCTTCACTTATAATATTTTGAGAGTCTTAAATAGCATGGTAATGTGCTTAATTCTAATATGCTAAGCATAAAAGATTTGTAAGAATTCTTATGAGTGTGTTGAATACTAAGAAAAGTTTGATACTTGATAATTGTTTTGAGATATGGAGGTAGTGATATTAAAGTCATGCTAGTTGGGTGATTATGAATTTAAAGAATGCTTGTGTTGAAGTTAGCAAGTCCCGTAGCATGCACGTATGGTTAAAGTTGTGTAACAAATTTGAAACATGAAGTGTACCTGGCTTGTGCATCCTTATGAGTGGCGGTCGGGGAGACGGCGATGGTCTTTTCCTACCAATCTATCCCCCTAGGAGCATGTGCGTAGTAGTTGATTTTTTATGACTTCTAAATTTTTGCAATAAGTATGTGAGTTATTTTGACTAATGTTGAGTCCATGGATTATACGCACTTTTACCCTTCCATCATTGCTAGCCTCTTCGGTACCGTGCATTGCCCTTTCTCACCTTAAGAGTTGGTGCAAACTTCGCCGGTGCATCCAAACCCCGTGATACGATACGCTCTATCACACATAAACCTCCTTATATCTTCCTCAAAACAGCCACCATACCTACCTATTATGGCATTTCCATAGCCATTCGAGATATATTGCCATGCAACTTTCCACCGTTCCGTTCATCATCATCATGACATACTTTACTTTTGTCATATTGCCATTGCATGATCATGTAGTTGACATCGTATTTGTGGCAAAGCCACCATGCATTATTTTCATACATGTCACTCTTGATTCATTGCACCATCCCGATACATCATGGAGGCATTCATATAGAGTCATACCTTGTTCTAGTTTCGAGTTGTAATCCTTATGTTGTAATCAATAGAAGTGTGATGATCATCATTATTAGAGCATTGCCCCAAAAAAATAGAAAGGCCAAAATAAAAAAAAGGCCCAAAAAAAGAAAAGGGCAATGCTACTATCTCTTTTTCCACACTTGTGCTTCAAAGTATCACCATGTTCTTCATGTAATGAGTCTCATATTTTGTGCTTCAAAGTAGCACCTCGTTCTTCATGTAGTGAGTCTCATATATTGTGCTTCAAAGTAGCAGCATGTTTTTCATATAGTGATTTTCATAAGTTGTCTTTTTTATACTAGTGGGAATTTTTCATTATATAACTTGGCTTGTATATTCCTACGATGGGCTTCCTCAAATGCCCTAGGTCTTCGTGAGCAAGCAAGTTGGATGCACACCCACTAGTTTTCTTTTGTTGAGCATTCATAGCTCTAGTGCATCCGTTGCATGGCAATCCCTACTCCTCATGTTGACATCAATTGATGGGCATCTCCATAGCCCGTTGATTATCCTCGTCAATGTGAGACTTTCTCCTTTTTGTCTTCTCCACACAATCCCTATCATCATATTCTATTCCACCCATAGTGCTATATCCATGGCTCGCGCTCATGTATTGCGTGAAGGTTGAAAAAGTTTGAGATTATTTGAGTATGAAACAATTGCTTGGCTTGTCATCGGGGGTATAGAAGTTGGGAACATCTTTGTGTGTGAAAATGAAGCATAGCCTAACTATATGATTTTGTAGGGATGAACTTTCTTTTGCCATGTTATTTTGAGAAGCCATGATTGCTTTGATTAGTATGCTTGAAGTATTATTATTTTTATGTCAATATGAACTTTTGTCTTGAATTTTTCGGATCTGAATATTCATGTCACAATTAAGAAGATTTATATTGAAATTATGCCAAAGTATCACTCCACATCAAAAATTCTTTTTTATCATTTACCTACTCGAGGACGAGCAGGAATTAAGCTTGGGGATGCTTGATACGTCTCCAACGTATCTATAATTTTTGATTGCTCCATGCTACTTTATCTACTGTTTTAGGCAATATTGGGCTTTATTATCCACTTTTATATTATTTTTGGGACTAACCTATTTTCTGGAGGCCCAGCCCAGATTTGTTGTTTTATGCCTATTTCAGTGTTTCGAGGAAAAGGAATATCAGACGGAGTCAAAACGGAACAAAATCAACTGGAGAAGTTATTTTTGGAAGGAAACCCACCTGATGGACTTGGACCCCATGTCAGAAGATACGGGAGGTGCTCACGAGGGTGGGGGGCGCACCCTCCCCCTAGGCGCGCCCCCTGCCTCGTGGGGCCAACGTAGCTCCACCGACGTACTTTTTCCACCCATATATACCGTCGTACCCTAAAACTTCCAAAACAGAAGATAGATCGGGAGTTCTGCCGCCGCAAGCCTCCAGAGCCACGAAAAACCAATCGGGACCCCTTTTCGGTACCCTGCCTGAGGGGGGATCCATCACCGGTAGCCATCTTCATCATCCCGGCGCTCTCCATGAAGAGGAGGGAGTAGTTCACCCTCGGGGTTGAGGGTATGTACCAGTAGCTATGTGTTTGATCTCTCTCTCTCTCGTGTTCTCTCTCGTGTTCCAATCTATGGCACGATCTTGATGTATCCCGGGCTTTGCTATTGTAGTTGGATCTTGTGATGTTTCTCCCCCTCTACTCTCTTGTGATGAAATGAGTTTCCCCCTTGGAGTTATCTTATCGAATTGAGTCTTTTATGAGAACACTTGATGTATGTCTTGGTGATCAACTTGCGGGTTTCGTGACAATTGGGAACCTATGCATAGGGTTGGGACACGTTCTTGACTCTCCAGTAGTAGCTTTGGGGCTCTCTTTGAAGTACTTTTATGTTGGTTGGATGAATCTGAGATTGTGTGATACATATCGTATAATCATGCCCACAGATACTTGAGGTGACAATGGAGTATCTAGGTGACATTAGGGTTTTGGTTGATTTGTGTCTTAAGGTGTTATTCTAGTACGAACTCTTTTATAGATCGATCCGAAAGAATAGCTTTGTGGTGGTTTCATACCCGACCATAATCTCTATATTTGTTCTCCGCTATTAGTGGCTTTGGAGTGACTCTTTGTTGCATGTTGAGGGCTTGTTATATGATCTATCTATGTTATTATTGTTGAGAGAACTTGCACTAGTGAAAGTATGAACCCTAGGCCTTGTTTCCTATCATTGCAATACCGTTTACGCTCACTTTTACCACTTCTTACCTTGCTGTTTTTATATTTTCAGATTACAAAACCTATATCTACCATCCATATTGCACTTGTATCACCATCTCTTCGCCGAACTAGTGCACCTATACAATTTACCATTGTATTGGGTGTGTTGGGGACACAAGAGACTCTTTGTTATTTGGTTGCAGAGTTGTTTGAGAGAGACCATCTTCATCCCACGCCTCCCTACGGATTGATAAACCTTAGGTCATCCACTTGAGGGAAATTTGCTACTGTCCTACAAACCTGTGCACTTGCAGGCCAAACAACGTCTACAAGAAGAAGGTTGTGTAGTAGACATCAGCGCCCGAGCAGCCAGCAGCCTCCTCCTTCTCCGCCTCGCCAGCAAGGGCGGAAGAGACCCGCTGCCGCCCCGGCTGCTCCGGCACGTCGTAGTCCTTCTCCTCAGCCTCTTAAGCAAGCACGAAAAGAAGACAGCCGCAGCCGCTCCGTCTGCTCCGGTGTCTACAAGTACAGCCAGAGGCGGGAGGCAATACAGATATGGTCCACCTCTCAAGCCTCTAGAGAAGTTACCGCAAGATGAACATGGAGGAAAACAAGAAGATCGTGCGGACCGAAGTGAAGGACTTCTTTGAAGGGTTGAAAGCGCAGAGACATCCACCTCCGGAGGAGAAGGTAGATCCGGTGAAAGCAAAGCGCACTATCGATGCCCTGAGGAAACCACCAAAGTCTCCGCTGAAAACCAACTATGAGCGCATTACTGAAAAGGCATATCTTGAAGCGGAGCGGTCGGGAAGTACTGTCAGCGATCAAAGGTTAAAAGAACGAGCAGCTGGGAAAAAAATTGCCCAGCTCGGCGAACAAGCAAAGCAATCGTGACCCCGCTCAATGTGTCTAGCGACATTATCGCTAATGCTCCGGGATGGTGCCCGGTTATAGCAATCTTGGAGATTACCTGCCCGACGATGTACATTATGATTTCTTGGAGGTGGACGAACACAGATACGAGTATGGGAAGGCTCTCGTCAAAGATGAAAAATCTCTGACAACGATGATGCGAAGATTCCATAATTGGTACATGAAAACCTGCAGAGAGTGCAGGGGACGAATACTTTGTATCTGAGAATTAAAGAGGAGCACGAACTCGTTGGAACTAATCATTGCATGTTCCATTTGAGGAGTTCTTCCAGTTCTTCAATCAAAAGGCCCTCGATAAATTAACGGTCACTTGCTACATGCGTAAGTACTACTTACATCATTAAGTCTCTATATATAGCTCAGCTCTTTCATTGCATGTATTTATAATTATCCTCACTATATTATGCAGATTGAAGATCGTCGAGTGCAGAAAAGCAGAAATGTATGATATTGGGTTCATTAACACAAATCTCATAGATGAATTTCAGGTTAAAAATAACGCCGAAGAGGCCGAGGCCAACTTGCTACAATCGTTGCTCAAAAATCAAAACAAAGATTTAATACTCTTTCCTTACAACTTGGAGTGAGTGTAACTGTCATGTGCATATTCGGTTTCCCTTATTACTCGAGCGAGGTTATAGTAATGTAATTGATGAGTTACGCATGCATGCGCAGCTTCCACTATGTTCTTCTGGAGATTAAACTTGAGCGGGGACTAGTAGCCGTCTTAGACTCGAAACGAAAAGATCCCGAGACCTATGCGGACATGACTAAAATGCTCAACAAGTAAGTTCAATCGATCATTATCACACCATATCGGCAACTTTTTGGTCATTTCCTGATATCTCAAGTAATAATAATTATTTTCTTTGTCTTGCAGGGTTTGGAAACAGTTCACTGCAGAAGCTCCGGGACTGGCGAAGGAGCTGCGATATACATACCCGAAAGTAAGTACTACTAGCTAGCTAGTTCCGCGCATCTCCCGTTGATTCTATAGCTATACTTTCATCAATGCCATTTATAATGCTTCATTATCAGTTTGATTGACCTCTATTTCTCGTAAAGTGCTTGTGGTAGGAACAAGGGAATGATTACTGTGGATACTACGTGTGCAAGTTCATCTACAAAGAGACTTTGAAAAATAAGCGGGGCTACTCTAAAAGACAATATAAAGTGCGTAAGCAATAATATTCACAATTTCATTTTATTACACCATCATTTCTGTTGAGTTTCATTCATATATATGTATTAACCCCTTCTTTAAATTAGACGAGGCGGATACGGAATGAACTCCTACCACAAGATCGCATGAAAGCAATTCAAGAGGAATTGGCGGGATTCTTTCTTGACCACGTCATCAATAAAGCCAGAGAATACCATGTGGTAGTTGATTTCAAATGCTAGGGGATTGTAAGAGATCTTACATATTGTATATGTATGTAGCCAGTAGCGTCGGATAGATAAACTTGTTGTTCGACCAATCTCTCGGAGAAGGAGAGGTCGATCACTTCTCTCGGTATGCATGACGAACTTCTGTACTTAATGGTTTCCTTCATTTTCTTACTAGCTAGCGTGTCGAGGGCCTCTCTATGTATAGTACGTAGCATCGACCAAGCACGGACATAAGAGAGGACACTTCTCTCTATTAATTAGCTAGCTAACACAATATATGAAACACCTAAATTAACCCCCCAAAACCCCCAACCCCCCCCCCCCCTTTCAAAAAAAAACAAAAACCCCAGCCCCTGAAATGCTGACGCGTGGATGCCTTTTGGTCCTGGTTGGTGCCACCAACCGGGACCAAAGGCCCTCCTGCCTGGGCTCGGCGTACCGGCCATGTGGAGGCCCATCTGTCCCAATTCGTGTAAGAACTGGGACTAAAGGGCTAGGGTATTAGTAACGACCCTTTAGTCCCGGTTAAAAAACCGGGACAAAAGGCCCTTACCAACCGGGATAGAAGACCCTTTTTCTACTAATGAATGCTTATCTCTACTTTGCTGCAACACCCTTTCCTCTTTAAGGAAAAAACCAATGCAAGCTCAAGAAGTAGCAAGCATCAATTTCATCAAAAAGGAATATTTAAAATTAATTCGAGGGATCATAGCAATCATCATAGCATTCATCCTTCCGTAAGCACGAAGGGAAATTAAACAATGTATGGGATAAAGAGTTACTCTCATTAGATGGTGGGCACGGGTGAATCTGCTCTTCCTCCTTTTGTTCTTCGCTCTCCTCCTCATCTTTTTCATCTAATAAGCTCACAATTTCAGCAATTTCTTCTTCCATAGTTTCCTCGAAAATATTAATCTCTTCTTGGACAGTGGAGACTTTCTCAATAAATTCATCAATATCAGCATTGTATTTATAATTATCATAGCTATATTTAAGTATAGCATAATTTTCATATCCGTAAATAGCATCATCAAAATCTTCATACTTTTAAAAGAGCACCCTTAAAAGCAACAAATTCTTCTATCCGTTCCACATCATAGTAATCATATATACCATTAACATAACAAGCCAAGGTTATTAACATGAAAAGGGAATGTGTGGAGCCTTCATCCTAGAGCAACAAGTATAATCATACCTCAAGCATAAATCCCAAGGATACCATTGCAAACACAATTTGATCCCATAAGAGTTTCCCTTTTTGAGTTAAGCGATAATCCCTAAACTATTCACGTTGATCCAACATGTCTCCCTTTATGAAGTTGGGTTTTCTCACATGTCTCCCATAGCAACAGTTTTTGGTATTTCATGTTCCATATCCATAACTAAAGATATAAAACAACTTAGAATAGAAATAAAAACTACTTAGTGATAAAGAAAACAAGCACACACGAGAATATTCACCCCATGCTATTGCTCCGAGGCAACGGCGCTAGAAAAAGTTCTTGATAACCCACGAGTATAGGGGATCGTTTGTAGCCTTTTTTGATAAGTACAAGCGTCGAACCCAACGAGGAGCTAAAGGTAGAATTTATATTCCCTTCAAGTTCTATCGGCCACCGATACAACTCTACGCGCACTTAACGTTTGCTTTACCTAGAACAAGTAAGAAACTAGAAGTACTTTGTTGGTGAACTAGGATAGGTTTGAAAGATAATAAAGAACGTGAAAAATAGAAGTTAGGTGTTGTTCTAATTAAAGTACAATTAAATTAGTATAGTGAGTGTGGAAAAATGGTGGTAGGATTTGCGGAATTGTCCCTAAGCATTGGCTAAGTTACTTGACCGATAGCAAGTTTTTATGTGGGAGAGGCCATTGCTAGCATGTCATCCCTTACTTGGAATTCTATGCACTTATGATTGGAACTTTTAGTAAGCATCCGCAACTACTAACATTCATTAAGGTAAAACCCAACCATAGCATTAAGATATATTAATTGGTCACCCTTCAATCCCGTATGCATCAATTTCTATGTTAGGAAGAAGTTTCCGTCACTCTTGCCCTCCAATGCATAGTCATATCAACATACAACTAACCCTATGGTGTGATCCACACGCGCGCTCATATGATGGGCACCAAAGGATAACAACATAACCACAAGCAAATTAAACCAATCATAGCAATTCACCAGTCACCCGTAGGACAACAAAAATCTACTCAAACATCATAGGATGGCAACACGTCATTGGATAATAATATGAAGCATAAAACACCATGTTCAAGTAGGGGGTATAGCGGGTTGCGGGAGAGTGGACCGCTGAATATAGATGAGGGAAGGCGATGAAGATGTTGGTGAAGATGACGGAGTTTGTTGGAGTAGATCGCCGTCACACGACGATTGGCCCAGTGGCGTTCCGCAACCACCGGGTGAGAGGGGGAGAGAGGCCCCTCCTTCTTATTCCTCCTTGACCTCCGCCCTAGATGGGAGGAGGGTTTTCCCTCTGATCGTTGACCTCCAGGGCCTCCTAGATTGGATCTCTCTCTGTTTCTCTTCTGTTTCGCGAACCTGGTTTCAGGCCTTTCACCGTTTCTTAAATATTCGGAGATCTGTAACTCTGATTGGGCTGAAATTTCAAGGAGATTTTTATCCATAAATTATCTTCCCTGCAGCGAAAGAAGGGGGTCAATGGATTTACGACGTGCTCACAAGCCACCAGGACGCAGCCACCCCCTGACCATCCCCTAGTGCCTCATGGCCACCTCGAACACCATCTTGCGTTGATTCTTCTTCCCAAAAATCACATATATTCCAAAATAAATCTCCGTATATTTTTATAGGGTTTGGACTTCGTTTGATATGGATATTCCGCGAAACAAAAAAATGCAACAAACAGGAACTGGCACTAGGCACTCGATCAATATGTTAGTCCCAAAAATAATATAAAATAGTGCCAAAAGTATATGAAAATTGTAAAATAGTGGCATTAAACGATCAAAAATTATAGATACGATGGAGATGTATTAGGGAGACATATAGCCTCCTAGCTTCTTCTCTTGATGGCCTTCATCCAAGGGTTCACAATGAGCCTAATCCTCTCTCAATCTCTTATTTACGGGCCAAGGATCTCATGGGATCGAACGTAAACAAAATCAATGAAGGATCTTGTCTGGAAGGGAAACTTTCAGAGTTTTCTACATTACAAACGATCGCTAGCGGTCGTTTGAAACACTGTCTTTTATGATGTTCTCCTCCGGGAAAACGGCCGTCAAAGCTTAATATGAACTCGTAATTTGATGTTCTGGGGCTTGTTGATTTTGTATGATCGACGCCGATCCATTTTTGGTCTTTGATCTTGATTTGGAGCACTTGGGAAAATGATTTTTTTACCTTCGAAATTGCTAAGTCTGACCCCTGGCTGACTCTGTATTGAACCCATCCTTGGTCCTTTCATCGTTCTTGGTCCTGGGTTGCTCCAAACACATGTAGACATACGCTACTAGGGAAAAGGCTAGCAGTAGCGCGGGTCTAAGGGCTATCAGTAGCACGGGGCACCGCACTACTGATAAGGCACTACAACTAACATTTATCAGTAGCCACTACAAGAAATATGTCAACTAGTGACCTCCACTATTGGTCACTGAAAGGTCATAGTTTTCAATTTGTGACCTTTTTGTGACCAAAAACATAACGTCAAAAGCTGGGGGTCGTTAATTGACTATAGCGACCTTCTCGTGAGAAGGTCGTGAGCGTTCTGACCAAAGCAGAAGGTCGTTGAACCCATGAACTTTTGTTTTGGTCACTAGTCATGCGCTTGTGCCACGTCGGATCCGACGTGGCAATCTGACGTGGCAAAATTACGACCAATTCAAAAGGTCACTGACAAGATTCAGCCCGGTCCGATTAGGTGTTTTAGATGGGCCGAGCCCAACAAATCAGCCTTTTATATATTTTTTCCTATTAATTTTGGTCAGCTACATGGGCCAGGCCCAACAATATAGCCTTTTTATTTTTGGGTTGTAATCTTTGTTTTTATTCTTTTATGCACCTTTGTTTTTGGGTTGTAGCCTTTGTTTTTCTTTGTTCTGTCAAGGTCATGTTCTTCATATTTCAATATACCAATACAGAAATCTGACGCAATACTTCAAATAACAGCAAGAAGCAATCTGCTATATCAGATAACATACATACAAATGTGATCAGCATCAAGTTTACAATTAGATAACAACTCTACAAGTTATACAGTCTACCACAAACAAATTAGATAACAACTCTATCACATGAGCCCTACAAGTTCTGCTACATCACACATACAAATAGGATCAGCCTAAAGGGTTTCATTACTCCCAGAACTAGCTCCAACTAGCTTCTTCCAACTTCTTTGTCTTGATGCTCGTGAAGAAACATGAAAGGCCAGCATCTGCACGTTATAGAACAAAATGATTAGGAACAAAATATAAGTAAATCTAACAGCATATTTAACAGTAAATAACAGAATAATGCAATAAATTGGTACGGAGCAAGGTACAGAGCACAGGCCAGGCCAACAATAAATTGGTACTAAATCCAGAAATAACCATCTGAAATGAACTTAATGAGACATTTTAGAATCAACTTGACAGTTAACAGTAATGTTTGCATTGGACACATCCAGAACTAGAACTGAAATCATTTACTCTATCAAGCATATCTACAATGATGCAGCACACAAAAAAAGAGAGGTGCATAACAGAGCAGCATCATATATCACACAGCATGGACACTCTTTGAACAAACATAGTGTTCCGGTCTAAAACCAGTCAATTTCGGAAGCATGTCGAATAACTAAACATACATACATGTGAATAATTAAACATACATACATGTGTATATAGAAGCAGCAGAAGCAAATAATAACTAGAACATGATAAGCTTAGACTCAAGTGATCGTGAGACACCAATATGAGCTTAGAATTCACAAGTACACATTAATTGTAATCACTTAGTAGTTATCCGCCTAAGCAAACACAGAAGTACAATGCTTCAGATACATGTATGTAGCAAGAAAAATAGGCAATGTGATGACAGTATGAGCGCACAATAATTCTGGGAGTAAAAAGAACATAAATAAAACAACACAATACTTGAGATACATGTATGCAGCAAGAAAAACAGGCAATGTGATGACAGTATGAGCGCGCAATAATTCTGGGAGTAAAAAGAACATAAATAATACAACAATCTCTGGAACACCTAGGTATGGTTGCTTGCTGTTCATGAGTGTCAACCATCTGCATGTGTGTACATCAAAAAGAAAACAACAGGATTCAATTCATCTTGCCCATATCTGAAACCAATAGACATCAAACATCATTAGATTACCACAAACTGAAATATGAAATCACGATGATAGGTCCACATGCTTCTATTGTCAGCATGATAAATTGATATGCATCGAACTTGCATGATGTTTGATGAACTTTGTGCACCACTGTATTGATATGCATCAGTTCCAAATTGGTGTGCACTACTGTTGTCAGCATGATAAATTGATATGCACTGTTGTTGTCGCTGCTGTTAAACAAATCACTACTGCTACTCCTGAGAGCAATTCCTACTCCAGCACAGAAAGTTTACTCCTAGGAGTATACTGGAAAAGTTTACTCCAGCAGACAAAGAGAAGAGAAGAGAGAAGAGAAAGAAAAACTTAACAGCAGTAACCAAGTCCTATACTACTGTTGTCCTACACTAAACTACTGCAACCAGTACTGATGCAAGCTTAACAACAACAGCAAGTGCTATACTACTGCTGTCTCCAGAGTACACTTAAATGAAATAATTCATTTATTTTTAAAAGTACTGATGCAAGCAATATACTACACAAAACCTTCATTAAAGGAGTACTCCAATTCATCTTTAAAACAGTTTATGCAAGCATTAAAGGAATAGTTTCAGTTATTTTTAATTAACTGGGAAAGTTTTAGCTAATTTTAACTAGACAGCCATGAATGATGCCCAGGATTATTGATTTGGAAACAATCAATACTCCAATACTGATAAACTTTGGAGTATTAATTCGAAGATGACCTATACTACAGTATAGTGCAGTGCATAAGAAGGAATGAATCCATTTTCTGTCTGAGGAAGAATAAGAAGGAACCAATCATATGAAGGAGTATTCAGTTTACTCATGTTGCTGCTTTCTGACAAGATCTTGCTGCTATAGTATAGTGCTCCAAGAATAATATGAAATGTGGACTAATCGGAATAATCTGGTCTAATGTAGACAAATGTGGACTACCCTACTCCAACATGCTACTCTAACTATCAAAACTACACCAAATTAATTGGGAACATCAGTGATCCTCCTTTGTCAAACTACTCCACCAAAGACAAATCTTGGCATGCTTTGTTGTAACTAGATTCACTATTTAGTCACAGGAAATACAACACAGTTCAAGAAATACTCATCAGTAATTTAACGACTTGCAAGTCCCAATTTAACAGCAGTAATCATCAATTTAGTTAATCGAAGATGCTACTCTAACTACTCCATTTTGCAAGATGCTACTGTAACTATCAGTATTGTACAAGCAAGATGCTACTCTAACCAGATGCTCCAAGTTGACACTCCAAGATACTACAAGCAAGTTCATCCCACAAGAAGAGAATTCAGACAAGCATCTGTTCCACACACACTGTTCATTCAAGCAAGCTGAACATATGTCTTTCCATGGCGGAGAGAGCATAGACTCGATCACCGGCCTTGTGCCAAATCCCCCACGCCTTCCTGTGGGGCCTTCACAACAATGATCTGCAAGCAGAACACACCAAAAACAAAGATTAAATAAAGCACAATAATCAAGGAAGAAATCTCAGAACAAACCAGTGTTCCATTTCCTTTTAAGATACGACTGAGCTTAGAGTAACATGATCATTGAAAATAGAAATTTGATGAGAGTAAACTTGTGACCACACACATAGTACAATCAATACACAAGAAAGATGATTACACGAGCACGGACGAACCCGGAGAGAGCAAAGGTGGTGAAGCGGCCATCATAGAGGCCATTCTCATCAACGTGACCAATGATGATCCGGACAGAGGCGTGGTCCTTGGCCGTGATGATCCTGTTGGTGGCGAGCTGCAAGAAGCGAAGAAAATGATTAGCACACATCCACCAAAGGCAAAAAACACACCATTAGACTAAAGAGGGTATGCATACCACTTCACAGGGACGTAGAGGTCCACCATGTCACCCACCTCGTTACGCATGGTGGCGGCTGGTGGGGAGTGGCACAACAACAATGATCGCAAATGGCGTAAAGCAGTTGTTGAGGCACAAACTAAGCACAAGAGGAAAGGTCATGGTTAGCCACCACAACCTTGTGTCCAAGAATCTAGCGACATCATTCAACAGAAATATTCTTATCAACCCTAACAAATGGCAGGAATCGATTGCTACTTAATTACGAAAATAGTAATAGGATCTGGGTCGCAAACTCGCGATTAACCATGAATCCAGGAGCAAACTCGCGATGAACTCGCGGTTACAGGGACGAAAGTATGCAAAGCATCGCATACTAGGCTAGTCATAGATTCTGACCAAGCACTTCCTTCTCGTTCTTAATTTTGTCTCTGCTTTTGGGTGTTGATTTTATCTGAAAGAAAGAACCAGAGTGGAAGAACACAAGTAATTTTGGGAGCATGGGTGCGTGCGTACCAGGCGGCGAGGGTGGTGGCGGAGGCGGCCCAAGTGCGAGGCGCGTGCTCGATGTGGTAGGCGGCGCGGTTGGCGGAGATCTCGTCGAGCCGCTTCTGATCTGGCGGCCAGCGTCGAGAGGTCGTGGCGGAGCGACCTGCAAAGACCAGCAACGCTGCCGCCGGGCCGGCACCAGCTCCAGCGCCACCCGGAGCAGCGCGCCCCCGTGCCGGGGAGCGGCGCCTCCGGCGCGGTGGAGGAAGTCCTCGAGCGCGGTGGAGGCGGCGTAGGGGAAGGGAAGGAGGAGGCGGACGGTGCAGGGGAGGGGAGGGAGGATCCGGTGCTGCACCTCCAGCCCGCGGATCTAGAGCTCGGTCGCCATGATTGCGCCGCGGGCTAGGGTTTCGGGCGCTTGGAAAAGAAGGAGAAGGCGCGCGCGGTCTCCGGCGCACCGGCGATGGTGGTGGTAGAGGCTTGGGGGCACCGGTGGTGGTGGGGTAGAGGAGAGGGTGGGGGTCTCCGGCGGTCTCGGAGGAGGTGACGGCGCGCGCGGGCGGCAGTGGGGCGTGCGGCGCAGGGGAGGGGAGAGAGGAAGGAGAAGAGAGGGAGGGGAGAAAGAAAGGAGGCGGGGGGTGGATGGAAAAAGTCCACGAGCATCCTGAGAGCTAGGGTTTCGGCTTATGTGGGCTTGGGGTGAGGACTACCGTTGGATCCGCGATCATCCGACGGTGTTCCATGCATGATCCGTGAAGGCAACGGACCAATCAAAATGCAGTACACACGAACGATGTTATGACCTTCTAAATAGGTCGTAGTTGACTAAAAAATTGGTCGTACTTGGCTAAAAATTCATTTTTAATTTTTTAAGCGCTCAAAATGAGTTTTTTTGTGAAGGGTCTACAATATATTTATTGCAAAATTGGACCAAATCAATTTTTGAAATACCAGGCCATATTTAATGCATAAATTACCAAATGGTTGGGTGTCAAAAGCTTTGGTCCATCTCTCGTGAAAAAGACAAATTTTCGCCGATCCAGCAGGAAGCGGGTCAAATTTGAACTGCACCTGCCTCATAGTTTGCTATTTATTTTTTCCAAAAATCATTTCTAGGTAAATAAGTACCTATTTAATCAGAGAAACATCAAAAGTTTTCCAAGATTCAACCACTAGCTAGGAATGGTCAAGCCCGTCGTTTTGACCGCATTTTGAAACGGGCATAAAAAATTCAAAAGAAATCAAAAAATTGGAAAACCTTCGCATTGTGTCATTATATGTGGCCAAGTTCCCAGGAAAAATAATAAACTTGTAATACGGCAATTATTTTAGAAAGTGTTCTCAGAAACGAGCTATCACGTGTGGAGATCAATGGCTTTCAAGCCAAATGATCAATCTTATGGCCACATTCATGGCATAATTTGCTTAAATGATCTCATATTGTGCACAAGGGTGCATATTGGAATGGCAAACAATGTTGCCTAGGAAGTTTTCATTTTCTTTGGACGAAAAAACCATTCTCCATTTTTCGAGTGCCCAAAAGGAGGTTTTTTAGTGAAGGACCTCCCAAATAATTGTTGCAAAATTGAACCAAATCATTTTTCTAAAATACTAGGCCATATATAATGCAGAATTGACAAAATGGTTGGGTGAAAAAAGTTTTGATCCACCTCTGGTGAAAAAGACAAATTCCCGCCGATTCAGGTGGAAACGGGTCAAATTTGAACTGCAGCTGCCTCATAGTTTGTTATTTATTTTTTCCAAAAATCATTTCTAGGTACATAAGTATCTATTTAATCAGAGAAACATCAAAAGTTTTCCAAGATTCACCCACTAGCTAGGAACGGTCAAGCCCGCCGTTTTGACTGCGTTTTGAAACAGGCATAAAAAATCAAAAAATTGGAAAACCTTTGCATTGTGTCATTATATGTGGCCAAGTTCCCAGAAAAAATAATAAACTTGTAATACGGCAATTATTTTAAAAAGGTGTTCTCAGAAACGAGCTATCACGTGTGGAGATCAATGGCTTTCAAGCCAAATGATCAATCTTATGGCCACATTCATCGCATAGTTTGCTTAAATGATCTCATATTGTGCACAAGGGTGCATATTGGAATGGCAAACAATGTTGCCTAAGGAAGTTTTCATTTTCTTTGGACGAAAAAACCATTTTCCATTTTTTGAGTGCCCAAAAGGAGGTTTTTTTGTGAAGGACCTCCCAAATAATTGTTGCAAAATTGGACCAAATCATTTTTCTAAAATACTAGGCCATATATAATGCACAATTGACAAAATGGTTGGGTGAAAAAAGTTTTGATCCACCTCTGGTGAAAAAGACAAATTCCCGCCGATTAAGTTGGAAACGGGTCAAATTTGAACTGCAGCTGCCTCATAGTTTGCTATTTATTTTTTACAAAAATCATTTCTAGGTACATAAGAATCTATTTAATCACAGAAACATCAACAGTTTTCCAAGATTCACCCACTAGCTAGGAACGGTCAAGCCCGCCGTTTTGACCGCGTTTTGAAACGGGCATAAAAAATTCAAAAAAAGTCTAAAAATTGGAAAACCTTCGCATTGTGTCATTATATGTTACCAAGTTTCCAGGAAAAATAATAAAATTGTAATACGGCAATTATTTTAAAAAAGTGTTCTCAGAATGAGCTGTCATGCGTGAAGATTCATGGCTTTCAAGCCAAATGACCAATCCTATGGCCACATTCATGGCATAGTTTGTTCAAATGATCTCATATTGTGCACAAGGGTGCATATTGGAATTCCAAACAATGTTTCCTAAGGAAGTTTTCATTTTCTTTACACGGAAATTTCATTTTCCATTTTTCGAGTGCCCCAAATGAGGTTTTTTTGTGAAAGACCTACCATATAATTGTCAAAAAATTGGACCAAATTAATTTTATAAAATACTAGGACATATTTAATGCACAATTAACCAAATGGTTGGGTGTAAAAAGTTTTGATCCACCTCTCGTGAAAAAGACAAATCCATGGAATTGGGTTGGAAGCGGGTCAAATTTGAACTGCAGCTGCCTCATAGTTTGCTATTTATTTTTTACAAAAATCATTTCTAGTTACATAAGTATCTATTTAATCATAGAAACATCAAAAAAATTCCAAGATTCACCCACTAGGTAGGAACGGTCAAGCCCGCCGTTTTGACCGCATTTTGAAACGGGCATAAAAAATTCAACAAAAATCAAAAAATTGGAAAACCTTCGCATTGTGTCATTATATGTGACCAAGTTTCCAGGAAAAATAATAAACTTGTAATACGGTAATTATTTTAAAAAAGTGTTCTCAGAAATGAGCTATTATGCGTGAAGATTCATGGCTTTCAAGCCAATGATCAATCTTATGGCCACATTCATGGCATAGTTTGTTCAAATGATCTCATATTGTGCACAAGGGTACATCTTGGAATTCCAAACAATGTTGCCTAAGGAAGTTTTCATTTTCTTTGCACGGAAATTTCATTTTTTATTTTCCGAGTGCCCAAAGGAGGTTTTTTGTGAAGGAACTACCAAATAATTGTTGCAGAAATGGACCAAATCAATTTTATAAAATACTAGGCCATATATAATGCACAATTGACAAAATGGTTGGGTGAAAAAAGTTTTGATCCACCTCTGGTGAAAAAGACAAATTGTCGTCGATTCAGTTGGAAACGAGTCAAATTTGAATTGCAGCTGCCTCATAGTTTGCTCTTTATTTTTTCCAAAAATCATTTCTAGGTAAATAAGTATCTATTTAATCAGAAATACATGGTTTGATGGCGAGACATCGAGGTTTGGACGGTGGCCGAGGCCCCAACTCTAGAGCTGCGTGGCTTTCGCATGCCGCCGCATGGTCACCGCGTGACCGTGGCGTTGCCAATTGTTCTGGGCGGCCTAGGCATGTCTAGTGGGTTGGGCACTCCCCAGGTAGGTGCTAGGAAGAAAATCACAACATAAGATTCTCACGAGGAGACCGATCGATGCTCAAACATGAATTAGCAGCCAAGTGTTTGATTTGCGGTACGGGAAATGCACATGGCTAATGGGCGTGAGTTTTGGCTGAGGATGATCAGTTACTAAGAAGACCGTCTTCACAAATTTTCACCTCAAAAGGAGGAGCCTAGGTGGTACTTGCTTTACAAACTACCACCTTTGGACATAAATCTGAATGTTGAAGCTGGGCTCAAAATAATGAATGGATTGAGCTGGCATTTGGTGGAGGATGGTTATTTGGGCATAGGAAAGCACTGAGAAAATGGATACCATTTGGACATGCCAAAGTGGTACTTCCTTCACAAAGTGCTGCTCTGATCGAATAGGAAAATGAATATTTTGAATTATTTTTGAACTAGGCAAGGAAGGTTTTTACATATTTGTGAAGATATGACCCAAAGAATTTATGAGATTTTTTGGGAATTTTGGGAATAACAGAAATATAGGTTGCTTCACAACCTAGGGCAAAACCGCCACATGGACATGACACATAGGCAAACTGATGAGATGGCGCCTAGTCATCACAACCCACCACAATCTACAAGGCTATGACCATCTATATTGTTCATTAACAACTTGAAATATGGCAGCGGACTAGCACTTTTTGCTTTGTGACCTTTTCGTGTTAGGATATTACGAACTTTCTGACCAAAATGGTCGCAATGGTTTAGGGTTTGGAGCCCCTCGAACAGCTTTTGACCAATTGGTCTGAAATGGTCATAGATCTATGACCAATTCTTCCAGGGTCACTGACAAAAGGTCACTAGTTGACATATTTCTTGTAGTGAGCGCTGTTTGACACGCGCTACTGCTATACCTACTTAGCGGTAGCACCTTCCATACCAGCGCTACTGCTAAGTGCTTTAGCAGTAGCATTTTCCTTTCCAGCGCTAAAGAGCGCTAATACTATATTTTCTCATATCTTTTTTTGCTGTGTATTTGTGATGTTTTTGTACATGTTTTATACAGTATTCTAATCATACCATAAACATGCAATATGCTCATCATATCATACACATAATAGTCTCATCATATCATCCAACACAAATCATGACGTCACATCATAATCACGATATAGCTATACAAGTTACATGACATGTCTCATCATACATAATGTAGTACTTCTTGAGGCGTCGGTCCGTATCCCTCTCTCGCACTAGCGTGAACCTAAACTAACTACTGGTTGTCGCTCGGAAACCAGAAACCGGTACACCTAGGCCTGACACTCCGGCCACTCGTCGTATACTCCTTTCGTAGCACTTATTCACCATCGATGATCTATGCACCTGCATCGTCACATGAGTCGATGATATGCAACATATATAGTTGAGCAATAGAAAGGGACAGACTTGGCAAAAATAGAAGCAACATATGATAAGCATAAATAACAAAGTTCATCATACCCAAAATGCCCTAACTAGAGTGATCTTCGCTAGTTGAGGAGGACGGTTTAATTACATCACAAATAAAGTTTCGGCGTGCATAACTCAAAGATTCGTCATACAGAAAGTATGGACTAAACGGCCACATTGTCATATATCGTCAATCACTCCAACATGTCATGCCATCCATCCAAGTCAGGGAGATAGTCCCCGAGCTTAGTGAAAGGCTTCAGGTCAAGACGCTGAGCGGCTACGTGTGTTCGGACGTCTTCCCGCGACATTTGCCCTTCTTCGTAGAACATCTTTGTTTTTTCGAGGACTTCCTTCATGATGATTTGGGCAAGTTCAGGCTGGATGTGATAGAACTCAGCTCGAAGTCGATGATCCGGGATATCTCCTAGGTTCTTTTCCCATTGCAGAATATGGGCATCGCCGGATGTAGGTGACATGCGAAGGTCCTGCTGATCCCGTCTGTTCTCCAGCATGTGGTGTAGGACATAGAATCTATCACTAAGACTACCACTCGGTTGCTGGATGCAGCAGAAGTCGGTCTTATGGCCGAAGGCGGGCCTGCGGTTCCTTGTCTTCGTCTTGATCCCTTCACCCCGTGTTCCATAGATAAAGATAGCACTGTCGAGAACAGACTTGATGTGGGTGTAATCCTTTTTGTTCATGTTCTTCGACGAGTCCAAGTAAAGAGCGTGGGAGAACCGGGGGTAAAGGATGATGAGGACGATGTGCCCGTGGCTGCGCAAAATAAGTACATCTCAAATTAGCCTCCACCATGCAAATGAATGATTGAAATCGAAGGAAGGATATCCGCGCGGATGACTTACATGGGATGATAAGGCATGAGAATCATCTCCTTGTCCTTATTGGCAACCATGAAACCGGTGATGTAGTCCCTCGCGTATTCACGGTGCTCTGGGCAGACTGCCAAGAAGCCCTCGTGCATGAAGTACGGGTCAGCGACACACATATAAGGTATCTGCTCAATCCTACTTCATGTACAAGGAAAAAAGGCGGACAAACGTAAAATCCAGATTTTTCAAGTGAAACATGTCGAAGATGTAATCGAATCGAAGGAAGAACTTCTCCGTGGGGAATGTGTCGACGTACAACCTTTGCCGCGGCACGTTAACCATGTAGAGTGGGTATCCTGTATTTTTTGAGGCGATTAGGCTTTTCTCTCTCCGCAGCACATCTTCATGAAGTCTCCTTAGATCGCCGTATATGGCCACTACTGATGCCTTAGGTAGGATCGGATGACCGGGGATATGACATTTTGCCGCACCGGGGATAGCTATACGGTCTTGAACCCGAGGCTGCTGAGGCGGCTGGATCATAGAAGCAGCTTTGTTGCCTTTCCTCGATCTCTTCCTATGCTTCTTTGGTACTGGAAGGTTGTCTATAATACGTTCATCCTCCGGCAATTCAGGCACCGACTCATGGCGCTCAAACCCTGAGTACTCACACTGCTGAGCCATCAATACTCCGTCGTCATAGGCGCCAGTATTGAGATACTGTAGAGTGGCATCCTCATCCTCATCGATGGCATCGATATCATGCATTGCTTCTTCGACTACGGCGACGTCATCAGCGACTACTGGAGCCTATTCCTCACCCCGTCCGCTATCACCCGGCACGACAGGTGACGCTAATTGGGTAGGTGGGGTGTGATGTTCATACCTTGCTGAGGCTGCGTGGTCGTGGGTGTGCTCCCGGCCGCCTCCAGACGAAGCAGACTCTTTGGCCACAACAGGACCCACCTCTTGCAATCACCAAGCCTTCGCGGGGTCTCGTCGTCATCTCCCCCTAGTAACGGAGGAGCCAAATTCTCGTTGCCCGGTTTGACACTGGCCACGGAAACCTTGAAGACGTCAGGGGGGATCGGCTGGATGTGGAACAATTGTTCCTTCGGCTTCACTATCGTCGCCTTCCCCACGCCCACCTTCTGGCCACTAATGGTGTACAATATGGTGCACGAGGTTACGTCGGCCTGCAAAGACATGTCTGCGACGTGAGACATCCGAAAGGCAATGGAAACGGGAGATTATACATTTATTGAAGAGGGCAAGTGTGACAGGTACCGTGAGGGCGTCAAGCTCAGCCAAAGACAAAGCATCGTCGAGCACGTCCGAGACGGAGGACGGGCTACTATGAGCAGGTGCGGGAGCCGGTGCAGGAGCAGGTGCGGGAGCAGGTGCTGGTGCAACGCTAGTCGAGCTGCTCCCCAAGAAGTTGGAAACAGGAAAGTCCGCTGCATCCTCATTTGGATTTTGCCTGGTCCAACTGACGACAGTCGGAACGAAGCTACAAACTCCTGTTTTGCGGCAGCTACCGCTGCTGCGATTGTCTCAGCTGATTTCTTATCAACCGCAATCACAACCTTCTTGTCGATGTTTTCTTCATTTAACCTCTGTCTTTCTTTTCACTCCTCCGTCGTCTCACAGTAGTACTTCTTCCACATGGCGCCGTCTCCGATGCCGTGCACGTGTCCATACGACAGCCGAGTGTCCACCGGGAGTCCTTTCAATATGTTCAAGGCCCGGTTGAATGGGGTGTCCCACTTGGGCCTAGCCAACGCCTCAGACGGCGAGTCGCTTTCAGCCGCAATCATGTGCTGCTCTCTCTGCAAAAGGAAGAAGGATCGTTTACAAATAATACTAAACATGCAGTCGAATTGATCAGAAGCTAAATTACCAGCAGTCTCATAAACTCCGTCGTGACCGCGTTCGTCTCAAGAACCTTCTTCACTGGGTCCCAACGGCACCGCCCTGAGGACGTCACGCTCCTGCGGGACGGTGAACTCTACCAAGGGGTCTAGGATGCCCAGACTTTCGCATTCCGCTTCCTCCTTGGCCCATATGGACCTCTTCCCCGCGTAACCATGGCTTCCGAGGTGGTGGAACCCCATGTTCCTCTCTTGAAGCCCCTTCATGTACTTCGACTTTTCTTTGGCAGCTTCGGCAAAGCAAGCCACCTTGAATATTTCAAACTGCTCTTCACTAATTGTGGGATTATCCTTTACAATCTCGGAGTAGGGTTCCTTTTTGTCGACGATCCTTGCTTTCACCCTTACTCTCCAGGCGGCCAACGCGTCGCTAAACTTGCTCATGGCGCGTTTGTTTATCTTCTTTATTGCCGGGTCTTTATCTGGATCAGTATATTTCTTTTCATCCGGGCCAGGGAACAAGAATACTTGGTGCAGCTTCGTTAGGAGGAGTGCTTCATATTTTCTATCTTCTTTAGTTTCTCATCGTTGATGGTGGCGGTTGTCCGTACGTTGCAGCCTATTTGATTGCCGTAGCACGCTCGCGCTTCCGCGGGCTTTTTTGGCTCAAAATTGCCGTCGTCCACCTCGGTGACCTCCAGTCTAGTAGTGATGAGCTGGTTTGGGCGTCGACTTCTCTTCTTTGGTTTTGGTTCTATACCGGCTTCACCAGTCTTGGTGCCGGTCTCGGTGTCGGGCTGGGTCTCAACGCCAGTCTCGGGGCCGGTCTCGATGTCGGTCTCGGATGTGACAGGTGGGCCCTGCAACAACCGTTGTTCAACGAGAAGGTTCAAATAATCGTCTGCCGCCATGTAGACGTTGCAATCACCAGAACCCTATCCTTCATTGTTGCTAGCCATGTTTCCTATGGTTAAATCTAGTCAATTAATTCTAGACCTAATAAAATGAATAATGACATAAAAAGGCCTATGTTTTGCAGGAACGTTGATTGCTTCTTGGTGTGGCAAATCCCAGGCACTCGATATGTCCTAGTTTGTAGCACAAGTCATGCCGAAATTCATGGAAAATTTCGGCATGACCTTTGCTAAAAAGTGGACTAATCGAGCACCTGAAATTTGCCGGAACAGAAATGAATCAACATTCCAGCAAAACATAGGCCACTCGGCTTCATTCCCTGGAAACAACAAAAGGCCACTTGGGCACAATCGAACCACTTCAATGGAAAGATATAACATGAGCAAACACTATTGAAGAATTTGCATATAACATGACCACTTCAGTGAAAAGATATAATCAACAACAATGAAATATGCAAATGAACATCAATGACATATATCATATAACATCAATATTGTTTTTCGTTTACATCTATACCTATACTGATTAGGCACTTCCTACAAATTCCCACGTTAATTAGAATTTACGGACCGTTAATCTGGTGGGACCAAGTTATAACGGTGTAGATTAACCCACTTAATTCTGGCGCTGAAAAAAAAACACTCAGTTTGGTTAACAAATAAAAATAATGTATCTCCACTTTGAACTTTTTTCTAACAAATAATTTGTGCGGCCCCAAGTTAAACTGTTCGTAAAGAAACAGAACTCCTCATTTATTAAAATAATAGCAGAAATAACAAGCCGCTTGGGGCCCCGGATAAAAAATGGGTTGGCCAAATAGAAGCAAAGCCCGTCTCAAACTCTCAATCTATCTAAAAAATTCTATCTACAAGTTACAGCGTTCCTTTCTCTCAGCATTGAAAATTCTTTCATCTAGCGATCTTCCTCCATGGAATCTCCATTGCCATCATGTCTCCCTGTAGAAAACAAGCCGACTGACCTCTCACAAAGTGAAGTCAACAAGTTCGGGGCATGGCGACCCAGGTGCTCTCAAACCCAAACTGAATCCTGGAGGTTGGTGGATGGATCCAGTGTGCTCAAAGAACTTATTACATCAAAATTCTCTTACTAATTAATCTAAATCTGATTCGTCTCTCACAATAATTTGTTTCCAATTTGTCTTCTTGATGGTGTATTTTGAATTGACTGTATCTTTAATATTGGATGTGGAATCGACTTCTTAATCTGGATCGAGGCGCCGTTTCCTCACTGCTGGTGCGTGCAATTTGGTTCAGCAGTCATAATTCTTCTCTCCTTCGGCGTGCGAGTAAGAACTGGCTTGATTTCTCCTGAGTAAATCAATATTGCAGAGAGTTCTATTTTATTTTATTTCCTCTCTCATACCCAATCTTGCAACGCGCGACTCGCCGAGTGCTCTATTGGCACAAATTTTTGTAAAGAGCCTGGCAACCTTGCACGGAAGCTCTGCCATGGGCTCACGGTCGAACATGATGAGCCAGCCACTCCATGAACTCAACGTAGACATGTATCACCAAGCCTATACATGCACGTCAAGCACTGATGCAATCAGTTAGCACGCATGCACGAACCCTTGTAAATTAATCTCAACAACCACGACCGGATGCACCAGTGGATCTCACATCTATAGATATGTTCTTTCTCTTGGAACACTTCACTAATAGAAAACAGGGCTTTGGTTCAGACCGGGTTAGCCCATTAGTCCTGGCACAGTCATGAACCGGGACTAATGTGAGCATTGGTCCCGGTTCATGCGGCAAACGCATTAGTCCCGGTTCAAATGGGACCTTTAGTCCCGGTTGGTGCCAGAACCGGTACTAATGGGTGTGATGCCCATTAGTACCAGTTCGTGGCACGAACCGGTACTAAAGGTCCCATTTTCAAACTGTACACCCCCCTGTCGATAGCCTTTTCAGTTTTGTAAAAAGCAAAAGAAAATGATAAAAACTTCAAAAATTAAAATCCTTCGAGATGTAGTTATGTTACTACATCTACTAGTTAGGAAAATTTAAAAACTTAAATTTGGACATGTTTTGAAAAAAGTGTAGGGAAAATATAAAACGGCTACAACTTTTGCATACTATGTCAGAAAAAAACGTATAATATAACAAAATGTTTAGCACGAAAATCCGCATCCGATTTTGATGGCCTACGGCCTGTTTGCAAATTTTTAGAATCCTCAAATTCTAAAAGGAAAAAAGTTATGCTCAAATTTCAGTTTTTTTATTTTTTTTAAATTTTTGTTAAATCTGGTCAAACTATGGTCAAACTACTTATTCAAGAAGTATTAGTGTTACTAAATAATTATTCAAGAATATTAGTGTTACTAAATAATTATTTCAGTTTTTTTGAATTTTGGTCAAATCATGTCAAACTATGGTCAAACCGTGGTCAAACAATGGTCAAATACTTATTCAAGAAATATTAGTGTTACTAAATAATTATTTCAGTGTTTTTGAATTTTGGACAAATCTGGTCAAACTGTGGTCAAACTACTTATTCAAGAAATATTAGTGTTACTAAATAATTATTGTTTTTTAGAACAATAATTTCAAACTCAAACAGTGAAATGTGTGACTTCATGCTCAAGCTAAATTCACGAGGGTTAATAGGATTGACATCTTACTATTGTCAGGAAAACAGCAAGTGCAGACTTGGAAACGAGGGAGAATAGAACCCGGAAGTTAAGCGTGCTCAGGCTGGAGTAGTGAGATGGGTGACCGTCCGGGAAGTTACATGATTTGGAATGATGAGGGGTGATTAGAGATTAGAGGTTAAATTGAGCAGTGATGAGGGTGATTAGAGATTAAAGGTTAAAATAATTCAGAAATTTGAAAATAAAAAAATTAAAAAAGAAAATTTTCATTAAAAAAATCATAAAATTTCCTTTAGTACCGGTTGGTGTTACCAACCGGGACTAAAGGTGGACCTCCAGGCAGCGGCCACGTGGACGGCCTTTAGTCCCGGTTCGTGTAAGAACCGGGACTAAAGGGGGAGGCTTTAGTAACGACCCTTTAGTCCCGGTGGCCCTTATGAACCGGGACAAATACCCCTTTTTCTACTAGTGCTTGGTCACGTGTCTAAAGTTTTATATGCTTCTCTAACTTTTTAGAAAGAAAACTAAGATTTCTTAATAGGGGTGAACCTATTGGACATGTATCTTGAATTATTTTGAGGTTCAACAACAATGTATTTTTTTCAAGCACAAAACTCTTGACAACTATTCTTTTCAAACAGGCGTTGGCGAGGCCATGTTGTGGTCACAGGTACTATTTATCGATATGAAGAATGAATTATTGAGGGCATGATGAAGTAGAAGTTTGACATTGTTGTATTCTAACGAATGTTTAGTTCTTTCAGGGACGTTATAGTTGCAAGCTGATCTGTACAATCAGTCATCAGGCAAACCTTGTGGATCTTATAAGTCCTTTAGGGAATGGTAGATTGATAACAAGGGGCATGATTAAGTCAATTTGTTCTTCTATTTTTTATCAGTAATCTATTGGTGCAAGCTGCTATGTAAAATAAGTCATAAGGCAAACCTGGTGGACCTTAGTAGTCTTTGAAGGAATGCAAAATTGATAACAAGGGACTCAATTAAGTTGTTTGGTTGTTCTGCTTTTGATAAATAACCTCTTGGGAAGTCGACTAAGTTGGTTGTTGTCCTACTTAATAATTATATGATCTATGGTGTAGCTAGAGTTGAGTGTAGCGTTGGCATGGATTTTTATTTTTCAAGTTACATGTTTATTTACATCAACACATATCATGCACACAGATACATTGCCAAATATTTCACATGCATCCTGAGGAAATATTTTAGTTATTTTTCATTATCGGGTTTACAAAGTCCGATAGTATAAATCCGTTTGCCGAAATCTGCGCTTTGGACCGTTTCTTCAATATGAATAAAGCGATTAGGGATAAATGTATGATAAAATATATTTCTTATTTTTGCAGGGATCAAACTTGCTTTCAGCCTTAGATTATCATTGATTTTAGGTGACAAGGTTTAACATTAACTACTTTTTTTTATAAAAACATTTTTGAGAACTGGAGCCGTAAATGTTTAGTCAATTAGGCCAGTAAATGATAACAGGCAAAACAGAACTACACTTCATATGCAGATATATGTGTGTGGTTCATGTTAATATCTATAATATTAGAACATTCATATTTATAACTATGCCCGTGCGAATGCACGGGTTCACGACTAGTAGCAATAATTACTTTAACCAAGTTTTTGAAAAGAAAAAAAATTATATTTTCTGTTTATAGCTAAATGCCATAGCCACTGCTTTTTATTTATAGCTAAATATTTCTGTTTTTTGTCTAAAGCTAAAAGTCTAGGAAGGGATCATCTTTAAAATAAAACTTGCCTAAATTATTTTCCTTGAAAAATAGTGGTGTTTTCAAAAACATAAAACCTTTGCAAAATGACCTCACTAAGCACTTCTCTACCTACGACAGAACCCAAATTCTGTTCTAGCTATTCCTCTCTCTCTCTCACACACACACATTATTATCTTTTCATCCAAATTGTTTTAGAGCAAATATTCCAACAATAATTGACTTTATTAGAAATTGCAACGGAACTCCATTTTCTCTAACCATTCTGACCTCATCAAAATTTCCACAGCAAGACCTTAGTAGCTACACCCAATTTCTTCAAAAATATCCAGGTCCATAGTCCAAATAATTCAAATTTCATTTGAATGAAATTTGGACCAGATTCAGGTCTATAGTCCAAATAATTTTTTATAGTTAAATGCTACTGTTTTTTGTTTATAGCCTCTATCAATTTAAAGCTAAATGCTACTATAATTTATATACTAAATGCTACTATAGCTAAATGCTACTGTTTTTGTTTTATAGCCTCTATCAATTTAAAGCTAATTTTTTATAGCTAAATGCTACTGTTTTTTCCTTATGCTAAAAAATGCCTACTGCCCTAAACAAATCTAGGGTTCATATGAACACCTAGGGTTCATATGAACACCTAGGGTTCATATGAAAATCATCACAGAAGAGAGAGAGACAGAGAGAGGAGGGCAGGGGTGAGGAGAGGGAGAGCCTTACGGTCAAAGGCGAGGGCGGGCTCGGGCTCGGACGGCGGCGGTCCTGGGCGGGCTTGGGTGGTGGTGAGGTCGAGGGAAGCGGCGGTGAGGTCGAGGGCGGCGACGATGAGGTCGAGGGCGGCCTCGGGCGGTGGCGGCGAGGTCGAGGGCGTGCTCGATCGAAGGTGGCGACAGAGGAGTTGGGGGAGAGGGGGAGATCGAGGGGGGAAAGGACATAGCAAAATTTTGAGCCCGCGCGAGGTTAAGTCAAAATAGCAGTAGCGCTGGCTGGTAAAAAGCGCTATAGCTAAGTTAGCTATAGTGCTTTCTACGAAAACGCGCTACTGCTATAGGAAGTAGTTATTTATTTTCCTTTTTATTTTGTTTTTATCTAAGGAACGTAGCTATAGCGCGGGCTTATAAAACGCGATACTACTAGAGTAACTATAGCGCTTCGTAGCGACAAGCGCTACTGCTATGTCTTTCTCCTTTATTTTTATTTTTCTTTTGTTTATCTTCATATTTTCTTTTTTTACTTCTCCTTTTTCTACTCCTTTCATTTTCATTTACTTTTCTATTTCTTTTCCATTTTATTTTCTTTGTTTAGCAGTAGCTCTCTACAAACGAAACGCGCTGGTACAAGGCCCTTAGCGGTAGCGTGCTTTTTGCAGCATCGCTACTACTATTCCTAGCCTGCCGGCAACAGTTTAGGAATTATAGTAGTAGCGCTTTTTTATGCAGACGCGCTATCGCTACCACCATATCTGTAGCGCGCTTTTTTGACATGCGCTACCACTAAGTAGCAGCAACGCTCTGTTCTAGGCAGCGCTACTGCTATACCTCTGTGTATAAGGTTTTCTCTAGTAGTGATAGAAAAACAAAGAAAACTAATAAAAATCAAATAAAACACTAAATGTGCAATGCTCACAAGGGAAAGTGCAAATACCGATAATCATGCATAATGGACAACTATTTGGTTCAATAGGACATAGTATTTGAAGAGAACATGCAACGAGTAAGCTCTAAAAATGCGTAAAATATTGAGCCATCACCAACAGTGGCGGAGACAGGGGGCGAGCAGGGGCCTGGCCCCCCCTAACGATCGAGCGATGCTACCTAATTAACGATACGAACGCATGTATTTCTCAGGATTATACATACTCGCCCCCCCCCCCCCCTATCTAGACGCTAATTTTAGAAAAAGGGAAAAGGCCCATGTGAAGCCCACTAGCTGCCACGTTGGGCGATGGGCTTTGTTCTCCTGGCTCGGGCGTTGCATTCTCGTGTGATTTGATTAGCCTATACGTGAAATCATTCGCCGCCGTTCCGTGCCCTCGCATGCCCAGCCGCCTCTGCTCGCACTCCCAGCCCCACAGCTGCTGATCCTATTCATACGCCAACGGCACTACGCAACCTTCTTCACTTGTCAAATCTTCCGGATCCGACCAGCGGGAAGTAGGCAAGAACCCAAGGCTTAACACATCAGTACATCATACCATGCATCTACTAATCTCACTCCTCATCTTGTATCATATTGAACTTATACATCAGACTTTCGTCGTTTACTTGTTTTGGTTGTATGATTTCTGATGCTATGATTCTGTGAAGAATTCCTATCTTGCAGGTGTCCTAAAACTTATTGTGATCATGATGCAAATTATGTACGAATTCTTATTTCTGATGCAAAATTTTCCTATGTCCAACTTGTCCAATATTGCTAATTGAAGATTGCAATTCGGCAGCTATGAAGAGAAAAGGGCCACCAGATGTGTTAAGATTGATTCGTTTTTAAGACGATTGCTTCAAGTTCTCAACCTACTAAAATTGTTAATGAGGCTGATGTGCAACTTATTAACCCCGGTACAATTGACACTCACGATCAGGATATGCCTGACATGGTAAATATTGTAGAACAAGCAAAAAAGCATATCAAATTGGGAGCCGCCACCGGACAAGCAAGATAAAGCTCGACATTTTTATATATCTGATGGACTATATCAGGTGGGAAGTGCCCCAAACACTCTAAATATCAATACATCTTTTAAGAACCAAACTTGAGACTTACTTCGGCATTGCATGATCATATCCGTCAAAACAATATTAGCAGGTAAGTTCTCTTCGAGTGAAATCATTAATTATTTGTCATCTCATTGGTAATTATAGAGGTAAATTTAAACTCATAGAACGGTATCCCATGTTTTGTAGCGTGTAGCGCATACTACAGTACGATGGTCGCGTGTAGCGCATACTACTGTATCCATGTTTTGTAGCGTGTAGCGCATACTACAGTACAATATCCCTTATTTTGGTCGAGAAAGAAAGTTATGAACTTGACTTGGCCCCCCCTATACCAAAATCTTGGCTCTGCCCCTGATCACCAACCCACCGAGCTGGCATATGCAATAAAGAATAGCATGATCAATGCTGAAGTCAAAGCAAAAGTGTAATACTCGTGGAAGTGGATAATAAGATCGCGCAAATGTTCCCCGATTGCAGAAGCAGGTAGAGCTGGATGGGTCCAATGGTCTCTAGACAGATATTCCGAGCAGCAACCAGGAGCCACTAACAGTTGGTGCGATTGATGATCTAACGTTAAGAATCATCGGCTAAACAGACTCCGTGCATTGTCCAGGAAACATATGGATGACTCCACTCTTCTCTACATGTTTCCAAGGAAAATAATCCATGATGTATGCTTGCCAAAGTGGACATCGATTTGGAAGAGATTGAGTGTGGGAAATATTTTTTCCATCTGGTGTTAGGAAGATGCCCGACAAAGACGCGCCACCACACTTGACCACGGTCATCTTAAAGGTGCGCGAGGGCTTGGAAGCATGGTCGTTGCGTGAAAACCTTGAATGGTCAGATAGCGCTGTGACACTAGGAGAATGCATCAACGAGACGCTGACATGGTAGAAGACCGAGCTTAAGTTGATGCAGCCCCCCACCCGCACACACACACACACACACCATTCCCTCATGATGATGATCCGACCTTTGCGGACATTCACCACTTGATATCCCTTGTCAAGATATCCCACCAGGTAGGTATGAGGATCATGCCAATATGCCGCCAACAAGGGTAGAAGATGTCGCCAAAGACATGTCGGTCGGTCGAAACAACAAAAATAGCACAAAAAAGAGAAAGTGGTATCTGAAGAAACTAACCAGTAGAAAGGCACCAAAATAACAGGTGATTCCTAGTGGATGCATATTCACTCCACATGTCAGCATATTCACTCAGCATATCCCTGGTGAAGCAATGATGTCGGAGTATGAGTTGAACGACCTCTCAATGGAGCTTCAGCTTCTACACAACCGAGTGCAAACACTAAAAATTTAAAACCATGTCAACTGTTATATGGCCTAGGTGAAAGAGAGGCTTCATTTTGTCTAAGACTACCGTTCGGATAAAGTAAATCTGCCCTATGTGGGGCCCACAACAATGTTTTTCACCTCTTTACGATCTACCCATCCTTCATAAGGTTATGGGCACTAAATCAAGTCACAATGGCCAAATTCCGAAAGTCACATGTCACCACCCTGGATCCTTATCACATGCACTTGAAGTATACACATGATATAGCTTTATAGCTACTGCAGAATAATATATCATTAATACAACACACATAAGGGTTGTTATTTCATTTGCAAAAGCACACATCATATTTTCGATTGTATACTTTGTTTTCATTTGTATGTGACACCCAATTTACCTAAGAGAGTGATCCTCACTACTTCTAGTTATCTCAACATACAATCATTCATGGGTAGAGGGTCACCTCAACATGCTACCATGCAAATAAAAAGTCCACCACTACATGCAACCATGCATATGAAAACTATTATAATACTTATATTCCATACATATCTTAAATCTATATAGTAATCAAATATTCATGTTAAAACTTCCTCAAAATATATATCAAATAAGCATTGCAACAATGTGTGGAGTATCAACTAGTTATAATTGAACATAGAGTTATAGTAGGGCATGGTTGGTATGCCATAGTAGATCTAGAACTTAATATGTTAATCAATGAGATTAGATGTGGAATATCCATGCACGAGTATGCCTACTCACTCATACATGAAAATGTCGTATGTTTCAAGGTTAAATAAAACAACTAGATCATCTACAACCGGACCCATATACTCACCCCCGCCTAGAAGGACTGCCCAACCAGTGTCTAGATGCAAAAATGCCACCCAACCGGCCTCTCCATAGCCAGCGCAAACGCTCGGACTGTCCGGCACTCCCCATATCCAGCCCAAATCCGAGGTAATGCCAACTTTTAGTTTTAAAACACATCTTCCGTTCCTGGTATTCCAAAAACTGGACTGTTACTTCTTATCATTTCCCATGCTAATTACAGTTATTAATGGGACTGAAAGGAAACACATGTACGGGTTCACATTTGTATATCATTGTTCCCATTGGAGTAGAAGAGTAAGAGAAATAACAATTAGGTAAAATAAAAAAAAATTGTTATCTCACATGGCTTATCTGCTGCCTAAGTGTTCTCCATTGAACTTTCTCTATAGCAAGCTTATTGCCGTTACAACTGAACGAAACCAAGGCTCTCTCGACATAGCATACAAGCCATCGTTATGAATAAAGGGAAGCAAAATCTCCAAACCAACGTTGCTGCCTATCTTTAAAACCGTACAGAAGCAAGGCTCACTGAACCTATCGTGGCTCATTATATAGTTCGTATGAACAATACCCACCCATTTTGGCTGGACATTAGTTTATGTATCCCCTTGCAAAGACTATTCACACTAATTTGGGAACATAGACTATTCACAACCTTATGTACTTGTGTGCATCAGTAGTAGTTAGTTTCTCAAATATACTCTCGCTGTCCCGACATTTCTTGACTCTAGTGTAGTGTCAAAAAATGTCATACAGAGGGAGAGTGTCAAAAAACGTCTTACATTATGAGACGGAGGGAGTAGTTCCTAAGCATCGTGTCAAAGGAAATTTTAAAAGTTATTACATCAATTTTGGCATATTAGGTTTGTGTCCCATAGCACATGAATAACTGGCCCTCAACCTAACTACTGTGCCTTGTGACAAAACAGTATTTAAAAACTTACTTAGTAGTGTCCGGTTTTACCTTGTCATAAATGTTACATCCTTATATCTATGTGTGTATATACATCCTTATCCATTCAAACACACACAGTTTAAACCCAGTCAGCTTTCAAATTTGCAATCCACTTCCCTTTGCCAATTGCTTCTGCAGGCAACTCTCGGTAAGCCACATTTTCCTATCTAGTTATAAGGCAATCCATTAAGAAGGGATGAGGGAGGGAATAAAAAAATCGTTATTAATACTAAAAAATAAAAAAATATTCAACTTCTTTTATGGAGAAATATGCATGAGTCCGTGACGTCCATGCCAAAATTGAGAGCATTTGGATATCTGAATAGCTCTTAGCTAAAAAGACAAATTTGGCATCTGTGAAAAAGTTTAATATTTATGCACTATTAGGACTTGTTCTTTGTCCTGAGAGCTACTCAGATGTCTAAATGCTTTGAAGTTTGGCACACACCTCACACACAAACATCTTTCACGCAAAAAAAATCAGATTTTTCAAATTCTTTCCTTTTGAATTTGCTAATTACCAAGTGCATATGAGACCGGGCTCGGAATAGGATATTCGATTCACAAGAGAATATGCTCAAAATATCGAGTATGTTGCGTTCCTGGTAGTTGTTGGCTTGCTCTTAGTATGTAATGCTCACTGAGCATGCATGTAAGATGCCGTTTGACAACTTGATCGATCCACGTCAGATCCACTACATGCACGATTCTTTGAACACCTATGTACTCTTGTTTGTACCTGACCAGTTGTATCCAGCAAGTTCATCCCTTGTTTATTGCTACTTGTGAGCAGGAGAGGACAGCGGTTAAGTTAAATTAAGCATGAGTAGGAGAGGACAGCGGTACTGACTTTTGGCATGCCTGGATTTTTCCTGAATCCAGTGATAACTTATCACTTTTGTCTGTAGTTACTTGATCTATGGGAGGCGACCGAGGACAAGGATAAAGAAAGCCTGCACTTCACCGGGGAGACTAGTCCATGTATTATGTAGTATATTCATCATTTCATGTACAAATAGTAAACAGACTAACAGAGTTGCATGCCTCCTTTCATGCACGTTCTGGCTGGTGTCGATATATAAACAGAGGCGCCGTGGTCCGGGGGACAAGGACAATCGCTTGTGTTTTGTGCGGGTTTTTTTTTTTTTTTGCGGGGTGTGTTTTGTGCGGTTGGGAGTATTTGTTTTAGAAAATACTCTAATTAAAAGATTAGGAGCTAAATCTTGTGATCGAATTTGGCTTTGGACTCCAGAGTGTCCAGATTGGTACTGCAGATAAACCCTAGATTTAATAAGAACTAGTACTAGTTGTTGATGACTGATACACATAGTTTTTTTTTAACAGACGATATGCATAGCTTGGATATACGTCTGATCTGATGAGTTACTGATAAGACCGTATCACCTGTAAGCACACCTCCTGTACTTGTTAGTGCTCTACTGAGTGTGACGTGAGCCAGTTGATTACCGTCTCAGAATGCTTTCCACACGAACTTGTGCATCCTATCTACGTCAAGGCATGGCCTAGCTAAGGAATGAGCCGTTATGTGTACCGCATATAGACAAGAGTCCTAGCTAAGCATCACATATGTACACGCAAAACTAACGATATTAAAACACAACCACTTACTACTAACCTAATGGATGGATACGTTTGCGGTGAATCGACAACACTACTACAAAAAGGGCTGCTAGTGGCGCACCTGTTTTCGCTACTAATGTGAAGCACTCGCTGGTGCGTCATTAGAATAGCCCACGGTGCGCCATTAGTATCTGGGATACTAATGACGCATCACATAGAAGTGCGCCATTAGTAACAATATTTTTTCAAATTTTTTTTCAATTTTGTTTTAATTTTTTTTTCAAATTTTTTTTCGTTTTTTTCTTAATCTCAGTTCACTATGGCTTAATCTCGGGTCAAATCACACTCCGTGGTCAAACTTCCCGAAAGGTCACCCATCCTCACACTACTCCAGCCCAAGCACGCTTAACTTCAGAGTTCTATCCAACCCCAGCAACAGCTCACTTCACAGGCACTTGTTGATATATCTAGCATATCAATCCTATTATACCTTGTTGATGTCTAGGACTTTGTTCATGTTCATGACTATGATGAAATTTTGAAAAATATTTCAAACTTCCGGTCATATTATGTATCATTTTTGAAAAAATTAAAAAAAAAATTCAAAACCAATTTTTTGAATTTTTTTGCCTCTAGATCTTGAAAGCCCCGTAACCTTTTTCTGTTAGGTTTTTGGGGATTTTAAAAATGTTTAACGGGGATCCCCCTGTTAAATTTGGATGTAACTTTTCGAGTAGATGATTTTTCATATAAAAAACTTTTTCATCCGAGTTCGTATGCAAAAGTTATGCCCATTTTACAAATTTCCAGAGAGATTTTGCAAATAAAGTCGAAATTCATATTTGTAAATTTTCCCAACAACTAGACCACATATCACATGGGAAACTTATTTTTTTTATTTTTTTGACATTTCCATCATTTTCTTTTAATTTTTTTTAAACTAAAAAGGCGATCCAGGAGGGATGGGGCATTCGGGAACTTTTGGGCCATGTTAGTAATGGCGCACCGTGGGGTGGTGCGCCATTGATAGTTAAACTACTAATGGCGCACCACACCCACTGTCCACAGGTGCGCCATTACTATTTTTTTTTCAAAACTACTAATGGCGCACGGTGGGTGGGGTGCGCCATTACTATGTCAACATAGTAATGGCGCACCACACCCGCCGTGCGCCATTAGTAGTTTTGAAAAAATTTAAAAAACAATTTACTAATGGCGCACCGTGGGATGTGGTGCGCCATTAGTATTTGCAAACTAATGGCGCACCAACACATGGTGCGCCATTAGTATTTAGTAATGGCGCCCCACATGTACAGTGCGTCATTAGTGTCCATCCCATCTATAGCCCTTTTTCTAGTAGTGCAAGTTAGGCTCGAATTAATTTGTTCCAACCAAGATGTACCCACCATTTCCGTTGTCATTAAAAAACAGGTAGGGTTGTTGTCCCCCTTCCTCGCAAGAAGAAGAAAAACATGTATGTGAGCACCCGAGGTATGCAATTGTGACGCAAGGCCAAACCTTGAACTTGTGGCTAAAAAAATTCTATCACGTATGCGGACATTTGGAAACTAGTTAAGCGCCAACGCATAGGCCAAGGTTGCCTAGTGAATTAATATTCAACCAAAGTTGAACAGTTGTTACTTTGTGTACATCAGCTAGCTTTCAGTCGGGCTTTCTTAAATATAAACATAGGAAACAGACTACTAGTTTTCTTGATGCAACGGAAGAGAAACATCACACGATCTCTGTTTTCTAAGGGGGAAAAGTCAAAAGACAACTAGGTGCAGGGACAGATCCAGTATTTAGAGAAGAGGGGAGTAAAAAGGAACCAATTAATGATCACAAAAGAGATATACTTCCTCCATTCCAATGAATAAGGCGTGCACACATCTCAAAGTTCAACTTTGACCATAAACTGAAGAAAATATGGTCCCTAGGGCGGCTCCGAGGAAGATTGAGAGGTCGTGTCAGGGTACGGCGAATCTTCCCGTTGGCCGGTAGGTCGGGCCGCTTTTTGGCGTTTGAAGAGGCCGACTCGGACATCGAGTCTTAAGATGAGGGCGGTCGCTAATCTGTTGCCTATGTGTTCTCCATTAAACTTTCTCTATAGCAAGCCTACCATTGTTACAACCAAACAGAAGCAAGGCTCCCTCGACATAGCATACACGCCATTGTTGCAAACAAAGAGAAGCAATGTGTCCAAACCAACCATCCTCCCTATCTTTACTCAACCTAACGTGACTCATTATATACTCCGTACGAACAATACCCCACCATTTTTCGATAAAGAACCCCCTCCCCGCCGCCATTTTGGATGTACATTAGTTTTTGTATCGCCTTGCCGATGCTATTCACACTAATTTCGGAACATAGAGTATTCAGAACCTTATGTATTTGTGTACATCAGTGGTTTCTCAAATATAATTCCTAAACATCGTGTCAAAGTATATTTCAATGATTTCTACTCAACATAAATTCTGTTGTATAGCCGAGTGCTGGCTATATGAACCTGCCGTCTCGTCTAAAGCCAATATGTATAGTTACTTATACAATAAGGTTGGCTATTAGACTAGTACTTTTTTTATCTTATCTCTTTTCTTTTATTGTATTTGTTACTTTTCCTAGGAACACGCATATAGCTAGGCTCTTGCATGAGAGCCCACTTCCATCACTTTTTCATGTATCTATCCTCCACATAGACAAAAGTATAATTTAGGTAGGCTATAAGCCCATTATTGTACTTGCTCTTAGATTCGTGTTCCATAGCACATGAACAACTGCTCTACCAGTCAACTACGCCTTGCTACAAAAAAATCTTAACTAAATTGTTTACACATGTATTTACCTTATCATAAATGATGTACAATATTTAATCCCAATTGATTGGCTTTCAAAAATTGCAATCCATTCTACTTTGCCAACAGTTTGTGTGGGCAACTCCCGGTATGCTGCATTTTCCTATCTAGTTATAAGGTAATCCATGCAAGAGGGCAATATGCTCAAATTATCAAGTATATGCCATTCCCTTGTAGTTGTTGGGTCGTTCTAAGTCCGTGGTGCTCACTGAGAGTGCATGTAAGATGCCTGCCGTTTCGGACAACTTCCTTAATCCACAACCGATCAACCTCACACACAATTGTTTTAACCCCTATACACTCTTGTTTGTACCTGTCCAGTAGTATATCCAACAAGTTCATTTCTTGATTGCTACTCCCACTTAGTGACCTAAAACGTTTTATAAAAGTTTATAGAGATAGTACTTGTGAGTAGGAGAGGACAGCGGTTAAGTTAAATTAAGCATGAGTAGGAGAGGACACAGCTTCTGACTTTTGGCATGCCTGGATTTCTTCAAAGTGATAACTTATCACTTTTGGCTGTATTTACTTGATCTTATCGGAGGCGACCGAGGACGAAGATAAAGAAAGCATGTAATTGACTGGGGAGACCTATCCACGTATCTAATATATTCATCCACGTTTGGAGTGCATGCATCCATTCATGCACCTTCTGGCTGGTGTCTAAATAGAAACAGAGGCACCGCGATCCATGGACAAAGACAAGCGGTTGCGTTTAATGCGGTTGGGAGTATTTGCTTTAGAAAATACTGAAAGAAATTAAGAGCTAAATCTTCTGATCGAATTTGGCTAGACATAGCTTCAATTAGAACTAGTTGTTGATGACTGACAGACACAGCTTTTCTTTTTTGAACATATGATGTGCATATTAGGAGGGCATATCCGCATATATATACGTGTGATCTGATGAGTCGCTGATAAGACTGTATCACCTGTAAGCACAACTCCTGTATTTGTTAGTACCCCACCGAGTGTGACGTGAGTCGATCAGTTGGTTAATCCCATCTCATAATGCTTTACCAACATCAAGGCATGGTCCTACAGCTAAGCGTCACATGTGAACACGTTAACTAATAAGGATATTAAAACACAGTAACATACTTACTTTAACCAAATGGATGGATAAGTTTGAGGTGAATCAACAAGCTAGCCTCACTTTTTTTCTAAGCTAGTTGTACCCACCATTTTTGTAGTCATTAAAAAACTGGTTGGGTCATTGACGAAAAAGGGTTTCCCCCCGCTTTATATTATAAAGCAACAACCACTTACATCCAAAGCATCGATACAAACGCACACCACATATACCCAAGGCGAGATACAAGGAAGCCGGGCAACGAAACACACCCTCAACGACAACCAAACACCTACAAGATGTGAAACAAGGAACCGCTTAGCGCCGACGGAGACCACCAAGAGCAATCGTCCGGGAGGTATGTGATGAACCACACCGGACCGAGGGCTCCAAGACGATGCCTCCAAGAAGGGTACGACCACGGAATGTCGCCACCGTCCGATCCTCAGATCAAGTTTTCACCTGGAGCGAGACGAAGGAGAATGAGCACCATGACGGAGCCTACAAGGAGGAACACGACATCCACAAACGCCGCCACCGTCGGCGGTGCACAAAGCTGGACGGTGATGAACCCCGGTGCTTCAATCGCCGTCGCATCCCCGATCCGCCAACCACTCGCAGCCATGCCGCCCAAGTAGCCATGCCTGCGTGCCCGCAACCAAGACGCGTAGTCCGCCCACGACATACGCGCCTCCCACCGCCAGGATCGCCGCCCTGCCACTAGACCACCGCGACAGCCACCAAAGAGCACACGATTGGCCAGATCTACGCCCCCAGCCGACTCCGAAGCCACCGGCGGACACCTTGCCACGAGAGGAACCGCGACCATATGCCGGTCCGGGGGAAGGGGGAGGTGACGGAGCAGCCCAAGGCCAAGATCGGCGACGGGGCATGCGGAGGCGTCCCCGTCCACCAGCCAACCTCCCCCCCGAAACCATGTTCGCCCCCGAAGCCACTGGCCCGGACCAGCCTGGGCGCGCCGCCTTGGACGCCGAAGAAGGGAAGGGACCAGATCGGCGCCGCTGCGCCAAGGGAAGCCAGCAGGAGGTCTCCCGTGCCAGCGCCGTCGTCCTGCCGCCAAAGGGCCCGGCTGAGCAGGACGCCCACCACCACCGCTGCCCCCTCCCCACCCGAGCCATGGAGAGAGGGCCGCCCGCGACCGGTCGAGCTCGACCAGCGCCAGAGTCGACAATCACCCACCGCCTGCACCGCCTCCATGCCGCATCACGCCGCCGCCACGCCACCGTCGCTGCCCACGCCGAGCGCCGCTGCGCCGTGCCCGACAACGAGCACCGCGTCCGGCCCGAGAGATCCGACCAGCGGGTTCCCCAGCGAGGAGACAAGAGGACCTCGCCGCCGCCCGGCAGCAAGACCAGCGCTCGCGCCCTGGCGGCGAGGAGGAGGAGGAGGAGGGAGGGTGGCGGCGCTAGGTTTAACCTCCCGGACGCCATGAGGCGTCGCGGGAGGAGGGGAGGGGGATGACTTCTTCTTCTTCTTTTCAACAGGTTGGGTTATTGTCCCCCTTGCCCAAAAGAAGAAGAACAAAAGGTAGGTGAGCACCCGAGTATGCAATTGTGACTCAATGCCCAACCTTCAACTTGTAATAAAAAAAAAGAACCTATCCCATATGCGGACATTTTGGAAACTAGCTAAGCAACAACGCGTAGGCCAAGGCTGCCAAGCGAAATAATCCTCAAACTGAAGTTGAACATTTGTTACTTCGTGTACATCAGGTAGCTTTCTGTCGGGCTTTCATAAATTTAAACATCGGAAATAGACTACTACTTTTCTTTAATGCAATGAAAGAGAAACATCACGCAATCTCTACTTTCGAAGGGGGGAAAAGTCAAAAAGAACGGCTAGGTGCAGGGATGGATCCAGGAGTTAGACAAGAGGGGAGTAAGAGCATCTACAACTTGATGCCCCGTATCTGCCCCAAAACGTCCAGACGTCCTGCCCGGTCAGGAATTTGCCACCCAACCGGACCGAGCAAAACCGGCCCAAACGTTCAGGCTGACCGACACTTCCATACCTGGCCCATATGTGGGGCGGATATGGGGACGCCTAGACGCGCCCGGACACACCCGCCATCTATGACTAACTGGCGAAACCCACGCTAAAACATATAGAAATCCAGCAGTCGGACGGGCGTCTCCTTAGATTTTAGGTGAGGACACATCCGTGTTGCCATGTGGCGCTACTCTAGCGCATCGTCTGAGGGACCAACTCTGGATATTTAAGCCGGATGCATGGCCAGGCTACCCTAATCCATTCTAGCCCTCCCGTTTGCACCGCCGCTTCGCCTTGCTCTTCCTATCCCACTTTGAAACCAAGGTCCACTGGTTCTGACGAGGCCATGGTCTGTACAAAGATCACCTGTTACAAGCTGCTGACGCCGGAGTGTTGGTCCGAGATCCTGGAGGAGATGCGCACCGTAGAGAAGGCCCACGTAATCAGCATTGCGGCCAGCCTACCCCCGAAGTGTCCGGAAGAGGAGACTCCAGAGCACCAAAAGGAGGTGGGGGCAAAGATGGAGGAGCAGCCGGAGGTGGGGCTAAGCAACAGTAGAAGGAGGAGGAGAAGTAGGACGATGTGGGCGGCACTGACGGCAGAGTTCGGGATGGAGGATGCACTTACAAAGTCCAAACTCGCGCAAGCGGTGGAGGTGGTGGAGCAGCAGGCCATCCTCGACTGCATCCACTCTTAGGCCGAGGTGGAGGCCAGCCGCCGCTGCCTCCACCAGGCGGACATGGAGTGTGAGAAGTTGTTCGTTGATGAGGAGGGACAATAAGGGTGTGCTGGAGTTCCGCACCACTATCAATACCAGGAGGCCGACTGCTTTGGCATAAACGTCATTGACGTATCCCATGACGAGTAGTGTAGGTGGCAGTTTCATATGCAATATGTACGTAGATCATGAATGTTGCATGGCTTTGTATGGAAATGGATAACATAAAATAGGGACTATGATTGTGGTGAGTGAAATATGGGGGGTGACCGGCGGGCGCAGTCCGTCGACGTGACTGGACGCATCTATGGACGTTTGGGGGCTCACTTTTGGTATGTGTGGTTGCGGATGCTCTAAAAAGGAACCAAGTAATGATCACAGAACAAATATAACACATAAACATAACATGTTTTAAATATATGTTCTCTTGGAGAAGGATGTCATATTGTATCCCCTTCCAACATAAATATATCAAATTATAACAGTATTTGCACATGTTGTGATACAAAAAAATGTCTCTATTGGTTTAAACAAGGTGTCTCTCAAATATGATGACATCATATTTAGTGTATCAAAAGTGTTTGCAAAAAACACAGTTGAAACTAACACAAATAGTAGACACCCCCCCCCCCCCCCAAAAGAGAACTCAAGAATGTGGAAGTGTTGAGTGTTGATACCCCCATATCAGTTAAAGACAGATTTCCTTTTTTCTCAAGTAATGTATGCTACTTACACAACTATCTATGCACTTCAGTGTTTACTTTACTAAGATTCTCTAAGTAATATAGGTTGTAAGTGTAATAACTAAAGTACTTCAGAAGATAAAACAAAAGATACGTGATATTATCAACTAATTTTTGAAAGTAAAGCAGGGCAAGTATTTTGATTGTGAAGATGGCTTGAGAAAAGGCATATAGTGGTTTCAAATGGGAGCAAGTGATCCAGTCAAATTTGCTAATTTTTAATAAGTGCTCATTTTTCATATTTGGGAACCGGTCCAATGGCAACACAGGGATATCTCTCATTGATCTAACTAGGTGATTCCCCTCCATTGCTGCCTATGGGTGTGTCACCACTTTGGAAGAAAAAGGCATAACATTGTAAGATGTACTTTGTGTTTCCCTCAATAAGTTGAGTTGTGTCCATTTCTAGAAAGGAACCGAAACAAACATGCTTCAAAGCCATTGACTCAAATTCACTTGTGATTGAACCCTTAGCAATCATCCACGGCTACTAAGCATAACTCAGGTAAAAAACAAAACTATAGATTTATCTACTAGGGTCCCCTAACTCCCATATTTTATAATTTCTATATTTCTGAAATGGTATTCTATCAATACCACCTCCTTTGATATATTCATCATAAGACAATGATGCACCTTATATGCCCCCCCTATGTACGTGTGCACTCATACATAATACACAATAGATTTCAAAGAAATCAACATATAAAAGTGTAACCAATCTTTGCGTTATTTCACCAATGCCATATAACAGGTTGCTATTCGAATATTGATGAAAATATGTGATAAATCATGAGGAAATAGTTCATAGAAAAAGAATCAAGATTTCCAATTGATTGTAGAGGTTTATGGATGAAGAAGCCTCTGATCTAAGGAAGCATATGGTTGTGGAGATGGTCGAAGCCGTTGGAAGAGATGGCGAGAGCCATTGGAGCAGATGGTGGTGATGATGGCTGCCCTGATGATGTTACGGTGCCAGAGGAAGAGAGGGTAAGAGATCCCCTCTCCTTCTTATTATTCCTTGTTTTTCCCATAGGTGGGAGAATGGTTTGCCTTATGGGTTTTGGTTTTCATGGTTGTGGAGGACGAGAGACTCTCTCGGAATAGGATCTATCTTCCAGGGAGCCTTTCTTGGATGTTGTTAACTAAGTTCTGTCACAATTTTTAATTCCTAAAGATCCGTAACTCCAAAATATTTGAAATAAAATGGTGGTTCCGAAACTTGACTTGCAAGCTTGCAATAAAAGGAGATCTCCACCGGGGCTTCAAGAACTCTAAGTCGCCTCGGCGGTTTAGGCGTCTTGGCGCTCCTGGCCCAAGTCAAGGTCATGTAGATTTACTTTTGTCAAAAAATGATCCTCGTTTTTCTTTATGATTTTTTCCGTAATTCCAAAATACCTATCTTCCCAAAAAAACTAACATTGAAAAACATAAACTCCCACTAGGGCAATGATGTCGTCATCGCCATTGGCCCCACGTTTCCTAACCACTGTGAACTCTGACCTGTAAAAAAGGGCACCCAACCTGGCAAATTTTTCCTGATTAGTTCAAGTTAGTGCAGAAATAAACAACATTCAACATGGCAGATTGTTGTCTGAAATTTGCGATGCAGCAGAAGCATTGAATAGCCATGCATATCAAACATGTAAACACCACCCAATGCTTTGTTGCAAACACCGACGACCCGGCGGTGATCCTCCCTCGTCGAGCAATCGCATGACTGTGGCTGCATCTCCGCGGCACCTGTGCCACCGAACGCCCACCAATCCTTGTTGCAGCGACACCCAACCCACACCGCCACGGCTCCGCCTTGGTCAACTCTGGCTGCGTTGCAAGCAAACCCACACGACTCCGGTTCCGCCTTGGCCAACCCTCGCTATGGTGCCCCCTGATAGAATGCATCGAGCAGTGTACCTCAAGCTTCAACAATGGCGCGGCAGGAAGCTGGAATGCAGCCGTCGGTGAAGAGAGGGGGTCGCAAGAGCGGACAGCCAGCCGGGGTGAACGGTTGCCGTCGATGACGTGGTGACCTGCCCTGCGCCGAGATTAGTGCGACGGATCCAATGGTGCTCGTGGGGTCGCGCCCGAACAATTCCCAAGGAACATCAGATGTATAGCATTTCTGGAAGAAAAAAAAAACTGTGACATTTTTCACATTAACTATAGGGTGTCCACTCAGAGATGTTGTAAGCCTTCCCGTCACGGTTGACGGGCACTAGCAGGAGACGGCTAGCCTCCAATCCGCTGACGAACAGCTACTGTCGGCCGTACGTGAGTGGAGAGCTAGCCTTTCCCAGCCTGGACGAGTCTCCTCTCGTAGAGCACGGTAAACCTCTGAGCGTCCCGACGGCTATAAATACGTGCACGGCCATGCGCAAGCCGCACACACCTTCGCTCCATTACTTCCCCACCTTCAGTGAAAAAGCTTCCTTGTTCTTTTCTCTGCTCCTTGACTGACGAGGTGTAGCCCCGTCGCCGGAGAAGGATATAGGTACAAATGTCACGTGTGTTTGCATCATCTATTTTTACCCTGCGTTGCGTGTATACATATTAAATAACAATTCATTATTCCTTTCAATATATTTTTCCAACGTACGTATATAATCTTCATGCATGAACTGTACTGATGAAGCAGTAGCCAGCATCCCGGCAGTATATATGGATTCCAAGAGCATATCTCCCACCACTGAAGATGGGTCAATGGACAGACGAGGAAATCCAGCAGTCAAGACATCCACCGGGAGATGGAACTCTTCAATCCTGTTGCTAGGTAATAATTAAAACGCATGAACCACTCTGTCTGAATTGTGTTGTATGTCCTCAATCATATGATATGAATACTACGATACAATGCATATGCAGTTAACTATGGACTTGTGACGTGCGCCTTCTTCGGCGTCGGGGTGAACCTTGTGGTGTTCCTCCGGCGGGTCCTCCACCAGGACAACGCCGAGGCGGCCAACAGCATCAGCAAGTGGACCGGAACCGTCTACATCTTCTCCCTCCTCGGCGCCTTCATGAGCGACTCCTACTGGGGCCGCTACATCACATGCGCAATCTTCCAGATCATCTATGTAACGGTGCGTTAAACCATCCGTAGACATATTATCAGTTTTGCTAAGTCTCAATCGACTGAGACTTTGTTATGTCTCCGTCGATGCTATATTCTTTTATCTTGCATGGAGATTCGTACAAATCTTTCATTTTCAGTTTTTTTTCATGCACATACTATTCCTTGCCAAACTGTACCAATGTGTTTGTTGTTCTGAACGAACATGCAGGGCCTGGTGCTACTGTCACTTGTGTCGTGGTTCATTCTGGTGAAACCCTCCGGCTGCGGCACCCTAGAGGGGCAGTGCGCCTCGCCGTCACCGGCCGGCGTCGCGCTCTTCTACCTGTCGACCTACATGGTCGCCTTCGGCAACGGAGGGTACCAGCCTTCCATCGCCACGCTGGGCTCGGACCAGTTCGACGAGACAGACCCCAACGAGGCGCGCTCCAAGGTCGCCTTCTTCAGCTACTTCTACCTGGCGCTCAACGTGGGGTCCCTCCTGTCCAACACCGTGCTGGTCTACTACGAGGACTCCGGGCAGTGGGTCATGGGCTTCTGGGTCTCCGCCGCCGCCGCCGCGCTCGCCCTCGCGCTCTTCCTGCTCGGCACGCCCAGGTACCGCTACTTCAAGCCTAGCGGCAACCCGCTCACCCGCATCGCGCAGGTGCTCGTTGCCGCGTCCCGCAAGTGGCGCGCCGAGGTGCCCGGCGGCGAGCTGCTCCACGAGGTGGACGGTGAGGATTCCGGCATTTCTGGCATCCGAAAGATCCTCCACAGCGACCAGCTCAGGTATCTCGACAAGGCCGCAACCATCACCGAAGAGGAGTACGGCTCGCTGGAGAACATGAACGACAACCCGTGGAGGCTCTGCACGGTGACGCAGGTGGAGGAAGTCAAGTGCGTCCTCAAGATGCTGCCCATCTGGCTCTGCACCATCGTCTACTCCGTCGTCTTCACCCAGATGGCGTCGCTCTTCGTGGAGCAGGGGACCACCATGGACACAAACATCTTCGGCTCCTTCAACGTGCCGGCCGCCAGCATGTCGGTGTTCGACATCCTCAGCGTGCTCGCATTCATCGCCATCTACAGGCGCGTGCTGGTGCCCGTCATGTCCCGGCTCTCCGGCAACCCCCAGGGCCTGACCGAGCTGCAGCGCATGGGCGTCGGCCTCGTCATCGGCATGGCCGCGATGCTCGTGGCGGGCCTCGTCGAGGTCGAACGTCTGAAGCGGGTGTCCGCGGCCGCGCCGGACGCGCCGAGCTCCCTGAGCGTGCTGTGGCAGGTGCCGCAGTACGCGCTGATCGGGGCGTCCGAGGTGTTCATGTACGTTGGGCAGCTCGAGTTCTTCAACGGGCAGGCGCCCGATGGCCTCAAGAGCTTCGGAAGCTCGCTGTGCATGGCGTCCATCTCGCTCGGAAACTACGTCAGCATCATGCTGGTGAGCATGGTCACTGGCCTCACCGCCGGGGACAGGCGCCCAGGGTGGATCCCTGGGAACCTCAACTCCGGCCACCTCGACAGGTTCTACTTCCTCCTTGCCGCGCTCTCTCTCGTGGACCTCGCCGTGTACGTCGCCTGCGCCATGTGGTACAAGGGCATCAAATTGGACACCGGACAGGAGAAGGGAAAGGTGGCCGTGCATGCCTAGGGCTTCGTTTCAGGACTTCAAGTTTCAACTCCAAGCTAGGTTCATACTAGCTCTTATCTATTCCAAAAAAGAGAAAAGGTTGTGATCCTCATCGATCGTGTAATTTATTCGCCCCTCTTAGTAGTATGTGTATATCGTGTCATTTCTTGTAAAGTGATAATCACTTTTGTAGGTGTAGACGTATTTTAGTCATCAAGCTATGGTTGCACGATGACGATGTATCATGTGAAATGAAGTTAGTAGATGCTATGTGTCGATTTATGTGATTCTTCTCTAACAGAAGGGTGATAGTGGGGCATCCATGTATGGATGTATTATCTTGGTCCTAGTTTATTTGTCTCCGTCATATATTGGGTCGAAGTTTGACTATATATTTGACTAAAAAAATTAATGCATGTCACAAAATTTTATATTATCAAATCCGTATTTAAATATAGTTTTCAATGATATTTATAATCCTGATCAAAATTTTACTCAAAATACATGGCGTTCTAGTAAACCATGATGAAGATAGTACCCTAAACATAGGATTTTATTAGACGAGATTGCTAGAACTCAACTAATTGAGATTTAGTTTGATTTCATCCAAGAGCACAACTGTTTGGATTAAAAGGTGCCATGACTCGCGTAAATGTCCCAGCTAATATTGTCTTTAGGCTCGTGACAACCCTTTTTTTTACCCAAATGATAAAGTGCCGCACATGTGGCACGAATCAACATGGCCCAAACTTCTCTATTACCATCCATTTTGACACGTCAAAACAGATAACATCAACAGTAATCTTTTTGATTTTCAGACTTAAAAATGTTTTAGCTCCTGAATAAAAATCTGATTAAGAATCCGTTTTCACCTTTAAATCTGTCTCGACAAAATCTTCGTGTTGGTATGTTTCGACAATTTTTTTGCTAAAAATTGCCATGATGTTTACACTAAAGTTGCCATTATATGTTTCATCTATTTTCTCTTCTAGATTTTAAAGCTGCAATTGTATTTCAACTACTTTCATGGAAAAATTTATTAATTGAGCATGGCAATTTATAGTAATTAACCATGGCAAATTTACTCTATGGATGATGGCAATTTTTAGTAATTCATCATGGCAAATTTAATTTCTAGATCATGACAATTTTAGTTTACAGGTCATAGCAATTTTAGTATTTTGACCATGAATTTCTTTTATGGACCATGACAAATTTTAGTGCATGTATCATTGCAAATTTAAGTAATTCACCATGACAATTTTTTTATGGTTCGTGGCAAATTTAAGTCATTGACCATGCATTTTTAAAGTAATTAACGACGGATTTCTTTTTAATTATGAATCATGTCAAAATTATTTCATGAATCATGATAAATTTTAGTAATTCACCATAGCAAGTTTACTTTTTTAATTTTATTTTTTATAATATGTCAAAATTTACTTTAAACGTAGAAGAAAATGTAGTTGAAACATATCATATCAACTTCAATGTAAACCCCATGGAAATTTATATGCAATAGACATGGCAACATTTAACCCCCAAAAGTCCTCCAAACATATCAACATGAGTTCTAATTTTGAAGATCTCGTTGCGACCGATTTAATGGTGAAAACAATTTTTCGACCAGATTTTGCATTTAAGAGATAAAACATTTTAAAAACTAAAAATCCAAAAAGATTCTTACATGCATACATACGATGATGTGGTAATCTATTTTGCTATAGAGACGTGCGGTGCACCTCCCTCCCTGCCGCACGTGTGGCAGCTGACAGCGTGCTTTTTTTTATTATCATGCTAGTGGCCTGCCCCGGCCTCCTTGTCGTTCATTGATACAAGAACCAAAATCACTAATTCAGCAGTACTCCTTGTAAAGATCACTTTCACCTCCTCAGGTTGCGGCGCGCTTCATGTGCGCCACTTGTCGCAACCCGGAAGTTTTCTATTTTTTTCATAGATCCGTTTATTAAAAACGATTTATCTCTTAAACCGTGCGCCCAAATCTTAAACCGCTTTCACTGTTGGATTCCTCGCATCGAGATCTTCAAAACTAGACCCTATGTTGATGGGTTTCGATGAACTTTTTCACGAAAAAAAAGGACTGCGAGCACCTTTTTTTCCTTTCCGAAAGCCGTTTCCGAGAGGCTCTATCGTGTCTCTCGCGAAAAAAAAGAAAATTTGGTTTTTTTTCGTTTCGGAGTGGCACAACCATGCCTCTCGTGGAATCAAAACCATGCCTCTCGCAAAATTAAAACCGTGCCTCGGCTGTGCCTCTCGCGGAAGCAAAACATTGCATCTCATGAAGAAAAAACATATATAACGCATTTTTTCCGTTTCCTAGAGGCATGGCCGTGCCTCTCGTGAAAGAAAAACCATGCCTCTCATGGAAGCAAAGCCGTGCCTCTGACGGAAGAAAAAAGAAAGAGAAAAATCGTTTTTTCCCGTTTCCAAGAGGCACGACCGTGTCTCTCGCAGAAAAAATAGAAAATACGTTTTTTTATTTCCAAGAGGCACGGCCATGCCTCTCGCGGAAGCAAAAACGCACCTCTTGCAAAAAGGGAAAGAACATGTATTTTCGCGTATTTGTTTTCTATTTTTTGAGGTCCAAAAGCTAAGGAAGACCATGAAAAACCAAAAAGTAAAAAAGAATCGGGGAAAACCCATCTAAAAAGTCAAAAATACATGGAAAAAATAAATAAGTAAAAAAATCCGGAGGAAGGTCCCAGAGCGGGGCACATGGTTGCGGTTGAGAGCGCGCCACGCTCTCCGGCCATCCCCAGGTGACCCGTGGGGAGGTTGGGAACGGGCGATCTTTAGTTAGTTGCTCCTAACTGATAGCAAATCTGCTTTGTTTTTATTATTATTAAGGAGCAAGAGGAGGGGCAAATCAAATTTGGCACTTAAGCGCCTATTTGCGAACCGGCGCCTGAAAGGCGCGGCTACTTGGGTTCGGCCCAATTCCTCTTTCTTTTTGTTTGTATAAAAATCATTTCCCCTTTCTTTCTGTTTGTATAAATATCACAAAAAATACAGGGGCGGCCGAAGGTATTCGAACATGCGACCTCCCATCTTTCATCACTGCACTAACCACCCAACCAGCATCACCTTATGTGCAGAATTATATCTTCTTTACTCTTTCCTTCGTATCTCTGTTTCCTTTTGATCGGTTTTTTATTCTTTTTCTTTTGCTAAATTGAAAGATTATTTTTCAAAATTGATCAAAATTTTCCCAAAATCGATGGGCTTTTTCGAATTCGATGAACTTTTTTTCAAGTTGGATGAAATTCTTTTAAAATTGATGAATTTTTTCCAAACTCGATGGTCTTTTCCCCAATTCGATGAACTTTTTTCAAATTTTCTGAAATGTTTTAAATTGGATGAACTTCTTCACAATCGATGAACTTTTTTCAAATTCAATGAACTTTTATCAAATTCAATGAACTTTTATCAAATTCACTGAACTTTTTTCAAATTCAATGAATTTTTTAAAAATATGTATGAACTATTTTAAAATTTATGGATATTTTTTCGAATTTTCTAAACTTATTTTTAATTTGACAAACTTTTTTTTAAAACAAATTAACTAGTTTTTCAAATTGGTAATTTTTTTTTGAAATTAACTAGTTTTTCAAATTCGTAGTTTTTCATAAAAATAATTCCTCTAAAGAAGTCAAAAACCTAATAAATAACTCTTTGTCGTGTATGGGGAGGTTCTTAAAACTTTAGTGTTCTTCCCGGTCACTTGCGGTTACCAGCTGTAGTGGATAGCAGAACACTTCCTCTGTTATAACGGCACGGTGCCAGTTCGAGTCCCCATACACGAAGAGGAACTCCCGCGATCAGGACCTCCTGCTCGGCTACCTACGCTCCAAACAGGGAGAAATGCGGAGCCCCTTCCTCCAGCAAACCTTCTTGGGCTGGCCCATCTGAGAGGCGGGAAGCCCTTGTTTTTTTAGATTTATTTTTTTTTCTTTTCTATTTCTATTTGTTCTTTGTTATAATAATTTGGGTTTTCAAATTTTCTCAATTTTAAAAAGTTAAAAAGTAAAATCAAAATGTTTGGGAAATCATAAAATTTTCATGCAATCATAAAATGTTTGTGAATTATAAAACATTCATGATTTTAAAAATGTTCACATACTCAAAAAATGGAAATCATATTTATTTTGTGTATTCAAAGACAGTTCGTGTATTTGAAAAAATATTCATTAAATCAAAAACTGTTCATGAATTTTTAAATGTCTACAAAAAAATGGGCATTAATTTCAAAACAAATTCATCAATTAAAAAATTGTTCCCTATTTCTAAAATGTTCATGCATTTCAAAAAAGTTCTTTGTTAGAAAAAATATATTCGTGAAATTGGAAAACAGTTCCATGTTTCAAAAAATGTTCTCTGGTTCAAACGTTCATAAGTTTCAAAAACATGTTGACGAATTTGTGTAAGATCTTAATCATTTCCAAAAATATTCATGAATTTACAAAATATTCACGTTTTCAAAAAATTATACGATTGAAAACAAATGTCTGCAAATTCAAAAGTTGTTCTTTTCAAAAAATGTTCAAGAATTTGAAAGATGTTTGCAAAATGAAAAAGAAATTGAAACAAAAAAAGAAAACTTAATGAAGGAAAGATAAAAGAAGAGAAAAAACAAACATAATATGTAAAAACAAAAACAATAATGAAAGAAGAAATTTAAAAGAAAACAAGAAAAAGAGAAAAGAAATAAGGAAAAGCGAAAAGGAGAAAGAAAGGAAATGGTTCCAGGGAAGGTTCAAGAAATCTTCCTAAAGCGGAGGGAAGAAAACCAAACTGGGCCGGCCCATACGCAGGACAGACGCGCGAGATATGCGCTAGGTCACTATACATGGACCTACGCGCCAAAATAGTAACCGCCGAAGTGATCTGCCTTCTTTCTTCGTGTGTGTGCTCAACTAGTTACGTGTATAGGGCCATGTTGGCTTTTTCTGCTCAGTACTTTTCAGCCTTTTGAGATCTTTTACATTTTTTCACATTTTTTGTTCTTTTCCATTTTTCTTTTCTACATTTTTGTTTTCTATTTCTTGTTTTTGTTTTAAATCGTCCGTTTCTTTGTTAATCCTATTTTTGTTATGTTCTTTCTTTTTCTTTTTCAGGGATATTAAAACATAGCTAGCTGGGTTTAGTTTGTTCTTATCACGACCACAACCGTTGGATTTAAGCATCGTGAGTGCAAATGTTATCTGAGACCTCTGGCAGCCTGTTTATCGTTTGTTCATAGAAGAATTGGTATGGATTTTGCCATGTTTTTTCTTCAGGGAGCCATGCTGCACGCATACACCGAGGAAGAGAAACTACCCTGACCTCTCGAGCAATCGGTTTGATCACTCGAGAGCACACGATCCACTTCATCCTCATCAGGATTCGGTCTGTTCAACCGCACACACGGTCTTCGTAGGATCTCGTAAAGATTGTCATCAAGTACATGTGTATCTTCACCGACCAAGCAGCGGACTGCCATTGCGTCGTCATGTAGTCCTCCCTGATGTGGCACCATCTCGCGAGCTGCAGCTATATATGTCGCCTCCATGTGCCGTAGCTTCGCCACATGCGGTCCACATCCTCGCCTACGCGTGTTGACGTCTACCTTGGCATTTGCTGTGTCGCTTCCCTAGGCACAGGACCGCCACCTTCCGCGTAAGGTTTTTGTCATGTTGTTGGATTCTTCCTCGCCTACTTTGAGCACCATCCTCGCGCTTCTATAGGCAAACGCGCGACCCCTTTGGGCTACATCTTATTCCTCGATTACACATTCGTCTATTCCAGCAACTGTGACACTACCGGCTCCTTATACCCTTTGTTGTTTTCACCTGTCCTGGAGGCTTCCTATGCTTGTCCCTTTGATATGGTGTTGTTCGTGCTGGTCCCCGTCTATGCTCTCCCAGAGCTGGCAACACAGATGTGTGCCTTCATCCCTGACATGTCCATGGGTTTTGGCAAACCTGGTGCGGTGCCTCGTCTACGACGACTTCAACAACATCATCTTTAGCATTGACACTCTACTTGATGATTGTCTTGACAGCATCCCTATCTTCTTCCTAGAGCATCCCTCCGCCCTCGACTCCATGGTGCTTCCTTGCGCCCACATCTTCGCCTGCGACTACATGAAACAGGCTATCCCAAGGTTGACATACCACGGTGCCCCTCGCACAGCTACACCACCCTACACTCTCGGCTACCTCGACATCGGAACAAAGGGTTACCACCTTACTTGAGCAATTTCGGCGGCTTCAACTCTACCCATAACATTCTGTGATGAATCGCCATCGACCATTATGACTGCGGGGGGAGAGGTCAGCCCGTTCTCTTATTACAACCTTCGGCTTGTTCTCCGGTCTCATCGTGTTTGCCGCTATTGTTGTGACTGGGGGATGTTAGATTATATGTTATGGTGTTATGGTATAAGTTAAGATTTTGTTCAGATTGATTGTGATCTCTCCTATATGATTTCTACATTATCTCTAGGAGATGATTCTTGCCCTCCAAGACTTATACTCTGTATATACTGGCCGTCCAGGCTCAATACAACAACATAGTCCACCAATTCTCTCCTCTCTATTCCCCTTACATATGTTCTAGTGGAGTACAGGTATATATGATAGAATGAGACTTTTTTTCACCATTTGACATCTTACAATCACGTCATGTATAGTTCAGTAATAACCTGTTAGATATTATAAAGTCACACGGTCCTATCCTCATAACTTGATAGGTACGGAAATCCTACATCAACAGGACAACTTGCAATCTTATTTCATTGGTCTTCCGTGCCGTACATTGCTTCATTTTCTTATTAGGAGCTGAAACATGATGGCTGACAATTACTAACCCCTAATTAGCAGAGAGAATTTTGGGAATCATTGACATTTTGTATTAGCCGGCATTTTCCTCTGAGGACAGGATAGCTCAGTATGCTGCAATCTGGTTCAGTTGACCAAATTCAGAGAAGTGGTCTGACAGAGGATACATACATATCAATTGACGGAACTCTGTTTGATGATGTACCTCTTATATATGCTTTCAACTCCTGATGCTAATTGAAATAATGAAATTCCTGCTAATCAATCAATTGAGAGGTCTAATCCAGCCGGTATTCTTCACATATACCATACGCACAATTTCAGCACGGTTTTGATCAGTTCAATATATTGCGATATGCCATGTTATCTATTTACTATAACAGCAAACAGTAAACTGATACCGATGGTCTTCAAACAAACAAGAATATAGTTACAAACTTGGAATACATTTTGTAGTCTGAGGTACATATATAATAAGCGTGGCGAAAAAAAAGGTTTCCTTCCACTAATAATACTGAACAGTGGATATGTAAATTTGTGTCCATTCGTGGTGTTCTTTAGAACTAAATCTGTTTGGGAATTGGGTTTTGAATTGTCCCCATTAAAGGAAGCAAACCATCTTTAGTTTATCCCTTCTGTGGACGCTTGAGATAAACACCAAGGTTTGTCATTTTCCGTTGAATAACACCCGATCGAGAGGCTTCCATGGAAAGGGGTTAAAGATATCTTAGCTGGTTTATGCTCCGATGCTTTGGTTATAAGTTGACTCCTTTAATGTTAAACATCCACTTGTCATTTTCATGTATATTATGTATAGAGCCGGCGAGTTTTCAGCTTTGATAATTTTATTTAACTGTACGGAATCAAATCTAACGTCTAGGTCTCTTGCGATGCAACCAAGAATCGTTTGTGTTGGTGACATCTCAAAAATATTCAATGTTTGATGGAAACATTGACCTTCGTCCGCATAATAGCTGTTGCATGTAAGTGGCAACTACCGGGTTTTTTCTTTCAAAAAGGACGATTACCGCTGTCCTCTACATAAAGTGATGCACACAACATTCCGGGATGATATTGTTAATTAATCCGAATGGTAAAAGGTTAAGCTACCGTCATTCCCGGTTTAGAATTATATGAGGGCTGCTGTTTCATTTGCCCACTTTTTTTCTAACAGTCATTTTATCACTCTTGACTTTTAGGAAAACTTTTACATTGTATACTTCAGGGAGGTTTAAATACTTCGTGCGAGAACGAACCTATTGGATGTACAGTTATACTTTTATTCTTGAAATCGAGTAGATATTACTTAAGATGTGTCCTATTCATAAGCAGTGAAAGTGGCAGATAGTAAATTTCGCTAAGGTCAGGAAATGATCGATGATTGAAAGCAAGACTACCCTTGATATATTCGCAGAAAAAAAACAGAAGGATTGAAAAACTAGACTCGGATACTATTATGTGTACATCTGGCCCCCATTTGGTCAATGGTGTGAGATTCTATCATGGAAGCCACCAGATCTAGTCTATTCAAGACACATGTGGTGTAGACATATAGTGAAATTAATAGGACACTTGGATATATTGTCTCAGACTGCTACCAGCCAGAGCATCATCTACATTAATCTCTGTGGACTACCAAGTCATATATACCAACTCTCACATGGCTCTACGAAGAAACAATTAATCCGAAACAAACCGAACCATCGCCATCGCAGCCAACCCATTTGGACATAATTGTGACAGTAAAATTACGTGGAGTTGGAACAGGGTCTGCGTGACCTTAATTACCAGAAGAAGATTTAATTTCCATGGAAAAGGTGAAGAGCTTGTTGCCGCAAAGCTGAAGGTAGTGTCAGGAGGGGAGATGCACCACTGACAAAACCACCTACAAGTCCGATGCCTGGAGAGAATTCAAAGTTTTTAGGGGGGATGCTTTGTCCATCATTCATATCAAGTATTTCACACATAATTACATGGTTCTCCATGAGGATGCGCGCACCAGGAGAATGGTATGGTTAAATATAGAAAGGCCTACTGAACTGTTTGAAGATATATTCTGCTCTTGAGAAATCCAGTCAATTAGGAATGTGGGATACATCGTATTTTGGCTTCGACGATCACCAATATTATCTTCTGAAGAAACAAATTATCATTATTATTGATGGTCTGTCATGAACTGTACTTGAGAATGTTGAGCTAATAAACAACTGAAACCTCAGACTCATTAGAGAATAATGTAAATGGGTGACTGACCATACTATCAACGCCACTTGCGATCGAACAGTTCATGAGAAATAAACACGTCTTCTCCTCCTCTGGACCACCTACAATGAACCTACATAATTCTAATACCAAGAATTCTAAAGTTCAGAAACTAGCAGGGATCTTGACCGTCGGATGCCACTGGTGCACATTTTAATGGGAAAAATGAAACCCAATCAATAGTTGGCACATGCATGCTACTAGTTGAGGACTCCCAACACTGTGTACGCCATGTAAGTTGACGGAAGAATACAAAAACTAGGCATGGGTAAGAGACTCCTTCAGCCAAGCAACAGGTTTGAAACTGGATGATTTTTACCCCAAAATTTCCCAATTGTCTGCCTACTTAATTCTTTCCCACCAGTGACAATGAATAGCCCTTCTCTTGTCCCCCATGTGGATTGTACTGTTACTAGGCTCCACTTGTTGACGTTATTATATTGTTGAAAATCTCGGCCCCAGACGCCGCCACATGATGCATCAATGTCGACAGAGGAATCGGTATTGTAATTTATCTTGTATAAGAAACTTCTTATATATTGGATCCTCGGTACACTTTTTTTTTCTGCAGCGAGGTTAATTATCAGCATAGGAATTCCCAAGTTAATTGTTCATAGATTTGGCCCTTCATTTCTGCCTTAATTTTTCTCTGAAGAAGTGCTGCTTTCTGATCTGTACTTATCCTACCACAAGTCTAGGACACCTGCATGTTAGGAAGCCAACAAGGACACAGCTAATCTCGGATGCTAGCATAAAAAATTGGTTCACGTCACATAAGCATGACATAGCTTGGGCGTCAACTTGAAGCTTCCATCTCATCATTGCTGTAACCTCCTGATTTTTTAATTAATTAATCGAGTACACGTTCTTTTTGTCATGTCAATGTGCTCGTGTGCTCAATCTGTTCTCCATGGAGGACCCAACTGCAACTACCCTTTGGGTTCTTTTTTTAGAAAAGAAGGATGATCCCCGGCCTCTGCATCTTGAAGATGCATGCAGTCACTTTATTGATTATTCACAAAGACCTTACAAAGTAATACATCGATAAGTCTGAGGCCACCATCTTGATAACATATGTCGCTACTCCTATCCATTGATGAAGGGGTGCAGATAGTGTGAGCCGAACGCCCAGACTTCTCATCTAGCCTAACATCTAAAGCCGAAGGCCCCGACCAAGCCACATACCGAGTCTGGGCCACAAACCGGTCCGACGCACTCATAGGTCGTCGCCGCCGTCTTCCATCAATCCATCTTCAGAGCAGGTACTGATACATCAACCTTCCTAGGCCTACCGTCGACGCCCCCATGGCACCATACAACGCCTCCTCCCTACGCACATACATCATCACACATCCTTCATTGAGACTTTGCTGCGCCTCGCCGCCGAGACTCCATGACATCGATGCGTCACAGTAAACGCTGCTCCACCGCAGATGCAGTCCACTGGTCCCTCGAGCCTATGCACACCTCCAAGAATGATGCCCTCGAGAGGGGTACGACACGTGAATGCCGCCGTCATCCAATCGACTGATCTAGGGGATCCCCTGGAGCTAGCGGATAGGGGTCTAGAGCTTCTCCACGACGATGCCTTCAAGAAGGGGACAACGCAAAAAAACACTGCCATCGCCGACATGGCAATGTGCCAAGAATAGGATTTTCACCCAGAACTGCTCGAGGACCCTCCATCCGGCATCATGTGCAAGGGGGCGCCACCAGTCTCCGCCGCCGCGCATGGAGCAGGCTGCACCGGCCGGATCAGATCTGACTGGAGACCAGACCCACCATGCCGCCGCCGTAGTTGAGGTCAGATCTGATCTGACCCGCCGCCGCCTCTCCATGGGGCCGCCGCCCCGGATCCATGTATCACGGCCGCTACAGCCGCGCCGATCAGCTAGAAAAGGGCCTCGCCGCCACCTTCTCCGGAGCCATCCGGACTTCGCCGGAGGGCGCCTCGGGCGGCGGCGAGGAGAGAAAGGTGCGGCTGGGGAGGAAGATGCACCGGCGGGAAGGTGGCAGTGGATGAAAGATCCTGCATTGGGTGGTGGCGGCGGCGACATCGCTAGATCGAGGCCTATGGGTTCTACTTTCCAAACTCATGACCTAAACAATATATTTTACCAAGATCATCCAAGCTAGATATAGGTTAGCTAGCTCCTACAAGATCGCCATTCTTCTAATATGCACACTTTCTGATATTATGGATGACCACTACTCATGTCACCATGCCAGAGATTAACAGATTGTTTTGCAGTATGGTTGTCATCAAAACCATTGGGCTCCATCGTGTACACATTGTTGCTAACATCCATTTCAGACCATGTGCATTCAAAGATAAAGAGGCAGGTTGCAAAGTCGCAATTGCTGCATAATGACAAGCTATCGGCCGTTTCAATTTTGTGTATACATATGATTACATACATACCCTACTCGTAATTTGTTACTCTTCTTTTCTAATGCATGTGTCTCACAGATCATGGTTTCTTAAGTAAATATATACGAGTAGCTAGTCAAGTACTCCCTCTAAATAAAATATAAGAACGTTTAGATCACTAGAGGGAGCATAATGCAATTCTTCCTTTACAACAACTACAAACTAGGATTCATTTGCAGAAGCAACATATATAGTCCCTTGTTTCATGAGCATATATATAAGGTCTAGGCTCTGCAGACTGCAGGTATATATAACCTCCGTCGCAAATTACTTGTCTTATATTTATCTAGATACGGATGTATCTAACACTAAAACATGCCAAGGTACATCCGTGTCAAGAAGAATCTAAGATAACTAATTTGGGACGGAGGGCGTAATATAGATAGATATGTACGTAGGTAGTTAGATACTTGGTGAAGTCTCAAACATAGAAAAATGAAACAGAAAGTTATAGTCAACTTAAAGGATGAATCTGCATTCAATTGAACATGGTAACCGTACAATTGGTGCTCAGGTCTGCAGGTCAGAATTTTACCGATCGTACAACTAATCACCATGTTCATCTCCACTCAAGATATTATGAGTCGATGTTCCTCAAGAAGCAAAAGAAGGGTTGACTTCCAAATTCTGATCCATACGCATGAGTGCATACTACTGTAGTGCCAATTTTGTATGTCTCATTGTAACAGCTTGCAACTCATACGTAGTCAAACAAGTATATATGCACATGTGGCAATAAAATAAAATCAGAGACTAAGACATATAATCAACTGCCAATAAGTTTGAAATATAGTGGTTGTAAACACAAAGATCCAAATAACGAATGTATTGAATTAGTAATGCTACTTGTTACCTAGAAAAATAAAAGTTCTTTGTTTTTTCTTCCGGACAAATAGAAGAGGAAGGAAACTTGACAAGCACACATACCTTGATTTTTAAAATCAAGGTTTTACCTACCTCTTGAATTGCTGCAAATTTCAATCCCGGAGCCACCTAACACAGTGTGTAAAGTCCAGCCCGTGTGCACAAATTCAAATACCAAGCTTGAACGGCACTTCAGCTTCCAAATGGAAAATTAGGCAAATCAACTAAGCTTGGATTAACAGAAATAAGTTCTTCTCTAGCCGGGTAAATGCTGGATGCAGTTACTGATAATTTTAGTGTAGAGATTGGCTCTGTTGCAAATAGACGACGAGAACCATGAACTGTAAGCAATGGAAAATGAAGGTTTCAACGCATTGGGATCTAAAAAGAATGGTAACACTAAATCCATGGTAACTGTAAGAGCACCAGTGGGATCACCAGAAGAGGCAGCCAGAACTATACTCACATGGTATTCTAGGCAATTGGCACTACTAACTTTGCATCACAGCATTGTACCTTTTCTTAGTCCCCATGAGATTAGCCATGATTAAGGTCAATGGTCTTGCATTTGTTTACTGTGTTGATATGTTGATTTCCCAAAGAATTCCATGCAAGTAGTCCACTACTGAACGTGCATGCCCTGCCTGTAGAAGAGGGAAACCTTGGATCTAGGGAGATTTCTCTACGTACGTACTTATTGTCTAGTCATAGTCCAAGCTTTGCAGGTCTAGCCCAGTTTTTGACGATAGATCTGGCTAGCTAGCGAGAAATTATTAGTTTTTTGTAATTTCCACTCGAGAAAAAAGAACACATTCTTTTTCTGACCATTGTTCGTCTAATTCATTTTTCTCTGACATAATTACATATATAACTATTAATAACAAGTACACCGTTGAATTAAGTGAACTTTCTGTCAAGAAATTCTAACTTGTGTAGAAGACACATGGGCCCCCCTGTCCTCCCTCCCCCTCACCAAATCTCATTACATGGATCAAAGACATATATGTATGAGCGATTACGAGTTTACGACTGAACTTCCTCTAACGAAAGGCCCTACAGGATTGAAATTTTGTCTGAAATTGATTCCTTGTTTGACGAAAGAGTCTCCCGCTCCATAATAGTGGGCCCAGGCGACGCCGACACCGAGGACGAGGACTTGCAGGAAGCTTCATCAACGCCAGAGGGGGCCAGACAGCAGCAGCATGTGGCGCACGTTGAAGCCTATTGGACACACGTAAATCTCAGTCTCCTCCGCCGATATATGGATTTTTCTGGCTCTCGTCTTCACCAAAGAGTGCGGCTATGTTTGACATTTCTAACGCTGACTGCCTGAACAGTGAACAGCGTAGGTAAGCACCGGCGTACGGCGTTTGTTTATGCCAAAATAAATCCAGTCCAAACAGGAGAGGGGTGGAAGAGAAGAGAAGGTCGAGGCCATGGTCTAGGCTTCTAGCTAGCTGCCTCTCTCTATATATACAAGGCCATGGCAGGGCTGGTGTTGGGCTAGAGAAGAAAGGGCCGGAAGCCTAGAGAAACTAGAAAGAGGAGGAGAGGGACGTTTGCCTTAATCCCAAGGAGAGATAGCCGGTCTTCCGTGAAAGGATATCGAGATGATCAAGGGAGACCAGAGGCAGCTTGGTGGCGGCCATGAAGAGTGGTTGAAAGATCAGGTTTGGAGCGCGCTGTTTAATTACTTCTCTTGATTCTGTGAAAGAGTATGATTTTTTTTCTTGAATAAGTATGGATAAGACTAGTGGGTAGGACTAAAGATTTGGTTGAGTTTCTCTCTTGTCTGGCCTGTGGTTCTTGAATCTTGATCCATCTATTTGGAAGTTAGGACTTGGCTGATTTTCTCCCTTGTCTGAGCTGTGGTTCTTCAATCTTGATCCATGAATGGAAGTCGGGGACTTCTCTTTCTCATATCAAAATCAATCAGGTGATCATCTTTAGTGACCACAGATCCTGGTGCATGTAGAATAATAGTCAAGTTAAACATGTGGATAGGCCAAGAAATGGAATTTTGTACAGCTTATCATCCAAGTAAATTCATGCTGTTATTAACTGTTTGCTCATCTTATACTAATATAGACTTTCATGTTGGTGTTGCAGATGAGAGATGATCGTCGAGCCTCGGATGGCCTTTTTTTCAAATTCTTGCAAAACCAGTCAAGCACAAAAAAAGAGGTACATAATTATCCTTTAAACTAAAACTACTAATAGGTAGCCTTTAAATTTCTTAATTACCCTGAAATTCCCAACAAATTCAAGAAAAAGAACCTACATCTATTAGCTGTATATATTTCACTATAATTTTGTTCATCTTCTTAGGTACTTCAAAACTAGTTAGTCTCCAGTAGTCAAATAGTACATATACACCAAGCCAAGTGGCCAACTAGCCACTATCATATGTGCTTTGCTTCACCAATGAGTATATAACTAATAACAGGTCTCGCTGTTGTGATGTTTTCATCGATTCAGGCTCAAGAAGACAAGATCAGGTCCACAAGGGCAGAGATGGGCGAAGTGAGAAAAGAGAACGAGAGGCTGAAGACGATGCTGTCACGGATGGTGGAGGACCATCGATCCCTTCAGAACCAGTTCGATGTTCTCCACCAGCAAGGGCGAGGCAAGAACCTCGCTCTTGGCTCACCGGCGCACATATCGCTTTCCAACGACGTCAAGGAGCCCGGGTTCGTCTCTTTGCACCTCGGAATGAGTGCCAGCACGAGCAGGCAAAACATGGGAGAAAAGATCAAGAGAGGCACTAATAATCCAGAAGACAGAGACATGTCTCTTGAACCATCACCAGGCTGCAAAGCTATTGGTGCAGCCGGTCAAAGTGAGACGAAGGTGCGTCGCGATGTGCTGACGTTGAGCCCTGGATGCAGCTCCGAGGAGGAGGCCGTGGAGGCGACGACAACGTCAGCCGCAGCGAGCAAAATGGTGAAGAACCCGAGGAGCACCAGCAGTGGCGTGGAGACGGAGGACGAAGTGGCCCAGCAGCCACTGGCCAAGAAGGCCAGGGTGTCTGTGAGGGCTAGGTGTGACACGCCAACGGTACGTACATATATACGTAGATACACACACAAGTGACAAAGCAATGAAATGTTAAATGGGTGAGATGGAAATTCATTATAGAGATTATTTGTGTTTGCTTTATATATGAAATGGAATGAAAGCCCGTTTCGAGAGATCATAAATGATTTGTATGGTTTGTTGGCCTTAGATGAATGATGGATGCCAGTGGAGGAAGTACGGGCAAAAGATATCCAAGGGGAACCCATGTCCACGCGCCTACTACCGCTGCACCGTCGCAACGGGGTGCCCCGTCAGGAAGCAGGTATGATTTGCATGATCATTATCACAAAGTAAAATTCTTAACTGATGTTTAGTAATTGGTACTACCAGTATACTACATGGATCAGTGTACTGTGCATCTAAAGCCCTCGGGCCTAACGTCAAAAATATATCCATTCTAAAAGTTCTCAAACAAAATTAAAGCAGCCAAGTTCATACCCATAGCATACCTCTCACATACCACAAAATTTCAAATATAAGTGATCAGCTTAAGAAATAAATATAACAGATTCAAATATTGTGGTAGGTTAACATGCACATTCACATCCCTATTTGAACTGCTTAGTGTTCGTGGCATGATTTGTCTTTTTTTTCTCTCTTAGGTTGTGAGTTCAATTTATAACTGAAATTTCATGACATGATAGATGTAAATTGTGTGTGCATGTGTACTCAATTATTTACATGATTTTGAATAACTTTTGGCATGTATTTTCTAAGCAGCTGCACAAGGACTTCATGTACAAATGAGTGTGCACATTTGTGCGCTCGGTATAAGAAAAAACTATCTTCTCTTTGTTAATAGCAGTGGCAGGGATTTGCACTTGAACTAATCAAGTTTGCAAGTAAAATTCTTAACTAATCATAGATGCTTTAACACTTGCGTAGTTGCGCTCATATTTCTTCAATGACATAAACACACACTGGACACAACATCCTTCCTGTTAGTAATTTGCGACGAATTAGCGCAAAACTGATAACCTTTTGTTAGGTCTCGCAATTATGGTATTTTTAGCCGACACTTGCCATAATATTGGTAACTTTTTTTGCTATTTACTGTCTCCATGGTGACCAAGTGACCATGCATTTACGTTTTTCCCCAGGTGCAGAGATGTAAGGAGGACATGTCGATCCTGATCACCACCTACGAGGGCGCGCACAACCACCACCTCTCCGCCTCCTCCTCCGCCATGGCATCCACCACTTCTGCCGCTGCGTCCATGCACATGTCAGGCTCCTCCACCTCACTCGGCTTCCCCTCCGCCGCCTCTAGCCTCCACGACCTCAGGTTCGGCCTCCCAACGGCAACCACCATCAACCCATCCGACCAACTGACTGGTCGGCCGTTCTTCCTCCCGATAGCCGGCGGCGCGTCTATCATCGCCACCCCGGCATACCCCACCATCACCCTCGACCTCACCTCACAGGCCACCTCGCAACACGCCTTCTCCCTCAGCAATAGCAATAGGTTCTCCTCCAGATTCACCGGCTCTCACGGCCACAACAACAGCACTAGTAGGTACCCTTCCACGAGCTTCTCCTTTTCTAGCTTCGACGCGAGTAGCCTACCCGGCGCCACCACGTGGCCATCAGGTGTTGCATCATACCTGGGCTACGGATCCTCGTCCGGCATGTCCAACAACGGCCCCAATAAGGGCACATTCGAAGTTGCACTGAGCAGCATCCATGGAAGGCAACAGAGCTCGGCGGCATCGCTCTACCAACCGGTGCATGTGCGACAGAGGGCAGCTGAGTTGAGCAGTGGTGGCACGGGCACGGCGGTGCCGATCGTGCTCACTGATACGATCGCTAAGGCGATTACATCGAACCCAGGCTTCCACACGGCACATGCAGCTGCCATCACAATGTACGTCGGCAAGCCGACAACAGGAGGCGATAAGGGGCTCAAGTGGGGGGACCACCTCGGGCTCGGGCCGTCGAGTGCGGCGACTGCGGTGTGCTCGTCAGCGCTTCTGGCACGGGTGTCTTCAACGGAAGCCGCACAGAATGGTTCTCCAAATGGCAGGATGAGGTTGCAGCCGTCGCTGGCACTGTCAAGCTCCACAAGTGCTACTGCTTCGACGTCTCCTGTATGAAGAGCATGGAGCATATCAATTGGTTAGATGAAGGTTATGAGTTATGTTTGTGGGTTAATTTAATCGTTTAGTGTAGATATATATTGACTGTAGCATAATTGCTGAAAATGTGTTGATTGATTCATCATTCACAGCCTAAACATACACTAAGATTTTGTGTTCATACGAGAAATGGTGCAGTGTTAATACGAGACGAATTAAAACTCAGATGAGAGACTAACTACTAGGCCAGCCGATCCCCCCCCCCCCCCCCCCACATTGCTTACCATAGATTCTCACATGACAGCGACTTTAGCATAGTGCATTTTCCACATCCGCATGCAACCGCTCTATACTAGTTGTTACCACCACTGTGAGGGCATACATTTTGCAAAAAGTAACCGCCTTCCTTTCATTTAGTCGTTGCTCAACACAACTTCATCTAGTAATTCAAGGATCATTGCTCAGTATAGAAGAAAACATATGCAACAACATACATGGAGAAAATAGTTGTAGCAATACCCCACATGCTCCTCGGACAATGGTTGGGTCAAGAGAACCTCCAAACTGCAATAGTAATATCAACACATTGACACCATATTTTAATGTGGAACCCTTTCGCCCAGCATAAAACAAATTGGGTGGAAACCACGGGCCGGAGTCACCCAAATCTTCTTCCACTATTATCAAATATGGAACACAACAAGTTTTTTCTCTAGGTGACACCAGAGGCAATCATACATCAAGATTTCTATATGTTGGATAAGAAAAACAAGATTAGGGTTTGCAAGAACAAGGGATTGAAACAATCTTACCCAAAAAATGGTGGAACCACATCTTGAAGGAGAGAAAGTGGTGAATATAATCTTCACAACCTTGGGGATGGATTCCTTTGCTTGATCGGCAAGCTTTTTCCTTCAATCTCCTTGTCTCCCTTTCACTCTCTTGGTTTCCTTTTTTCTTCTCCAATGGATGCTCAACCTAGACTTTTTCGTTCTTCTTGATGGCTACTAGATGGGAGGCTATACATCCCCTTTCCCTCATGTGCAAAGTCGAAAATCACCCTAGGTCATAAACCTAATGGGTAGAGGGCTCTTGCACAACATTGGGCTGCCTAAAAGGCTTCAAATGGTCATCTTCTTACAATCCACATGAAGAGGATATCCCAACACCTCTACCACCGGCCCAACAGCTACCTCGCCACTTTGCGGTGGGCGTTATTGCTACATCGCCTCACAACATGGTCATCCCTCTAACTACTTTGTGGCGCCGATGAATCCCCTCATACCCAGATGACCAACCGTCAACCTTCGAACTCTCCTTCGCTGATGCTGGCATGACCAGACGCATCGTGTATGTCTCCAGCTCGTTCAAGGATCACCTCCACCAAAGGGGTCATGGCTTACCAGGAGGCTATAGCATCCCCATCAGCGATTTCGTACTGCATAGAACCGACTAATGCCTAAATCATTTGTAGGCAACTTACAAATTGCAAACGCGTTTGTGTTTAATGGGTTAACAGACGACGCGTTTGTGTTTGTGTTTTATTGTCTGTAACTTTCACTTGGAGACGAATCTCATAAATTGGCTCCCAAACCTTGTCTTGTAAGGGTAGCTCTCTTCTTATTAAGTATCTTGGATTTCCCTTGCACCACCCTAAAATTAGGAAAGAAGATTTTCAACCTATTTTGATGAGATCATCAAAAGAGCTGTTGGCTAGAGAGGAAAACTAATAGCCCATAGTGGTAGAGTGACTTTGATCTGTCCCTGTCTGGCTAGCATCCCTACCTATATGATAAGTGATTAAATAACCTAAAAGGAATTTCTCTCTGGTTGATTCTCGGATGGCACAATGCTTTTTGGATAATTATGATGGACATCACAAATATCACCTTTCCCATTGGGATCTCCTTTGCATTGTAAAATATTTAGGGGTTTAGGCTTACCTAATCTTTTTGAAGTTAATCTCTACCTTTTAGGCTCTTCGATTAAAAAGAATCAACTGGATTTTGAAGTATAAGACCAAATCTCTTAATATCTGTGTTTGCCCTAATAACATTGGTCTCTCCTTCAGAAAATGGGTTTTGTGGGATACTAAAGCTGAAAAAAATTAGGTATCACTAGAACGTAAACGATGTTAAGAAGATTAAATTTTTGGATGATCTTTGGTTTGGTTATGCTAGTCTAGCTACCCAATTTTGGCAATTGTACATCATTTGTAATTAGCATAACCTTACTATTGTTGATGTATGTAATGGATCTATCCTTAAAATCACCTTTAGAAGGTGCTTTGACCAATAGCTCATGGATAAAGGGCTTGACTTAGCATTGCCAAGTCTTGTTTCTCTGATGATGAAGGTGTGCTTGTTTGGCAACGTGAGTCCAATGAGGTTCATTCTAGCAGTTCTTTGTACAGCTTGGTTATTTTAGAGGGATTGTGCTAGTTCATATGAGTTGCATCTAGATATTGGTTGTGCCACCCAAAATTCACATTTTCTGTGATTATTGGCCAACAACAAATTTTCTACTAGTGATAATCTGGTTAAAAGGCAAAATGTGCCTGATATATCTTGCTTGTTCTGTTGTGATAAAGAAACCTACTCTCATTTATGTTTTGATTGTATTGTTTCTGTTGAAGTTTGGATGAAATTAATGGTGTTGATAATTTAAACTTGATTACCTGCTGGTGGATTAGTAATTCTTCTCACAAAACTGCAACCATTATGAATGATCTTGCCCTTCTAGTTCTGTGGAAAACTTGGAATGACATTATTTTCTTTAACTGTTCTTGTTGATCTGGTTTCAGTATTTCTTTCCCGGTGGAAAATTATCCTGAATCAAGATCCCAGAGCTCACCTTCAAAGAGTGATAGGAGATTTGTAACACATCACAAGGAGTCCCCCAATGCTTCTATGGCTTGAACTTTCCTGAATCTATGCTCTTCCATCGTGCCACTACCCACCCACCTCTTCTTTGAGTCGAGCCTCAGCGCTAAGCTAGCATGATCGAGGTCCCAGTCATTGTCATGTTACCCCAAGAACTGGATATCATAAGTACACTTGACGAATAACTCTCATTGGCATCATAGCTCTGTTAACCAAATCCAGAGCAGAGGTAGCATGCTAACTGAACCTTTCTCCAGAGCAAAAGAAACTGATCAAGCTCATTCTCGGAAGCAATACTATATATGAAGAACTTCCATCCAGTTGGCAATGGATGTCACCAAGCTAATCAATTTGCTTCCTTTTTGTGGCAAGGTCGCAGAGATCAGGGCCCATCTATGCCGCCAATCTTCCATCCAACCATTTATTCTTCCAAGAAGAAGTCATTTTTTGCCCCCAATAGAAATAGTACAACATGCCGCACACAAATATAAGTGTATATGATCGCACTGTGTGGGAGTGCCCTTCCAAGGCATGTCACGTTGATCACATACAAACAAAAACCTGGTTAATCTCAAGGCTATGCTAAAGCACTGAACATGCTTAATGTCAAGCCCCCCATATTTCTTTTTTGGGGGGGGGGGGGGGGGGGGGGGGGGTGCAGTCCAATTGACCATCCACTTTTTTTACAATGTTGCCATGCGCTTCTTTGTCCCCCGCCCAAAATGAAATTCCTTATTGATGGTACATAAAGTCGTCATTACCTTCTGTAGGGTACCGAACGCTGCTAGAAGTACCATATCAGAGGTCACACGAGGAAGTTACCCAGATTCGGGGCTCCATGGAGAAGTAACACCTTACGTCCTTCTATTGGTTTGTATTCATGATGAAGTACCTCGTGCGAGGGGTACAATGGGGGGTGATGTAAGGCTACCGAGTGTATGTTTCTACGGGAGTAGATACAATGGATGGCCCTAGCCCTCACCTTATATAGGTGATGGGTGCTAGGGTTTTACATATGGCCCTAGCCCTCACCTTATATAGGTGGGTGTGTGTGTGCGCGCGCGCGTGCGTGTGTGTGCGTGCGTGCGTGTGCGTGTGTGTGTGTGTGCGCGTGTGCGTGTGCGTATGCGTGCGTGTGTGTGTGTGTGTGTTTTGGCTCTTGAACCTAGGGCCCGTATAGGTTTGTGTGTATACTTTTTTTTTGAGAATGTGTGTGTACATCAATTTATCTTCTTCTACCTTGGAGTGGTACTCGAGCTTCAGCTCGCTAAAGCCGGGCAATATGCCTTCCGTCCAATAGGATTGTACATGTCGAATAGCAGGCCAGTGATGAACAGCTACACCATGACGTTACATCCAGTTTCAAGCTTGGGCTCCTTTAGTTAAAGAAGTTCAAACAATCTTTGCTGCTAAAGCAATAAAAACTTGGCAGGTTTCTGATAACATTGCCATGTTTCTTTCAACTCTTATATGCTAGTTGAGTAATATATGATAAAATGGGACTTTTGTCGCCACTTGACATATTACACACTGGTGGAAAAAAGGCCTTTGGTCGCGGTTCGCAACTGCCATTAGTCGCGGTTGGGCAACCGCGACCAAATAAGCGCGACTAATGCTCCCCACCTTTAGTCGCGGCTGCTTAAGAACCGCGACTAACGGCCCGTCCACGTGGGCGCCAGGCGGCCGTCGGGCGGAGGACCTTTAGTCGCGGTTCTTCTGGCCAACCGCGACTAAAGGCCGCCACAGGTTTAGGGTTTTAGCCCCCCCCCCCTAAACCTGTTTTCTGTTTAATTTGTATTGTTTTATTTCTTTTGTGCTTTATTTTAATTTTGAAGAAAACCCCCTGCCACCACTGCTACTTATCCATTGCCGGCCATCACTGCCACTTATCCATTGCCGGCCTCCACCGCCGGGCACGCGCCGCCGCTTGCCGCCGGCACGCCTGAGAAGCCAAGGAAGGGTGATGCGTCAAGGGCGTCCGCGCGCGCGTGAGCCCAAGAATGGGTCGAGGCGTTGGAGAGCGCGCGCATGTGAAATGGCCGGAGGTGGCCTTGGCGGATGCACTACCAGTTGCGTCGAGGGCGGGCGAGCGAGGCGGCGCTGTGGGCGAGGAGGCCGGTCGGCGGCGTTGAGGGCGGGCGAGCGAGGCGGCAAGTACGAGGCGGCCGGGCGGGCTGCTGTAGGGCGAGGGCGAGCGGGCGAGGGCGGCGACGGGCGTCGGCCGAGGGCGAGGGCGACGGCGGGCGGCGCCGAGGGCGAGGGCGACGGGCGGGCGGCGTCGAGGGCGAGAACAAAGCGACAATCGGAATCGGATAAGACGAGAATCGGACCCTTGTATTTATCCCCCCCCCCCCCTTTAGTCGGGGTTGGCGACGAGACCCGCGACTAAAGGTACCCTTTAGTCACGGGTCGCCTGCCCAACCGCGACTAAAGGGTTTTAATGAGTTTTTATGCGTTCAGCGCCCCACCTTTTAGTCGCGGTTGGTGCGGCCAACCGCGACTAAACCGCCGCAGGTTTAGGGTTTTAGTCCCCCCAAACCTGTTTTCTGTTTAATTTGTATTGTTTTCTTTTTAATTTGTATTGTTTTCTGTTTAATTTGTATTGTTTTATTTCTTTTATGCTTTATTTTAATTTTGAAGAAGTTAAACTAACTATCATGCATTATTATAATATAAAATATGTAATTAACCATCATGCATTTGTTAAACTAACTAGCTACAAACAATATAAATTAAACAATGAACTACACACATGCATATTTTATCAATGACACATCAAAGGTTCATCAAGTTGCTAATCATGATCGAGGAGTGTGGCTCCAACACTTCATGTCATGTTTGTTTCATGCTCTTGGGGCATTTCATCAAACACCTTATGTGCATAAGAGGAACCAAAAGCAAACCTACACCCACTTGTGAAGAGAATGGCTCCAAATGGCTAAGTGTTGGCTGCTTTGGATGGGTATATATAGGGAGGGCTTTAGTTGCGGTTGGCCTGGCAAACCGTGACTAAAGGTGCCCGAAGAGCCTTTAATCGCGGTTGTCCCGGCAAACCGCGACTAAAGACTCCCTCACGTGGCCAGCCGCCACAGCGCCTGGGCCCAGGCCTTTGGTCGCGGTTCACCTCCAGAACCGCGACTAAAGGTCCCATTAGTCGCGGTTCCTACAGCTTCGCGACTTATGGGGCTGGACGGAAGCCTGTTTTTCCACCAGTGACAATTTCGTTATGCAGAGTTTATTGAACAGTTAGACATTAGAAAGTGACACTCACATGGTCCTATCCTCAGAACCTGATAAGTACCGAAATTCTACATCCTCAGGACAACTTGCAATCTTATTTCATTGGTCTGCCGTGCCGTATATTGCTTGATTTCCTTATTAGAGGCTGAAACTTGGTGTTGACAATTGATAACCCCCAATTATCAGAGAGAATTTTGGCAATCATTGACATTTTTTTTAGCCGGCATTTTGCTATAAGGACAGACAGGACAGCTCAGTATGCTGCAATCTGGTTGAGTTGACCAAATTCAAAGAAGTGGTCTGACAGAGGATACATACATGTCAATTAACGGAACTCCTTTGATAATGTACCTCTTATGCTTTCAGCTTCTGATGCTAATTCAAATAATGGCATCCCTGCTAATCAATCAATTGAGAGGTTTTATCCAGCTGGTAGTTTTCACATATACCATATGCACAACTTCTGCATGGTTTTGATCGGTTCGTTGTGATATGACATGCTATCTATTTACTACAACAACGAAGACTAAACCAATACCGATGTTCTTCAAACGAGCAAGAGTAGTTACAGTACATTTTCTAGTCAGAGGTATACACAAATAATAAGCCTGGTGAGAAAAAGGCTTCATTGCACTAATAATACTAAACAGTGAATATGTAAATTTGTGTTCATTATTTGTAGTGCGCTTTAGAACTAGATCTGTTTGGGAGTTGGGATTTCCATTGTCCCCGTCAAAGGAGGCAAACCATCTTCATTTTATCCCTTGTGTGGAGGCTTGAGATAAACACATGGAGGAGATGGAGATGATCTGACTTTTTGGCATTACTGGCATGACCTAGGTTTGTCATTTTCCGTTGAATAACACCCGATTGAGAGGCTTCAATGGAAAAGGATTTAAAGAGATCTTAGCTGGTTTATGCTCCGATGCCGTGGTTATAAGTTGACTCCTTTAATGTTAAACATCTACTTGTCATTTTCCTGTATATTACATATACAGCCGGTGAGTTTTCAGCTTTGATAATTTAATTTAACTGTACGGAATCAAATCTAACGTGTAGGTCTCATGCGATGCAACCAAGAGATGATCAAAGAAGTTTGTGTTGGTGACATCTCAAAAAATTCAATGCTTGATGCAAACATTGACCTTCGTCAGTATAATAGCTGTTGTGTGTCAGTGCGAACTACTGGGATGATGTTGTTAATGAATCCAAATAGTCAAAGGTTAAGCTATCGTCATTCCCGGTTTACAATTATATGAGGGCTTCTGTTTCATTTTGCTCATTCTTTTTAACAGTTATTTTACCACTCTTGACTTTTAGGAAAATTATAACATTGTACACTTCAGGGAGGTTTAGATACGTTGTGTGAGAACGAACTTATTGGATGTACAATTATACTTTTATTCTCGAAATCAAGTAGATATGACTTCCGATGAGTCCTATTCAAGATATGGTCCAGTTTGCCCTAAATTGATGTATATGTTTGTAAAAATGTGTTGCATGCACATGCATCCTTGTCATGCACAAAGTAATCAGCAGCTAAATGACGGTCTATAAATTACTTTCTTTTCTTACCAGGTTCAGGATATATTTTTCGGTCAGGGTTACGCTCCCATCATGAGATGCTTCTGTGAAATAATTCTATTATCATATATATTTACTAATTGAAGGCATCTTTCAAGACCTCTCATTAATCCACATCATCAAAATTAATTAACCGTTGGATTGTAGAATTAACGTTCAGGATAAAAAGAAAACTGATGTAACGCAGATGGTCCCGTACCACAAAAAAGAGGCATGTGACACGTCTAAGGTTTGTGGTATACAAAACAAATAAATCCTATCATATGCTCATTAAAATAAAAAAAATATAGCCTGACGTCAAATAGAAAAACATAGTCTCCATGCAAAAAACAGTACAACGTAAAAAAGAGAATCAACTCCAAACGGCCCAGCTGATTACCCTCATAAAAAAAGACTGGCTCACATCATAATTAACAAGGAAAGTCCCTCGATATAGAAAGAACAATGTAAAAAAGGGAAATAAATCCGAACGACCCGCTGATTAGCCGCACCTTTAAGGTTCTCTTATGTTCATCAAAACAAAAAAGGAAAGCCCCGCGTCAAAAAAAAGGAAAGCTTTCTGACCCACACATTTCAATATCTCTGCGTGCAGAAAAAGGACACTGTGAAAAAAAGAAACAAATCCACCCGGCCCGACTGATTACTGGTATCAAAATAAAAAAATTAGGTTCGCCTCACGTAAAAGAGGAAGAGACAAACCTCTCCATAAAAAGTCCAATGTAAAAAAGAGAGAGAGATCCAAACGACCCCACTGATTACGCGCACCTTTTAAAGTTCATGAAAATAAAAAGGACAGCCCCACGTCAAAAAAAGGAAAACTTCTGTCTGACCTTCGTGCAGAAAAAGTCCAATGTAAAAAAGTGAAAGAAATCCAGGTGTATCGTCTGACCCGCACCTTTGAAGATCTCTTATTTATCCAAATTATGGAAAATAATTACACCATTAGATTGTGCAGTTTATGTAAAAGGAAAAACTTGATGCTCACGTCCCACACATAAGGCATATGACACGACCAACTTTATTAGTGGTATACAAATCAAAAACCATCCGTCCCTTCCCTCAATCAAATAAAAAGGTAAGTCACACGTTAAAAACCTGGGAAAGTCCCCATCCATAAAAAGTCCAACGAAAAAGGAAATAAATCCGCACTACCCCTGCTGATGATCCATAAAAGTCTCCATCAATAAAATATCCTGCCTGTTCAAAAAATAGATGCTGCCTACCAAAATCACTATGGACTCCTCTACGTAGCCGCCGCCTCCTGCTAACTCATATCATGAAGTGAAGGCGCGTACAGATTGGGTTAAGGAGCTCCTATACGCCACTAGATGCTAAATCAGCTCTATCATTGATTATTACCATGTACACAATACTATTCTTTTGACAGACATACTACTTAGAATGTCATACTTACGATTGATGAATTAGATGGATTCACATGATATTCTTCGCATGGTGCCGACTGCTAATGCCTATTACTTACTTATATATAGTACGTCTATGCATATATTTATTTAGGCCTTATGAGTAATAGAAAATTATACCTGTCAAAACATCTTTAAAACTTTGCGGTTACTACAGTAACCAAAAAAACTAGATGCATCTTTCACCACAAATATCTCATATAAACACATGATTACGTATGTCATATATATGTGTAGCAGGAATATAAAGTGTTAAAAAAGCAGGAACAATCATAAAAGAAATGCTTTAAGATTTTTTTGGTAAGCACAACTTAAATCCAAATAATCTATCACACAGTTCCACTACTCTATTCATCATAAACGGAATTTTGTAAGAATTTATTGTTTAAGACAACAACTTAAAATCTGAATAATGTATGACTCAAAAAGTATGAGAAAATATAATCTGTTACATTTTTTTTTGCTACAGTTTGCATATGCTGATAGAAAACCGTGTATGTCCATTGTTTCATTGTCGTCTATAGAAACAAATTCTTTTATAACAAGACTATACATGCAACCCAATGTTCCCAAGGGAGCACTTCTGCTTAAATGTTGTACACATAAAATCTAATCCACAAAGAGGTTTTAAGATAAAATTATACAGTAATTCTGAGGCAAAAACGAAGATGTATGTTTTTTACATAGCGAAATGAACATATATGCTACAGTAGGGAACTTGATTATATACCTATTAAAACTTATATGTAACAAATACATGATACATGCAACAACTTTTGAATTCGTAACCATGTTGTCTACCAATATAATAATAACAATCAATTTTAAAATTTTCATATAATTGTCCAACATTTATAATAGGCGACCACTTAGTCTCATTTAATATTAAAATGCTAGCCCGTGCTGATGCACGGGTTGATGACTAGTTTAGTTAAATGTAATTTGACAAACATTAAAAGATTGAGCTATCAGCAAGCCACAGATGGTTTAACTAACTGCATGAGTTCTAACTTTGTTTTCATACTATACTGCATAGTCACCTTGGCCACTCCTCTCTGATATGCAATTCCCGCATACTAAAAGTTCACAACCACTGAAAGTGGCACATACTAAATTTCGCTAAGGTCACGAAATGATCGATGATTGAAAGCAAGACTCCCCTTGATATATTCCCAGGAAAAACAGGATGATTGAAAAACTAGACTCTATGACTATGTATACAACTGGCCCCCATTTGGTCAATGGTGTGAGATTCTATCATGGACGCCACCAGATCTTGTCTATTCAAGACACATGTTGTGGATATATAGTCAAATAGGACATTTGGATATATAGTCTCCGACTGCTACCAGCGAGAGCATCAAATTCTACATTAATCTCTGTGGGCTATCAAGTCATATATACGTACCAACTCTCACATGGCTCTATGAAGAAACAATTAAGGCCAAATAAACCAAACCATCACCATCGCAGCCAACCCAAGTGCATATATTTGTGACAGTAAAATACATGGAGTTGGAACAGGGTCTGCATGACCTAAGTGGCTAAGTACCAGAAGGAGATACAAGTTCCATGGATATGGTGAAGAGCATGTTGCCGCAGGGCTGAAGGTAATGGCAGGGAAGGGAGATGCACCACTGACAAAAGCACATAAAGATCTCATGGCCCTGCTTGCTTCGGTGCAGGGGAGGAGGCCGGCGGTCTCACCGGAGGCTCTGGTCCAGACGCTGGGCCGGATCTGTGGGGTTGAGCGCAGTCGCGTGCGGGTGGAGGTCACACATCCGGCCGATTTCTTCCTGCATTTTGCATCCACGGAGGACTCCGAGAGGGTCTTCCAGTGCAGAGGCCAGATCCGGTGCGCAGGAGCGTCTATTGCCTTTCAGCGCTGGCATCGGAGTGCGCAAGCTTCGAGCGGCAAGCTCGACTTCTTCTGCAAGATCGGCATCGAGGGCCTCCCGGCGAGCGCGTGGGAGGAAGGTGTGATTGGCCAGCTCATGAACAGCCTTCAAGGCCAGTTGGTCGAGATTCTCCCCCAAGAGTATAGGTGGCAGCTAAATGTCACTGCTTGGATGAGGAATCCTTCCGGCATCCCGAAGATCTACGACTTTGATGTCCCGGAGCCGGTGGGGCTTCCGAACACGGTCGATCCAGACTGGCCGGTGGCGCCCCCTTCTCCAGCGCCCCCAACAGTGAGGCTCACCTTGATTCATCACCTGACCATTCATGTGTTGGATGTGGTGGATAGGACGGTGCCATATTTGCAATTCAACCCCAATTTCGAGCCAGAGGATGACGAAGATCTTACAAGGAGGCACGATTACTCGCGTGACTGCATAAGGGGCAGGATTGATGGTACGGGCAGGGGAGATACTCCTCGTTCTGGTGGTCATCCCTTTGGCGGCCCTGGTGGTCTAGGCATTGCGGGTGATTGGGGCGGGCGTCGTGTGAACGGCTTGCTCGCTCCGGCAGGGGGCATTCCACATCCCTCTCTGCTGGCGGGTGGCTCGGAGCCGGGTCGCCGGGTTGTGTCGTCTCCGCCAATGTCCATCGACCGGTCGCCAAGGCTTTCACCGTCGCCTCCGGCCTCTTCGGGGACGGCCATGGGCTGTGCTGCCGGCTCTGCGGCCACTACGGTTGCGGGCTCCGCGGCGCTTGTGGACACGCCGGGGTCCCTTGCTTCGGCTGCCGCTACGTTGGTGGGCTCGGCGGCCGGGCGCGCCACCCCGCTGGTTGGATGTGGGCTGTTCTGGCGTGTCCTGCTGTCTCGCTCCCCGAGCCTGCCGCGCTCTCCTCGATCGGTATGCTCTACGGCCGTCGGCTCTGCGGCATGGGGTCGCACCCCGGATCTTGCATCGGCGTTGAAACTATGCATCTCGCCACCTCGCCGCCTTTCGTTCAGCCCGGAGAAAACAGTGGAGGACATGATCGGGACTCGGGAGGGCGTCAGTCGGGCTGCAAGACGCGCTGGCCAGCTCGGACGAGGAGGAAGGTGGTGGCGTGCGGGGGCTGGATTTGGATGCCGACAGGCTGTCCATGGGCGATGGCTTGCCGCGCATTCAGACCACCAACAGGCCTGTCAGCCCTTTGGGCAGCAACTCCAGCACGGTGTGCACTTCGTTCACCGTTCCGCTGGAGCCTCATCAGTTGCTGCCTCCAGCTGCGACTGTGCCGCCGCCGGAACCAGCCTTGGGTGTGATGGTCGGACCCAAATCGGCTACTGACACTCTGCTGGAAGGGCTTCTCTCCTCCCCGGCTCCGTCCATTTTGGGCCCAAGACCGGCGGCCTCGGCTCCGGCGAGGCGCAAAACAGCTTTGGCCCCCCAACTTCACCCCTCGGAGGAGCGCCAGGATCAATAAACTCAACGGTGGCAAGCGTATCGGTCCGGTGCAGCGCGCTCAGACGGTGCTGCTTTGCCGCATGGGTATTATTTAAGCTGAAGAACATCTGTCGCAAGAGGCCCTGGACGCGTATCTGAAGCTCTTTGACAAGCAACTTGATGTAGGGCGGAACCCTATGTGGACGATATTTCACGTTTGGAGAGGATCCCTACAAGGAACACGAAGAACGAGCGGAAGAGCACGAGGGAAATCACGGGAAAAATACAAGAGAATCACTTAAACCAACAAGATCAATCACACATGTGCTACATCATGAACATAAAGGGAGATATATGATCCAAAGCCAACAAAGGACGATACAGACGGTAGCCGTTCTTCTCCGTGAGGAGGTCTTGATGATGGTCTTCTCCGCAAAGGAGGTCTTGAATCCAAGGTGGATCTTCTCCGAAGAGGGGCCGCGGTCTCTCTCGTGGAGTAGATCCGATATGGATGAGCGAAGCTCTATCTCACAAATGAGCTAAATCAACGCTAACCCTAACTAGGAGGAGGTGGAGGAGTATATATAGTCTAGGGCCACGAAGGGGTAAGTGAAGGGGTACATGGGCTGCGGCCCAACACATGGCAGCGCACAGGCGCCGGTCGTCCGACGGGTACCGGACGTCCGGTGGCTCGCGAGGGTCCGGTCGTCCGGTACTTGTCGGACGTCCGGCGATTTGGCTCGGGTGTGGATTTGTCGGATTTCCGGACGTTGTCGGTCGTCCGGTGGCTGATGGTCGTCGGACGTCCGGCCTTGGTCGGTCGTCCGGAGCCTGGGAGTCGTCGGACGTCCGGTCCTGGTCGGACGTCCGGCCGCTGTAGCTTCGGGCAGCTTCTTCTCTTGGTCCTTGTACTTGGCGTCCTCGCTAGCTCGTTCGTTGGGTGTGGTGGCTCTGTGGCTTTCCTCCAAGTATCTGATCATGCATAGGACACACGTTGGAGGTAGAAGCCATGTCTCACATGTAGAAAGTGAAGGTTCGGAGAGGAGCGAGTTCACCTTGTGTCCAATGGCGTTTGTTCGAGGTCTCGTCATATGTCCACTTGGGGTGCGGAGAGTAGTCGAGTGTACATGGGGATGAGCGTGGGATGCTCCGCATCATCTCCCTCCCTTGGGAAAGATCCGACCTCGGATCGTGATCCTCATCACCATGGAAACGGTTGTCGTAGACGGACTTGTAGTTGGACGAAGTTGAAGACATGGCGCAATCCAAGTAGTCCAAGGTGTCGCCGGAGTGATAGACATGCAAAAGGAGCAAACACAAGCAAGAATGAGTCCGTCCAAAGGAATTGTTCATGGCAAGGCATGAGATGCTTATCCAAGTGATGTAAAATGACATGTAAAGCATTCATGAGTGAAAATTCATGCATTGGGCACACAAAGGTGTCGTGAATGTGATCAATGCAACCACGGTGCAAAATGATGTCATAATGAGACGGTTTGTCAATAGCATGAATATGACAATGGATGCTCAACATGTGTATGTTATCATGCAATTGTTGGTGGACAAAATGATCATGATATATGAATATGCCATCAAGGTAGATCACAACAAATTTGCTAAGGAAGTGCACAAGCTCATATATCATGGATGACATAGGAATAGGTGCAACAAGACAATCGTAATGTGTGTCAATCCATGCATAGGGTGCAAATTTGTCATGGGACGTGTTGTACCATAGCTCGATGTCGTGGCACTCCTCAACTTGAAGGTCCATAGGGTCCATCTCCAATGTCGGTCCTCCATCCAATATATGTATCATGTAGACAAGAAGAAGGAAACAACAATGAAAGAATGACCCATCCAATATGCATATGTGAGGATGGCTCAAAGGGAAGGAGTTCACCTCAAGAAAGTTTCCAAGGATGTTGGAGTTGTACATTATGTATGCCTTCACATAACCAATATGTCTCATGACGGTATCGCCTTGTGAATCCTTCAAAATGAACGAACATGACAAACACTCAGAAAAACAAATGAGGTTAGCGTAAATGCAAAACCTAACATTCGTGTGGTAAGATACTCAACAAGTGTATGCATCATGCTCATCATAAGAAAGAACAAGGGAGCATTTCATAGTATGGAGGCATATGATGCGATAACAACCAAATACAATAGGCTCAAGTAAACAAGCATGCATCACAAGTAAGTTGTCAAAGTCTCCAAGAGCAATAAGAATAGTATGGTTGCACTCAATACAAGGTGATATAAGAGATGCAACTAATGGAGACAAGAGACAATGATCATGGAAAATCAAGTGAGAGGCATGAACATATATGTCATCAACCCAAGAAAGCGAGTAAGAGTGGAACATGGGTGATGCAACCAAGCAAGCAATCACAGCAATCAAGTCAAGCAAGCTAGTAATGCGAAGATGCAACATACTAGGAGGAATTATGGCAAGCATGTCATTGGTGTAAATAGTGTGCATGAATAATTCACATGACATAGCACAAGCATGAAAACAAGATATGAGCAAAATAGCATCAATGGAATGAGGCACATGATAAACATGGCAATAGCAACAAGGATCTCCACCAAGCATGCAAATACACATAGGAGTATCATAATGGTGAATCATGGGTAGATGCAAACAAGGATCACAATTGCATGGCAAAGGTATAGAAGCAAGCATAGAATGCAAAGTGAACACGGTAAAATGAGCATGAAGAGACAAGTGATATATAGCCCATAGCCGTGTGAGAACCAAGTAGAAGGGATGCGCGTAGTCCTTGCGCGAAGGGAATGGTGGTAAGGATAGTCCATGGGATCCCAAGTCATCATTGCTCTCAAGAGCTTGTTTCGTCAACTCATGGGATTGAGATGTTGACGAGTATACGTGCGTACCTACACAAAACAAAGACAAATGAAAAATTGTGTGTGCGTGGTAGATGTACACATCATCCATCATGATGCGCACATGCATGTGTCGGTTAGCACAAAAAAGCCAATGCTCAAATAAATGAGATGCGTGATATAGAAACATGTCATCCATCATGAGAGGTTTGTTATTATGTATAGCATAAGGGAGACTCAAAGGATGTAATGCATCATGAGAAATATTTAGAGCATTGTTATTCATGCAATGCATATGGTGCAAGCAATCATGGAAATAATGCAAAAGATGGGATGAATCAAAATCTCCAAACATGTATGAGGAAACTATGGGGGTCTCCTCATGAGCATTAATGGAAACATCACATGGAGAATATTGACAACATCCAAAACGAAGCATATTTGGAACAATGTGATCATGGCATGGCATAGTAGATGAATTGCGCAAATCATGTAAAGGAAGTATGGCAATATCATCACAAGAGAAGCAAAAGCCAATGACCATCATCTCGTCATCTATGCCATAAGTGCAAATGGGATTGATTTTAATGGGGCATGCATAGTTACTATGTTGAGATTGTAAAGATGCAATATGGGAGATCTCACTCATAGCATATGACAAGTTCAATGGGTTGTCAAACATGATGTGACCAATAGAATTTTCACAAGATATCCTATGAAGCATAGCATCACAACTAGGCAACTCAACATGCTCATCATCATATTCATCATAAATAGGTAAGTCATGACATGAAGAAGTTGCACTAGCATGAAGCATGGGAATAGGTGGATCAACATCATGAAAGCAATCATTGTAAAGAGAGTCCACTAGTGGGACAAGAGAAGCACCATCACCTATGTTACCTTTGGAGCGTCGCTCATGTGTTGTAGGTGAGGTGTTGAAGATCGTCTCGTTGTCATCTTCATCTTGATGGAACCATGTGGGGTGTGCATCATCGTCCACCATGGCCATCGTTTTTCCCTTTGGAGGGATGGACTCGTCGAGGATAGGCATGTCATCATGTAGGAGACCTAGCACCAAAGAAGAAAACACACTAAGAGTAGAGGTTAAGTCGTTAGAAATCATGGTGGCCTCACATGCCGTCTCAATATGATGCTCTCACTCGTATGGTTGGTGGAGTCACTCAAATGGCGCTCAACCTCACATACGATGTGTGGTATGCTCTCAAGTGTGGGACTAGTGGTGGTCACACTCATCCTCTCATAGGAAATGCACTCAATGTCATATAGGGTGAAGTCACTCATCTCACTCATGGGTTGGTGGATCTCCTCACATGGCAATTGGGTCATCTTATGATATGTGGGTGTCGGAGAGATGTTGGTGCAAATGTCTCCATGCTCAACTCCTATCGCCGCCTTGGTTGAAGGGATAGTCCCATGCTCAACCTTCTTGTCACCGTCTTGTTGTTGGAGGCCCATATGATGTGGCACCTCGTAGCTCGTCTCCATGACCGAAGGGAATTTCCCATGCTCGGCCATCTTCCTTGGGTGGCTTCCGAAGATGGAGGTGTCGCCCTCGCTAGTAGGTAGTCGCCTTGGACTTGATGAAGTCGATGTAGGCGTACACGTGGGAAGTAGGCGAAGATGCCGTACGTCCAAAGGCGAAGATGCCTTGAGAACACTTGCCAAAGATGTCGAAGTTGTTGATGTAGCCGTAGCGCCGTTTTGGTGGTGCTCGTCTCGCGGTCTTCTCTTTTGCTCTTGAAGCTTGTACTTGGCGTGAAGTAGGGCTTGTTGGGACTTGTGCATTTGCGCTTGTGGAGCATCTTCATGATGATGATGTCGGTGTCGTGCTTGAGCTCGTAGTAGATGTCGTTCATCGTCGTCGTGCACATGTTGCTTGGAGGTGACTTGCCCTTCATGACGATGTTGATCACGAATGTGATGGTGGTCGCCATGTAGATGTGGACGAGGACGATTTGCACTTGCATCGTTTCCGCGCTCCGAAGACTTGTGTCTTGAATGTCGCCGCCTTGAGGATGACGAAGGGGAAGAAGACTTGATCAAGGCTCTAATCTCCTCCATCCTTGCATCTTGATCCTCTTTATGTGCGGAAAGCTTCTTGTCGATGTAGTCCCTTTTCCTTGCTTCGGAGAGATGAATGTCGATGGGGAGGTTCTCGATGCGCTCTTGCAATCTTGATTGTGCGCCTTGCATTTGTTGTTGTAGATCGAAGATGGACGCTTTGGTGATGTAGTTGTTCACGCCGTCGTTGTTTTCGAAGACCGGAGATGAAATGCCTTGCCTATCCATCACAAGACTCGAGCAAATATGAGTGGGAGGAAGAGAAGAACTTATACCAAATGTACCTTGACCGATGTTGAAAATGGATCAATGATCACTCAATGTGTAACAAGGAAATAGCACATTGGTACCCATTCTTGTCGGTTTCTCACACCTACACAAGTAAAGCTTATGGTGGAGCTCGGTGAGGATAGTGGCACAAAAATTTGATGCAAAATGTTAGCAAGAGTCAATAATGTTGAAAGAGATTCACAAATTCGCAAGTGAAACAAGTAGACCAATAGCAAAGAATGGCACACGGAAGCACTTTTACGGATAGATAAATGGGGCCGTGCAACCAAGGAATGAGCTCAAAATGTGGAATCCACCAAAAGCGCTCGTGTTGCACAACTCAAGAGAGACGCTAGCACGATTGCTCAATAGGCGGATACGACACTTGTGCACAACCTATAAGATGCAAAATGGATAAACTTTGTATCCCAAGTATGCTATGTATGTATGGTTCCCGGTGTTTCTCAAGATGATCCAAGATGATCGGATATGACAATCTTATATGTAATGTGGTATGATGCTATGGCACTTGCTTACAAGCTCTTTGCTCTCTTTCTCTTTTGCTTAAAAGCTTATTCTCTTTTTTTTTCTGTGGCCACTTTTGCACAATGCACAAACCAAGATAGCTATTGTGTATATGCGGGAACAAACTTGTGACACAATGGATGATATGATACCAATATGATATGGTATGTATGCAATGGATGGTGTAGATCACTAATGTGCACAAGTAGCGTGGCCCGGCAATACTCAAATGGCTAGTCTCGATAGACAAGTGGCCTTAAAATGGGCTAGGGGTTAACAATGCAATTGCAAGGGGAATATACAATGGTGTCGTCGAGGTTACCGTCCTTTGAGATGATGAGTGGCGGTGTTCTTGATGTAGATACCAAGATGATGGAGACTCGTCCCTAAGTAGCCGAACCACCTTAGGAAACGGAAAAACCGCGAACTCAAAATCTCAAATGACAAATGTCAAATGGTGGTAGCGGAATGCGGAAGCTCAATGGGATTGCGGAAATGCAATTATGGGTTATGGTGTACGCAATGCGGAAGTGGCGGTGGTAAGATGGTGGACTATACACGGTGTCGGAGTTGGAAGCACGGTCCCTAAGTAGCTGAAACACCTCACAACACAAACAAAATTGGGTTAAGTTGGGGGTGGAAGTGTATGGTGAGTAAGCCTATGCGGAAGTGGCGGTGGTGGTTGATGAAGAAGCAACCGTCCCTAAGTAGCCGAAACACCTTAGGAGACTCGAATCACAACTCAAACAACCATGAGGAACAAAATTGGTTATGTTGCGGAATTCGGTGGTGGTGTAGCGGATGATGTGGTGGAAGCCCTAGGCAAAGATGCCAAAATTTACAACATTTGATGGAGTCAAATGGTTTTGGTGGTATTTTTGTTGGAAGGGGGATGTCAAGAGCTTTTCAACGATCTAAAGAACGCGAAAATCAAAGTCCGGATGAATTAGTTATGGACAAAACAAAAATCAGCCGAAATCTGAAACTACAGGTTACGGACGTCCGTAAAGGTCGGATGTCCGGGGCATCGGATGTCCGGGGCATCGGACGTCCGGGAAGGTCGGAAATCCGTAAATTCAGCTCTGGTTAAGGGTTCCGGTCATCCGGAAAGGTCGGACGTCCGGTCGTTCCTGGGGCTCCGGACGTCCGTAAAGCATCGGTCGTCCGGTGGGTCGGGGTCAACGCGAGATGCGATTTCGGTGGCGCGATTTTGGGCGGAAAATGGGGATTTTGGGGTCAAAATTGACGAGATTTCGTGGATGAAAGATGGGGAAACTTTGAGAAATGCTAGATCCACTCGAAACCAAGCAAATCTATGGATCAAAATCAACAAAACATCATCCAAACCAACAAATCATAAAAAAAATTGGGGGCTATTTTTAGTGGGGATTTTCGAATTTGGGGAAGAACACAACAAAATCAAGCTAGAAAAATAGGGGTAGGGACTCCAAATTCGTGATCAACCTTGCTCTGATCCAAGATGATGTAGGGAGAAACCCTATGTGGACGATCGTTCACGTTTGGAGAGGATCCCTACAAGGAACACGAACAACGAGCGGAAGAGCACGAGGGAAATCACGGGAAAAACACAAGAGAATCACTCAAACCAACAAGATCAATCACACATGTGCTAGATCGATGAACACAAAGGGAGATACATGATCCAAAGCCAACAAAGGGCGATACAAACGGTAGCCGTTCTTCTCCGTGAGGAGGTCTTGATGATGATCTTCTCCGCAAAGGAGGTCTTGAATCCAAGGTGGATCTTCTCCGAAGAGGGGCCGCGGTCTCTCTCGTGGAGTAGATCCGATATGGATGAGAGAAGCTCTATCTCACAAATGAGCTAAATCAACGCTAACCCTAACTAGGAGGAGGTGGAGGAGTATATATAGTCTAGAGCCACGAAGGTGTAAGTGAAGGGGTACATGGGCTATGACCCAACACATGGCAGCGCCACAGGCGCCCGGTCGTCCGGCAGTACCGGACGTCCGGTGGCTCGCGAGGGTCGATCGTCCGGTACTTGCCGGACTCCGGCGATTTGGCTCGGGTGTGGATGTGCCGGATTTCGGACGTTGTCGATCGTCCGGTGGCTGATGGTCGTCAGACGTCCGGCCTTGGTCGATCGTCCGAACTGGAGTCATCGGACGTCCGGTCCTGGTCGGACGACGGCCGCTGTAACCGGGCAGCGTCTTCTCTTGGTCCTTGTACTTGGCGTCCTCGCTAGCTCGTTCGTTGGGTGTGGTGGCTCTTTGGCTTTCCGCCAAGTACCTGATCATGCATAGGACACACGTTGGAGGTAGAAGCCATGTCTCACATGTAGAAAGTGAAGGTTCGGAGAGGAGCGAGTTCACCTTGTGTCCATTGGCATTTGTTCGAGGTCTCGTCATATGTCCACTTGGGGTTTGGAGAGTAGTCGGAGTGTACATAGGGATGAACGTGGGATGCTCCGCATCACAACTGGCACCGCACCACATCAAGGCTGTAGCTGCTCTCTTCGATCCCGATGGGGCAGAGTTTGACAAGCCTGCGCACGAGGGGTTCGCTGCCTTCTCGTTGCCGGAGTGTGTGGAACCGTGTGGGGCTTAATACCCAGCAGTGGCTGCTCGTGGGATCTCTCACACCTTGATCATGTCTCTAGGTGTGTTGAGCTGGAATGTGAGGGGGTTGAATAACCCCGCGAGGCGTTCGTCTATTAGACTTTTTATGCAATCCTGTAATGCTGCTCTAGTTTGTCTGCAAGAATCTAAGCTTCACAGTGTTGATGCGTCGGTGGTTTGTAATACTCTTGGGCCAGGGTTCGGTGGTTTTGAGGCTCTGCCAACGGTGGGCACCCGTGGGGGCATTTTGATGGCTTGGAAGCCTCACGTGCTGCGTGTCATCGTTGTTCACAGAGGCGAGTACTCGATTACGGCCAATGTTCTGTCTCTGGTGGATGGCAAGGCTTGGATGGTGTCCTCAGTGTATGGGCTACAGGCAGTGGATGACAAGGTGAAGTTTTTGCAGCAGATCGAGCTAATTGGGCAGCAGGTGCAACTCCCTTGGATCGTCAACGGGGATTTCAACCTTGCCAGAGGAGAGGGGGAGCGCAGCTCGGGGAGGGCTGATCGAAGGATGGTCAGTAAGTTCAGGCACACCATAAACTGTCTCAGTTTGCATGATATGCCGCTGGTGGGCAGAAAGTTTACTTGGTGCAATGATCAACAAAGATCAGTCATGGCTAGGCTTGACAGGGTGCTTTTTAACAACGAGTGGGAAGAGGTCTATCCCATCAGTGATCTCATGGCTCTGAGTTCCAATATTTCTGACCACTGCCCTCTGTTGTTGTCGGGTGCGGCCGCCTATCCACGTGCACACCGGTTTCGATTCGAAAATTTCTGGTGCAAACTGCCCGGTTTCTTGGAAACGGTGAAACGAGCTTGGCATGCGGAGGTGGCTAGTTCTGATCCGACGAAAGTTCTCCCTATCAAGTTAAATCGCACAGCTAAAGCCCTTCGAAGCTGGGGTTAGAAGAAGCAGAGCATGTTGAAAGTGTAGTTTCAGATTGCTAATGAGGTAATCCTGCGTCTTGACACGGCACGAGAGTCAATATCTCTCTCGGAGGAGGAAAGAAGACTGAAATCGTTCCTAAAGGGGAAGTGTCTTGCCTTGGCTTCTCTCGAGAGGGTTAGGCTGCGCCAGCGTGCTCGGGTCAGGGACCTGAAGGTGGGGGATGCCAATACCAAATATTTCCATATGAAGGCTAATGGTAGGCGTCGATGACATTATATACCTTACCTGAAAGATGGTAACCGTACTGCCACTAATATGGAGGATAAGCTAAACCTGGCTCGGGAGTTCTTCTGTAATCTGATGGGTTCCTCGTCCCCGTCGGGCTGTTCTCTCCGTCTGGACGCTTTGGGCTTGCACCGGCTGTCGCCGGATTTGGCCCAGGGACTGGAAGTGCCGTTCACGGAAGAGGAGATTAAGAAAGTAATCTTTGATATGCCGTCTGACCGCGCGCCGGGGCCGGATGGGTTTTCTGGGCTGTTTTTCAAGACATGCTGGGAGATTATCGCCAAGGACTTCATGGATGTCATGGCAATGCTGCATGATGGGCGTTTCTACTCCTTTCATGATCTTAACTCCTCCATTCTTACCCTCCTGCCAAAGAAAGAAGACCCCTTGCAGCTGTCTAATTTCAGACCAATTAACCCGATTCATGGGGCAGCCAAAATTTTTGCCAAGGCGTTAGCCATCAGGCTTGCGGCACTATTGCCGTATCTGATATCCCAGGCTCAAAGTGCTTTTGTTTGCAAAAGGAGCATTCATGAGAATTTCAAATTCGTTAGAAATGCAGCGAGGGCTTTGCACCAGAAGAAGAAACAAGCGGTGCTGATGAAAATCGACATCTCTAAAGCTTTTGACACACTCTCTTGGGGCTTTATGCTGGAGGTGTTGCGGGCCAGAGGGTTTGGTGTTTGATAGTGCTCCTGGATCTGCGGCCTGCTGAGTACGGCTACCACCTCGGTGCTCATCAACGGTGAGTTGTCGGCACCATTTGCCCTTGCTCAGGGCGTCAGGCAAGGTGATCCGTTGTCCCCAGCGTTGTTCATCATCGCCATGGACACTCTCCAAGGAATGTTGCTGTGGGCGGCGCAAAGGCAGGTGTTATCAGATATGGGTCTGGGTATGGAGATACCGAGGGCATCCATCTTTGCAGACGATGTGGTTCTCTTCTTTAAGCCGCACTCTAATGACCTTCAGGTGATCTCCGCGGTGCTGCAGTTGTTCGGCCAAGCCTCTGGCCTTCGCATCAACCTACAGAAAAGCTCGGTGTCCTGTATTCGCTGCGAGGAGGACCTTGCATCTTTGGTGGCGGAGCACTTCCAGTGTCAGAAGCAGGGTTTTCCCATCGAATATTTGGGCCTACCTCTGTCAGTTTTCAGATTGAGGCGTCAGGATGTTATGCCCCTGGTGGATAAACTTTCTAATAAAATGAAGGGCTGGAAACCAAAGCTTTTGCCGGTAGTGGGGCGGCTCACTCTGGTAAACTCGGTGCTCATGGCGCTGCCGCTTCACCTAATGGCAGTGCTTCCTCTGCCGGTCTGGGCGATCAAGCTCATAAACAGAAGGTGCCGGGGTTGATATGGAAAGGGGAGGAGGCCATCAGTGGTGGGCACTGTCTAGTGCCATGGGCGCAAGTCTGCACTCCCAAGGAATGTGGTGGGCTTGGTGTACTCAATTTGCGATGGTTTGGTTGGGCAATGCGATGTAGATGGCCTTGGTTGAAATGGGATGAGAACCCCAGGCCGTGGCATCTGCTGCCCGACAGTATAGAAAAGGAGGTCGCGGCGATGTTCAGCGCTGCTACTGCTATCTCTCTCGGCGGCGTGGACTCTGCGAGGTTCTGGACGGACAATTGGCTGCCGAATGGTTGTTCGATTGCCACCTTAGCGCCAGAGTTGTTCTCCTTCGTCATGGACTCTGGTCGTTCTGTCCGTGAGGCCTTGCATAACCAATCCTAGATAAGAGAAATCAAAGGCGGCATATCTGTGCAGGCGCTCGCCCAGTACCTATCTGTCTGGGATATGATGCAGGCCACCAATCTTACGCCAGGTACGCGGGATCGGGCAATCTAGAAGCTTACTAAGGAACAAGTTTTTACGGTCAGCAGCGCGTACAGACTGCTCTTCATGGCTAATGTGCGTTTTGCCTGCAACAAACCAATCTGGAGGTCAAAGGCTCCCCCACGGTGCAAGTTCTTTATGTGGCTAGCTGTTCACGGCAAATGCCTGACAGCAGACAACCTTCTTCGCCGCGGCTGGCCTGCTAATGCATCCTGCCCCCTCTGTCTGTCGGAACCCGAGACCTGTACGCAATTGTTCGTGCATTGCCGATACACGCAGCAGCTTTGGGGATTGCTCAAGCGCAGGTTTGGGGCTGGCTTCATCACGCCAGAGGACAGTTTTAGCGGTATAGAGGAGTGGTGACTCCAGGCCAGAGCCGGCGTTCCTAAACCGATGCGTCGCAACTTCGACACTATTACTATTCTCATGCACCGGAGGCTGTGGAAGGAGAGGAACTCCAGGATTTTTGACCAGGTGGCAAGCAGCGCCGACAGGGTGCTGGATTTGGTCTGTGAAGATATTGCTATTTGGCGTGCGGCCGGTTGTATTGTTGAGCTCGGAGCCTAATCTGAGAGCTTTGGATGTAGCTCTGTGTTTCCGAAAAAAAAACAAAAGGAAACACAGAGCTACATCCAAGGCTGTAATGTATTTGGCTGCTATAGACGGTTTTCAGCTCTAGTACGCCTAGACTGCTAACCAGACTGTACCTCTCTTCTTTCCATCTAATAAAGTTCGGCCATCGGCCCTTCGAGATCTCATGCCGGGACAGGATTCAAAGTTCTTTATATGGGATGCTTTGTTCTTCATTCATCTCAGGGATTTCACACATAATTACATGGCTCTCCACGCGGATGCGTGACGAGAGAAAGATATTGTAAAATGTAAAAGGCCTGCTGAACTGTTGAAGATATATTCTGCTCTTTGAGAATTTCAGTCAAGTAGGAATGTGGGATACAGCGTATTTTTGCTTCCACAATTGCCAGAAACAAATTGCCAGCGTATATTATTTGAGAATGTTGAGCTAATAGACAACCGGAAACTCAGACTCGCTAGAGAATTATGTAATGGGTGACTATGAGTCCATGACCATACGATTGACGCCACTTGCGGTTGAACAGTTCATGAGAAATAACACGTCTTCTCATCAGCTCGACCACCTACAATGAACCTACATAACTCCAATACCGAGAATTTTAATGTTCAGAAACTAGCGGTGATCTTGACCGTCTGATGCCACTTGTGCACATTTTAATGGGAAAAAAAGAAACTCAATCAATAGATGTGATAGGTTGGCACATTGAGGACTCCCATTACTGTGTACGCGGAAGTTGACGGAAGAATACAAAAACAGGCATGTATCGTGGGGTCATGGCATGGGTAAGAGACTTGCTCTCAGTTAAGCAACAGTTTTGAAATTGGATAATTAATACCCCAAATTTCTCAATTGGCTGCCTACTTAATTCTTTCCCCTCCTGTGGATTGTACTGTTGCCAGGCTCCACTTGTTGACGTTATTGTTGAAAATCTCGGCCCCAGATGCCGCCGCATGATGCATCGATGTCAACAGAGGAATCAGTATTGTAATTTATTTGATAAAAAAATCATAAATATAGGATACTCAGTAGTCAGTACACATTTTTTTTCTGCAACGAGGTTAATTATCAGCCAAGAAATTCCAAATTTAATTTTTCATAGATTTGACCCCTCAACTCTGCCTTAATTCTTCTCAGAAGAAGTGTTGCTTTCTGATCTGTACTTATCCTACCATGAGTCTAGGATTCTTGCATGTTAGGAAGCCAACAAGGGCACAGCTAATCTCCGATGCTAGCTTAAAAAATTGGTTCAAGTCACATAAGCATGACGTAGCTTGGGCATCAACTTGAAGCTTCCCTCTCATCATTGCTGGCACTTACTGAATTAATTAACTATCAAGGGCACGTTCTTTCTGTCATGTCAATGTGCTCGTGTGATCGATCTGTTCTCCATGGAGGACCCAACCACCCTATGGGTTCTACTTGCCAAACTCTTGGTGACCTAAACAATATATTTTATCAAGATCAACTAAACTATATATAGGCTCCTACAAGATCACCATGTACACTTTCTGATATGATGACCAAAACTCATGTCACCATTTGAGTAGCCCACTGGGTTGCAGTATAGGTATAAACAAAACCCTTTTAATCTTATCATGCACACATTCTTGCTAGCTTTCATTTGATACCTTGTGCATTCAAAGAAAAAGAGGCAATAGCTGCATCTGAACAAGCAATCAGCCGTCCTAACTTTATGTATCTAATACCTTACTCCTGATGTGGTTCGCGTCTCACGGATCAGGGATTCTTATGTAAATATACACAAGTAGCTAGTCAAGTACAATGCAATTCTTCCTTTAGAACAACTATACAAACTAGGATCCATTCGCAGAAGCAACATAAGTAGTCCCTTGTGTCATGTGTATAAGGACTAGGCTCTACATGGTATACAATATACATAGATAGGCAGGTAATTACTAATTAGATACCTGGTGAAGTCACATAGGGCCGGCCCTGAGGGGGGGCAGAGGGGGCGGCCGCCCCGGGCCCCCAAGTAGGAAGGGGCCCCCGATGGATTTGTGTGATGTTTAGGAAAGAATTGTAATTTTTTGGAAATAATTCTTTCCCGTATTGACAGATTGCCCTGATTCTAAAATAGGTAAGGAATTATTTCCATATAACAGATTGATTGATTGATTTTACGTGTTTGATGTTTAGGGAAGAATTCTTTCCCATGTAACAGATTGACTAATTAACTCTCAATCAAAATGGAAAGAACTGTAACAGACCATTAATTCTGGCATTGCCTCACGCCAATGGTGTTCTAGTCTTTCTATTTCTTCTCTTCCAAAATTTGCAACGAATCGGCCATGCCAATGCCAAGTTCAACGTCAAGTCACCGGCATCGTCTATTTGTGATTTTCGGCTGCTGGACGCGATTAGTGGAGGAAGGTAATGTGATTTTCAAGATTTCATCAACTACCTCTTCTTTTTATACAGACTAGTATGATGGTTCGGTTCATGAAGTTTTAATTCTCGTACATATCTCTCTCACACACTCCAGTTTCCTGTATTTTTTGGGAGCAAAAAAGGAAAACTAGGATTTCTGTTTGTGACTCGTAAGCAGCAGCAAAAGCTTGCAATTTCTATTTTCTAGCCATCAAAGTACATTGTTCCATGCCCTTCCTTGTATATTTAATTAGCAGTGTTCTTAATTTCTTGTATCACTTTTAATTTAGTTGAAAAGTGTCCATCTGACAAAGAGAAAAAAAACATGCATATGAGTTGATTGAGTCCTAGAAAAAGTCTTCTAATGCTTCCTCAGAAATAAAGTAAGCACTTCCTCTAGGGATTGAAGAATTAGCTTTAGTTACTGTTGAAGAACAACGTAGCGAAATATTATAGGATGATAAAAATTTGAGTTGCAGAGAAGTGTAACGAATTCACCTGATAAAAAAAATATCGGTTGAAAAGACTAAAAAATTATATCGATTGAAAAGCGCGAGCAACTTTTATGTGCCCTATTTTTTGAATAGTTGAGATGACAAAGCAACATAAATTATAAATTATAGTGTAAAATGAGTAGTAATTTGTAACTGAAATAGAAAAAAAGCATATATATTTATATGGCTTTAGGGCCCCTTTTTGTTATCTCGCCCCGGGCCCCCGAAATCTTAGGACCGGCCCTGCACATACATAGAAAACTGAAACAAAACGATAGTCAACTTAAAGGATGAATCTGCATTCAACTGAACATGGTAGCCTCACAATTGGTACTCTGCCTACAAGTCAAAATATTGCTGATTGTACACAGCTAATCACCATGTTCATTCTCTAACCTCAAGATATTATGAGTTGAGGTTGCTTTATAAGGAAAGAAGAGTTGTCTTCCGGATTCTGATCCATACACAGGCATCAATGCATACTACCATAGTGCCAATTTTGTACGTCTCATTGTAACAACTTGCAAGTTATATTTCCTTTATCCAAGTCAAACGAGTATATATGCACATGTGACGATAAGAAAAACAAATCAGAGATTAAGACATAATCAACTCGCCACTATAACTCTATAAGTACGAAATAATACTGGTTGTAAACAAAAAGAACCAACCAACGAATGTATTGAATTAGTAATGCTACTTGTTACCTAGGAAAATAGAAGTTCACCCAAATTTTCTTTAGAAGGAATAGAAGAGACAACAAACTTGAAAAGACCCAACACACACATATTTTTCCGAGCAAGCCACCGAATTGTTTAAATCCAGGTTTACCAACTAGTGCAGAACCGGGCAATAGCACCGGTTCGTAAGGCCCTTTAGTGCCGGTTCCCCAACCGGCACTAAAGTGTGGTCACTAAAGGCCCCCCCCCCCTTTAGTACCGGTTCAGCACGAACCGGTGCTAAAGGCCAACCACGTGGCACGAGCCAGCTCCGGGGGCCGGGAGCCCTTTAGTACCGGTTGGTAACACCAACCGGTACTAAATGTTTGTAGGTTTTTGTTTTATTTTTTATTTTTAATTAAATTTGTGTTATCAATTTAATTCTTTTTCGTTTGCTGGTATTTTACGATACTACACATGGTACACGTTCTATATATATATATATATATATAGATATATATATATATATATATATATATATATAATAGAATTTCTAGTAGAACCAATCATGCATATATATATATATATATATCATCAATGTCTCACAAACCATCATATTAATTAATTCACACATACACACATGTATAGCTATATACAATTTGTCCTACATATGCATGTTGCCTTGAGCCAGTGGCATTAGCCTAATTGGTGCCTTGAGCACGATGGGGAAGTGTAGCGGGTAATAGTATTCTCCCTTGGATTTATGACCTGGTCGAGCAAAAATCCCGCTATTTCCTTTTGAAGTGCTTCTCTGGCGCTCCGCTTTCTAGGAGCTTCTCCGCACCTCTGTGAACTATTAAGAAGGAGATCAATATGCATGTGTATTAGTTGTGTGACTAGATATCGATAATGGTGTAAAAATTGTGAATAGTGTTTTGACAAGCGTACCCATTCCTGTCTTTGAGATCTGCTCCTTTCGGACGCCATCATGCGAATGTTCTCGCATAAGCAGAATGCATACAGATCAGACCCTGCGCCTGCTTCAGGGCCTTTACGAGAATGGAATTTGATCAGATAATAATTAATCAAGCATGATAATTAAAGAGATGGCAGCTAGCTAGCTAGCTAGTACTACTTAATTACTTACCTTGGGTCGAAACCATTTAAGCTTTTGTTTCCATTCGCCTTCCGTGACGCTGATGAACCTTGCCCAAGCCCTGCCCGCCGACAAAGAAAATGAATAAAGGGGTTATTAAATAGTTCATATCATGAAAAATGACGAACTAAATGGGCCGAGATATATAGTTAATAATGATTGAAATTACCTGTTGACTATCCCAAACAAGATGTTATAGTCAGGTTTTTCTGTGAGTAGTGAGTCCAGTATTTCAACTGTTCCGGCGTCAACTTTAATGATACACAAGACCCAGTGATATCTGCATGCACACACGTTTGCATGTCTTAATTGAGCGGGCATATGTAAGCAAAAACATGTAGCTAGCTAGTAGGCAAAAACAGAGAATTTGTAGTACAAGACAGTGTGACTCACTGGAAGTTGTAAGGAAGTAGTATATCTTCATTGTATTTGAGGCGCTTCAAGAACTCTAGCATGTTGTCATACGAATGAAGTGGTCAATCGTTTCCTCAGGCACTTTCTCCCTTGGCGGCGGTGGCGGTTTCGGTGCAAAATGGGCTTCCACCTCGGACTTCGATATGGCTGCGATTTCCTCCTCGGACCTGTCATAAGACCACTGCGGAAGAGGCGTGAGGCTTGGACCATATTTATATCGCTTGCCTCCGCCTGTACTTCCTGTACTACCTCGACTCGTGCCGCCACGCACCATAGCTGTGGGGTGTCTCTTCTGCGATTCTTGAGGCGACGGAGGCCTTGACGGGCTGAGTTGGACGAGGAGGAGTGGCCGCTGAAGATGTGCGGACTTGGAGGAGGAGTGGCCTGAGGTTGTGCCGGACTTGGAGGAGGAGTGGACGTCGGCTGTGGCGGACTTGGAGGAGGAGGAGTGGCCTGACACTTTGCCGGACTTGGAGGAGGAGTGGCCTGACACTTTGCCGGACTTGGTGGACTTGCAGGAGCGGGAGACTGCTGACTCGGTGGCAGACTTCGACGAGGAGTCGGATGACGCGGTGTCGGTGGCCTTCAAAAGATGATGTAATCCTTTTTCCATAGGATGATACGATGGTTGGCGTCTCCGAGAAAGCGCTCGTCCTCACATCCAGGAATGCTAATCTCTAGCCCCGAATATGGCTGCACCACCTCGTCAACCATGACACAAGCATAGCCCTCTGGAATCGGGATGCAATGGTAGGTTGCTTTGGGGGTAATTGGAAAAGCAACGCCGTCCGCCACCTTCATGGATATGTTCTTCATTTTGACGTGTAGCTCGCAGCTAGTGTTCTCCGTAATGTCATCCACGGGGTATCTACCCAGCATTGCGTCGTCCGGGGCGGAACCCACACTGCTTTTCTGCATGGATGGGGCGGTGCTCTCCAATGCTGGATCATCCGTTAGCTGCTGCAGCTGCTGAGACCCCCTTTGCTGGCTAAGTGAGTCGATTTGCTCCTGCTGCCGCTGGAATTTGACTGCCAAATCATCCGCTAGCTGCTGCAGCTGCTGAGACCCCTTTGCTGGCTAAGTGAGTCGATCTGCTCTTGCTGCCGCTGGAATTTGACTGCCAATTCCGCTTGACTTGCTTCTAGGCCTTGAAGGCGTTCATAGTCCCGCTTCCTCTGCTCCTCCTCCATCTTCCTCTTCTTCTCCTCCGCAATCTTCTTTCGCACGGGTTACGTAGTCGTTGTTCGGTCTGAAAACCCCTCATACCACGGAATAGCGCCCTTGCCTCGTGTTCTTCCCGGTGTTCAGGATTTCCCAGCACGCAGCGTAAGCTCGTCGTTCTCTCTGTTGGGCTGGAACACCCCGATCGTGCCTCTTCTATTGCAACAAGTATCGCATCGTCGGCTCCGTTCGAGACATGCATTCGTTGAAACTTTGCCTGTCTTGGGTCCAACTCCCCCATGCGCATAGAACCAAGTCACGCACTGGGGCCAGCTCTTAGTATCCGGAGTGACACCTGCATCCTCCATCTCTTTCTCAGACTTATCCCACTTAGGCATTGCCACCGCACAGCCACCTGGCCCCAGCTTATGGAACTTATCCTTTTTTTCGGCATTCTTCTTGTTTATTCTCGACCGTTCCTTAGCTAATTCGAATCCTTGAATTTCACGAAATCGTCCTAATGAGCACGTTGGTTCTCTAGTGTTCCCTCGAATACTGGAGTCTTCCTTCCTCCCTTGACGTACTTGTCCCATTCACGATTATTGTGGTTCTTGAATGCAACCGCCATCTTCCTAAGAGCAGCGTCCTTGACTTTCTGCACATCTGCTTTTGTGAAATGATCTGGTAGGGTGAAATGTTCCAGGAGAGTATCCCAAAGCAGATCTTTTTGATTCTTGTCGACAAAAGTAACATCTGGACGTGGAGCAGCGTCCTCTTTGCCTTTTTGTCCTTTGTCTTTTGCTGGCTCTCTCCATTCTTGAAGGGAGATCGGAAGTTGGTCCTTCACAACAACTCCGCACTGACGAATGAACTTGTCCGCAATCTTCTTAGGCGCTAATGGTTCGCCATTAGGTCTGACTGTTGGGGAACGTAGTAATTTCAAAAAAATTCCTACGATCACGCAAGACCATGGTGATGGCATAGCAACGAGAGGGGAGAGTGTCCGTCCACGTACCCTCGTAGACCGAAAGCGGAAGCGTTATAACAACGCGGTTGATGTAGTCGGACGTCTTCACGATCCGACCGATCCAAGCACCGAACGTCACGGCACCTCCGAGTTACGCACGCGTTCAGCTCGATGGCGATCCCGGACTCCGATCCGCAAAGTGTCGGGATGAGTTCCGTCGACGACGGCGTGGTGACGATGTTGATGCTCCACCGACGCAGGGCTTCGCCTAAGCTCATGACGATATGACTTCTCCGGCGCAGGGCTTCGCCTAAGCTCCGACGATATGACCGAAGTGGAATATGGTGGAAGGGCACCGCTGACGGCTAAGGAAAGATCCGTAGATCAACTTGTGTGTCTTGGGGTGCCCCTGCCCCGTATATAAAGGAGACAAGGGGAGGTGGCGGCCCTAGAGGCGCGCAAGGAGGAGTCCTACTCCCACGGAGTAGGACTCCCCTTCTCCTAGTTGGAGTAGGATTGGGAGGGGAAGGGGAAGGGCGCCCCCTCTCCTTGTCCTATTCGGACTGGAAGGGGAGGGGCGCGCAGCCCACCTGGCCGGCCCTTCTCCTTCTCCCTCAAGGCCCATGAGGGCCCATATACCCCAGGGGTTCCGTAACCCCGGTGTTCCGTAACATCTGTTTTCACTCGGAACCATTCAAGTCCAAACATAGGCTTCCAATATATCAATCTTTATGTCTCGACCATTTCGAGACTCCTCGTCATGTCCGTGATCACATCCGGGACTCCGAACAACCTTCGTGCATCAATAATTATAAACTCATTATGAGCATCATCGAAGCGTTAAGCGTGCGGACCCTACGGGTTCGAGAACTATGTAGACATGACCTAGAACCATTCTCGGTCAATAACCAATAGCGGAACCTGGATGCCCATATTGGTTCCTACATATTCTCTGAAGATCTTTATCGGTCAAACCGCATAACGACATACGTTGTTCCCTTTGTCATCGGTATGTTACTTACCCGAGATTCGATCGTCGGTATCCAATACCTAGTTCAATCTCGTTACTGGTAAGTCTCTTTACTCGTTCCGTAATACATCATCTCACAACTAACTCATTAGTTGTAATGCTTGCAAGGCTTAAGTGATGTGCATTACCGAGAAGGCCTGGAGATACCTCTCCGACAATCGGAGTGACAAAACCTAATCTCGAAATACGCCAACCCATCAAGTACCTTTGGAGACACCTGTAGTACTCCTTTATAATCACCCAGTTTCGTTGTGACGTTTGTTAGTACCAAAAGTGTTCCTCCGGTGGCAGGAGTTGCATAATCTCATAGTTATAGGAACATGTATGGGTCATGAAGAAAGCATTAACATACTAAGCGATCAAGCTGTTAAGCTAACGGAATGGGTCATGTCAATCAGATCATTCAACTAATGATGTGACCTTGTTAATCAAATAACAACTCCTTGTTCATGGTTAGGAAACATAACCATCTTTGATTAACAAGCTAGTCAAATAGAGGCATACTAGTGACATCTTGTTTGTCTATATATTCACACATGTATTATGTTTCCGGTTAATACAATTCTAGCATGAATAATAAACATTTATCATGATATAAGGAAATAAATAATAACTTTATTATTGCCTCTAGGGCATATTTCCTTGATCTCCCACTTGCACTAGAGTCAATAATCTAGATTACAAAGTAATGATCCTAACACCCATGGAGTCTTGGTGCTGATCATGTTTTGCTCGTGGAAGAGGCTTAGTCAACGGGTCTGCAACATTCAGATCCGTATGTATTTTGCAAATCTCTATGTCTCCCACTTGGACTTGGTCCCGAATGGAATTGAAGCGTCTCTTGATATGCTTGGTCCTCTTGTGAAATCTGGATTCCTTTGCCAAGGCAATTGCACCAGTATTGTCACAGAAGATCTTCATCGGTCCCGATGCACTAGGTATGACACCTAGATCGGAAATGAACTCTTTCATCCAGACTCCTTCATTCGCTGCTTCTGAAGCAGCTATGTACTCCGCTTCACATGTAGATCCCGCCACGACGCTTTGTTTAGAACTGCACCAACTGACAGCTCCACCGTTTAATAAAAACACGTATCCGGTTTGCGATTTAGAATCGTCCGGATCAGTGTCAAAGCTTGCATCGACGTAACCATTTACGATTAGCTCTTTGTCACCTCCATATATGAGAAACATATCCTTAGTCCTTTTCAGGTATTTCAGGGATGTTCTTGACCGCTGTCCAAAGTGATCCATTCCTGGTTTACTTTGGTACCTTCCTGCCATGCTTACAGCTAAGCATACGTCAGGTCTGGTACACAGCATTGCATACATGATAGAGCCTATGGCTGAAGCATAGGGAACATCTTTCATTTTCTCTCTATCTTCTGCTGTGGTCGGGCATTGAGTCTGACTCAATCTTACACCTTGCAACACAGGTAAAAAACCTTTCTTTGCCTGATCCATTTTGAACTTTTTCAAAACTTTATCAAGGTATGTGCTTTGTGAAAGTCCAATTGAGCGTCTTGATCTATCTCTATAGATCTTGATGCCCAATATGTAAGCAGCTTCACCGAGGTCTTTCATTGAAAAACTTTTATTCAAGTATACTTTTATGCTATCCAGAAATTCTATATCATTTCCAATCAATAATATGTCGTCCACATATAATATCAGAAATGCTACAGAGCTCCCACTCACTTTCTTGTAAATACAGGCTTCTCCAAAAGTCTGTACAAACCCATATGCTTTGATCACACTATCAAAGCGTTTATTCCAACTCCGAGAGGCTTGCACCGGACCATAAATTGATCATTTGGAGCTTGCACACTTTGTTAGCACCTTTTGGATCGACAAAACCTTCTGGTTGTATCATATACAACTCTTCTTCTAGAAATCCATTCAAGAATGCAGTTTTACATCCATTTGCCAAATTTCATAATCATAAAATGCGGCAATTGCTAACATGATTCGGACAGACTTAAGCATCGCTTCTGGTGAGAAAGTCTCATCGTAGTCAACCCCTTGAACTTGTCGAAAACCTTTCGCAACAAGTCGAGCTTTGTAGACGATTACATTACCATCGGCGTCAGTCTTCTTCTTAAAGATCCATTTATTTTCAATGGCTTGCCGATCATCGGGCAAGTCAACCAAAGTCCATACTTTGTTCTCATACATGGATCCCATCTCAGATTTCATGGCTTCCAGCCATTTAGCGGAATCTGGGCTCACCATCGCTTCTTCATAGTTTGTAGGTTCGCCATGGTCAAGTAACATGACTTCCAGAATAGGAGTACCGTACCACTGCAGTGCGTATTTTACTCTGGTTGACCCACGAGGTTCGGTAGTAACTTGATCTGAAACTTCATGATCATCATCATTAGTTTCCTCACTAATTGGTGTAGTTGTCACAGAACCATTTCTTGTGATGAACTACTTTCCAATAAGGGAGCAGATACTGATTATCTCATCAAGTTCTACTTTCCTCCCACTCACTTCTTTCGAGAGAAACTCCTTCTCTAGAAAGGATCCGAATTTAGCAACGAAAATCTTGCCGTCAGATCTGTGATAGAAGTTGTACCCAACAGTCTCCTTTGGGTATCCTATGAAGACACATTTTTCCGATTTGGGTTCGAGCTTATCTGGTTGAAGTTTCTTTACATAAGCATCGCAGCCCCAAACTTTAAGAAACGACAACTTTGGTTTCTTGCCAAACCACAGTTCATAAGGCGTCGTCTCAACGGATTTTGACGGTGTCCTATTCAACGTGAATGCGGCCGTCTCTAAAGCATAACCCCAAAGCGATAGCGGTAAATCGGAAATAGACATCATAGACCGCACCATATCTAGTAAAGTACGATTCTGACGTTCAGACACACCATTTCTCTGTGGTGTTCGGGTGGCGTGAGTTGTGAAACTATTCCACATTGTTTCAAATGTAAACCAAACTCGTAACTCAAATATTCTCCTCCACGATCAGATCGTAGAAACTTTATTTTCTTGTTACGATGATTTTCCACTTCACTCTGAAATTCTTTGAACTTTTCAAATGTTTCAGATTTGTGTTTCATTAAGTAGATATACCCATATCTGCTCAAATCATCTATGAAGGTGAGAAAATAACTTGATACCCGCCAAGGTGCTTCAACATTCATTGGACCACATACATCGGTATGTATGATTTCCAACAAATCAGTTGCACGCTCCATAGTTCCGGAGAACGGCGTTTTGTCATCTTGCCCATGAGGCACGGTTCGCAAGTACCAAGTGATTCATAATCAAGTGATTCCGAAGCCCATCAAGATGGAGTTTCTTCATGCGTTTTACACCGATATGACCTAAACGGCGGTGCCACAAATAAGTTGCACTATCATTATCAACTCTGCATCTTTTGGCTTCAACATTATGAATATGTGTATCACTCTGCCGAGATTCAACAAGAATAGACCATTCTTCAAGGGTGCATGACCATAAAAGATATTACTCATATAAATAGAACAACCATTATTCTCTGATTTAAATGAATAACCGTCTCGCAATAAACAAGATCCAGATATAATGTTCATGCTCAACGGCGGCACCAAATAACAATTATTTAGGTCTAAAACTAATCCCGAAGGTAGATGTAGAGGTAGCGTGCCGACATGCGATCACATCGACTTTGGAACCATTTCCAACGCCAAGATCGTCACCTCGTCCTTAGCCAATCTTCGCAATCCGTAGTTCCTGTTTCGAAGTTGCAAATATTAGCAATGTAACCAAAGATCAAATACCTGTACTACTGCGAGTATTAGTAAGGTACACATCAATAACATGTATATCATATATACCTTTGTTCACCTTGCCATCCTTTTTATCCGCCAAATACTTGGGGCAGTTCCGCTTCCAAAGTGTCGATCGCTTGCAATAAAACACTCAGTTTCAGGCTTAGGTCCAGACTTGGGTTTCTTCTCTTGATCAGCAACTTTCTTGCTGTTCTTTTGAAGTTTCCTTCTTCTTCCCTTTGCCCTTTTCTTGAAACTAGTGGTCTTGCTGACCATCAACACTTGATGCTCTTTCTTGATTTCTACCTCCATGACTTTCAAAGATCGCGAAGAGCTCAGAATTGTCTTAGTCATCCCTTGCATATTATAGTTCATCACGAAGCTCTTGTAGCTTGGTGGCGATGATTGGAGAATTCTGTCAATGACACTATCATCCGGAAGATTAACTCCCAGCTGAATTAAGTGATTGTTATACCCGGACATTTTGAGTATGTGCTCCTTGTGAACTATTCTCCTCCATCTTGCAGCTATAGAACTTATTGGAGACTTCATATCTCTCAATCCGGGCATTTGCTTGAAATATTAACTTCAACTCTGGAACATCTCATATGCTCCATGACGCTCAAAACGTCGTTGAAGACCCGGTTCTAAGCCGTAAAGCATGGCACACTGAACTATAGAGTAGTCATCAGCTTCGCTTTGCCAGACGTTCACAACTTCGCTCGGCATCTCGCAGCAGAACTGTCACCCGGCGGTGCTTCGGGGCGTAATTTTTACGTGCAGCAATGAGGATAATCCTCAAATTACGGACCCAGTCCGTGTAATTGCTACCATCATCTTTCAACTTTGCTTTCTCAAGGAACGCATTAAAATTCAACGGAACAACAAAGACGAGCCATCTATCTACATCAAACATAGACAAGCAAAATACTATCAGGTACTAAGTTCATGATAAATTTAAGTTTGATTAATCATATTAAAAAACCTCCCACTTAGACAGACATCTCTCTAGTCATCTAAGTGATCACGTGATCCAAATCAACTAAACCATGTCCGATCATCACGTGAGATGGAGTAGTTTCAATGGTGAACATCATTATGTTGATCATATCTACTATATGATTCACGCTCGACCTTTCGGTCTCTGTGTTCCGAGGCCATATCTGTTATATGCTAGGCTCGTCAAGTTTAACCTGAGTATTCTGCGTGTGCAACTGTTTTGCACCCGTTGTATTTGAACGTAGAGCCTATCACACCCGATCATCACGTGGTGTCTCAAAGACGAAGAACTTTCGCAACGGTGCATACTCGGGAGAACACTTCTTGATAATTTTTAGTGAGAGATCATCTTATAATGCTACCGTCAATCAAAGCAAGATAAGATGCATAAAGGATAAACATCACATGCAATCAATATAAGTGATATGATATGGTCATCATCATCTTGTGCTTGTGATCTCCATCTCCGAAGCACCGTCATGATCACCATCGTCACCGGTAGCGACACCTTGATCTCCATCGTAGCATCGTTGTCGTCTCGCCAACTATTGCTTCCACGACTATCGCTACCGCTTAGTGATAAAGTAAAGCAATTACATGGCGTTTGCATTTCATACAATAAAGCGACAACCATATGGCTCCTGCCAGTTGCTGATAACTCGGTTACAAAACATGATCATCTCATACAATAAAATATAGCATCACGTCTTGACCATATTACATCACAACATGCCCTGCAAAAACAAGTTAGACGTCCTCTACTTTGTTGTTGCAAGTTTTACGTGGCTGCTACGGGCTGAGCAAGAACCGTTCTTACCTACGCATCAAAACCACAACGATAGTTTGTCAAATAGACTCCGTTTTAACCTTCTCAAGGACCGGGCGTAGCCACTCTCGGTTCATCTTAAGTTGGAGAGACAGTCTTCCGCAAGCCATCTATGTGCTAAGCACGTCGAGGAACCGGTCTCGCGTGAAGAGTACGCGTAAGGTTGGTCCGGATCGTCTCGTCCAACAATACCGCTGAACCAAAGTATGACATGCTGGTAGGCAGTATGACTTGTATCGTCCACAACTCACTTGTGTTCTACTCGTGCAAATAACATCAAACCATAAAAACCTAGGCTCTGATACCACTGTTGGGGAACGTAGTAATTTCAAAAATTTTCCTACGATCACGCAAGACCATGGTGATGGCATAGCAACGAGAGGGGAGAGTGTCCGTCCACGTACCCTCGTAGACCGAAAGCGGAAGCGTTATAACAACGCTGGTTGATGTAGTCGTGCGTCTTCACGATCCGACCGATCCAAGCACCGAACGTACGGCACCTCCGAGTTACGCACACGCTCAGCTCGATGACGCATCCCGGACTCCGATCCAAAGCAAAGTGTCGGGATGAGTTCCACAAGACGACGGCGTGGTGGCGATGTTGATGCTCCACCGACGCAGGGCTTCGCCTAAGCTCCACGACGATATGACTTCTCCGGCGAGGGCTTCGCCTAAGCTCATGACGATATGACCAAGTGGAATATGGTGGAAGGGGCACCGCACGGCTAAGGAAAGATCCGTAGATCAACTTGTGTGTCTTGGGGTGCCCCCTGCCCCGTATATAAAGGAGACAAGGGGAGGTGGCCGGCCCTAGAGGAGGCGCACTAAGGAGGAGTCCTACTCCCTGGAGTAGGACTCCCCTCTCCTAGTTGGAGTAGGATTGGGGAGGGAAAGGGGAAGGCGCCGCCCCCTCTCCTTGTCCTATTCGGACTGGAAGGGGAGGGGCGCGCAGCCCACCTGGCCGGCCCTTCTCCTTCTCCCTCAAGGCCCATGAGGGCCCATATACCCCGGGGTTCCGTAACCCCGGTGTTCGGTAACATCCTGTTTTCACTCGGAACCATTCAAGTCCAAACATAGGCTTCCAATATATCAATCTTTATGTCTCGACCATTTCGAGACTCCTCGTCATGTCCATGATCACATCCGGGACTCCGAACAACCTTCGGTGCATCAATAATTATAAACTCATTATGAACTGTCATCGAAACGTTAAGCGTGCGGACCCTACGGGTTCGAGAACTATGTAGACATGACCTAGAACCATTCTCGGTCAATAACCAATAGCGGAACCTGGATGCCCATATTGGTTCCTACATATTCTACGAAGATCTTTATCGGTCAAACCGCATAACGACATACGTTGTTCCCTTTGTCATCGGTATAGTTACTTACCCGAGATTCGATCGTCGGTATCCAATACCTAGTTCAATCTCGTTGCTGGTAAGTCTCTTTACTCGTTCCGTAATACATCATCTCACAACTAACTCATTAGTTGTAATGCTTGCAAGGCTTAAGTGATGTGCATTACCGAGAAGGCCTGGAGATACCTCTCCGACAATCGGAGTGACAAAACCTAATCTCGAAATACGCCAACCCAACAAGTACCTTTGGAGACACCTGTAGTACTCCTTTATAATCACCCGATTACGTTGTGACGTTTGGTAGTACCCAAAGTGTTCCTCCGGTAACGGAGTTGCATAATCTCATAGTTATAGGAACATGTATGGGTCATGAAGAAAGCATTAACATACTAAACGATGAACTGTTAAGCTAACGGAATGGGTCATGTCAATCAGATCATTCAACTAATGATGTGACCTTGTTAATCAAATAACAACTCCTTGTTCATGGTTAGGAAACATAACCATCTTTGATTAACAAGCTAGTCAAGTAGAGGCATACTAGTGACATCTTGTTTGTCTATATATTCACACATGTATTATGTTTCCGGTTAATACAATTCTAGCATGAATAATAAACATTTATCATGATATAAGGAAATAAATAATAACTTTATTATTGCCTCTAGGGCATATTTCCTTCACTGACTGCCTCGATATTGTACTTTACGCCCTCCTTCAAATTTTTGTTCGGGCCTCGTTTCGTCCTTCTGCCTGAAGATTTGCTCGATCCGGATGGCTGAAAGAACAAAGATCGATTCGTTAATATATCTTCAAGTCATTTAAAACATGTGATGATCACCAGAAACCTGCTTATATAAATATATATACCTCGCCGGTCTTTGTTGTTTCAGTATCAACATGTTCTTCGTCATCGTCATAATCGTAGTTCATGACTTCATCAATTCGGTTGTCGCGATCGAATATCATATCACCCTCTCCGGTGTTGTTTAGAAATTCGGAGCCGTCATAATCTTCTTCATTCTGATTATCATCTGGCCCGCGTATCATATCGAACATGGTCTGTTCTTCCTCTCTGTCGGTATTGTCTGCCATAGCTTTTATTTAACTAATTCAAAAGAAATATAAAACAATTTAGTATTCAAATTACATCGTCTCGAATAATAGATATAATCTCGAATACTTCGTCTAGAATAATAGATACAATCTCGAATACATCGTCTCGAATAATACATAATATTGAATAGTACATCACTGGCTAGCTAATTAAAAATCGAATACTACAGAAGAATCTAGGACACTCGCGGTTCCTGCGTCGCGGGCGGTGGACACCCAAAGAGAAGGAACTCTCACAGGATCATAGCTGAAGTGAGATCCCTGAAGATACTGCCAGGTATTGGAGAATCTGCCGCCCTCTAACGCAACCATGTAGCGATGGACGTGCTCGTCCTCCTCCCTGACACGGTGACGTACCTCCTCCGGCGGGGCCGGGTCCCTCCAAGACCAAATTGGCCCACGCGAACGCCACCAAACGAGATCAGGGTCGACGACGGGACCCGGGGCGGGTTCCTCATCAAGCGGCGCGCCCCTCCAGCAGCACCTCCGGTGCCACGGGCGGAGCCTGGGCCCGGACATGGGCCGGCTAGACGTCGTCATGACGGGTCGACGGCGAGGATGCGGGCGGGCATCGTCGAGAACAAATACTAGCTATATGCCCAAAAAAATAATATTTTTTAATGATTGGATTTTGATAACTAAAATTTCTAACATTTCTACTATTTCAAAAATCTATATACTATTTCATACTAATTAAGCATCTAACACTAAAAACAGAAAAAATAATTTCTATACATCCATTAAAAAACAGAAAAACAACATTATATAAAAAATTCCATACTAATTAAACACTATTTATATCCATCTAACATGCATTCATACATATATACTAGTGAAAAAACAATAATCTAAAAATCTAAACTAATTAAACATACAAAATACGTATATACTAATATATACATGCATTCATACATATATACGTGTATGTGTGTGTGTGTTCATCATGCTTGTGTGTGTGTGTATGGGCTCAGAGGGGCGGCGCCCATGGTGGCCGGGGCGAGGGAGAGGGGTTAGAGGGGAGAGCTCACAGCGGGCGACGGCGACGGCGTAGGCGACGGCCGGGGCAGCGACGGGTCGGGCGTGACGCTGGGGGCGGCGACGAGGGACGGCGCGACGGGACGGTCCTGGGCGGCGATGGGACGGGCGGCGACGGCGACGGGACGGGCGGCGACGGCGACGGGCGGCGACGGGATGAAGCGGCGACGGCGACGGGGCGGCGACGGGACGGGCGGGACGGGACGGGTCGGTGACGGCGTCGATCGATCGGGCGGGCGGTTCAATGGGGAAACAGAGGAAGAAACAGAGAGAATGAAATTTTTCAAGTGTTGTATATATAGAAGGCATTTTAGTACCGGTTGGAGCCACCAACCGGTACTAAAGGTCTGTTTTGGCCAGCCAAGCTGCGGAAGCGACCCCTTTAGTACCGGGTGGTGGCACAAACCGGTACTAAAGGCCCCCCTTTAGTACCGGTTTGTGCCACCACCCGGTACTAAAGGGGTGCGCTGGGGCAGGTGCGGTGCGGCAAGTTTAGTCCCACCTCGCTAGCCGTGCGGTCGCTCTCTCGAGCTCCTCTCCAAAGCAGGCCTACTGGGCCTACGTGTTCTTTGTTGCTCAGGTATTCCACTTCTGGCCTTCTGGGCCTGCATCCTGGCCCAACAACAGGTTGGGTTTCTAGTCGTATGCAGGCCGCTACGGCCTAGTAGGCGGGCTTTTTTTTGCTTTATTTATTTTTGTGTTGTTTTTTTTGTGTATTTAGAGTTTCTTTGTGAATATTTTTGCTTTAGGTACAAAAAATTACAAACTTTCTGTTAGTGCCTGTAGTTTTCAAATTTGAATAGTTTAAATTTTGAATTATTTGAAATTAGTGTGAATCACTAGTTTGTGAATAATTTAACTTTAAAAATCAGTAAAGGAATGAAAGAATTTGTTTGCACATAAAATTTCTTCGCGTTTCAAATGCCAAAACACATAACTACCCTAACTATTACAGAGATTCCCCTCTGGGTGTGAAACACAGAAGAAAGTGATGATAGTATAGCCGATCACATCCCAGATCTTTGGGTGTGAAACTTTTTCTTCGCGTGTGTCCCTTTGCGCCGTGACCATGGAAAATCTTCATCATTTAACGGGATGCTCGGGTCAATATTCACTGTGAATGGAGAAATTTCATCAAGCTTTTCATAATCTTCTGACTTGTCTGTCTTGTCATCCACTCCCACGATGTTTCTCTTCCCAGAAAGAACTATGTGCCGCTTTGGCTCATCGTGACGATGCATTCGCTTCCTTATCTTTTCTTTTTCTTGGCTTGGTAGACATGTCCTTCACATAGAAAACCTGTGCCACATCATTGGCTAGGACGAATGGTTCGTCTACATACGCAAGATTGTTGAGATCCACTAATGTCATTCCGTAAAGCCGTTCATCCGTTACACCGCCTCGAGTCATACTGAACCATTTTCACCGAAAAAAAAGGACCTTTAAACAACTTCGATAGTCAAGTTCCCATATGTCCTGTATATAACCATAATATGTTTCCTTTTCCGTCTTGGTTTTTGCATCAAAACGGACACCACTGTTTTGGTTGGTGCTCTTCTTATCTTGGGCGATCGTGTAAAATGTATTACCATTTATCTCGTACCCTTTGAAAGTCATTATATTCGAAGATGGTAACTGGGATAGCAAGTACATGTCATCTTCAATAGAGGTGTCATGCATGGTAATGCGGTTCCGCAACCAGCTGGCGAAACTCCTGGTTTGTTCACGTGTAATCCAGTCATCAGACCGCTCCGGTGTTTGGAGCATAGCAAATTCTTGTGTTCATCCATATACGGAGCCACCAAGGCGGAATTCTGTAGAACTGTGTAGTGTGCTTCAGTGAGAGAATGTCCGTCCATACATATTATTTGTTCCCCTCCTAGCCGCGATTCAGGTACACCAATCGGCTTAAGGTCAGGAATAAAGTCAATACAAAACTCAATGACCTCCTCATTTTTATGGCCCTTGGAGATGCTTCCTTCTGGCCTAGCACGGTTATGAACATATTTCTTTAAGACTCCCATGAACCTCTCAAAGGGGAACATATTGTGTAGAAATACATGACCCAAAATGTTAATCTCTTCAAGATAGGTGAACTAGGGCGTGCGTCATGATGTTGAAGAAGGATGGTGGGAACACCAACTCAAATCGACAAGACATTGCACCAAATCATTCTGTAACCTTGGTATGATTTCTGGAGCGATTACCTTCTCGAGAGATTGCATTGAGAAATGCACATAGCTTCACAATGGCTAATCGAACGCTTTTCCGGTAGAAGCCCCTCAATGCAACCGGAAGCAGTTGCGTCATAATCACGTGGCAGTCATGAGACTTTAGGTTACGGAACTTTTCTCTGCCATGTTTATTATTCCCTTTATATTCGACGAGAAGCCAGACGATACCTTAATACTGAGCAGGCATTCAAAGAAGATTTCCTTCTCTTCTTTGGTAAGAGAGTAGCTTGCATGACCCTGATATATGCCGTCTTCTCCGTGCATACGTTGCTGGTCCTCCCGTGCCTCAGGTTTATCTTTTGTCTTCCCATACACGCCCAAGAAGCCAAGCAGCGTCACGCAAAGATTCTTCGTCACGTGCATCACATCGATTGCAGAGCGGACCTCTAGGTCTTTCCATTATGGCAGGTCCCAAAATATAGATTTCTTCTTCCACATGGGTGCGCGTCCGTCAGCGTACTTTGGAACAGGTTGTCCGCCAGGACCCTTTCCAAATATCACCTTCAAATCCTTGACCATATCATGTACATCAGCACCAGTACGGTGGCGAGGCTTCATCCGGTGATCCGCCTCACCTTTGAAATGCTTGCCTTTCTTTCTTACGGGATGCCTACTCGGAAGAAATCGACGATGTCCCAGGTACACATTCTTCATACAACTATTCAAATATATACTGTCGGTATCATCCAAACAGTGCGTGCATCCGCGGTATCCCTTGTTTGTCTGTCCTGAAAGGTTACTGAGAGCAGGCCAATGATTGATGGTCACGAACAGCAACACCTTTAGGTCAAATTCTTCCCCCATGTGCTCATCCCACGCACGTACACCTGTTCCATTCCATAGTTGTAAGAGTTCTTCAACTAATGGCCTTAGGTACACATCAATGTCGTTGCCGGGTTGCTTAGGGCCTTGGATGAGCACTGGCATCATAATGAACTTCCGCTTCATGCACAACCAAGGAGGAAGGTTATACAAACATAGAGTCACATGCCAGGGTGCTATGGTTGCTGCTCTGCTCCCCAAAAGGATTAATGCCATCTGTGCTTAGACCAAACCATACGCTCCTTGCGTCATCCGCAAACTCCTTCCCGTACTTTCTTTCGATTTTTCTCCACCGCGACCCGTCACCTGGTACTCTCAACTTTCCGTCTTTCTTACGGTCTTCTTCGTGCCATCGTGACGCCTTTGGCATGCTCTTTGTTTTGGAACAAACTTTCAACCGTGGTATTATAGGAGAATACCACATCACCTTGGCAGGAATCTTCTTCTGGGCGCCGCCCTCGACATCACCATGCTCATCGCGCTGATCTTATAGCGCAATGCACCACATACCGGCAAGACAGCGTTCAAATCCTCGTACTCACCGCGGTAGAGGATGCAATCATTAGGGCATGCATGTATCTTCTGCACCTCTAACCCTAGAGGGCAGACAGCCTTCTTTGCTTCGTACGTACTCTCGGGCAATTCGTTGTCCTTTGGAAGCATATCCTTTATCATTACCATCAACTTTCCAAATCCCTTGTCAGATACACCATTCTCTGCCTTCCATTGCAGCAATTCCAGTGTGGTGCCCAGCTTTTTCTTGTCACGTACGCAATTCAGGTACAACAATTTTTTGTGATCCTCTAACATGCGCTGCAACTTCTTCTTCTCCAAATCACTTGCGCATTTTCTCTTTGCATCGGCAATGGCCCGACCTAGATCATCAACGGGCTCATCTGATGCCTCTTCTTCAGCTTCTTCCCGCATTGCCGCCCAGCTTCTTCCCGCATTACCGCTTAGCTTCTTCCCCCATTGTTGTATCATCGTATTCAGGGAACCCATGGCCAGGATAGTTGTCGTCGTCCTCTTCTTCTTCATTGTCTTCCATCATAACCCCTCTTTCTCCGTGCTTGGTCCAAAAATTATAGTGGGGCATGAAACCGGACTCAAACAGGTGGATGTGAATGGTTCTTGACGAGAGTAATTGCGACCATTCTTACAGCCAGCACGTGGACAAGGCATAAAACCATCCGCCCGCTTGTTTGCCTCAGCCGAAGCAGAAAAGTATGCACGCCCTCAACAAACTGGGGAGAGCATCGGTCATCGATACATCCATTGCGGCTCATCTTCATTACACAACACCGAATAGACCAAATTAATACAAGTTCATACATAAAGTTCATACAACACTTAAATGCAACAAACAAATAACTCTCTAGCTAAAGCATTTAAATGCAACAACAAATGCGATCAAGATCACAACTAAGGTAACAATTGATCCAACAGCATAATGATACCAAGCCTCACTATCGATGGCATATTTTCTAATCTTTCTAATCTTCAAGCGCATTTTCTCCATCTTGATCTTGTGATCATCGCATTTACATCGGCAACATGCAACTCCAATTCCATCTTCTCCCCTCAATTCTTTTCAATTTTTCTTTCAAGTACTCGTTTTCTCTTTCAACTAAATTTAACCTCTCGACAATAGGGTCGGTTGGAATTTCCGGTTCACATACCTCCTAGATAAAAATATCTATGTCAACTTGATGGGCATAATTTGTCATAAACACGAAATGCAACAAATAGTTTTGAAAGAGAATATACCACATCCGAATCATAACAAGGACGAGGGCCGACGGGGACGGATATCAAAACCATGGCACTATGTATAACAAACAACGACGGGTAAGATAATTATTATACGAGTAACTATATATCCAAATCACACAAACATCAATTTTTTATATAAAATTTCATGAACAAGAGGCTCACCACAAGGTGGTGCCGGCTGACAGAGACGGTGCGGGCGATCGACGGTGGTTACGACAGAGATTTAGAAGGCACTAAGTAAACCACACCTACATATGCAAACTAAGTGTTATTTTGACCTCAAATTGCATATAAATCAAATACTAGCACATATATATATTTCCACCCAAATTACTAAACTCACAAATTAATAACTATATAAACCAATGCAAGAGCTAATCTAGCAATGAGAGATGAAAGGACAAAGTTGCTAACCTTTGTGATCACTTGAATGGATGGGGCCTTCAAATCTTGACAAATTTTGGGCAAAATGTGTGATGAGCTCGAGGGGAGAAGAGGAAGAACAGAGAGGAGAGGAGAGGGGAAAGGGGGAAGAACAGAGCGAGCTGGACGAAGGGTTTATATGCAGGAGGACCTATAGTACCGGTTCGTGGCACGAACCGGTACTAAAGGTGCTTGAGGGGGCCCAGACTGACAACATCCTTCCACCACCCTCATTAGTACCGGTTCGTGGCACGAACCGGTGCTAAAGGTTAGCCACGAACCGGTGCTAAAGGCTAGCCGTTGGAACCGGCACTAATGTATACATTTGTACCGGCTCTAATACAAATCGGCACTAATGTGCTTCACGTTTGACCCTTTTTCTACTAGTGTACCTACCTCTTGAATTGCTGCAAATTTCAATCCCTGAGCCACCTAACATAGTGCATAGTCCGGCCAATGTAAAATTCAAACACCAAGATTGACCGGCATTCATCTCCCAAATGGAAAATTAGGGAAGTTGATTAAGCTTAGATTAAAAAAAAACAATGCACTTTCTATAGCCGGGTAAATGCAGGATGTAATTATTGAGAATTTTAGCATATAGATGGCTCTGTTGCAAATGGACGACGAGAGCCATAGACATAAAATAATAAGAGAAATTCTTTATTGTAGCAATTGCAATTTTTTCTCTAAAAAAGAAAAGGGATTCTAGGTTGTGAAGCAAAACTAAAGGGGTGTTGATAAAGCGAGGGATGATAGAAAGAAGGAAGAGGAAATAAATAAGATATATGATTCCACTATGTATGGTCTATGAATTACATCATAAAAGGAAGTGTGATAAAGCATCAATACAATAAAAATAATAGAGAATTAAAAAACATCAGTAGATGTTATTCGTACAGTAGGTTTGCAACGAGCAGAAGTTATGGTAAAGGGCGCTGGTAGTGGAAGAGATGCCGCATTACGAGCCATTGCTAAAAGTGGTGTGTGATTAAGTTGTATACGCGATGTAACACCTATGCCGCATAATGGATGTCGACCGCCTAAAAAAAGACGTCTGTAAAAGAATTAACCTGCTTTCAACTTTCATTTCAAGAGAAATAGACGATCCAATGATAAAATAATAGTACTAGTCTATTATGGTTCGAGAGGAGGTAGCAGGATCCACTCAAACACTACAGTGGAAGTGTGTTGTATCAAGAGTAGATAGTAAGCGCCTTCATTATGATCGTTTCATTCTGTCCCCGATCAGAAAAGGTCAAGCAGACACCGTCGATATTGCCTTGCGAAGAGCTTTACTTGGAGAAATAGAAGGAACATGTATCACACGTGCAAAATTTGGGAGCATGCCGCACGAATATTCTACAATAGCATGTATTGAAGAATCCGTACAAGAAATTTTACTAAATTTGAAAGAAATTGTATTGAGAAGTAATCTCTATGGAGTTAGAGACGCATCCATTTGCTCAAAGGTCGTAGATACATAACTGCTCAAGATATCATCTTACCGCCTTTCGTAAAAATCATTGATACGACACTACCTATAGCTAACTTGATAGAGCCCATTGATTTATGTATTGATTTACAGATCAAGAGAGAACATGGATATCAGACAGAACTCAGAAAGAACTATCACGATGGAAGTTATCCTATAGATGTTGTATCCATGCCTGTTCGAAATGTGAATTATAGTATTTTTTTTCTTGTGGGAATGGAAATATTGAAAAACACAAGATACTTTTTCTAGAAATATGGAGTAATGGAATTTTAACCCATTAGGAAGCACTTTATGAGGCTTCTCATAAATTGATTGACTTATTTCTTCCTTTTCTACACGCGAAGGAACAGGGCGCTAGTTTAGAAGAAAATAAAAACAGGTTTACTCCACCCCTTTTTACTTTTCAAAAAAGATTAACTAATCTAAAAAAACAAAATAGGAATTCCGTTGAATTGTATTTTTATTGATCAATTAGAATCGACTTCATGGACGTATAATTGTCTAAAAAGGGCCAATATACATACACTATTGGACCTTTTGAGTAAGACTTAAGAAGATCTTCTGAGAATTGATCGTTTTCGTATGGAAGTAGAAAACATATATTGGACACTCTAGAGAAGCATCTCCCAATTGATTTAATTAAGAATAAACTCTCATTTTAAATCAATTGCAATTTTCTTCTTCTTCTTTTTCTTGTTAGAATAAAAAGAAAACAATTTAGCATCTTTGGTACAATCTATATTTTCGCGAAATGGATCATAATAAAATGGATTTTTAGGTATCTAGGGAAGATTCACTGGGAAGTAACTATTTCCTAGGTACCTATGATACTTCAAGGTTGAATGAATCAAAAAATATCTAAAAAAGACCTAAAGTTAATGATTTATCAATGGTTAATGTTTCTCCAATTAATACCTAACCAAACAGCTACTACAGTATCGATTAAAAAACGGTCGTAGCTACTGGGCAGCGAAATGGATTTTGGAATTTATTGACATTCTCTAGAAAAGCTACTGTCAATAAGCCTATTGGCACAGAAACCATTAAGAGAACGCCCAATAACTTATTGGGTACCGTATATGGAGTATTTGAAACACGGGAAAGAAGTACCACTTTTGGGTAATATTTCCAGAGGAGTTGCAAACGGATCTGCTGGTTCACCAATCATTGATGGCTCGAGAACCCTAAATCTACATTACATGCAATAGTACCAAGAATTACTACTGGAAAAATATAAAAAAGATCGTTGGGCCATGCGGGTTCCCCATAATAATTATGTCCCATCCCTTTAGCTAATATAGATCTTAATAAATGATCATTTAAGTCTGGTTTCTTTGTTATTTGGATAGGTGAACTCTTAAGGATCCATCCCCCAAAGGAACCGGACATGAGAATTTATCATCATCCGGCTCGAGCAAGAGTGAAAGAAATAAGACCGAGGAAGATTCTTAATGGAATTAAGGTATATAATGACTCAATGACTCTAGGCAAGAAAAGCTTTATTAGATTCTCTTTTCCGACGTTGCAGCTACAACTACTCATTGAAAATAATCCTATTCTTATGGGTAAATGCTCAATATCCAAGTGGGCTTACAAATTTGATCATGATGAATTGCTTTGTGAATTGTCTCATGTCTCTTGATTAGTTGGTATTTATCCCCTCAATATCGCAAGTTTCTTACCTCCAAACAAAATATTATTTGTTACTAATAAAAAATCAAAAAGTTTAGCCTACAATCTTCCTTAGATCCCTTCTTTTACTCCGATAGTATTGCGGATCGCAATCGATGCAAAGAAAATGAATGCATTTCCATACTATAATAAAAAGGTAAGTGTAATAAATAGAGAACTGGATCGTGTCACATGACTTGTTCCATTTCTACTCTATGGGATCTTACGGAGCCTGTTCATGGATGACATGGTTGTAGTTTGACACTAGTGCAGGATGCTGCTAACGCGACACTACGATCAGAGACCCTTTGACGAAACTGTGAGCGATGCATTAATCGCAAACGGTGGTGTAAAAAAACCGTCAAAAAAGGTGCAAAACATTTGCGATGACGGATGCATCAAACACGGTTCAGATTTTTGTTGTATGTGCGATGCAGGGAATACGGTTCAGTTTAATTAATAATTTGCGATGAGGAGGAACAAAAGAAACAGGCAGCCAGATGAAGGCGTGTTCGATATACAGCATACAGTTCACTCGGATGAACTATTTGTGATTAGGCAATACAAAAGAAATGGTCAACCAGATCAAGGTGTGTGCAATAAACATCATGCCGTTCACTCGGATGAACTGTTTGTGTTGAGACAAGAGAACAGAAACGGTTTAATATAACAAGATGTGTGTGATAGGCGGCAAACAGTTCTATAATCAGAAAGTTGTGCGAAGACCGATAATAACACATACGGTTGTTGCTAATATGACGTGTGTGTTCTGAGATGGGATTGCATACAGAACAACAACATATATATATATATATATATATATATATATATATATACACACACACACACATTTATAAGGACATGGTTGCATAACCAAATTAAACATCCAATTACATAGGTGGCTACTACAACCATGGCATTTGCACACACCAAAGTAAACTATTACATGCATAATTTCATAGGTGGCTTCCACACATGACACTTCCACACACCAATAAAGTAAACTATATATTACATGCATGATTAATTAGCATAAAGGATCATCCGATCATCATCTACTTCTTGTGACGCTTGCTCTGCTTGTGGCTCGATCCGGGCTGGTCGATTTGGGTAACGAGGCACTTTCTCATGTCAACGATCTGCCTGTGTATCTCGTAGCATGTGTACACGCTCTTGGCCGTGAACCTGAGGTGAGGTTCATCCAGTCACCGCATCCAGGCCCTATGCCAGGATACGGGACTTGTTCTCTGGGCATCCTGCTTCATCCTTTCGTAGCAGGGGTCGATGATGGCCGAGGCGATTTCGACCAGGGAGTCCTTCTTCATGCTGCACCAGACCCTATAGTGGTCACGGATTTCGACAAGGTTCTGGTAGGCCAAGCCCGTAACACTGAGCACTTTTACATCGTCGGTGGTTTCCATCGTGGCGAACTTGTAGTCAGTGCTGTTGACAAACTTGTTGAAACTGTTGCAAGGCTCTCTAGCCATGAAGTAGTGGTAAATGAGGACATGATGGCGCACGCACAACTGGGCAACGAAAACCTTCTGATCTATGTCGGGACGACCGGCGGTGTACTGAAGGTCGATGCCGATCGACCACCTTGTACTTGTCTCCAGCAAGCAACTGCTCAACGATGTTGATGTAATCGTCCACCACGGTCGGGTCGATGGTGTACAACACCAAGAGATCTGTCTCCCTCGCGTGGGTCTCCACTTATGCTCGCCGAACTCCATTGGAGCGCCCCTAGACATCCCCTCTCTATGTGTCGTCATGGATGTGCTTGTTGTGTTGTGCGGCACGATCGAAAGGTTGAAGAGACTAAGGTTATAATGGCCACGAGAATTAAAGGGGAGGCAGGACGGCCTGGAATATCGATCGGCACGCCCTGATGGCATTTCTAATTCACAGTGCGTAACTCCATCGTGCCGCACGTAACTGCATCGCATGGCAACGCGCGCGGTGCAACCACATGCATATGGGGCCCCCGACGTGATCGTGCGTAGTCCCAACCGCTAGCAGAGCGCGCATGGAGGGATGCGAGCAGAGCGCTCCGCGGTCGCCTCAACGGCGAGCAACCGTATATATGCATATAGCAGTTGAACACGCAAGTAAAAGCTGTCCACAACCCGAGCGCGCCGACGGACGCGAGCAGAGCACACGGCGGCGCCTAACGGCGAGCAGAGCTTGCCGAGGGACGCGAGCAGAGGCCGGCGCCATGTGTGTTGTGGGCAAACACTTGCTGGTATATAACCTCTAATTTAACCAACATAATGTTAATGCATGTTACAAAATTTATATATCTGGAATCTATGTTCAAATACGAATCTGACGATATAATCTTTGGCGACATGCATTCGTATTTTATTAATGAAATCCTACTTATAAACCAGGACGGCCGTATAGTAGTTAATTAAATTGCAAATGTTTTTTTATTAAACGTATGTGTACGTGTCCTTTCGTCCTTCTCTCACACGTCTTGTCACCCCGCTGCCGCAGATGGTTCGGGCGGAAGCTTAAGCAGCACGCGGGGGCGTTATTTTGGCCAAACGGTGCTGAGCCTGTTCCTGCACAACCGTGCAGGTTCCCGCACAAGCTTCCCGCCCGACTCAGTGAAATCCCCCAAAATCCCAATGCTTGTCAGCCTACTATATAAACCGTCACGGCCGGCGAGTCATGCGTCGCATTTTCCCGTCCCTCCCTATAGCTTATCTCGTCTGCTTCTCCCAAAATCGGCAATGGCACCAGACCGTCGTTGTCGCTCAACCACTCCGCCGTCATAAAAGCACAGCTCCAGCTGGGAGGCTACACCGCGGTGGCGGTGCAGTCCCCGGCATAGTGTAGTGCGCGCGACGTCCAAGTTGGGTGTGCGCGGAACATGCACCACACGCCCGGCCGCCGGTGCCCGCCGGCAGCTGTTGCCGGCCGCCGTTGCCACCACAGCTTCGTCGAAAGCCAGGGCCATCGCCCGCTCAGCCGCCGCCACCCGAAGGCGGGAGGTGTCCATCGTGGCCGCCACCCCACTGCCGGCTACCGTGGCCGTCATCCGCTCCACCACCGCGGCCCGAAGGAGGGAGGTTGTGGTCGTGGCCGTCACCCCATCGTCGTCCGCCGTGGCCGCCAGCCCACCGTCGACCGCTGGGATCATCACCTGCTCTGCGACCACCGCCTGTAGGAGGGAGGCAGAGGTGGAGGCCCGCACGTGCGGTAGTGACCTTGCGCACTACATTGAGTTCTTGCGGGAGGAGGAGGAGCGCCTCATCGAGCATGCAAAGAGCCTTACCGCCGCTGCGGTCGCGGCACACGCAGACGCAGAGGCGAGGAATCAGGAGATCTACGAGCAGTCCGGCCGCTTCGAGAGGGGTCGTCTGGAGCGGCAGAGGGCGTTCGAGGTGAGCGTCGCTGAAGGTGCAGCAGCGGCAGGCACCGTATTGCAGTTGTCCAGCTCGTCGGTAGGCTCCTCCTCCTCTTCCTCTTACTATGCACGCTCGGCAGAGGAGAGGCTGCCGGAAGTAGTACAAAGACCCTCCATAGTAGTATTAGTATTTAGGGGCTATTTTGTTCAGTTCATCTGACTATAGATGTGGTGGAACTGTACAACGTACTTAAAATTAGCTAGTATATATAGTTGAGCTAGCTATTTCAGAACGTGGTTGGTGATACGTCTCCAACGTATCTATAATTTTTTACTATTCCGTGCTATTTTATTATCAATCTTGGATGTTTTATAATCATTATATAGTCATTTTATATTATTTTTTGGTACTAACCTATTGACATAGTGCCAAGTGCCAGTTACTGTTTTCTGCATGTTTTTTACACCGCAGGAAATCAATATCAGAAGGGGTCCAAATACCGCGCCAATTTATGATGATTTTTTATGGGCCATAAGGAACACAACGGGCCCTGGTTGCACCTGGGGGAGTCCCGAGGAGGGGACAACCCACCAGGGCATGCCAAGGTGGGTTGTGCCCACCTCGGGTGCCCCCTGGACCGACTCTTTGCTCTATAAATACCCCACTATTCCAGAAACCCTAGAGCAGTCGACAAAATTTTCATCTAGCCGCCGTAGAGTCCAGAACCACGAGATCTAATTTAGACACCATCACGGAGGGGTTCACCACTTCCATTGGTGCCTCTCCGATGATGCGTGAGTAGTTCTTTGTAGACCTTCGGGCCCGTAGTTAGTAACTATATGGCTTCCTCTCTCTCTCTCTGTCTCTCTCTCTCTCTCTCTTGATTATCAATGCAATGGTCTCTTGGAGATCCATATGATGTAAGTCCTTTTTGCGGTGTGTTTGTTGGGATCTGATGAACTTCGAATTTATGACCAGTTATATCTTTGTATATCCATAAAAGTTATTTGAGTTCTTTGATCTCTTATATGCGTGATCTCTTATAGCCTCGTATTTCTTCTCCGATATTTGGGTTTTGTTTGGCCAACTTGATCTATTTATCTTGCAATGGGAACAGGTGCCCGGTAGTGGATTCGATCTTACGGTGCTTGATCCCAGTGACAGAAAGGGAACCAACACGTATGTATCGTTGCTACTAAGGATAAAAAGAGGGGATCCATATTTGCCACAATAGATAAACGGATCTTGTCTACATCATGTCATCGTTCTTATTGCATTACTCCGTTTTTCCATGAACTAAATACACTAGATGCATGCTGGATAGCGGTCGATGTGTGGATTAATAGTAGCAGATGCAGGCAGGAGTCGGTCTACTAATCTTGGACGTGATGACTATTTAATAATCATTGCCTGGATATCTTCATGATTATTTGAAGTTCTATCAATTGCCCAACAGTAATTTGTTCACCCACCGTCTGCTATTTTTTCGAGAGAAGCCACTAGTGAAACCTATGGCCCCTGGGTCTTCTTTCTCATATATTTGCCTTGCAATCTACTTTTTCCTTGCGTTTATTTTCAGATCAATAAAACCAAAAAATAGAAAAATACCTTGCTGCAATTTATTTGTTCCGCGATCTATTTATCTCATCTACAAATTTACCTCACGTCCTTTGCCTATCTTGAGGCGCTGTACCCCGAAAGGTATTGACAACCCCTTTAACACGTTGGGTTGGGAGGTGTTGTTCTTTGTGTGCAGGGGCTGTTTACGTTGTGTTTCTTGGTTCTCCTACTGGTTCGATAACCTTGGTTTCATATCTGAGGGAAATACCTACCAGCGTTGTGCGGCATCATCCCTTCCTCTTTGGGGAAATACCGACGTAGTTTCAAGCAGCATCAAAAGGAATTTCTGGCACCTTTGCCGGGAAGGATCTTCAATATAACCAGGTTCCTAATCACAAATCTCATCTCCTTGCAATTTACATTATTTGCCTCCCGTTTTCGTCTCCCCCACTTCACACAAATTTGTCGTTTTATTCGCCTCTCTTTTTCCGTTCGACGTTTTCTTGTCGGATCTATCCTTTGCCTGCAATCATGAGTGATTTCGGTATGGCACCAACAGATGATGGTCTAACTCCTAAATTTGGACGTACGAGCAACCTGGATGCTAAAACTTTTATCTTGGGGCAAGGGAATGTTATGGGAAAAGAACGTATTCAAGAATTTTTCAATTGTGTTGGGAATATATGTCTTGATGATGCTCCTATACTTAAAAGTACTAGATCTTATGCGGATGCTATTTCAGCACTAGTTCTGAAACTTGAAAGTAAATTTATTCGTACCCATCTTTCTTTGCAAAGATTGTATTTATGAGCTCCATGAAATAAAGAATCCTAGGGCAAAGAAGTTGGCCACCCTCGTTCTTACAAATGAATTTTACTACATAATACGGGAAGTTAGGGAAATCTTTGATTTTTATGGTATGAATCGTGAAAAACCCATGATAGATGAAATTCTTTATAATAGTGATTATGCACTAAGGCATATGCTTGGGGATTATAAGATCTTTGATGAGAATCTTAAAAAGGAAGTCCCCGTTCTAGATATAATCCAACAAGTTTTCAATGTTAATCAACACTACTCTTGGATTGTTGCGGGTAATCAAAGGGGCTATGATGAAAACCAACTAAGAAATGCTAAAGTTTCCATGGATAATATGTTCTATGTTGTGTTTACAAAACCCCATGATGAAAATACCTCTAATAAAAGTGAGAAGAAAAATGATGACAAAACTTAGATCCTTGCTTTATGCCTAGATAAGGGCGTAAAACTATAGCGCTTGTTGGGAGGCAGCCCAATGATTAAAATTTATTTTTGCTTTTTCCTTTCTATTCTTGAGTGTTAGAAAAATTACTCTACTGTTATGATTGTGTTTTTGTGTTTTAATTAGTGTTTGTGACAAGTAAAGCCTTTAGGATCTTCCGGGGTGATAGTTGTTTGATCTTGCTGAAAAAGACAGAAACTTTGTGCTCACGAAAAAAATTATAATAAATCACAAAAAAGAGATTTTTCCATGATTATTTTATCAGAAGATTAATATAGAAATTATGATGGTCTTCCTAATTTGATAGAATTTTTGGAGTTACAGAAGTATTCGAAAGTTCCAGATTACGACAGACTGTTCTGTTTGACATATTCTGTTTTCTTTGTGTTGTGTGCTTATATTGATGGCTCTATGGTTTTCTTTGATGAGTTTTTGCCATAGAAAAGTTGGAATAAAGTAGATATAATACAAAAACAAAATAAAAATTGGTTTGACACAACACTTATAGTAGTGGTTTGCTTTGTTTTACTAACGGATCTCACAAGGGTTTTGTTGAGTTTTGTGTGATTAAAGTTTCAAAGTTTTGGGTTATCTTATGATGGATGAAAGAAGGATAGAAGAGCGTAAGCTTGGGGATGTCCCGGCATCCCAAGATATTATCCAAGAATTAGCAACCAACTAAGCTTGGGGATGCCCCCGAATGGCATCCCCTCTTTCTTCTAACGACCATCAATATTTTACTCGAGACTATATTTTTATTCATCACATGATATGTGTTTTACTTGGAGCGTCTTGTATGATATGTGTCTTTGCTTGTTTTATTTTGTGTTTTAACTCATCAATCCTTGCTGGACACACCTATGTGAGAGAGCCAAAATTATGTCATGACTTGTTAGAATTGCTCTCTATGCTTCACTTAAATTTTTATGAGCAACGGACTTGCTCTAGTGCTTCACTTATATCTTTTTGAGCACGGTGTGCTTAGTATTTTTGAAGAAATGCTCTCTTGCTTCACTTAGATTTATTTTAGAGTTAGTAAAATTTTGAAGAAATTCTCTCTTGCTTCACTTAAATTATTTTGAGAGAAATAAATATGTTATGCTCATGATCTTCACTTATATTTGTTTGAGCTTATGAAAAGCAACACATGAAAATTAGTCCCAAAGTGATAGATATCCAAGAAGGATAAAGAAACAAGAAAATATATGTCATGAAGATCATTGGACAAAATAAACTTGATTCTTAGTAATAGTTTTGAGATATGATGATGTGATATGTGAGTCATCTTGATGAGTAATTGTGCTTAGTAAGAATATTGGTGTTAAGGTTTGTGATTCCCTATGAATGCATGAAAGTCAATAATCATGCAATAAAAATTATATCCTACTTATGGTGCATTATTCGGTGTTAATTATGCTTAATGCTTGCTTAAGTGGTTATTCGTTTCTTGTTTGGTCGCTTCTCAATCTTTTTGCTAGCCTTCATTTTGCACCAAGTATGACCTCTATTTGTGCATCCAAAATCCTTTAAACCAGTTTTGCCACATGAGTCCACTATATCTACCTATATGCGCTATTCTTTTGCCGTTCTAAGCAAATTTGCATGTGCCATCCCTAATTTTCAAAATGAACTTCTCTTTTGTGTGTTTGTTTCGCTCGCGGAACGGTAACGGGTACCTAAAATTTTCCATGCTAGATGTGTTATTCTCACGATGAGTGTTTATTCACTTGTCATTGCACGAGAGTAAGGAAAAGGTATTAGGGATATGCCTAGCCCTGAAATGCAAAAATGAATTTACTTTATGTTATCAAATAATAAATTCCTTGGAAAGTGTTGGTATGGATGGCACTCGTGGATACAGCTAGCCATGGAAAGTGAAAGTTATGGTGGAAAAAGGAATAAACTTTATTTTCTATTTGGGAACCGCCTATGATATATCTAGCATGGAAAGAACAAACTAGGGGACAATATGATCGCACTTAGGTATTGGGTGTAGCTAATATTCGAGTGTGTTTCATGAATGGATCAATGTTTGAGCATGATGGGCTAGGGATAACTTGTTTTAGCATTGATATTTTGAAAGACATGGTTGCTTGTTGATATGCTTGAGTATCTTAATTATTATGTCAAAACTAGACTATTGCTTTGAATCACATAAAAGTCCAAATGTCCATGCTATAAAGAAAAGAATATGATATGACATTATAAACAACACTCCACATCAAAAATTCTGTTTTATCACTTACCTACTCGAGGACGAGCAGGAGTTAAGCTTGGGGATGCTGATACGTCTCCAACGTATCTATGATTTTTGACTATTCCGTGCTGTTTTATTATCAATCGTGGATGTTTTATAATCATTATATAGTCATTTTATATCATTTTTTGGTACTAACCTATTGACATAGTGCCAAGTGCCAGTTGCTGTTTTTTGCATGTTTTTTACATCGCAGGAAATCAATATCAGAAGGGGTCCAAATACCACGCCAATTTACGATGATTTTTTATGGGCCAAAAGGATCACAACAGGCCCTGGTTGCACCTAGGGGAGTCCCGAGGAGGGGACAACCCACTAGGGCGCGCCAAGGTGGGTTGTGCTCACCTCGGGTGCCCCCTGGACCGACTCTTTGCTCTATAAATACCCCAATATTCCAGAAACCCTAGAGGAGTCGACGAAATTTTCATCTAGCCGCCGTAGAGTCCAGAACCACAAGATCTATTCTAGACACTGCTACGTCTTGAGCTTGCGTTGGTTTTCCCCGAAGAGGAGAGGATGATGCAACACAGTAGCGTAAGTATTTCCCTCAGTTTTTGAGAACCAAGGTATCAATCCAGTAGGAGGCCACGCACAAGTCTCTCGTACCTGCACAAAACGATAGCCACTCGCAACCAACGCGATTAGGGGTTGTCAATCCCTTCACGGTCACTTACGAGAGTGAGATCTGATAGAGATAATATTTTTGGTATCTTGGTATAAAGATGCAAAGTGAAAAGTAAAAAAGCAAAGTAAAAACAAAGCAAGTATAAAAGTGATGGAGATTGATATGATGAGAATAGACCCGGGGGCCATATGTTTCACTAGTGGCTTCTTTCAAGAGCATAAGTATTCTACGGTGGGTGAACAAATTACTATTGAGCAATTGACAGAATTGAGCATAGTTATGAGTATATCTAGGTATGATCATGTATATAGGCATCACGTCCGAGACAAGTAGACCGAAACGATTCTGCATCTACTACTATTACTCCACTCATAGACCGCTATCCAGCATGCATCTAGAGTATTAAGTTAGAAACAGAGTAACGCCTTAAGATGACATGATGTAGAGGAATAAATTCATACAATATGATGAATACCCCATCTTGTTATCCTCGATGGCAACAATACAATACGTGCCTTGTAACCCCTTCTGTCACTGGGTAAGGACACCGCAAGATTGAACCCAAAGCCATCCACTTCTCCCATTGCAAGAACTACCAATCTAGTTGGCCAAACCAAACGGATAATTCGAAGAGACTTGCAAAGATAACTCAATCATACATAAAAGAATTCAGAGAAGATTCAAATATTATTCATAGATAAGCTGGATCATAAACCCACAATTCATCGGTCTCAACAAACACACCGCAAAAAGAAGATTACATCGAATAGATCTCCACGAGAGAGGGGGAGAACATTGTATTGAGATCCAAATAGAGAGAAGAAGCCATCTAGCTACTAGCTATGGACTCGAAGGTCTGAAGTAAACTACTCACACTTCATCGGAGAGGCTATGGTGTTGATGTAGAAGCCCTCCATGGTGGATACCCCCTCCGGCGAAGCTCCGGAACAGGCCCCAAGATGGGATCTCGTGGATACAGGAAGTTCCGGCGGTGGAATTAGGTTTTTGGCTCCTGTTCTGATCGTTTGGGGGTACGTAGGTATATATAGGAGGAAGGAGTACGTCGGTGGAGCTTCGAGGGGCCCACGAGGCAGGGGGCGCGCCCTAGGGGGGGCGCCCCCCACCCTCGTGACCGCCTCTCTGGTTCCTTGGCGTAGGGTCCAAGTCTCCTGGATCACGTTCGGTGAGAAAATCACGTTTCCGAAGGTTTCATTCCGTTTGATATTACATTTCTTGAAATCTTGAAAAAGGCAAAAACAGCAATTACAGGCTGGGCCTCCGGTTAATAGGTTAGTCCCAAAAGTAATATAAAAGTGGAAACTAAGGCCCATTATAGTCCAAAACAATAGATAAAGTAGCATGGAGCAATAAAAATTATAGATACGTTGGAGACGTATCAGGCATCCCAAGCTTAATTCCTGCTCGTCCTCGAGTAGGTAAATGATAAAAAGAGAATTTTGATGCGGAGTGATACTTTGGCATAATTTCAATGTAAATCTTCTTAATCATGGTATGAATATTCAGATCCGAAAGATTCAAGACAAAAGTTCATATTGACATAAAAATAATAATACTTCAAGCATACTAACCAAGCAATTATGTCTTCTCAAAATAACATGGCCAAAGAAAGTTATCCCTACAAAATCATATAGTCTGGCTATGCTCCATCTTCCCCACACAAAGTATTTAAATCATGCACAACCCCGATGACAAGCCAAGCAATTGTTTCATACTTTAATATTTTCAAAACTTTTTCAATCTTCACGCAATACATGAGCGTGAGCCATGGATATAGCACTATATGTGGAATAGAATGGTGGTTGTGGAGAAGACAAAAAGAGGGAAGATAGTCTCACATCAACTAGGCGTATCAACGGGCTATGGAGATGCCCATCAATAGATATCAATGTGAGTGAGTAGGGATTGCCATGCAACGGATGCACTAGAGCTATAAGTATATGAAAGCTCAACAAAAGAAACTAAGTGGGTGTGCATCCAACTCGCTTGCTCACGAAGACCTAAGGCATTTGAGGAAGCCCATTATTGGAATATACAAGCCAAGTTCTATAATGAAAAATTCCCACTAGTATATGAAAATGACAAAATGAGAGACTCTCTATCATGAAGATCATGGTGCTACTTTGAAGCACAAATGTGGTAAAAGGATAGTAACATTGTCCCTTCTCTCTTTTTCTCTGATTTTTTTATTTGGGCCTTTTCTCTTTTTTTATGGCCTCTTTTTTTTATTTGTCGTCCGGAGTCTCATCCCGACTTGTGGGGTAATCATAGTCTCCATCATCCTTTCCTCACTTGGGACAATGCTTTAATAATGATGATCATCACACTTTTATTTTTCTTACAACTCAACAATTACAACTCGATACTTAGAACAAAATATGACTCTATATGAATGCCTCCGTGATGTATCGGGATATGCAATGAAACATGAGTGACATGTATGAAAGAATTATGAACGGTGGCTTTGCCACAAATACGATGTCAACTACATGATCATTCTAGCAATATGACAATGATGGAGCGTGTCATAATAAACAGAACGGTGGAAAGTTGCATGGCAATATATGTCGGAATTGCTATGGAAATGCCATGATAGGTAGGTATGGTGGCTGTTTTGAGGAAGGTATATGGTGGGTGTATGATACCGGCGAAAGGTGCGCGGTATTAGAGAGGCTAGCAATAGTGGAAGGATGGGAAAAAGTGTGTATAATCCATGGACTCAACATTAGTCATAAAGAACTCATATACTTATTGCAAAAATCTAGAAGTTATCAAAGCAAAGTATTACGCGCATGATCCTAGGGGGCTAGATTGGTAGGAAAATACCATCGCTCGTCCCCGACCGCCACTCATAAGAAAGACAATCAATAAATAAATCATGCTCCGAGTTCATCACATAACGGTTCACCATACGTGCATGCTACCGGAATCACAAACTTCAACACAAGTATTCTTTAAATTCACAACTACTCAACTGGCATGACTCTAATATCATCATCTTCATATCTCAAAACAATTTTCAAGCATCAAACTTATCTTAGTATTCAACGCACTCAAAAGAGAGTTTCACATATCTTGAATACCAAGTATATTAACATTAAGCAAATCACCATGCTATTAACGACTCTCAAAATAATCTAAGTGAAGCATGAGAGATCAAGTTTCTTTAAAACAAATCCACCACCGTTCTCTAAAAGATCTAAGTGAATCACTAGAGCAAAAATTATCACGCTCAAAAAGATGTAAGTGAAGCACTATGAGCAAAACTATCAAGCTCAAAAGATATAAGTGAAGCACATAGAGTATTCTATCAAATTCCAATTCATATATGGCTCTCTCAAAAGGTGTGTACAGCAAGGATGATTGTGGTAAACTAACAAGCAAAGATGCAAATAATACAAGACGCTCCAAGCAAAACACATATCATGTGGTGAATAAAAATGTAGCTCCAAGTAAATTACCGATGGAAGTGGATTTAAAGAGGGGATGCCTTCCGGGCATCCCCAAGCTTTGAATTTTGATGTCCTTGGATTATCTTGGGGGTGCCATGGGCATCCCCAAGCTTAGGCTCTTGCCACTCCTTGTTCCATAATCCATCAAAAGAATTCACCCAAAACTTGAAAACTTCACAACACAAAACTCAATAGAAATCTCGTGAGCTCCGTTAGAGAAAGAAAACAAAAGACTACTTTAAGGTACTGTAATAAACTCATTCTTTATTTATATTGGTGTTAAACCTACTGTATTCCAACTTATCTATGGATCATAAACTATTTTACTAGCCATAGATTCATCAAAATAAGCAAACAACACACGCAAAACAGAATCTGTCAAAAACAGAACAGTCTGTAGTAATCTGTAACTAACTCAAACTTATGGAACTCAAAAAATTCTACCAACATTAGACGACCTGGAAAATATGTTTATTGATCAGCAGCAATTGGAATCAATATTTTATCACGTTCTGGTGATTTTTAACAATTCGGGCACTGAGCGCAAAGTTTCTGGAAATTACAGCAAGATCAAATAACTATCATCCAAGAAGATCCAATAGGTTTAACTTGGCACAAACACTAATTAAAAGATAAAACCACATCTAAACAGAGGCTAGATGGATTATTTATTCCTAAACAGAAGCCAAAACAAAAAACTAAAAATAAAATTGGGTTGCCTCCCAACAAGCGCTATCGTTTAACGCCCCTAGCTAGGCATTGAGATTTCAATGATGCTCACAAGAAAGACAAGAATTGAGGCACAAAGAGAGCATCATAAAACATGTGACAAACACATTTAAGTCTAACATACTTCCTATGCATAGGCATATTATAGGCAAACAAATTATCGTAGCAAGCAAAAACTAGCATATGCAAGGAAGCAAAAAGGAACAATAGCAATCTTACCATAACGAGAGGTAATTTAGTAACATGAAAATTTCTATAACCATATTTTCCTCTCTCATAATAATTACATGTAGGATAATAAGAAAATTCAACAAGATAGCTATCATATAACATATTCTCAACACGATCCACATGCATGCAAAGTTGACACTCTTCCGAAATAGTGGGATTAATATTAACTAAAGTCATGACCTCTCCAAACCCACTTTTATAAAAAACTTCATAAGATTGAACATTATCCAAATATGTGGGATCTAAAGTTGACACTCTTCCAAACCCACTTTCAATATTATTGCAAACACTATTATCAATCTCATATTCATCATGGGGATTAAATAAATTTTCTAGATCATAAGAAGAATCACCCCAATCATGATCATTGCAACAAGTAGAGGACATAGCAAAACTAGCATCCCCAAGCTTAGGGTTTTGCATATTTTTAGCACAATTGACATCAATAGAATTTATAGTAAAATCATTGCAATCATGCTTTTTATTCAAATATCTATCGTGAATCACTTCATAAAGTACTTCATCACAATTTTTAGATTCACGAATTTCAGGCAAAACCTCATAAAGATAATCTTGTGCACTCAATTCACTAGCCGTAGGTTCATCATAATTGGATATCTTAAAGAGATTAGCAAGTGGATGAGGATCCATAAACTTTTAGCAAGTGAAGATGCAAGCAAAAAGAAGGCACATGGTAACACAAGATTGAACGGAGGAAGGGCGAATAAAACGGCAAGGGTGAAGTGGGGGAGAGGAAAACGAGAGGCAAATGGCAAATAATGTAATGCGGGAGATAGGGATTGTGATGGGTACTTGGTATGTTGACTTTTGCGTAGACTCCCCGGCAACGGCGCCAGAAATCCTTCTTGCTACGTCTTGAGCTTGCGTTGGTTTTCCCGAAGAGGAGAGGATGATGCAGCACAATGAGCGTAAGTATTTCCCTCAGTTTTTCAGAACCAAGGTATCAATCCAAGGGAGGCCACGCACAAGTCCCTCGTACCTGCACAAAACGATAGCTACTCGATACCAACGCGATCAGGGGTTGTCAATCCCTTCACGGTCACTTACGAGAGTGAGATCTGATAGAGATAATATTTTTGGTATTTTTGGTATAAAGATGCAAAGTGAAAAGTAAAAGGAAAGTAAAAACAAAGCAAGTATAGAAGTGATGGAGATTGATATGATGAGAATAGACCCGGGGGCCATAGGTTTCACTAGTGGCTTCTCTCAAGAGCATAAGTATTCTACGGCGGGTGAACAAATTACTGTTGAGCAATTGACAGAATTGAGCATAGTTATGAGTATATCTAGGTATGATCATGTATATAGGCATCACGTCCAAGACAAGTAGACCGAAACGATTCTGCATCTACTACTATTACTCCACTCATCAACCGCTATCCAGCATGCATCTAGAGTATTAAGTTAGAAACAGAGTAACGCCTTAAGCAAGATGACATGATGTAGAGGAATAAATTCATGCAATATGATAAATACCCCATCTTGTTATCCTCGATGGCAACAATACAATACGTGCCTTGCAACCCCTTCTGTCACTGGGTAAGGACACCGCAAGATTGAACCCAAAGCCATGCACTTCTCCCATTGCAAGAACTACCAATCTAGTTGGCCAACCCAAACAGATAATTCGAATATACTTGCAAAGATAACTCAATCATATACATAAAAGAATTCAGAGAAGATTCAAATATTATTCATAGATAAGCTGGATCATAAACCCACAATTCATCGGTCTCAACAAACACATCGCAAAAAGAAGATTACATCGAATAGATCTCCACGAGAGAGGGGGAGAACATTGTATTGAGATCCAAAAAGAGAGAAGAAGCCATCTAGCTACTAGCTATGGACCCGAAGGTCTGAAGTAAACTACTCACACTTTATCGGAGAGGCTATGATGATGTCGAAGCCCTCCGTGATGACGGCCCTCTCCGGCGGAGCTCCGGAATAGGCCCCAAGATGGGATCTCATGGATACATAAGGTTGCGGCTGTGGAATTAGGTTTTTGGCTCCATATCTGATCGTTTGGGGGTACGTAGGTATATATAGGAGGAAGGAGTACGTCGGTGGAGCAACAAGGGGCCCACGAGGCAGGGGGCGCGCCCTGGGGAGGGGGGGCGCCCCCCACCATCGTGACCGCCTCTTTTTTTCCTTGGAGTAGGGTCCAAGTCTCTTGGATCAGGTTCGGTGAGAAAATCTCGTTCCCGAAGGTTTCATTCCGTTTGGACTCCGTTTGATATTCTGTTTCTTGAAATCTTGAAAAAGGCAAAAACAACAATTAAATTTGGGACTCCGGTTAATAGGTTAGTCCCAAAAGTAATATAAAAGTGGAAAATAAAGCCCATTATAGTCCAAAACAATAGATAAAGTAGCATGGAGCAATAAAAATTATAGATACGTTGGAGACGTATCGGGCATCTAAGCTTAATTCCTGCTCGTCCCCGAGTAGGTAAATGATAAAAAGAGAATTTTTGATGCGGAGTGATACTTTGGCATAATTTCAATGTAAATCTTCTTAATCATGGTATGAATATTCAGATCGAAAAGATTCAAGACAAAAGTTCATATTGACATAAAAAATAATAATACTTCAAGCATACTAACCAAGCAATTATGTCTTCTCAAAATAACATGGCCAAAGAAAGTTATCCCTACAAAATCATATAGTCTGGCTATGCTCCATCTTCCCCACACAAAGTATTTAAATCATGCACAACCCCGATGACAAGCCAAGCAATTGTTTCATACTTTAACATTTTCAAAACCTTTTCAATCTTCACGCAATACATGAGCGTGAGCCGTAGATATAACACTATATGTGGAATAGAATGGTGGTTGTGGAGAAGACAAAAAGAGGGAAGATAGTCGCACATCAACTAGGCGTATCAACGGGCTATGGAGATGCCCATCAATAGATATCAATGTGAGTGAGTAGGGATTGCCATGCAACGGATGCACTAGAGCTATAAGTATATGAAAGCTCAACAAAAGAACTAAGTGGGTGTGCATCCAACTCGCTTGCTCACGAAGACCTAGGGCATTTGAGGAAGCCAATCATTGGAATATACAAGCCAAGTTCTATAATGAAAAATTCCCACTAGTATATGAAAGTGACAAAATGAGAGACTCTCTATCATGAAGATCATGGTGCTACTTTGAAGCACAAGTGTGGTAAAAGGATAGTAACATTTTCCCTTCTCTCTTTTTCTCTCATTTTTTTATTTAGGCCTTTTCTCTTTTTTTATGGCCTCTTTTTTTTATTTGTCGTCCGGAGTCTCATCCCGACTTGTGGGGGAATCATAGTCTCCATCATCCTTTCCTCACTTGGGGCAATGCTCTAATAATGATGACATCACACTTTTATTTTTCTTAAAACTCAACAATTACAACTCGATACTTAGAACAAAATACGACTCTATATGAATGCCTCCGTGATGTGTACGGGATATGCAATGAAACATGAGTGACATGTATGAAAGAATTATGAACGGTGGCTTTGCCACAAATACGATGTCAACTACATGATCATGCTAGCAATATGACAATGATGGAGCGGGTCATAATAAATGGAACGGTGGAAAGTTGCATGGCAATATATCTCGGAATTGGTATGGAAATGCCATGATAGGTAGGTATGGTGGCTGTTTTGAGGAAGGTATATGGTGGGTGTCTGATACCGGCGAAAGGTGCGCGGTATTATAGAGGCTAGCAATAGTGGAAGGATGGGAAAAGTGCGTATAATCCATGGACTCAACATTTGTCATAAAGAACTCATATACTTATTGCAAAAATCTAGAGACTTGCAAAGATAACTCAATCATACATAAAACGAATAATTCGAAGAGACTTGCAAAGATAACTCAATCATACATAAAAGAATTCAGAGAAAATTTAAATATTATTCATAGATAAGATGGTTCATAAACCCACAATTCATCGGTCTCAACAAACACACCGCAAAAAGAAGATTACATCGAATAGATCTCCATGAGAGAGGGGGAGAACATTGTATTGAGATCCAAAAAGAGAGAAGAAGCCATCTAGCTACTAGCTATGAACCCGAAGGTCTGAAGTAAAATACTCACACTTCATCGGAGAGGCTACGGTGTTGATATAGAAGGCCTCCATGGTGGATGTCCCCTCCGGCGGAGCTCCGGAATAGGCCCCAAGATGGGATCTCGTGGATACAGGAAGTTGCGGTGGTGGAATTAGGTTTTTGGCTCCTGCTCTGATCGTTTGGGGGTACGTAGGTATATATAGGAGGAAGGAGTACGTCGGTGGAGCTTCGAGGGGCCCACGAGGCAGGGGGGCGCGCCCTAGGGGGGGCACCCTCGTGACCGCCTCTCTGGTTCCTTGGCGTAGGGTCCAAGTCTCGTGGATCACGTTCGGTGAGAAAATCACATTTCCGAAGGTTTCTTCCGTTTGGACTCCGTTTGATATTCTGTTTCTTTGAAATACTGAAAAAGGCAAAAAACAACAATCCTGGGCTGGGCCTCCGGTTAATAGGTTAGTCCCAAAAGTAATATAAAAGTGGAAAATAAAGCCCATTATAGTCCAAAACAATAGATAAAGTAGCATGGAGCAATCAAAAATTACAGATACGTTGGAGACGTATCAGACACCATCACGGAGGGGTTCACCACTCCATTGGTGCCTCTCCGATGATGTGTGAGTACTTCTTTGTAGACCTTCGGGTCCGTAGTTAGTAGTTAGATTGCTTCCTCTCTCTCTCTCTCTCTCTCTCTCTCTCTCTCTCTTGATTATCAATACAACGGTCTCTTGGAGATCCATATGATCTAAGTCCTTTTTGCGGTGTGTATGTTGGGATCTGATGAACTTCGAGTTTATGATCAGTTATATCTTTTTATATCCAGGAAAGTTATTTGTTATTTGAGTTCTTTGATCTCTTATATGTGTGATCTCTTATAGCCTCGTATTTCTTCTCCAATATTTGGGTTTTGTTTGGCCAATGCTACATCGTGAGCTTGCGTTGGTTTTCCTTGAAGAGGAAAGGGTGGTGCAGCAATAGTAGCGTAAGTATTTCCCTTAGTTTTTGAGAACCAAGGTATCAATCCAGTAGGAGGCTGCTGTAAAGTCCCACGCACTTACACAAACAAACAAAGAACTCGCAACCAACGCAATAAAGGGGTTGTCAATCCTTTCACGACCACTTGCAAAAGTGAGATCTGATAGAGATAGTATGATAAAATAAATATATTTTTCGTATTTTATAATATAGATAAGAAAAGTTAAGATGCAAATAAAAGTAGATTGAAAGCTTATATGATAAAAGATAGACCCGGGGGCCATAGGTTTCACTAGTGGCTTCTCTCAAGATAGCATAAGTATTACGGTGGGTGAACAAATTACTGTCGAGCAATTGATAGAAAAGCGAATAATTATGAGATTATCTAGGCATGATCATGTATATAGGCATCACGTCCGCGACAAGTAGACCGACTCCTGCCTGCATCTACTACTATTACTCCACACATCGACCGCTATCCAGCATGCATCTAGAGTATTGAGTTCATAAAGAACAGAGTAACACATTAAGAAAGATGACATGATGTAGAGGGATAAACTCATGCAATATGATATAAACCCCATCTTTTTATCCTCGATGGCAACAATACAATACGTGCCTTGCTGCCCCTGCTGTCACTGGGAAAGGACACCACAAGATTGAACCCAAAGCTAAGCACTTCTCCTATTGCAAGAAAGATCAATCTAGTAGGCCATACCAAACGGATAATTCGAAGAGACTTGCAAAGATAACTTAATGACACATAAAAGAATTCAGAGGAGATTCAAATATTTCTCATAGATAAAATTGATCATAAACCCACAATTCATCGGATCTCGACAAACATACCGCAAAAAGAGTTACATCGAATTTGTCTCCAAGAAGATCGAGGAGAACATGGTATGGCGATCCACAAAGAGAGAAGAAGCCATCTAGCTAATAACTATGGACCCGAAGGTCTGTGGTAAACTACTCACAACTCATCGGAGGGGCTATGGTGTTGATGTAGAAGCCCTCCATGGTCGATTCCCCCTCCGGCGGAGCACCGGCGAAGGCTCCAAGATGGGATCTCGCGGATACAGAAGGTGGCGGCGGTTGAATTAGGTTTTCGTTGGCTCCCATAATGTTTTTGGGGTATGTGGGTATATATTTAGGAGGAAGAAGTAGGTCGGTGGCCGCCCGAGGGGCCCACGAGATAGGGGGGCGCACCCTGTAGGGGTGGGCGCGCCCTCCACCCTCGTGGCTACCTCGGCTGCTTCTTGACTTGCACTCCAAATCCTCTGGATCACGTTCGTTCCAAAAATCACGCTCCCGAAGGTTTCATTCCGTTTGGACTCCGTTTGATATTCCTTTTCTTCGAAACACTGAAATAGGCAAAAAAAAACAGCAATACGGGCTGGGCCTCCGGTTAGTAGGTTAGTCCCAAAAATGATATAAATGTGTAAAGTAAAGCCCATAAACATCCAAAACAGGTAATAGAATACCATGGAACAATCAAAAATTATAGATACATTGGAGACGTATCAGCCAACTTGATATATTTATCTTGCAATGGGAAGAGGTGCCCGGTAGTGGGTTCGATCTTACGGTGCTTGATCCCAGTGACAGAAAGGGAACCGACACGTATGTATCATTGCTACTCAGGATAAAAAAGATGGGATCCATATCTGCCGCAATAGATAAACCGATCTTTTCTACATCATGTCATCGTTCTTATTGCATTACTTCGTTTTCCATGAACTTAATACACTAGATGCATGCTAGATAGCGGTCGATGTGTGGAGTAATAGTAGTAGATGCAGATAGGAGTCGGTCTACTAATCTTGGATGTGATGCCTATGTAATGATCATTTCCTGGATATCCTCATGATTATTTGAAGTTCTATCAATTTCCCAACAGTAATTTGTTCAACCACCGTTCGCTATTTTTCTCGAGAGAAGCCACTAGTGAAACCTACGGCCCCCGGGCCTTCTTTCTCATATATTTTCCTTGTGATCTACTTTTTCCTTGCGTTTATTTTCAGATCTATTAAACCAAGAAATACAAAAATACCTTGCTGCTATTTATTTGTTCCGCGATCTATTTATCTCATCTACAAATTTACCTCACGTCCTTTGCCTATCTTGAGACGCCGTACCCCAAAAAGGATTGACAACCCCTTTAACACGTCGGGTTGCAAGGTGTTATTCTTTGTGTGCAGGGGCTATTTACGTTGTGTTGCTTGGTTCTCCTACTGGTTCGATAACCTTGGCTTCCTATCTGAGGGAAATACCTACCACCGCTGTGCTGCATCATCCCTTCGTCTTTGGGGAAATGCCGACGTAGTTTCAAGAGACATCAGTTGGCAACAATTGGGGAAAATTTTGGTCGGTTCAGCTGTAAATTTGAACTGTTTGTATAAATTAAGCATGATTGCTTAATCTATGAATGAAATCTATGCTTAATTACTGAATTTTAGTTGCAAAAATTAGATAGTGCTAGTGATTTTTAGCTGCATATTTTGACAAATCGCAGTGTTACAAGGATTGACAAATGGCAATGTTACTAGATCAACAAATGTCAATCTTTCCAGTTTGACAAATGGCAATATACCCAATATGACAGATGCAAATCGTACCAAATTGTCTGTACGTGGTTGCACATGGGTCATCCAAAAAAACCGTTTGCGTTCAAGGGAGGTAGAAATCCTGCTTGCCAAATTTTCTCTTGGCCTAGCGTCGAAGTCTCGCTTTGCATACCTTATTCAATCTGAACAGTTTGTGTTGAAGAGATGCACAAATCCTGCGTAGCGAATTTTCCCTTGGCTTACTGCGGAAGACCATAGCTCTCACTTTGCATACATGTGTTCTATCTAAAACGTTTGCAATGAAGAGCTTCACAAATCCTGCTCGGCACATTTTCCCTTAGCTTACTGGGGAAGCTGTCAGTGTACATACGGGTGCTCTATCTAAAATGTTTGCGATGTTAGAGTGGCAGCTAGTTGTTCCAAAATGCCTTTGTTGACTATTATTCGAGTGCGCCTTCTCTCAAAATGGACATGAAAATTACCACAGTATGTCGGGTGGCATTCCATGATAGCATGCCAAGTTTCATGAATTTCACACGAGTTTTGGATTTATTAGAATATAAAAACAAAGTATCTCAACGTTGTGCCGGCAGTCAATAGTGCCCTGGTGTTTGAAATTCATTCCCATTTCTTGCATGGGATCTAAGCATGCACCCAAGGACACATATTTGATTTTTCAACCAATTTATATGCACTTGAGCATGTGCATGTAGTTCAAATTTGAATTATGCACATAAAATGCCAAGAAATCCCAGTTAATATATAAAAATTTCCAAACAAACCCCGAAAAATTCCACAATTTATCACAACACTCCTGTTGCTCTATGTTGACACTAGAATTTTTTTGAAAGCAATAACAGGCAACGGGTATCGCTTCGTCCCCAAAGGTGACCCGTTCCCTACCGAAACCATCAAGCTTGTTGTGAGAAGCTTTGGTTTGTGAGAAGCTTATACCGAAACTTGCCCCAAATGGGACAAAAATTTACGACAGCATGTCGGGTGCCATTCCGTGATAGCATGCCAGGTTTCCTGAATTTCAGACGAGTTTTGGATTTACTAGAATTTAAAAACTAGGTATCTCAATGTTTGCATTCGAGTGACGCTGGCAGGGTGTTCGACATTCATTCCTATTTCTTACATGGGACGTAAGCATGCAAACAAGGACACAATTTTAATTTTTCAACCAATTTATATGCATTAGAGCATGTGCATGTAGTTCAAATTTGAATTATGCACATAAATGCATTGAAAACTCAATTAATGCATAAGAATGTGCTAACGAACCCCGAAAAATTCCAAAATTTAACACAACACTCATGTTGTTCTATGTGGACACCAGAGAAAAAATTGACATCAAGAAGAGGCAACGGCTATCGTTTCGTCCAAAAAGGTGAAACGTTCCCTCCCGAAACCATCAGGCTTGTTGTGAGAAGCTCTTGTTTGTGAGAAGCTTATACCCAAACCTGCCCCAAATGGGACAAAATTTTTACGACAACATGTTGATGCCGCTCCATGAAAGCCTGCCATGTTTCATGAATTACAGATGAGTTTTGGATTTACTAGAATTTAAAAATCAGGTATCTCAATGTTTGTGGCCGAGTGACGGTGGCAGGGTGTTTGACATTCATTTCCATTTCTTGCATGGGACTTAAGCATGCAACCAAGGACACATATTTGAATTTTCAACCAATTTATATGCATTAGAGCATGTGCATGTAGTTCAAATTTGAATTATGCACATAAATGCATTAAAAGGTCAATTAATGCATAAAAATGTCCAAACAAACCTCGAAAAATTCCAAAATTTAACACAACACACCTGTTGTTCTATGTTGATGCTAGAGCAAAAATTGAAATCAAGAAGAGGCAACGAATATTGTTTCATCCAAAAAGGTGAAACGTTCTCTACCGTAACCATGAGGCTTGTTGCGAGAAGCTCTGGTTTGTGAGAAGCTTATACCCCAACCTGCCCCAAATGGGACAATATTTTTACCACTACATGTTGTTGCCGTTCCATGATAGCATGTCAAGTTTTACTAATTTCAGACGAGTTTTCGATTTACTATAATTTTAAAACCATGTATCTCAATGTTAGCGGCCGAGCGACGGTGGCAAAGTTGTTTGACATTCATTCCCATTTCTTGCATGGGACCTAAGCTTGCAACCAAGGACACACATTTGACTTTTCAACCCGTTTATATGCACTAGAGCATGTGCATGCATTTCAAATTTGAATTATGCACATGAATTCATAGAAAACCCAGTTGATGTATAAAAATGTCCATGCGAACCCCGAAATATCCCAAAAAATTGCACAACACTCCTGTTGTTCTATGTTGACATGAGAATTTTTTTGAAAGTAAGTAGATGCAACAAATATCGTTTCATCCCCCAAGGTGGCACGTTCCCTACCGAAACCATCATTCTTGTTGTGAGAGAAGCTCTGGTTTGCGAGAAGCTTATACCATAACCTGGAACAAATGGGACAATATTTTTTTACCCCAGCATCTTGATGCCGTTCCATGATAGCATGCCAAGGTTCATGAACTTCAGACGAGTTTTGTATTTACTAGAATTAAAAAAGCAAGCACCTCAACATTTTCCGGAGAGCCACGGTGCCGTGATGTTTGAAATTCATCCCCATTTCTTGAATGGGACGTAAGCATCAACCCATGGATACATATATGCACCGGAGCATGTGCATGTGGTTTAATTTTGAATTGTGCACCTGAAATGCCTAGAAAACCAAGTTACCGTTTAAAAATGTCCAAACGAACCTTGAATAATTCAAATTTTTTTTATCGAAACACATATAGTTGCATGTTCACTACAGATAGAAGTTCTAGCAATTCAAGCACCATCCTTTGCAGCTGTGACCCCATTATGTAATTCAAATCAAGATGAAAAATCAAGTAGATCCCACACAGTTTATTATCACCAACCGTATGAGATGCAATACAAAATATCCTGGAGCACCGTCGGTGTACAGTACGCCTATGGCTTACACGAGAAGGTGTGTCGGCTACAGTCCACAGCCGACATGTCAAGTACACTAGCTCACTCCCCAAATATCATTTCACTATTCAATCGTCGCCGGTGAAAGATGGGGACATGGACCTGCGTCCCGAGGGCAACTTCGGCGACCCACTCCAGCGAGAGCGCAGCCGCAGCCGCCAGGCGCATGCGAACAAGCTTCGTGAGGGCGACCGCAATCTGCGACCGGGTGGCCAAGGCAGCCCAAACAGCTGTTGTTGCTTCTCAGGTGGGGACAACAACATCTGCCTCGGGGATAGCAACTAGCGAGAATGGAAAAGCAGCTGTCCATTCCGCAGCGGCGTCCTTAGCCTTGATGGAGGTCGCCCATAACCATGTCGAGGCCGCCCACGCCCAGCTCGTGGCCGTCACTGCACAATCGAATGAAGCTTCTCCGACAACGGTCGGCAACCCATGGCCGAAGAGTTGGCAATCGCCGAGAGCGTTCGAGCAGCCGTTCGTTCCTCCGCCGCATACCTTGCAATGACGGAGCTCGTCCAAGCCCAGATCGCGGCCGCCCACGCCCATCTCATGGCGGCCTTTTCCAAAGAGATGGCTACGCGGATGGCGAGATGCTTGCTGAATATGGTGCGATGGATCCCATGGAGCTCCTTCCCCAGGTGACCGTTGGGCGCGAGCTGGACATGGAGGAGGCGGCGGAGATCGACGAGCACCAGCCGTAGTAGTACTCTTGGTTTTGTTAAATTAAGAGCACCGGTCTTAAATTTGTTAGAGTAATGTTTAGGCCAGCTAGCTCTGTTTAATTCCTGAACTTGCTCGATTAAGAAGTGTGGGTGTGCTGTAGTCTCCTTTGTGCACCCAAATTATGCAATGACGTCGATGAGCACTGTAACCAGGGAAATTGGAACCACTTTTTTTGAAGTTCAAACTCATCACACACGGGTTAAGCTATCTGAATCGTTTGTGATGTTCACATATCGTACACAGTTCTGAATAAGGGACTTTGTCTGATGACACTTTGCGCGCCAGTTTTTTTGCTGAAGCGATTCCAAATTTTCCGCTTTCGCGGAAGTATCTACCTCCCCGCCCCCTCTCCCTTACCAAAAGCCATATTTCCCATGTTCCCGCCTTCCTTTCCAAGTTGAAACCTTTACTCCTTGCTTGCAGGGCCGCCCCCTCGCCGGTGACCCTCCTTCACGCTGCTCGGCCTCGCCTATCCAGGTAGGTAATCTACACCCGACCCCCAACCTCCTCCTACTTCCACATCACACATGCCCCGACTGCCGGCGTGAGCGCGACACCTTCCACCCAAATCACCGACCCCTCCAGCAAATAAGCGCCCCCCTAAGTCATGGTGCTTGCAGTATAGCCATGATCTCAAGGAGCATTTGGCAGCGGAGAAGCAAATCACGGCCGAACGCGCGGATGAGGTCACGATGGCTTCCATTCATGCCGACCCCCAGATCTTGGAGGAGATCCTTGCCATTTGCTAGCTATGCTGGTTAAGCATGCTCCGTTTACCCATTTGCATGTGCTGCTCCTGCCTTTCCTTAACAAATTCTAGTGAATTGTGCTATCTACTTTTACCATGCAATCTGTTGCTCTAGTGTATATGTTATATATGTTGTGCAATGTGGTTCTCACTTATTAACTTTTTGGTTAATTAGCTGTCGTGTTCAGTTAACTGTTTGGTTCAATTATGCAAATGTGATGTTCAATTCTTCAGGGTGCAATTTTGTATTGTCTTCCATGTGAGAAATAAATCGAATTTTTCTTTACGAAATACATGAGATAGAAATCCAATTGCTATATTTCCAAGTTGTCAAGCATGCTTGGTTTTGGTTAACTATTTGATCTTCTAGTATGTTATAAATTGTGCAATGTGGTGCTTAGTTAACTTTTGGTTCACTTGTTGTGGTGTTTAACTGTTTGGTTCCATTCTGCAATGTGATGTTCAATTGTTGTGGGTGCATTCTGTTATTGTATACCATGTGAGAAATAAATCAAATTTGGTTGTACTAAATACATAAGAAACAAATAAGATTGCTATATTTCCATGTTGTTAAGCATGCTTGGTTTGGGTAACTGTCTGATCTTCTATTAGGAGTATGTTATATTGTGCAATGTGGTGCTCAGTTAATGTTTGGTTCATTTGTTGTGGTGTTTAGTTAACTACTTGGTTCAATTCTGCAATGCAATGTCCAATTGTCGTGGGTAGAATTTTGTATTGTTGTGCATGTGAGGAATAGTCGAATATGGCTGCACTTAATACATGGGAAACATATACAATTGCTATATTTCCTAGTTCTTAAAGATGATTGGTTTGGATAAATGGGTTTTCCATGTGGCTTGAATTAAACTGATAAACCTGCAATGTGCTTATTTTTCATCAATATATTTTACTAATAGCATGCGAACCCTCACTTAACCTGATCACTAACTACCTTATATGTGTTGCAGGGAAGCAATGGGAAGCACTGAGGTTTTCAATCGAGGTTTGCACATGCATGGTCCTTTGTCTAATAGCACATTATTGTGCAGTTGCATGAACCATTCTAATTCTTAGGTTTTAAAAAAATTGGTCTTGCACATGTAGGTCATGCTGTCAGAGGTTTTGACCCACTGTTCGACCCTATTTGCATATGGGGAAATGAGTTGTCCATGAATATCAATCAAGTCAAGAAACTCAGAGAGATTGTTAGGATAAAGAAATTAGCGACAAAAAACAACAAGATCTTTTTCTGCACAATGAAGAAGACATCAGTTCACTACAGGATGGTACTAACTATTATACCTTGTCTTTTTATTCCTTTGCCCCTTTTCCAATATAGACAACATATTTATGCACATCCTTGTTTTCAGGCCTTTCCAAAACACTTCACTGATGATTACCTCTCAAACCACTTGTATGGACAGGAGGCGAGGAAGGTATTCATACAACACCCACGGTTCAGTATTGAAGTCTTCCTGAAGAGGACGAAGGATGGACGGTCAATCATCAACAGGAACAGGCCTAAAGTTGCAAAGACCTTCAACATCAATGAAGGCTTAATACTCGCCTTCCGCTTCAGCAGTTTTCCTGATGAGATGCATGCTACATCTTGAGCTTGCGTTGGTTTTCCTTGAAGAGGAAAGGGTGATGCAGCAATACTAGCATAAGTATTTCCCTCAGTTTTTGAGAACCAAGGTAGCAATCCAGTAGGAGGCTCCTCAAAAGTCCCATGCACCTACACAAACAAACAAGAACTCGCAACCAACGCAATAAAGGGGTTATCAATCCCCTCACGGCCACTTGCGAAAGTGAGATCTGATAGAGATAATATGATAAGATAAATATATTTTTGGTATTTTATAATATAGATTGGAAAAGTAAAGATGCAAATAAAAGTGGATTGAAAGCTTATATGATAAAACATAGACACGGGGGCCATAGGTTTCACTAGTGGCTTCTCTCAAGATAGCATAAGTATTACGGTGGGTGAACAAATTACTGTCGAGCAATTGATAGTAAAGTGAATAATTATGAGATTATCTAGGCATGATCATGTATATAGGCATCACATCCGTGACAAGTAGACCGACTCCTGCCTGCATCTACTACTATTACTCCGCACATCGACCGCTATCCAGCATGCATCTAGAGTGTTAAGTTCATAAAGAACAGAGCAACACATTAAGAAAGATGACATGATGTAGAGGGATAAACTCATGCAATATGATATAAACCCCATCTTTTTATCCTCGATGGCAACAATACAATATGTGCCTTGCTGCCCTAACATCCTTTGGGAAAGGACACCGCAAGATTGGACCCAAAGCTAAGCACTTCTCCCATTGCAAGAAAGATCAATCTAGTAGGCCAAACCAAACTGATAATTCGTAGAGACTTGCAAAGATAACTTAATCGCACATAAAAGAATTCAGAGGAGATTCAAATATTTCTCATAGATAAACTTGATCATAAACCCACAATTCATCGGATCTCGACAAACACACTGCAAAAAGAGTTACATCGAATTAATCTCCAAGAAGATCGAGGAGAACATGGTAATGAGATTCAAAGAGAGAGAAGAAGCCATCTAGCTAATAACTATGGACCCGAAGGTCTGTGGTAAACTACTCACAACTCATCGGAGAGGCTATGGTGTTGATGTAGAAGCCCTGCGTGGTCGATTCCCCCTCCGGCGGAGCACCGACGAAGGCTCCAAGATGAGATCTCGTGGATACAGAAGGTTATGGTGGTGGAAATAATTTTCCGTGGTCGCCTTTGATGTTCTCGGGGTACGTGGGTATATATAGGAGGAAGAAGTAGGTCGGTGGCTACCCGAGGGGCCCACGAGATAGGGGGCGCGCCCAGTAGGGGAGGGGGGCGCCCTCTACCCTTGTGGCCGCCTCGATTGCTTCTTGACTTGCACTCCAAGTCCTCAAAAATCACGCTCCCGAAGGTTTCATTCCGTTTGGACTCTGTTTGATATTCCTTTTCTTTGAAACACTGTAATATGCAAAAAAAACAGCAATACGGGTTGGGCCTCCGGTTAGTAGGTTAGTCTCAAAAATGATATAAATGTGTAAAGCAAAGCCCATAAACATCCAAAACGGTTAATATAATAGCATGGAACAATAAAAAATTATAGATACATTGGAGACGTATCAATGCATCTGTCTATGTACCGTCTATGATGCTAATTTCTAAAGGTTCTAGATGTTGCATGTGAAACTTGGTGCTGGTGCAGTTGTGTAATGGGGTAGCTGAGTGCTGAAGCTATATCATGTTGTAATCTGGTGTATTTCAATGATGAAATCTTGTTTCCTTAATATGGGAATGAAATATATTATGTGTTTAATATGAATGTCAATGAGATTAATAAATGGATTATTAATAATAGGGCAATTAGCCTGCTAATGACAAATTAGCCTGGTAATTGGTTTTTGCTATTGCAAACGGTTATTGGGAAAATACAGTGGGCAATGACCTAAGGCAACGCACATACACTACTGGAATCAGCTACTTTGCCATCTGCCAGATCTTTGCCGTCCGCTAGCGGACGACAAAGAAGCTCTTTGCCATCAGCTACCGTAAAGCAGACGACAAAGAAACGGCAGACGGCAAAGAACCTCTTTGCCATGCGCCATTTCGTTGCCGTCCGCCAGCTGACGGCAAAGAATCTTTGCCGTCAGCCAGCTGACGGCAAAGAGGGAGGTGGCCCCCACCCACCCGCCCGTTTTAAAAAAACTTAACACCCCCACCTCTTTGCCGTCTGCTAGCGGACGGCAAAGAGAGATAACGACGGACGACAAAGAGCGGCGGACGGCAAAGAGCCGAGTAACTAACGGACGCCACCCCCGCCCGTTACTCTCCCTTTTCTTCCTCTCTCCTCCCCGACGCCCCGCCCTAGCTAGATCCACCGCCGCCCGGCGCCGCCCCCGCCCCTGCCGCCCGACGCCGCCCCCGCACCCTTGGCCCGTCGCGCCACCACCCCTCCGCCCCCACCACCCGCCGACGCCCGTCGCCCCACCACCCTCCGCCACACGCCGCCCGGGCCGCCTGCCCCTCCGCCGGTGCCGCCTGCCGCCAGCGCCGCCCAAGACTCGCACCCTTGGCCCGCCCCCACCACCCTCCGCCCCACCCCACCCGCCGACGCCCCATCGCCTCACCGCCGCCTGGCGCCGCCCCACCGCCCGGTGACCTTCACGACCGTCCCATTGTTCGGTGAGGGACTACTACTTTCTTTTTCAGTTTTTTCATTTTTTTGCTGTTTAATTGTTAGTGTTAGATTGTGTTAGTGTTAGTGTTAGAAAAGAATTGGAAGAAGTAGAAGTAGTAGAAAGATGAAAAAAGAAGAAGAAGAAAAGAAGTAGAAGAAGTAGAAGAAGAAGAAAAGAAGAAACGAAAAGAAGTAAAAAAGTAGAAAAAAGATGAAAGAAGAAGAAGAAAGGAAAGAAGAAGAAGAAGAAGAGAAAGAAAGAAGAAGAAGGATAGAAGGAAACACCCCGACCCCCTGACCCCCCTGACCCCGACACCCCGACCCCCTGACCCCTGACCCCGACACCCCGACCCCGACACCACACCCCGACAACGACACGACACCCAGACACCCCGACACCCGACCCCCCGAGGCCGACAGGGTCTTATATTTGTGAATTATTAGTTAGGTCATATATTTTTCGATCTTGTTATGAAAAACGTCATATATAATTGTGTTGATCGGGTTGATTTAAATGTGCAGTTGGTTCACCGCTGCGAGGTTTGGTGTTCGACGACCTCGCCGTGCGTTTGACGAGCTCTGCCCCTTTGTTCGTGGGTGAGCACAAATGACATGTCCTCCTCCCCCATTAATTATTTGCTCTGTTCCGGTGTTCGTGCCGATGAAACTTGATAGCTAGCTATATATGTGTCTTGAATCATCAAGATGTCGTAATCAATATGTGTCTCCCGCTCGAAAGCGTCATAGTTATAAATATGCATGCATTTGCATATTTATAACCTTGATTCTTCGAATTGTCCAACGCTATCCATGGACAGCTCAGTATGTAGTTTGGGTTCATTTTCCCATATGCTTTGCTCCGGATCCGACGCATAAATTTCGTCAGTGCCTCCCCTGTTGTTCTCCGGGTACACATCCTCTCTGTTTATTGCAGAGACGTGTATCAGGAGAACAGCGGGGAGGTGCTGCCAAAATTTTGCGTCGGATCCGGAGCATAGCATGGGAAAATGAACCCAATCTACACATACTCGGGTGGGATTAGGACCTATCATTACCTATTAGAGCGTAGGTTGCATGGACGTAATAAAATTGACAAAGTAGATCAACTGATGAATATGTACATGGTGAATTATATATATAATTGTTGTGTGTCCAATAGCTCTGAAAGTCAAGATGAGTGATCGTGCGTGGATGTATACCGGTCACACTGGTCAGAACAAATGGAGCGCTGAATGGTTCACAAAAACCAAGGGGTTTCTGCAAGACGCATTTGCAAATGGCCAGAGGAAAACTTGGTGCCCCTATTTCCGATGCGGCAATTGGGAAAAGAGGACAGAGGCTGAAATGGGTAAACACCTGCAGAAGAATGGTTTTACGCCCGATTATACGTTGTGGACATTTCATGGTGAGTCTGCCCAACGTGACCGAGCTGAGGTGGATTATCGTCGCACCGACGAGCATGGTACCGGGATGGAAAACATGGTGCAAGACTATGATGATGCTCGGGATTCGGACGAGGAGATGGAGGAATCTGCAAAGGCCTTCAATGAAATGTTGGAGTCTTCAAAGCGCTCGCTTCCACGAGCACACCGAGCTTTGTCGGTTGGATGCCATCTCACAAGTAATGGCTTTGAAGGCTCAGTTCAACTTGGGAAGAGAATGCTATGACGCAATTATGACAAAGATTTGGACGTTTTCTACCCAAAGGCCATGTAATGCCTGCAAACCTGTACCAGTCGGACAAAATCCTCCGTGCACTGAAGATGCCCTATGAGAAGATACATGCCTGTGAGAAAGGATGTGCCTTATTTAGGCTTGACTATGTGGACTTGAACTATTGTCCCATTTGCAGGTCCTCCAGGTATATTGTGGTAGACAACGGTATGGGTGAGAAGACACAGACCAAAATCCCTGTTAGTGTTCTTCGGTATATGCCAATCGTACCAAGACTTCAACGTCTTTTCATGGTCAAGAGACGACTGCAGATGACATGGCACAAAACAGGCAAAAGAACCGAACTAGATGCAGATGGGAATCTGATGATGGTACACACATCGGATCGTGTTGCGTGGAAAAAGTTTGATGAATTACATGTCGACAAAGCGGCAGATCCGAGGCATCCTCGAGTCGGCATCGACCGATGGGTTCAAAGTGTCTTTGGTATGACGGCAGTCCAATACAGCTTGTTGGCCCGTGTTGTCTTTCCACTCAATCTCCCCCTCGGACAGATTATGCAAAGAAAGAACATTTTCCTCGACGTTTATAATTCCAGGCCCAACTATCCGGGAAAAATATGAATGTGTACATGCAGCCGCTTAAGGACGAATTGCAAGAAGCCCGGGATAATGGGTTCAAGACATACGACGCCTATAGCAAGCGAAACTTCATAATGCGGTTCCGGTACATGTACTCGACGCATGACTTGCCGGGCGTATGCGCTATTCGTTGGCTGGTGTGTGCATGGAAGGTTCCCGTGCCCCACATGCAAGGGAGCTCTTGAGTTTCGTTGGCTTCAGGCCGGTCGCAAGTTTTCTTGCTTCGACATGCATAGACAGTTCCTGGATCCTCGCCATAAGTTCAGGAAAGACAAGAAGAACTTCATCAGAGGTAGAGTTGTAAAAAACTCTGCACCACCTGTGTTGACAGGCCAACAGACCCTGGATCAGTTAAACGCTCTCGAGCCAGATCCAGAGCGTCCAGGGTACTTCAAGGGGTATAATTTTGAGCACGCCTGGACTCACAAAACATGCTTATGGGATCTGCCTTACTTCAAAGACCTCCTTTGCCCACACAACATCGACGTGATGCACACCGAGAAGAATATCGCCGAGGCACTTTTTGGTACATTGTTCGGCATAGATGGGAAGTCAAAGGATAATACTAAGGCTAGAGTCGATCTGGAGGCGCTTATGTGATAGGCCGTTACAAAACATGAAAGAACCGAAAGGAAAGCAGAATCGGACGAAGCTAAAGGCATGGTTCAATCTTGGAAGGCCAGCTATGAGGGAAATTATCTTGTGGGTAATAATGCAGTTGATGTTCCCGATGGGTATGCAGCGAATCTAAAGAGGGAGCGAGTCTTGATAAATTGAAGATATTTGGTCTCAAGAGTCATGATTGGCACATATGGATTGAGCGGGTAATGCCGGTGATGTTGCGTGGCTTCATCCACGAGGATGAATGGCTAATCTTGGCAGAACTCAGCTATTTCTTCCGTGTTCTTTGTGCGAAAGAACTATCGCCTGGCGTGCTAGAAGAAATGGAAGAGTTGGCGCCAGAGTTGATCTGCAAGTTAGAGAAGATCTTTCCACCGGGCTTCTTTAATCCAATGCAGCATTTGATTTTGCATCTCCCGACCGAGGCAAGATTGGGGGGGGGGGCGTGCAAAATCGTTGGTGCTACCCAACTGAGAGGATGCAGAAGACGCTCGAGAAAAATGTAAAATAAACGAGAATTGAAGCGTCTATAGCTGAGGCATTCATCACTGAGGAGGCGGAAAACTTCGTGACAGCACACTACGAAACCAAAAATCGTCATTTGCATAATCCGAAGCCTCGGTACAATGCTGACGAGCCTAAAAAGGGTGGATCCAACCTCAGCCTATTCAAAGGGAATCTCGCACCAGCCAGTGTTTCAAATCCAGTATCTTTGGATAACGAAGAATGGCGTACCATTTCGTTGTATATCTTCAACAACCTGATAGAAGTGCGGCCGTACATCGAGTAAGTTCTCGGTACATTGTTTCACAACTTTTCTTTCCTTTGAACTGCTCTTATTCCTAGATATTTCATACAGTCGATACGTCGCCCTATTCTTGTATGGAGCGGTGATCCAAAAGGATTTCGTCGAAGAGTATGAGCTTCTCGCAAAGCAAGGAGGCGGCTATCCCGGTTTCATCTCTTGGTTCAAACAAACGGTAAATTCTATTAGAGAATTTCATTTTATTCGCTAATCTGTGCGTAATGCAACAATCCTTTCATATTAAACTTGTAGGCTAATTCAGAGTCTATGGACGCCGAATTGAGACAAGTCGCTAATGGTTTTGATTATAAGGTCTGTTCATTTGACAAATACGACATCAACGGGTATCGTTTTTGTACCTATGGCAAAGAGCTATCAATGGCAAACCGAAAGGCTACAAATTGTTGTGTATCTGCTATCGGCGAAGGAGGTACCGAGTATTATGGGAGAGTTGAAGCAATTTATGAACTTCTATTCTATGGTGAAAAGCCACCGAATGTCGTAGTCTTCAAATGTTATTTGTTTCAGCCGAAGGAGACTAGAAGGACTCATGAACATATAGGGCTAGTTGAAATCAACCAAAGCACCCATTTAGATGTTCCTGATGTCTATATTACGGCTCAACAGGCGACCCAAGTATTCTATCTACCCTGGGCCTGCCAAACTAATCCAAATCTGAAAGGTTGGGATGTCGTTTATGAAGTGCCGCCACGTGCTAGACTATCTCCCCCAAAGGAAGAGGATTATGAAGACTATAACCCAAACACATATGAAGGAGAATTCTTCCAAGAGACACGTCTTTCCAAAAAGCGTTTCAAGAACCGGTATACTTCACCCCAAAACATTGAAGTAGACAGCGACAGTGAATCCCACATCACCCCAGAGGAGGAACAAGAAGAGCCGGAACAAGAAGAGGTTACTGCTGCGGACGACCTCTCAATGCTTGACCGATTACGTAAAGGTGGCCTTCCACATGTTGATGCAACTGAACCCTATCAGCCCGTCATTGATTATAGTGATGATGATGATTATGCATTTATTGATGATACTGATCGAGATTATTAGTAGTGTCACGTATTCAATTTTTTTATGTTGTACTTGATGATGATACACTTAAAGGGCTCTTCCTGAGACCACGGCGAGTTTAATTTTGAATGGACGTTACTTGCTAGTCTTAACATTTGAGTGTCATCATGCTAACGAAACATTGGAAATGATCTTTGGTGCAGCGTAACTCCACACAAGCATCACACGATCCTTCTCCAGCTACTGGCGTGAGCCAGCCCGCTCCCACACCTCCATGATCAAGGTAAGTTTCTCTAGTTTTTTGCTTAACAAATGCATAAAGACCTAGACTTAACTTTATTTCTTCCAATATGCTTACCTTAATGACCTAGAGTTAGCTTCTTTTCCTGCAAAATGACTTAATAAGCTTACTGACCTCCAAAACCAGCCATTTTACCTAAGTTAGCTCTAAAACGATCTATACTTAGATTTGTTTCCTCCAAAATGACCTAAGTTAGTTATAATATGCTTAGTTAACTAGGTTTGCTCAATAATGACATGTACTTACCTTACTTATGTAAAAAATGGCATAATTAGCTTAGTTAGCTCATAAACGATCCATTTTACCTATGTTAGCTCTAAAATGATGCATTTTACCTAACGTTAGCTCATAAACGATCCATTTCACCTAAGTTACCTCACAAACGATGGCGTGCTTCTTCTTATAGTCTTCTTCTTCTAGTCACCTTTTCCTAACTTTCTTATTTGCCATTTTGCAGATTTCATTCACTTCTCGGAAGCTACCTTGCTATGATGGAGTGCTTGTTTTTTATTTCATTCTCTTCTAGTATTCTTCTAGCTTGCTACGATGGAACCTGCTATCTTGATGAAACTTTGCATTGTAATATGTATGTGCAACTTCCTAATGGTTGCAACTTATGTGTATGTGCAACTTGTTATATATGTATGTACGATGAAACTTATGTGCTGTTAAATAGCCCTGTGAAATATATCTATATATGTCATATATATTTGCTGTGAAAATTGTTGGATTTAAGAAAACAGGAAAAAAAGCCAATATGCAGGCTCTTTGCCGTCTGCCACCGACGGCAAAGGGCTCTTTGCCATCAGCAGCGAACGGCAAAGAGGCCACGTGGCAGGCAACTGTGCTTCCTGGGAGGCTGACCAATTTGGTCAGTTTGCCTACAGTGGCTGACGACAAAGGCCTTACGAAGTTTGCCGTCAGCAGCCGACGGCAAAGGCTTGCCGTTAACCACGTAACGGATGTAACAACGCATTTATTGCCGTCTGCATTCTTTTCCGTCGGCTGCTGATGGCAAAGGCTCCTTTGCCGTCAGCCGCCCGAAGCAGACGGCAACGTAGCTCTTAGCCGTCCCGTACTTTGCCGTCCACTTTTGCCATCCGCCGCGGACGGCAAAGACCTTTGCCGTCCGCCATCCGTGCCTTTGCCGTTCGCCGTGGCAGATGGCAAAGTAGCTGATTCCTGTAGTGATAGTTTCTAGCAATAAACGTGTTGGATCGATGAACAATCGCACACGACATTCTCTTCCAAACTGTTTGCGTTAGGCCATCTTCCGCCAATGTTTACCGCATAAAAACTGTGTGTGATGCATTCAATAACGCAAACGATAAAATTGTTAATATTGTGTGCGATGTCAACGCTATCAGAAACAATTTAACAGGGAAAATTGTATGTGATGTACCTGCGAACGGAAACGTTTTCCTTGGAGCGACTGTGTGGGATGTATATAGGAACGGAAACGTTTAGCATTGACTGACTATGTGGGATGTACTTACGACCGGAAACGATTTTTCCTATATAATTGTATTTTTTTAGCACTACTATTCGTATAACCGTATTTGCTCGCTCGCCGGTTGCACACGACCTCATTTTGCTGAGCGTGTGTGCCAGGAGGGCATATCCCCCGACGGTTTCTTGGTCGTGTGGGAAGGACCCCCCCTATCGCCCACACTCACTTGGCAACGGTTTCAAGTGTCGTCGCGGAAAGGGGCTAAAAATCTTTTGTATAGCACCGATGCTTACCAGTGTGATCATAGAAGATATTCTCCTCAAGTGAACCAGCCTATCCTTCCTAGGTAGGGGACTTACATGTTGATTGGATGTTGAGACACATTTGGTTGTGAATTCTAATGTGCCAGATCCAATTCTTTATCTGCATGGCCAAATCAATAATTCAAGTCACACAATCCCATAATCTGCCTTTTTTCTTTCGTAAAATTAACTTCAACTATTTGTATTGTATAAAAATACTTTGGAGTTAAAGAGAAGTATCCAAATGACATGTTTTATTTTACAATAACCCATGCTTGTAGCAATGAAATACCACAACCTACCCGATATGATATATGATAATTATAATTCTCTATGATATGCCTTCTCTATAAAGGACACGAAATACCTTGCTTACGTATCATTGGAAAGTGCATTAACATTAATACAGCAGTAAGCAGAGGCAGTACAAAGGTATGTAAACTATAAAAATGAGTCAAAGTGGATTGGCCCACACTAGCACTTCCGCGTAATAACTCCACTAAAGGCGATCCTATTACCGGAATGGCGTCAGGTACACCAGTCACAATTTTGACTGCCCAATAGCTAATTTGATCCCTAGGCAAAGAATAACCAGTTACACCAAATGATGCAGTGTAAACAGCCAAAACCACACCTGTGACCCAAGTTAATTCATGGGGTTTTTTAAATTCCCCCTTTGAGATACACACGAAATACATGTAGGATCATCATTAAAACCATCATACTTGCTGACCATCGATGTACTGATCGGATTAACCAACCAAAGTTGGCCTTGGTCATTATGTATTGAAGTCATAGCTAAAGAATGTGTAATTCCATCTTATACACAGAAACATAGTAAGTATAATCAAAGCAATCATGTCTTCTCAAAATAACATGGCTAAATAAAGTTCATCCCTACAAAATCATATAGTTAGGCTATGCTTCATTTTCGTCACACAAAAATGCTCCCATCTTATACACCCCTGATGACAAGCCAAGAAATTGTTTCGTACTTAAATAATCTCAAACTTTTTCAACTCTCATGGAATACATGAGCGTGAGCCATGGATATAGCACTATGGGTGGAATAGAATATGATGATGGGGATTGTGTGGAGAAGACAAAAAAGAGAAAGTCTCGCATTGACAAAAGAAACTAGTGGGTGTGCATCCAACTTGCTTGCTCACGAAGACCTAGGGCATTTGAGGAAGCCCATTGTAGGAATATACAAGCCATGTTCTATAATGAAAAATTCCCACTAGTATATGAAAGTGACAACATAAAAGACTTTCTATATGAAGAACATGGTGCTACTTTGAAGCACAAGTGTGGAAAAGGATAGTAACATTGCCCCCTTTTTATTTTCTTTTCTTTTTTGTTCTTTTTTCCTTTTTTGGGCCTTTCTTTTTTCTTTGGCCTTTCCTTTTTTTTCTTTGGCCTTTCTTTTTTCTTTTTCTTTATTTTTTATTTTTTATTTGGGGACAATGCTCTAATAATGATGATCATCACACTTCTATTTATTTACAACTCATGAATTACACCTCAAAACTAGAACAAGATATGACTCTATATGAATGCCTCGGCGGTGTACCGGTGTGGGCAATGAATCAAGAGTGATATGTATGAAAATTTATGCATGGTGGATTTGCCACAAGTACGATGTCAACTACATGATCATGCAAGGAAATATGACAATGATGATGCGTGTCATGATGATAAACGGAACGGTGGAAAGTTGCATGGCAATATATCTCGGAATGGCTATGGAAATGCCATAATAGGTAGCTATGGTGGCTGTTTTGAGGAAGATATAAGGAGGTTTATGTGTGATAGAGCGTATCGTATCACGGGGTTTGGATGCACTGACGAAGTTTGTACCAACTCTCAAGATGTGAAAGGGCAATGCACGGTACCGAAGAGGCTAGCAATGATGGAAGGGTGAGAGTGCGTATAATCCATGGACTCAACATTAATCAAAAGAACTCATATACTTATTGCAAAAATCTACAAGTAATCAAAAACCAAGCACTACGCGCATGCTCCTAGGGGGATAGATTGGTAGGAAAAGACCATCGCTCGTCCCCGACCGCCACTCATAAGGATGCACAATCTAAGAACACCTCATGTTTGAAATTTGTTACACAACTTTCACCATACGTGCATGTCACGCCCAAGATGCGACCCTATCCAAAAGGAACTCGAAGGTCCCACCAAGGATAGAAGCGCATCTTGAAGACGCTTTTGCAAGGTGGATATCATTACATCAACATTCCATAATAGATGGGGATACATACATAAGGCACAAATGCCACAAGAATACATCAACATCATATACAAGATCAACATCCGACTACGGATGAAACATAAACAGAAGCTCAAACGACATCCATCCTGCTAGCCCAGGCTGCCGACCTGGAACCTATCCCCTGATCGAAGAAGCAGCAGAAGAAGAACTCCAAAACAAGCAAACATCGCTCTCGCGTCATGATCATCGCAAAACCTGTACCTGCAACTGTTGTGTAGTAATCTGTGAGCCACGAGGACTCAGCAATCCCATTACCATGGGTATCAAGACTAGCAAAGCTCAAATGGGAAAGGAAGGGGTAAAGTGGTGAGGTTGCAGCAGCGACTAAGCATATATGGTGGCTAACCAACGCAAATGAGAGCGAGAAGAGAAACAAAGGAACGGTCGTCAACTAGTAATGATCAAGAAGTGATCCTGAACTCCTACTTACGTCAGACATAACCCAGAAACCGTGTTCTCCTCTCGATCAACCCCGAAAAGAGACACTCACGGTTACGCACACGGTTGGTTTATTTTAGAAGAGTTTGCTTCAAGTTCACTACAACCGGATATTAACAAATTCCCATCTGCCACATAACCGCGGGCACGGCTCTCGAAAGTTTATACCCTGCAGGGGTGTCCCAACTTAGCCCATGATAAGATCTCGCGATCAACGAAGGATATTCCTTCTCCCCGGGAAGACCCGATCAGTCTCGGAATCCCGGCTACAAGACATTTCGACAGTAATAAAACAAGACCAGCAAGACCGCCCGATGCGCCGACAATCCCGATAGGAGCTGCACATATCTCGTTCTCAGGGCAACACCGGATGAGACATGCTATGAGTAATACCAGGCCTCGAAGTTTTCTCATGGTGGCCCTTGGAAGCTCGGTTCGGGCCAACACTTAGACAAGCATTGGCCCGGGGGGCGGGGGGGCTAAATAAAGATGACCCTTAGGTTAATTACTCCCAAGGGAAAAGTAGGTGGTGGTGAGGCAAATGGTAAAACCAAGGTTGGGCCTTGCTGGAGGAGTTTTATTCAAGGCGAACTGTCAAGGGGTCCCATAAATCACCCAACCGCGTTAGGGACGCAAAATCCGGGAACATAATACCGATATGACGGAAACTAGGGCGGCAAGAGTGGAACAAAACACCAGGCATAAGGCCGAGCCTTCCACCCTTTACCAAGTATATAGATGCATTAATAATATAAGAGATATTGTGATATCCCAACCAAAATCCTGTCCACCATGGAGCAATCTTCAACTTCACCTGCAACTAGCAACGCTATAAGAGGGGCTGAGCAAAGCGGTAACATAGCCAAACAACGGTTTGCTAGGAAGGGTAACAAAGGTTAGAGGTTCATGCAATTTGGGAGGCTTGAGCAGCAAGTGATAGGTAGCGCAGCATAGCGAAAGAACGAGGCAACTAGCATAGCAATGATAGTAGTGAGATCCAGGGTAGCGGTCATCTTGCCTGAAATCCCGCAAGGAAGAAGAACGAGTCCATGAAGAAGACGAACGGATGAAGCCGAACCAAGCGTAGACGAACGAATCCTCACGATCGCAACGAGACAGGAACTAACAAGAAGAAGCAAACAACATAGTAAACACACCACACATGAACAAGGCATGATGCACAAACAAGCATGATGCATGACAAATCTAGATGAGGCTACTCATGGCAAGAGATGATGCAAACAAGAGCAACACATCAAGGCAAGTTTAAATGAGGCCGGGAACAACATAGAACAATTCCGGTAAGTCCTCATATGCAAATTTCAAAATTGGTCCAGATCTGAATAAACCTTATGTTCAAGTTGTTAAACAGCAAGTTAAGATACCACGATGATCTACACGGAATTCTAGTCAAGGTACATACAAAGTTCATTAAATTCGGAGCTACGGCCTAGAAGATATGAGCAAAACAAGTTAAACATGGCATTGATGCAAAATGCATACAAACATCAAGCAAACACCTCAAAACAAGGATGCAACATGGTAATATGAAACTACATGCAAAACTAAGCAAGTTTCATATCGAGCACACTCAAAACGGAGCAACGGTTCAACACATACACCCTATACAAGTCATAACAATCTGTCCATAACAGCAAGTAGGCATATTGCAAGCATCAAAACAATATGCCACAGCATCTCAACGTGAAAACAAAAGGCATGGGAATGATTTACAGGTAAAGCATGACCAAACATGAACACTGAGCTATCTCCAGAAATCAATAGAACATGCTCAAACACACATGGCAAGATTGCAAATAATAACAGTTTCAGACTTATCAGGAAATAACATCAGGTTGCAATGTTTAGAGCTATCAAACAACATGTTACAGGAACTTATCATGGCAAAAAAAAAGCATGTCCTGAACCTACTAAATGCATAGATCAAAAGTCCTTTACTGACCATGAGCCAAAAAGGATCAGAAGATATGATGGCACCCATGTAAACATGGCAAGTTATATTACAGATTCATACATGGCAAGAACAACGATAAGTAGGCATGTTGGTGAGCTAGAACCACTCACCACAGAGCAATAAATGGCATGTAAAGGAAACCAACAGTAAGAAGACATGTTTATGAAGCTAAACATGGCAAGATCAAGTTCATAGGGTGCATGGAGCACTAGCAAAGCTCATGGCAAAACTGAACTTAAAGTTAACAGGCTGACAGCAACATTATTTAGCAATTTGAGAGCAAGATTACAACAAGCTACAGCAAGCTATAAATGCAACCAGGGGCATGGATGGATAGAGAATGATATTTAGAACAAAACATCCTTAGTGAACATCTCCAGATTATGCATAGAATGACTTGTAGCAGCAGGTTAACATAGCATCATGATATAGTAGATTCAGACATGCAAAACAGCAACAGCAAGTACCCTACTTAACAAGCTCAATGCACTCGCTAAAGGAACCACAAAAATACATGGATGGCGCCACTGTAAAGATGGCATGACATAGCACAAAACACATGTAGAACTCATGTTCATAGGATACACACATCAATCATTACAAAAATGACAAATCATCAAGTTATAACAGTTTCAGCAGATTAACATCACATAGCACTCTTGCAACGATGATTCAGGCATCAAGATGAGCTCAAATGAATATAATGCAATGGAATGGAATGATGTACTCATCGGGCCGAACAATATGATATGCTGCACGCCCAAAATGGAGTCACAGATGCAGAGAAACAGCATGACGAACATGGCATGATAATGTCAAAATAATTCGGGTCAGAAAAAATCAACCTCCGAAAATCTGGATGGGACGAAGCGGGACGAGGAGATCCAGGGCGGGGAGGCATGTTTGGTTCCGGGACGGGTGGATCTCATCCCACCCGTCCGGATCTGGGACGGGGCGAAACGGCGGCGACGGTCGCCGGCGAGACGAGGCGCTCCGGCGGCGGCGGAGGTTGGCGGCGGCGAGGTCGGGCGCGGAGGCGGCGAGACGACGCTGAACGGGGCGGGGCGCCGCGAAGAGCGAGTGGGGCGCGAGGCCCAAGGCGTTGCGGGTTCGCTCCCGGCGAAGCGGAGGCGACGGGCGGCGATGCACGCCGAACGGCGGATTTGCCGCGGCCGCGGGCGGCGGAGCGGGCGGTGGCGCTCGGCGCGACGCTGGGCCGGGCGGCGGAGCAGATGGTCTCGCTGGCCCGAACTGGCTCGCGGCGCGGCGCGCTGGACGGGAGACGGCGGCGCGCGTGACACGTGTCGACGTGCGGTTGGATGCGGGGCGGGCGGACATGTCCGGCCATCGGTGGGGAAATTGTCCGGCGGCGCGAGGGGAAGAAGACTAGGGTTAGGGGTGGAAATCATCCGTGAATTTAGGGGGAGGGAGTGTATTTATAGGTAGAGGGAGCTAGGAGAGTCCAAATGAGGTGCGGTTTTCGCCCACACGATCGTGATCGAACGACCGAGATCATGGAGGGGGTTAGGATGGGTTTTGGGCCACTTTGAAAGGGGTGTTGGGCTGCAAAGAGAAAGAGGGGTTTACGGTTACCCGGTTAACCGTTGGAGTACCAAACGACCTCCAAATGGCACGAAACTTGACAGGCGGTCTACCGGTGCTATACCAAGGCCGCTTGGCAAATCACGGTCCATTCCGAGAATGTTTAACACCCGCACACGAAAAGAGGCAAAAGGGGGCGCCGGGGGACATAGGAGTGCCGGATTGGAAAACGGACAATGGGGAAAATGCTCGGATGCATGAGACGAACATGTATGCAAAATGAAATGCACATGATGACATGATATGAAATGCAGATGATGACATGGCAAAATGCAACACGCAAGCACATGACATGGCAAGGACGGCAAATAACTAGCAGACACCTGGCGCATCGAATCCGGGGCGTTACAGTGCATGCTACGGGACTTGCTAACTTCAACACAAGCATTCATTAAATTAATAATCACCCAACTAGCATGACTCTAATATCACTACCTCCATATCTCAAAACAATTATCAAGTATCAAATTGATCATAGCATCCAATTCACTTCCTATGATAGTTTTTATTATACCCAACTTGGATGCCCACCATTCTAGGACCAATTTTATAACCATAGCAAATACCATGCTGTTCTAAAAGACTCTCAAAATAATATAAGTGAAGCATGAGAGACTAAAAATTTCTACAAAATTAAGCCACCGCCGTGCTCTAAAAGATATAAGTGAAGCACTAGAGCAAAAACTATCTAGCTCAAAAGATATAAGTGAAGTACATAGAGTATTCTAATAAATTCCAATCAAGTGGGTTTCTCCCAAAAGGTGTGTACAGCAAGGATAATTGTGGTAATATAAAAAGAAAATACTAATATCATACAAGACGCTCCAAGCAAAACACATATCATGTGGCGAATAAAAATATAGCTCCAAGTAAAGTTACCGATAACGAAGAAGAAAGAGGGGATGCCTTCCGGGGCATCCACAAGCTTAGGATTTTGGCTATTATTGAATATATTGGGGTGCCTTCGGAATCCCCAAGATTAGGATCTTGCCACTCCTTATTCCGTAGACCATCAAATCTTACCCAAAACTTCACAACACAAAACTCAACAGGAAATCTCATAAGCTCCATTAGTGAAAGAAAGAAAAACCACCACATAAGGTACTGTAATTAACTCATTATTTATTTATATTGGTGTTAAACCTGCTGTATTCCAAGTTCTCTATGGTTCATACCACTTAATACTAGCCATAGATGCATCAAATAAGCAAACAACACACGAAAAACAGAATCTGTCAAAAACAGAACAGTCTGTAGCAATCTGTAACTCTCGAATACTTCTGGAACTTTAAAAATCATACCAAAATAGGAAGTCCTAGGAAATTTGTCTATTGATCTACAGCAAAAATAATCAACTCAAAGTCACGTTTTTGTGAATTACTAAAATTATTTTCATGCGCGCAAAGTTTCTGTTTTTCAGCAGAATCAAATTAACTATCACCATAGGTCATCCTATAGGTTCTACTTGGCACAAACACTAATTAGAACATAAAAACACATCTAAACAGAAGTTAGATGCAAAATGTATTACTAAACAGAAACAAAAACAAAAAACACAAATAAAATTGGGTTGCCTCCCAACTAGCGCTATCGTTTAACGCCCCTAGCTAGGCATAAAAGCGAGGATAGATCTAAGTAGTAACATCTTTGGCACTCAATTCATAAGTGGCTCGCATGATAGATTCATAAGGTAATTTAACTTTCTTTCTTGGAAAGTGCTCCATGCCTTTCCTTAATGGAAATTGGAATCTAATATTCCCTTCCTTCGTATCAATAATCGCACCAATCATTCTAAGGAAAAGGTCTACCAAGAATAATAGGGCAAGAAAGATTGCAATCTATATCAAGAACGATAAAATCTACGGGCACCAAATTTCTATTTGCAACAATGAGAACATCATTGATCCTTCCCATTGGCTTTTTAATGGTGGAATCTGCAAGGTGCAAATTTAAAGAGCAATCATCAAGATCATGGAAACCTAGAATATCACATAAAGTTTTCGGAATCGTGGAAACACTAGCACCCAAATCACATAAAGCATAACACTCATGATCTTTAATTTTAATCTTTATAGTAGGCTCCCACTCGTCATAAAGTTTTCTAGGTATAGAAACTCCCAAATTAAGTTTTTCATCAAAAGATTGCATCAAGGCATCAACAATATGTTTGGTAAAAGCTTTATTTTGACTATAAGCATGAGGAGAATTCACAACGGATTGCAAAGAGGAAATACAACCTTCTAAAGAATAATTATCATAATTAAATTCCTTGAAATCCAAGATAGTGGGTTCAATGCTATTTAAAGTCTTGACCTCTCCGATCCCACTTTTACTAAATTTAACATCAAGATCTAAAAACTCTGAATCATTGGGACGCCTTTTAACCAAAGTTGACTCATCTCCAGTCCTATCATTATTAAGATTCATATTGCAAAACAAATATCTAATAGGGGACACATCATTAACTTTAAGATCTTAATCATTATTTTCATGGAAACTAGAAGAACACGCCTTTACAAAGCAAGCTTTCTTAGCACACAATCTAGCGGTTCTTTCCTTGCACTCATCAACGGAAATTCTCATAGATTTGAGAGACTCGTTGATATCATGCTTAGGAGGAGTAGATCTAAGTTTCAAAGAATCAACATCAAGCGAAAGTCTATCAACGTTCCTAGCCAAATCATCAACTTTGAGCAATTTTTCTTCAAGCAAGGCATTAAAATTCTTTTGAGAGATCATAAATTCTTTCACACTATTCTCAAAATCAGAGGGCATCTAATTAAAATTACCATAAGAATTATTGTAGGAATTTCCATAATTATTAGAGGAATTACTAGGGAATGGTCTAGGATTAAAGTTTCCTATATAAGAATTGTTTCCAAAACTACTCCTACCAACAAAATTCACATCCATAGATTCATTATTGTTCTCAATCAAAGTAGACAAAGGCAAATCATTGGGATCAATAGGAGCATTCTTAGTAGCAAACAATTTCATAAGTTCATCCATCTTTCCACTCAAAACATTAATTTCTTCTATAGCATGCACTTTTTTACTAGTAGATCTTTCAGTGTGCCATTGAGAATAATTAGCCATAATATTATCAAGGAGTTTTATAGCATCTCCTAAGGTGATTTCCATAAACGTGCCTCGCGCGATCGAACCTAAAAGATTTTTAGAAGCAAAATTCAAGCCGGCATAAATTTTTTGTATGATCATCCATAAATTCAAACCATGAGTAGGGCAATTGCGAATCATCAATTTCATTCTTTCCCAAGATTGGGCAACATGCTCATGATCAAGTTGTTTAAAATTCATAATATCGTTCCTAAGAGTGATGATCTTAGCGGGAGGAAAATACTTAGAGATAAAAGCATCTTTGCACTTGTTCCAAGAATCAATACTATTCTTAGGCAAAGACGAAAACCAAACTTTAGCACGATCTCTAAGTGAAAACGGAAATAATTTGAATTTAACAATAACATTATCCGTATCTTTGTTCTTTTGCATCTCACACAAATCAACAAAGTTGTTTAGATGTGTAGAGGCATCTTTACTAGGAAGGCCGGCGAATTGATCTTTCATAACAAGATTCAGCAAAGCAGTATTGATTTCACAAGACTCAACATCATTAAGAGGAGCAATGGGAGTACTAAGGAAATCATTATTATTGGTATTGGAGAAATCACACAATTTGGTATTATCTTGCGCCATCGCGACAAGTAATCCAACACACAAGCAAACAAAAAGGCGAGCGAAAGAGAGAGGAGACTGGGAAAGAGAGGGCAAATAAAACGGCAAGGGTGAGGTGGGGGAGAGGAAAACGAGAGGAAAATGGCAAACAATGTAAATGCGAGGGAGATGAGTTTGTGATGGGTACTTGGTATGTCTTGACTTGAGCGAAGACCTCCCCGGCAACAGCGCGAGAAATCCTTCTTGCTACGTCTTGATCTTGCGTTGGTTTTGCTTGAAGAGGAAAGGGTGATGCAGCAATAGTAGCGTAAGTATTTCCCTCTATTTTTTAGAACCAAGGTATCAATCCAGTAGGAGGCTCCTCAAAAGTCCCACACACCTACACAAACAAACAAGAACTCGCAACCAACGCAATAAAGGGGTTGTCAATCCCTTGACGGCCACTTGCAAAAGTGAGATCTGATAGAGATAATATGATAAGATAAATATATTTTTGGTATTTTATAATATAGATTGGAAAAGTAAAGATGCAAATAAAAGTAGATTGAAAGCTTATATGATAAAAGATAGACCCGGGGGCCATAGGTTTCACTAGTGGCTTCTCTCAAGATAGCATAAGTATTACAGTGGGTGAACAAATTACTGTCGAGCAATTGATACAAAGCGAATAATTATGAGATTATCTAGGCATGATCATGTATATAGGCATCACGTCCGTGACAAGTAGACCGATTCCTGCATGCATCTACTACTATTACTCCACACATCGACTGATATCCAGCATGCATCTAGAGTATTAAGTTCATAAATAACAGAGTAACGCATTAAGAAAGATGACATGATGTAGAGGGATAAACTCATGCAATATGATATAAACCCCATATTTTTATCCTCGATGGAAATAATACAATACGTGCCTTGCTGCCCCTGCTGTCACTGGGAAAGGACACCGCAAGATTGAACGCAAAGCTAAGCACTTCTCCCATTGCAAGAAAGATCAATCTAGTAGGCCAAACCAAACGGATAATTCAAAGAGACTTGCAAAGATAACTTAATCACACATAAAAGAATTCAGAGGAGATTCAAATATTTCTCATAGATAAACTTGATCATAAACCCACAATTCATCGGATCTCGACAAATACACCGCAAAAAGAGTTACATCGAATAGATCTCCAAGAATATCGAGGAGAACATGGTATTGAGATTCAAAGAGAGAGAAGAAGCCATTTAGCTAATAACTATGGACCCGAAGGTCTATGGTAAACTACTCACAACTCATCGGAGAGGCTATGGTGTTGATGTAGAAGCCCTCCATGGTCGATTCCCCCTCCGACGGAGCGCCGGCGATGGCTCCAAGATGGGATCTCGCGGATACAGAAGGTTACGGTGGTGGAAATAGTTTTTCGTGGTCGCCTTTGATGTTCTTGGGGTACGTGGGTATATATAGGAGGAAGAAGTAGGTCGGTGGCCGCCCGAGGGTGCCACGAGATAGGGGGCGCACCCAGTAGGGGGGCGCTCTCCACCCTCGTGGCCGCCTCGATTGCTTCTTGACTTGCACTCCAAGTCCTCTGGATCACGTTCGTTCCAAAAATCATGCCCCCGAAGGTTTCATTCCGTTCGGACTCCGTTTGATATTACTTTTATTCGAAACACTGAAATAGGCAAAATACAGCAATACGGGCTGGGCCTCCGGTTAGTAGGTTAGTCCCAAAAATGATATAAATGTGTAAAGCAAAGCCCATAAACATCCAAAACGGGTAATATAATAGCATGGAACAATCAAAAATTATAGATACGTTGGAGACGTATCAATGCATCTGTCTATGTATCGTCTATGATGCTAATTTCTAAAGGTTCTTGATGTTGCATGTGAAACTTGGTGTTGTTGCAGTTGTGTAGTGGGGTAGCAGAGTGCTGAAGCTATATCATGTTGTAATCTGGTGTATTTCAATGATGAAATCCCGCTTCCTTAATATGGGAATGAAATATATTATGTGTTTAAGATGAATGTCAATTAGATTAATAAATGGATTATTAATAATAAGGCAATTAGCCTTCTAATGGAAAATTAGCCTGGTAATTGGTTTTTGCTATTGCAAACGGTTATTGGGAAAATACCGTGGGCAAGGACCTAAGGCAACGCACATAGTTTCTAGGAATAAACGTGTTGGGTTGATGAACAATCACACACGACATTCTCTTCCAAACTGTTTGTGTTAGGCCATCTTCCGCAAACTTTTACCACATAAAAACAGTGCGTGATGCATTCAATAACGCAAACGATAAAATTGTTAATATTGTGTGCGATGTCAACGCTATCAGAAACGATTTCACGGGGAAAATTGTGTGTGATGTACCTGCGAACGGAAACGTTTTCCTTGGAGCGACTGTGTGGGATGTATATACGAACGGAATCGTTTAGCGTTGACTGACTATGTGGGATGTACTTATGACCGGAAATGATTTTGCCTATATAATTGTATTTTTTTAGCACTACTGTTCGTATAACCGTATTTGCTCGCTCGCCTATCGCACACGACCTCATTTTGCTGAGCGTGTGTGCCAGGAGGGCATATCCCCGACGGTTTCTTGGTCGTGTGGGAAGGACCCCCCTATCGCCCACACTCACTTGGCGACGGTTTCAACTGCCGTCGCTGAAAGGGGTTAAAAACCGTTTGTATAGCACTGATGCTTACCAGTGTGATCATAGAAGATATTCTCCTCAAGTGAACCAGCCTATCCTTCCTAGGTAGGGGACTTACATGTTGATTGGATGTGGAGACACATTTGGTTGTGAATCCTAATGTGGCAGATCCAATTCTTTATCTGCATGGCCAAACCAATAATTCAAGTCATACACTCCCATAATTTGCCTTTTTTCTTTCGCAAAATTAACTTCAACTATTTGTATTGTATAAAAATACTTTGGAGTTAAAGAGAAGTATCCAAATGACATGTTTTATTTTCCAATAACCCATGCTTGTAGCAATGACATACCACAACCTACCCGATATGATATATGATAATTATAATTCTCTATGATATGCCTTCTCTATAAAGGACCCGAAATACCTTGCTTACGTATCATTGGAAAGTGCATTAACATTAATACATCAGTAAGCAGTGGCAGTACAAGGGTATGTAAACTATAAAAATGAGTCAAAGTGGATTGGCCCACACTAGCACTTCCGCGTTATAACTCCACCAAAGGCGATCCTATTACCGGAATGGCGTCAGGTACATCTGTCACAATTTTGACTGCCCAATAGCCAATTTGATCCCTAGGCAAAGAATAACCAGTTACACCAAATGATGCAGTCAAAACAGCCAGTCATGGGTTTTTTTTAATTCCCCCTCTGAGATACACATGAAATACATGTAGGATCATCATTAAAACCGTCATAGTTGTTGACCATCGATGAACTTATCGGATTAACCAACCAAAGTTGGCCTTCGTCATTATGTATTGAAGTCATAGCAAAACCGGTAGCGAGTTGTACTAGAAAACAAGTAAGTGTAATTCCCCTCAAACAATAAAATATGTTGACATGGGGAGGAACATATTCACTAGTTATATCATCTGCAATTTCCTGAATCTCAACACCTTCCTCAAACCAATCATATACTTTATTGAGATAGGTAACTAACCCGAGTCCCCCTCTAAGAGCCGTATATGAAAATTTCATCTCGTACGACTCAAGCAAAAACACAAAAAGTTTCAACGAATATTAGAAAAAGGTTCAAAACTTCATCAGCCACTGAATTGGGCCAATTTGCCTTGAAGATATCAAATAAGAAAAATCCGGAATATCTTCTTTGTGATAATAATCCCAAAAAATCTCAAGTTGGCGCGTCCTTCTTTCTTCCTTTCCCTTATGTTGGGCATTAGAGGCTTCTTGGCTTTTCTCTTCCCAATAAATGATTTGGTTTTTTATGTGTAATATGGAAATTATCTTGTTGAGATCCTATGAATCAGTTCAATTAAAAACTTAGATCCATACTAGAGCCACGATGATTTAGTCTCAAGCTAAACAAAAGACAAGGGTTCTTCGAATAAGAACCGCTTGATAATCATTTATTGAATCAATGTAATGACTCGGCAAAATCGAGAGAAAAAAGTTGTCTTTTGGGCAAACAAAATTGGATGGAAGAAAATTTATTTTTTATTTTTATTTAAGAACTACTTGAATGTTTCAGTCTGGTTGTGAGGTCTTAATAGTGAGTATGAATCATAGTTCCATTTTTTGATCCACTCTATCTATTTTGTTTTCCAGATACTAGAATAAATAATATCTGACGAATTAGAATCATCTTGATAGAGATAACATGCCCTTTCTATGTGTTATCAATGGGATCAATTCTAACAACTCACCCACACATATTCTAGAGATACCGAAACAAAAAATTTCTGCGGTCGAACTACCATAATATCTAGAAATGTAGATCTTAAACTAGAAAGGCTTTTTTGGATGGAAAAAGTCTGACTTCCTAGTTTTTGTTAGTAGAAACCTAATTGGTTAAAATTCCGTTCAAAGAAGGAAGAAGTATAAATTTCTAAAATGATAGATAGGAATATAGCGAATAAAGCCATCATGACCCCCATAAAAGGAGTAGTCCCCCAACCCAGTATAACTTTCCCATATTCGAATTCAAGGGTTTGATAAACTACCCGCTTTTGATTCGTTTTGGCTTAGGTTTAGAATTATCTTCAACGGTTTGTGTAGCCATAAAATCTATTTAATCATTGGTGTTGACTTTGTATACTATTCCATTGTGGTTGTAGATACACGATCTTTTCGTAGATCCATTGTAATCTTGAAATTCTATAAAAATGGAAACGGCAAGTTTAGTCGCCATGTCCATATCTTGTTTACTTGTAAGCTTTACTGGGTATGCCTTATATACCGCATTTGGGAAACCCTCTCAACAATTAAGAGATCCATTCGAAGAACACAGAGACTAATTTAAGTAAGAAGTCCCCCTATCTCGGAGACTTCTTACTTAAATGAAATTATTTTATTCTTTTAGTTGGAGTTGGTGGAACCTTAGGTGGTTCTCGGAAGAATATAGCTAAAAATATTATCCCTAAAGTCGAAACTAAAAGGAACGTATAAACCAATGCTTCCATAGATTTGATCCTGGTTTATTTACAACACCTATTCATTTGTCATTTGGGATAATTTCCCATATAAAGAAAGAAAAAGAGTCAAAGAAAGGATAGGAGATGTTTCCCATGTCAAATCAAAGAGGAGAGGTGAAAGATACTATAACAATGTGTATCAGACTGCCTGTTTCCTTGTAGTTGGATCTCCCACTTTTTGGAATGTTCCAAATTCCACTTGAGCATCCAAATCTGGATCAATACTAGCAAAAACATCTCGGAACAATGTTCTAGCGCCATGCCAAATGTGTCAGAAAAAGAATAGCAAAGCAAAGGTAGCATGACCAAAAGTGAACCAACCCCTTGGACTACTGCGAAAATGTGACAGCCTGATTTTTGGCCCTTTTTTATTTTGTTTTTCCGAGGTTTTTGCCAGAGTTTTTTCTTTTTCGTGGTTTTGTGGTCTGGAAACTAAAGAAGATGCCTTCTTCTTTGCTTCCAGTGTGGCTTGTCATTCCCAAATCTTTCCCTAGGCCCTATCATTTCCATCCTAGCCCAAATCCCAATATTCTTTCTATTGGGAATATTCCTTTTCTATTAAAGGAATAACTCAAATTGCCCTAGGTTATGAAGCAACCTATATTTCCATCACTCCAAAAATTCCCAAATAATTCTCATAAATCGTTTGGGTCATATCTTGATCAAATATGGCAAAACTCTTCATTGCCATGTTCAAAAATAATTCCCCAATATTACTTTTTTCTATTCTGCCCTGAATGGCACTTTGTGAAGGAAGTGTCATTTATATTTCTCCTTGAGGATGATTTTATCCAAGGTATGGCTCAGATACAAGTTTAATTTTTTGTTGAGGATGATTTTGGAGCTCGATGTACCTGGAAGCAAGCAAAAATATGGCATATACTCAGAAAGGAGGATAGTCTAGTAAAACCCTGTTTCATACAAGAAATCAACATCAGAAATATTAAGATGGTATATATATGTGGAAATCGGTCCGCATATCACAATAACAAGCTTCTGGTGTAAGCAACCCAGTCTTCCCTTGCAAGATACCAGATAAGCTTCCAAGGCAAGATTCATCTATCTTCCTCAGTACGATACATGGATGATTTTCCGTACAAGGTACTCTGCCTTCTTCAGTAAGCAACTGCAAAAGCTTCCGGCATAAGGTACTGAGCCTTTCCCCAGCAAAGTCTTTAAGGGGGTAAGCTTCTGAAGCACGATACCCAGTCTTCTTCGGCAAGCTGTCCGATGAAAGTTTTGAGCACAAGCTAGCAAATATTCCTCAGTAAGACATTGGTACAAGGTATAGTACACTGTGAATTGACAGCATATGGCAGTGAAACCCCAGAATTAGATCCGCAACATTTTGGTCAGAAGCAAGAATGAGCGTCTGTCTCGGAATCAGGTCCTCATATATATGCAATGAGGATACCATCAAGATCTTACAAGTCACTCGGATGAGGATCTGAAAACCACGTGAGGATGATTAAGAGAAGAAAGCCAGTATACACCGCAGTGTGACAAAGGATTATGAGGACTGACGACATCAATGAGCTCAATACAAGTACTTGTGACCTGGAAAATGATCCTGATGAGCCCTTGTCCCCTTTTTCTCCAATGACGGCACCACGCCTGTGATTTGAGCTGTTTCTAGCTATCCGAGGTGGATGCCGATTTTTGTTTCTCTCTTCAACGACTATCACGAGTCTGAGCTGCTTTTCGGCCGTCTCGTACAGCTGTTGAGTTTCTTTTTGTGACAGTAGCCCTATAGCTCCTTTTTGGCTATTTTAGGGAGCTGCCACCTTCTTCTTATCGACCCGGTCTCATGCTCTGAGCTGCTTTTCGGCCGTGCTGAGCCGTGGTTGAGTTATTTCACTAATGTCCCAGATCTGAGTTTTAAAGACCGTTCTGGTGGCTACTGATTTATTTGCCGATTTCTTGCAAGGGTTTCGGATGATCATTTCCCAACAATCAGAACTTGAGAGGTGTTGAACCTGCCATTTAATGGGTTACCCTATCAGAAGAATGACGATAAACTACAATTGCCGAAAAATTGCACCGACAATAAACGGTGGTCATACGAAGAAGCAATATGGACCAGCTCTTTGAGCCAAGGATTCGGACCAAGAAAACAATAATGAAGGAGCAAGACCAGTGAGGAAGGTATGAAAATTATACACAACCCCATTGTGCAGATCCCCCGGATAGTCTAAGTCAGTATTGATCCACATGGATATGCCTACAACATGAGTAATCGACATGAGGAATAACAGTCTGGAAGCCTAAGTCCTCACTTATATGAATAATCATGGATAGCCTATCGTGAACAAAAAAAATTCTGTTAGAACCGCCGTCAGTCAAGTCTGCAGATATTATCATACAGGCCAAACCCTTTATGCTAGCCACGACAGGAGACAATCAAATATTTGGTACAGATCCGATACTCACGGCAGTGGAACTAGTTAAGATGATTCAGCAACTTCTGCGATGAGTCAGAATCTGTCAGGAAACGGTTATGTTTTAACTCACTGTTTGGAACCCAAAGGACGTGCATTTAGTGGAGAAACCCAATGCAATGAGTCAGAGCCTGAGTTTTCATCAGAAAATTCTGATCATCATTACATGAAAGGTTGTCAGTGCCGGGTGTCACACCCAGCGGAAATCACTTCTGGATTTGTGAGACGGACATATATTGTAGTTGTGAAAATCAAATCACACTCCGCTAGTCAGCAGATCTAAAAACAAATTGGATCCTATATAAGCATGAGCAAGCCAGGTAACGTCTGTCAGAATGTGGACATAGTAAAGCAAACCACCCACGGCCAGTCAGATAAAAATTTAACGGGAACAACAATAAAGGAAAAAGGATACCCGAGTTGGAAACGGTTTCCTTAAGTCAGAATATTCATACTTGTTCCCTGAGCAACCAAATCTCGAGGACGAGATTTCTTTAAGGGGGTAAGGTTTGTGACAGCCTGATTTTTGGCCCTTTCTTTTTCTTTTGTTTTTCCGAGGTTTTTGCCTGCGTTTTTCTTTTTCATGGCTTTGTGGTCTGGAACCTAAAGTAGATGCCTTCTTCTTTGCTTCCAGTGTGGATTGTCATTCCAAAATCTTTCCCTAGGCCCTGTCATTTCCATCCTAGCCCAAATCCCAATATTCTTTCTATTGGGAATATTCCTTTTCTATTAAAGGAATAACTCAAATTGTGTTCTGAAGCAACCTATATTTCCATCACTCCAAAAATTCCCAAATAATTCTCATAAATTGTTTGGGTCATATGTTGATCAAATATGGCAAAACTCTTCATTGCCATGTTCAAAAATAATTCCCCAATATTCCTTTTTCTATTCTGCCCTGAATGGCACTTTGTGAAGGAAGTATCATTTATATTTCTCCCAACCTTTTTGGGCATGTTTACATGTCCAAATAATTGCCTCATGCACAAGTTCAAATTTATTTGCCTAGCCAATCTTCCTCAGTGAATTTTCAAAGTTTCTTTCAAACAAAAAGCTTTGTGAAGGAAGTACTAGCTAGGAGTACCCAAATGAGTTGAACTTTTTCACACTCCTTAATGTGCTCATATTAACCCCTTCCACACATTTTCAGTCCCATCCAATCATCTATGTGAGCACAGGAGCAAATCTTTGTTGCTGGCAATATTTTCAGGTTGTGAAGCAAGTATATTTTATATTGCTTCAAAAATCCTGATAAATTACCAGATCATTATTATACGCAGAAAACATCTCTCCACCCAATTTGGCATCATTTCATTGATCCATTTGACCACCATAATTATTCCAAGTTTCTGGTCAGCAGAGATGTTTGTGAAGCAAGTGCTATTTTGGTTTGTCCATTTGGCATGAGCTTTTTACAGCATCTTTATATGACTAAATGACTCAGCTTTGCCCAATCTTAGCTCAGGTGGTCACTCCATGTGAGTGCATCTTGCTGATCTTCATTTCTAGACCAAGTATGCAGTTGTGAAGCAACTGCAGTAAATCTTGATCCTTTTACCCTCAAAACCTCCAGGATCATAGTCCTTCCTGTCCTAAACACCCCAGACAACTTATTTGGCCCTTAGCCATTCCCTGTTGATCACACTGAGCTGGTAAAGTTTACTGCAGTAAACTTCAGAGCTCACTAACTATTTAACCAGAGCCTCTTTCACCTAGTTACCACCTCAGTGCAAACCCATCTTTGAAGGACTTACCACTAGACATCAAATTCCAGCTGTTTGCCACCCCCACATGCCAGCACTGGTGGTGACCACCGTTTTGGCATGCCATGCGCACGTCCAGAGCACTGTTTGTGTTGGACCCCCTCCTCCTCTCGTCGTCTTAGAGCCCGTGATCATGTCCAGCGTGTTCCTCACATCGTCGCCGTTCTCCTGGACCCCTCTCCCCCTCCGGAAGCTAGCTCATCCACGCCAACCGCCGAGCGCCCACGAGAGCACAGTGGAGCTTTGGATCCGTTCGACGTCGTCGTCTTCCTCCCTGCACCCCTTGGCCTCCTCTGCCCCGTGAGAGCTTCCCCCTGTTCCCTCCCCGTCGTTTGCCCCCAAGCCCATGTGCGCGGGCACGCGTCCCTGGCGCCGGCCACACGTCTGCGGCGGTTCCAGCACGGCCACCTCGCCCCGCGGCTATTTAAGCCACCCCCGAGGCCGTCCGAGCTCACCTCGAGCCTTGCCTCGCCCCTCTGGTCCTCCCGAGCCCCTTCCCCGAGCCTCTGGAGCCCTCCCTGCTTGCCATCGCCACCATGGCCGCCGCGGCCATCCTCTCAAATTCGACCAAGTCGAGCTCCCTCTCCTCCTTCTACCACCACCAGAGAACTCCCCGAGACCCTGCGCTCCTCCCCACCCTCTCGCCTTGTCGCCGAAGGACTGGCGCCCCGAGCCCCGAGCCTAACCGCCGCCGGCCGCTCCTCTCGGGTACCCCTCACCGCGGCCACCCTATCTTTCCCCAGAGCCGTCCTTCGAGGGAACGGGCGCGGATCGTCTCTGCCATCCCGCCGGTGCCCTCAGCCGGGCGGGAGACGGCTGGAGCAGCCCGCCCCATCGCCGGCAGTGCGCCTCTCCGGTGCCTCCTCTGTTCCTGTCAGGGACAGGGAGAGGAGGAAGAAGACAGAAGCCAGGTGGGCGTTGACCCAGCGTGTGGGCCCCGCGGCCCCACCTGTCGGCGATCCTGACGCCCGGCCCCGCCTCTGCCCCTTTTGACCGGTCCACGCCACGTCAGATAAGTGAAGGCGCATTTCCACTTTACGTTTTCACTAAACGAAAGCGTATCTCTAACTTTGCGCTTCTGCCTTATCCACTCAGGGACCTGACTGTGAATATAATTTTTGCAGAAAATTCCCTGAACTTCAACCCCTCATAACTTTTTATCCGTAACTCCAAATAAGGTGAAACCAATGCTCACTTCTTCATTTCTTCAAGCCCATTCTGTTGGTGTCACTTTCATTATGTTTGGCCATACCTAAAATGACCATTTTGCCCCTGCCCTTAATCAGCCCCCTCCGAGAGAGAACGTTTTCCGGTGAATCTTTCTGCGGCTTCACCGCACTTCTCCCCGGTGCCTTCTTCATCCCCAGGCAAGCCACAATACCCACTTGCATGATAGTCATGCAGTAGCCATGGTTTTCAACATGAATCTTTATTAATTGTTTGCTTGTTAAAAAGATGGTTATCGTTGTTCCGGTGATGTTTAGAGTTGCATGTTCACTTTTGTGCTATGTTGTTTTGTACTCTGTGATCATGTTATACCGGCTAGTATTACCTTTCATATGTTTATGATTGCTAGTGGTACATGTTGATGTTGGTGATGGTCGTGCTAGTCAGTATGCCATGCTCAGTGGATATGATTTATTGTTGATATGGTGGATAGTTATGTGATACCCTCATGATTATGTTGATATCATGTTCATGCATTTTATCATGACTCAGCTTATTTGCATTCAAGTTAACCGGATTAAATTGAACTTGAACAACTGTTGGCTGAGTCATGGTGCTGCTGAAACGATACTGAGCAGTGCAACCACGCTTACCGGTATGGGAAGGTCCTAAGTGGGTCTATTGTCGTGCCTCTCGCCGGTGCCTCCAACTAGGGAAGGTTATGGGCGTGCTGTACCCTGGCCCGGTAGGCAGGCATAACCTTGTCTGCCCGTTGTTGAGTTAGTTTTTGGATCCGTGTCCCAGAGTGGGACGGGCCACGACGGTGGTCGTTGTGTCTGGAGGTAGACACGGGGCCACCCATGACTTAGCCCAGTGGGGAGTGAGTCGGAGTGGCCAGGAGAGTGTCATGGTAGTAGGACGGTTTTGTCGGAACGCCGTTGGTCCACCCGAATGGGAGTGCGAGGCCATGGGTTCTGTAGTGTGGGTACAATGTACTAACCTCTGCAAAGTGTATATTAAATCTATCGATAGCCGTGCCCGCGGATAAGGGCCCAGGTCAAAAGTAGGTCACACCATGAGTCAACAGTAATAAGAATAATGTGCTTAATAACAGTGAGGTAAGTTGGTTGTGATCGCCATAAGGATCACGTGCCAAGTGCTGGTCGGGTTGTGATCGTCGTAAGGATCACGGGCCATCTATTGGTCGGGTAGTGATCGCCGTAAGGATCACGGTTTGGGACCAAGTGTTGGTCGTGGTTGTGATCGCCGTAAGGATCACGATGGTATCGAGGATACCGAGTTGTGTATATTCGTGTGATGTCCGTGGTTGGTAAGTGAGGCATGTGTTGGTTACGAGGTAACCCGAGCAGAATAAATGGTGCATGAAGTGTCATCATGTTGCATGCTAGTATTGTCGGATTAATATGTTCATGTTGTGATAGCTGTATCGTGCTTATGTTGGTCATGCCATGTTATATTGTTCTGATGATATCATGTTAAATTCCTGTTTAACCTGCAATTGCCATGTTGTTGTTTGTCTTGAATGCTTCTGGTTTTTTGTGATCTTGCAAGTACATTCAATGTACTGACCTGGCGTGTCATGCCAGTTTGCAGGTCATGCCGGATTTGATTGCTTGCTTGTCGTGGTTTCCATTCGTGCGAGCTAGGATAAGCGTTCCAGCCAGAGTCCCTGCGGAGTGGAGTTCACCACCGTCGCCGTTGTTCCGCTGCTAGAGTTATTCCGCTGCATCGTGTTGTTCTGCTGCTTGCATAGAGCAACTGAGGATGGCGTAGTGTCACTGTGCCGATGTTATTCATTGTAATATCGGAGACCTTGTATTCATATTCGTGTAATAATAGAAGGTTGGTTTGTTCTATGCTGAGCAGTGCCGTATTCCAGAAGACTTCTCCTCGATCTCTGGGCTGGAATACAGGGCGTTCCGGTTTTCTCTGAGCCGAGGTGCCACAGAAAAACACCATCAGATTTCAATGTAGCCCAATCAAATTCAAAAATTTCCCCTAATTGAGAACGCCTCGCATATTTTTTACAGTAGCAGGATCAGAATAACTTACTCCATTAAGTTCACCACCATAGAACTCCACCGTTATGCCTACTTGTTCAACACTATATTTGGATTCTGCTCTTCTAAAAGGAACATCTGCTCTAACAATTCCCTCCTCATCTACCAAAACAATCGGAAATGTTTCAAAAAAAGTAGGCATGCGGCGTATAAAAAGCTCACGTCCTTCTTTATCTCAAAAGACGGGACGTGCTAACCATCCAACAACTTTTCCATCGCCATTGTCCATTGAGCCTGCTTTGAATAATCCCCCTTTTGCCGGATTATTACCAATATAATCATAAAAGGCTAATTTTTCGGGAATTTTAGACGAAGCTTCTGATAAAATAAGATTTTCGGCTAAACCATTGCTAACTCTTCGATATATTTCTTGCTGAAAGTATCCCTGATCCCACTGATAATGATTAGGCCCAAATTAGTTGATTGGGGTCGTTGCTGACCCATACCACATAGTTCCAGTAACTACGAAAGCTGAAAAAAAACAACATCGATACTACTGCAAAGTACAGTTTCAATATTGCCCATACATAATCCTTTATATAAATGTTGAGGCAGACGAACACTAAGATGGAATAAGCCCGCTAATATACCCAATGTACCCGCAGCAATATGATGAGAAGCTATTCCTCCCGGAACAAAAGGATCAAAACCCTCCACGCCCCACGCCGGATTTACGGGTTGGACCTTTCCGGTTAGTCCATAAGGATCGGATACCCATATCCCAGGACCATACAAACCCGTTACATGAAATGCCCCAAAGCCAAAGCAAGCCACCCCTGTAAGAAATAAATGAATTCCAAAGATCTTAGGAAAATCCAAATAGGGTTTTCCCGTCTGCTCATCAGAGAATATTTCTGGGTCCCAATATACCCAGTGCAAGATCGCTGCCAAGAAACACAAGCAAGAAAACAAGATATGCGTACCTACCACACCTTCATAACACCAAATACCCGGATTTGTTGCAGTTCCCCCTGAAATACTCCAACCACCCCATGAATCTGTTATTCCTAAATGAGTCATGAAGCGAATTATGAACATACCTTGTCTCCACATTGGATCCAGAACAGGATCAGAGGGACCAAAAACTACTAATCCGTATAAAGCCATTGAGCTAGCCCAACCAGAAACTAGAGTTGTGTGCATTATATGCACCGCACGCAATACGACAGAATGAACACGATACCGAGTCATACCCATGGAAATACCCCTTTAGCAAAGAAAAATAGACATGATGTCGCTTTATTTTATCGCATTGAAAAAGACAATCCATATCCTATGTACCTAACCCTTCTAGGGGATTATGTGTCAGAAAGCGCGAATATTTATTTCATTCCATTAAAAATAAGAAGTCAATTCTGTTCATAAGAAGAAACAGAAGCAGATCTATTCTATACTCGATAAGTGCCAATATGCAATGGGTAACTTGGCCAATTTGGAGAAAACGAAGAATAGATCACTACCCCTCTTTGTTTAGCATTCGAATCACCCATTCCTTTTTCTTTATTCAATCTGTCTTACATTCCTTATATGTATAACCTTTCAATCTACGTATTAATAGAATCTATAGTATTCATATAGAATAAGAATAAAAATTAAGACAATAAACTGCAGATTCTTTCTTTCTGTTCCATTCTTACGTTTCCGTATTAAAGTGTGGTTTTCTTACTTAAATTTAATAATATTAATATAATTAATATGCCCATTGGTGTTCCAAAAGTACCTTGCCGGATTCCTGGAGATGAAGAAGCGACTTGGTTTGACTTATACAATGTTATGTATCGAGAAAGGACACTTTTTTTAGGTCAAGAGATTCGTTGCCAGATCACGAGTCATATTATAGGTCTCATGGTATATCTGAGTATAGAAGATGTAATTACTGATATTTTTTGTTTATAAACTCCCCAGGCGGGTCGCTAATCTCAAGAATGGCTATTTTTGATATGATGCAAACGGTGACACCAGATATATGTACAATATGCCTCGGAATAGCCGCCTCCATGGCGTCCTTCATTTGGTTGGAGGAGAACCCACCAAGCATATAGCATTCCCTCACGTGAGGAATTATGCTTCACAAACCTGCTAGTGCTTATTATCGGGCAAGGACACTAGAATTTTTACTAGAAGTAGAAGAGTTACACAAAGTTCGTGAAATGATCAGAAGGGTTTATGCAGTAAGAATAGGCAAGCCTTTTTGGGTTGTATCCGAAGACATGGAAAGGGATGTTTTTATGTCAGCAGACGAAGCCAAAGCTTATGGACTTGTAAATATTGTAGGGGATGAAATGATTGACAAGAACTGCGATACTGATCCAGTGTGGTTTCCAGAAATGTTTAAAGATTGGTAGTGTCCGGATTTCTTGTAAAATTATTTCACACCTAAATTCGTTTTTTGATCGATTTAATAGAAAATACAAAGACTTCATGATGAGCAATCATCAGGTTAAGATGGATCTAAAACAATCCATTTTTTCTATATACATACAACATGCCGACGGTAAAACAACTTACTAGAAACGCAAGATAGCCAATACGAAATGCTTGAAAAACGTCCGCGCCTAAAGGATGCCCTCAGCGTCGAGGAACATGTGCTAGGGCGTATGTGCGACTCGTTCAGATCATGACTCGAAACAAATATAAAAAAATTAACCTTTATTGCAAATCCACTTACCTAAATTATAAATAAGAAGCAATTCTCCCATTGGTAGCAAATGGTTATCAATTAAGTGGAGGAAATAGTAACAAAAAGAAAAAGGCTTGCTCCTTTATCTTAAAAGAATGGACTAACCGGGTCAACTACTTAGCCAACTTTCATAATTAAATACCGTCACTGTATGGATAACTCTTATTGTGAAAAGAGCTATTTACTCTATAATGGATAGGTAGAGCAAAAGAATGTGGACTATACAAGTTCGCAATACCTTTTGATGAAAGAAAGGGCTCTGGTGTATAGAGAGGGCGTCACCGTTTAAAAGGGAACCATAGAAATGATGGAACCCACTATTTTTTAGTATTATTAGAATGAATTTGTTATTTCGTATAGAAATAACTGAACGGAGTGGAATAAAAAATCGTGGTTGGGAAGGTTACTATAGCAAAAGCCATAGGAATTAATATTTTATATATTGGAATAATTAGTTTTGTTATTAATGATAAAAAGGGTGGCTAAAAGAGGATAAATCATTAGTTATTCATTAAGGTTAATTTGATTCAGTGACCAGAGTTCCGCGAGGATATATAGCCCGGAGACGACGAACAAAAATGCGTTCATTTGGCTCAAACTTTAGAGGGGCTCATTTAAGACTTAATCGAATGATTACCCAACAGGTAAAAAGAGCTTATGTTTCCTCTCATCGAGATAGAGGTAGGCCAAAGAGTTCCTCTCATCTCTTAATCGTAAAATTCTTGCACAAGTAGCTGTATCAAATCCAAATAAACTTTACACGACTTCCAGTAAAATAAATATCATCAATTAAAGGTATAAATAAAGTAATATACTGGAATAATAAAAGATGAATTCACGGAGAGGGAACTCCGGAAAGATACAATAAATTAAGATTAAGTGGTAGGAATCAACGAGCTGGATTACTTTCTTTATAGAATATATAGGTCTAGCCCTTTCGAATTCGAATAAAACATCAACAATCGGAACTTAACTTCCGGTTGTTGTTTCTTAAATTTTGGTTGTTGTTTCTTAATTTTTGATTGGAATTGTACTTTTGCGTTAATTGAGGAATGTGTCTATTTTTCTGGGTCTAGAACGTGTAATTATTGAAATTGACTGGGCTTCAAATTGCTTTTCATTCTCATCATTACGAAACGGTATGAAAGATAAAATACGAGCCTGTTTTATAAATAGAGTAATTAACCATTGTTGTTTCAAGGTTAATCTATTTATTCGTCTTGATAATATTTTTCCTTGTTCACTAATAAATCTATTAATTAAACTCATGTTTCTATAATCAATTCGATCTCCCGGGCCAATTCGAGGGCGCCTACAATAAGGTTGTTTCGATTTACGAAAAGGTTGCTTGAATTTATGAAAAGTTTGCTTGGATTTACGAAAGGGTTGCTTGGATTTATTAAAAGTTTGCTTGGATTTACTAAAGGGTTGCTTAGATTTAAGAAAAGGTTGTTTAGATGCATACATGATTTATTCCTTATTTAAAATTTGAAAATAAACTTCTTTATTTTATTAATGTAGGATCCAGAAGAAGTAGTTTTTCTTTGATCCATATCCTATTTGATTCATATTATACTATATGAACATCCTCTATACATATGAAATAATATCTACCGGAAATCAAATGAATTGGTTTGTATTTTGTATTCTATATTATGTTCTCTTTATATATTAAATATGAAGTTCTTACTCTTTCTGTTGTTTGGAAAGATCGAACACACGATGTGCCAATTTCTTTATTTCGTGATGAGTCGTATGCTTGCGACAATAATGACAAAAAATTTGAATTCTAATTGCCCGGGTGTATTGTGGCGATTCTTTTGAGTACTATATCTAGAAATCCCTGTCGATTCCTCATTGGCACCTTTTCGAACACAACTGATGCATTCCAAAATAACTCTGATTCTAACATCTTTTCCCTTGGCCATGAACCTCCTTTTCTTTTTGAATTGCCTTAACTTAATTCTTCTACTTATTCTTTTATTCTTCTATTTTGAATCCGAAGAAGAAGAATCAAATTCATTAGAATAATTTTTATTATTAAATTAAGTAATAAAAAATAGAGAAATAATTAAAGAATACAATCCTTGTCGAATTACCAAAGATTTTGGTTCGAAATCCTTTCATTTAATTAGCCAGCCCCGCCTTTTCGGTGCTCTGATTTTTTAGGCCTTATTTAGCTTGGGTACCCCTTTAAATTGAATTTCTATTTCCAAAAATGGGGTTTACCAAATTTTTAATGACTCTGAGGTTCAACCCAATCCATCTTTTCTTTCTTTTTCCTTCCGATACTAAAAAAAGATTGAAAAGGATCAAAGTTTTTCATATCACAAAGAAATCTATCCCTCCCATAGCAATAACTAGAATTAAAAAAAGGGAATGATAAAGCATCTGGGAATAAACAATTAATTTCTATAAATAAACCTGCTAAAGCACCAAACCACTTAGTACTTAGCACAGGTGCTACAGAGAGATATGTTTTTATATCCCGCTTTGAAAATCCTCCTTCCTTGTTGGAATACATATATGATCATAAACTCTTTCCAAATATTGTCATGCTATATATAAAATGAACCATATCGACGAAATTTTGTTATCCCTAAAAAAGAAAAAGATGACCCCTTCTTCCTATATATTACCAAGGAAAAGTAATCCTTCTTTTATAGGTGAAATTATATTGGATTTTATATGTATATAATTACTTAATTATATGATACCAAAAAGAAGAAATGACACGAGGGTCCTATATATAGATAGAGAAAGAAAGAAGAAGAAAATAGAAAGAAGAAGAAAGTTATGATGTGGAAAAGAAAATAGGAATTGTGTGCAATGGCATTGTTCAACAATTTAATTTGGAAAAGGGATGTAGCGCGGCATGGTAGCGCGTTTGTTTTGGGTACAAAATGTCATAGGTTCAAATCCTGTCATCCTACCTATTACTTCCTTCTTCTTTATAGGCAGTAGCGACGATATCAACAAAAGTAAAGTGGGTATAACTTGAATTTGTGGAAACTATACGTACGTGAGATACATTAGGAATAGAAAAAGATTTTCTTTTTGAAAGAATGAAAGCGCTCATAGTTCAGTTCGGTAGAACTCCGGTCTCCAAAACCCGATGTCGTAGATTCAAATCCTATAGAGCGTGATTCCATCTATCTTATGTCGAAACAGAGTAAAATAACTTAACAAAATTGAATTGTAACTCCAATTTCAATTTGACCTCCTCTCTGGTTTGGAGGAGGTTAATAAAAAATGACTCAATCAAAGATCCAACTGATCCCCACGCATGTATAGCAAATACACAGTCATGAATAATCCCACTAAAGTAATAGGAATTAGGCCTAAGACGATTCCAAATAGAAAAACTTCAATCATTTTGATTTGTTCGAGGAGATAAAAAAAGAGGTACGATCTATCCCTAAATAGTACTCTAAATTATCCACGAATCTCAATGACCAGGAAAAGAATTCCTAATTAGTGTGGAAAAGAGTTGACAATGCCAGGAATCCCAAAGAAAGATTTTTCTTTTCTGAAATATAATTATTCAGTCAATTCAAATAAGTTGTATCTTGTTCAAGCCAATAAATAGAGGTGGGGTTATAGTTAAAGCAGCCAGTAGAAAACCAAAATAACTAGTTAAAGTAAGCATGAAAGAGTTAAATTCCATTTATTTATTTTTACTACACTACATATGTTGGTAAAGCATTTACTAAGTTATGGAAAATTCATAATTCATCAGTTATTTTAGATAATACTGAAAAACAAGATAGAGTAAGATACATAAGTGTAAAAGAAAGTGGATTCATCAGATGATACATGAGTCCCTAATTCCGAATCAAGATATTTGTTGTGGAATTTGTCAATTGAGTAAAGTAATAATATTAAGAACTAGATCATCTAAACCCATTGAATGAAAAAAATGAAATTCGATTTTCAAGGAAATTTTTGAATAAGAGATAAATAAACAATTGAATTTGAAAAAAAAAATCTTTCTATTTTGGATAATTTCTTTTTTAATAGGACCCTCTTTTTGGAGTGAACGGTCGAATATTCCCCTATTCCTTCTTAGTTTAACTGGTTGTATTCTATATGGAATAAGAGGAGAACAAAAGCATTCCACGACCTGCCAAGGAGCTATAAAAAGAGGAAAGCTCTTCCTTGAATTTACTTTATTTTTGTTCCTAACTCCAACAAAAGTAGATTCGAAGATGAGTCACTTCAATTATCATTTTAAGTTCTATTCTATCTTCTGTCTTCCCCTATTTCATCTCGTAAAGTTCCGCGCTCGGAGTTTGGTCAAGAAAGTTAGACCTAATCCAACAAACAATACAAGGATTAATTACGAATTACGAAAGGATAGATTTCACATATACTTATCCTTGTATTGTGTCAGTATGAGAATATCATCCCTAAATTATCTATCCAAACCTATTGATCATTAACTTAGATTTTCCCAAGATTTTGGCTGCTATTATGAATTAGTCTATTATTCGAAGCCAATGAAAAGTAAGTAGAACCTACAAAAATGGGGTTTTCCATTGATGCCTTGAATAACATATAGCTTACCTATAGAAAAAAATAAAAATAAAAAAGTAATTATGTTTCGGAGCCAGGAAAAATCAGATGGATGTGCCATAGGAAGGATAGCTATACTAATTCGGTATACTCAAAATAAACCTTTGGTACAAAATTGACAATCTCATAAGGATGAAATGTTAGTAATTTTCTATTTACTGGTCGATCCCATCTTTTACAGGATAAGTTCCTTTTTGAATGTACAAAAATTTTGGGAGTTCAGCATGTCTGGAAGCACGGGAGAACGTTTTTTTGCTTATATTATTACCAGTATTCGATACTGGGTTATTCATAGCATTACTATACCTTCCCTATTCATTGCGGGTTGGTTATTTGTCAGTACGGGTTTAGCTTATGATGTGTTTTGATGTCCTAAGCCAAACGAGTATTTCACGGAAAGCCGACAAGGAATTCCGTTAATAATCGACCATTTTGATTCTTTAGAACAACTCGATGAATTTAGTAGATCCTTTTAGGAGGCCTCAATGACCATAGATCGAACCTATCCTATTTTTATAGTGCGATGGCTGACTATTCACGGACTAGCGGTACCTATTTTTTTTTCTTGGGATCATTATCAGCAATGCAGTTCATCCAACAATAAACCAAATTCCAACTATAGAACTATGACACAATCAAACCCAAATGAACAAAATGTTGAATTTAATCGTACCAGTCTATAGTGGGGTTTATTACTCATTTTTGTACTTTTTGTTTTATTTTCCAATTACTTCTTAAATTGAGAGAAAGAAAGAGACTAATAAGAATGGTCTTATCCCATTTGGAAGGATACCATCCTTATAACTACCCATGATTGTTTTTGTCTCTAGCATGACCAATTGATAAAATGTGGAGGAAAGTAGGGGAAATGGCCGATACTACTGGAAGAATTCCTCGTTGGCTAATAGGTACTGTAGCAGGTATTGTTATGATTGGTTTAGTAGGTGTTTTATTTTATGGTTCATATTCTGGATTGGGTTCATATCTATTGTAATCGGAGGGACTAGATTGTAAACATGAAAAAGTAGGAGCTTAGCGGGTCCTTACCCCCCTTTATCTGATTAGAGCGGAAAGGACCCGCAGAACTTTTACTCTTATAATGCGAATTGAATCTATTCGATTCACTCTTATGAAGCAACAAGAAAAAGAGATCACTTGAGGATCCAGTATCTTATTCCACGAAGGAAGTATCCTGAAAATCCTTGATTTAGTTTAAAGTAATAAACTAATAAAACCTTAATCAAAACTATTCAACTAGCCTAAAAATAAAAACCTTCAATGGAAGAGTTTACTTCTTTTGCAAAATTTCTGTAAATTTGAAGTTGAACTTAATTAAACAAGCCAAGCAATTCTATTTGCTCAGAATCATAAGAAATTTGTCCCCCGCCCTATTTTCTTCCCCTCTGTTTGTCCACTACCTCGCCTAAACCTAAGCAAAATAAAAAGAGGTCCAATCTTTGATGAATTAGGAAGAAAAAGGATTCTTATTTTGATACAAGAAGAATCGGCACAAGATAAAGCTTTTTTCTTGTGCCGAATAGACGATTAAGAAGACCTGCAATCCCTCCAAAAAGGAAGAAATTATAATTTTATTGTTCTCGCCTTTGCCTTGGATTCTCTTCTTTTGCATGGGATATAAATAAGGAATTCCGGACATCTCATAATCAAAGAATAGTCCAAACAAAAAAAAAGGATTTCCAAAATAGATCATAGATAATTCTAGCAATTACCAATAAATCGAGGCTTTTTACCAACTTGATGGTAAGATATCCCAGGACCTAGAAATTCATTTCGTACAATTGAACCTTTTCAAACTATTTCTTTTTTAGAACCAAAAAACTTGTGCCAAAATAACGGATGCGAAGAAGAACATAAGGCCTTGGACACGTAATGGATCCTGAAGCATGATTTCAGCATCCCCTGACCAAAACCTCCCACATTAGGATTGCTTTTTAATGGTTGATCAAGCTTGATGGATTCCCCCTCCGAAACAAGAAGTTCTGGTCCGGGAGATATAATATCAATCACTTGGTGTCCATCTGATGCATCTACTATGGATATTTCATACCCCCCTTTCTTTACATAGTATTTTTCTTACTATACCTGTTGACATAGCATTATAGACTGGATTGTTACTCTTGCTACCATTAGGATAGATTTGTCCTCTTCCTCGGTTTCCCCCTACATATATGGGATATTTTAAGAAATGACCATCTTTCTTCATAGCAGGATCAGGGGAAAGAATGGGAAAGACAATTTCACTATATTTCTTACCGGGAACATGGCCTATCACAAGAATGTTTTTTTATCGGGACGATAACTCTGAAAAGCAAGATTTCCTATCTTTTCTTTTAACTCAGTGGAAATACGATCGGGCGGCGCTAATTCGAATTCCTCAGGCAAAATAAGAACAACACCTACATTCAACCCTCCCTTTTTTCCATTAGTAAGAACTTGTTTCAATTGCATATCATAAGGAATTCAAAGAACTGCTTCAAATACAGTATCGGGAAGCACAGCTTGGGGAACTTCAATATCGACGGGCTTGCTAGATAAATCGCAATTGGCACATACAATTCGTCCAGTTGCTTCTCGTGAGTTTTCATAACCCTGCTGCGCAAAAATGGGATATGCATTTGAAATAGATGTCTGGGTTATTACATATATCATGATCGATACAGAAATCGATCGAGTTATCTGTTCCCTTACCCAAGAAAAAGTATTTCTATTTTCCATGTTCAATCGCAGATCCCAGAATTTCTACAATAAATTAGATAGGTAGCTAAGCTAATATAGTTCCCTATACACGAATCTGTTGTCATTTTACTGCAACAGTTGTACTGCAATGATGAATAGCTTAAAGTAGCTATAAATAGAAAGAATTTTGCTAAAATGGAAAAGGTCTTTCTTTCTAAAAAAAAGATGCTTGCTAATTTGATAATATTAATATCGGGAGACCGAATGAATTTATCCTTCACTGATTGAATGATAAATTACTACAAGCGAAGGAGATAGACCGTTTAAACAAAAAAAGACCCAAAATTTCAAACATGTATCTAGAATTACTGAAAAACTACAAACAAAAATAGTGAAAATAAGCTCGTTAGGAGCCCATCCAAAATCGTTGTAGACTCAACGAATTACTAGTTCCCAACCACGGGTGGAGTGAAATCCAGCAAAAAAAATCAGTAACTAAAAGAATAAAAAAGCATAAAATAAGGGATAGAGCTATACATGTTGCTACAATAAAGTGGGACTTTATTGCAGTTGCTACAATAAAGAATTATGTTCCTTCTTTCTATCATCCCTGCCTTTATCCATATCCCTTTAGTTTTGCTTCACAACCTAGAATCCCTTTTCTTTTTTAGAGACCGTGCATATGGGGGCAAGTAAGCAATAGAAAATGAAGGTTTCAACGCATCGGGATCTAAAAAGAATGGTGGCACTAAATCCATGATAACTGTACCGGTAAGAGAGCGCCAAGGGGATCACCAGAAGAGGCAGCCAGAACCTCAAAGACCGCCCTAAGCTGAATTACAGTACTCGCGCGGTACTCTAGGCAAATGGTGCACCTAATTAACCTTGGATCCCAGCACTGAGCCCTTTCTTAATCCCCATGAGATGAGCCATGATTAAGGTCAATGGTATGGCATATTATTAATGTGTTGATATGTTGATTTCCCAAAGAATTCCATGCAAGTAGTCCACTACTGAACGCGCATGCCTGTGGAAGAGGTTAACCTTGGATCTAGCTAGGGAGATATATCTAGTTCATAGTCTAACCTTTGCAGGTCTTGCCCAGTTTTTGATGATAGATCTAGCTAGCTAGAGAGAAATTATTAGTTTTATTAAACTTTTGCTTTGTGATTACCGTTCAAAAAAAGGTTTTTTATGAATAACTTTGGTCCTGACCACTCTGACTCTAATAATTCCTTTTCCTGTGACATAATGACATAACGTTCTAATTCTATGTTTCTTCTGTTGAACACACATCTTACTGTGCGTCATTCCCTATTAGAAGAATCCTAATTGCATGTTCAATGACAGAGCAGCTAAATTAGCAGCATAACCAAATGTATGTTATTACACCGCCAGATTAAATGGACTTCTTTCTGGCAGGAAATTCTGACTTGTGTAGAAGACACATGGGGCCGCCTTGTCCTCCCTCCCTTTCACCAAATCTCATGGATTCAAAGACATATATGTATGAGAGATTATGACTGAACTTCCTCTGACGAACGGCCCTACAGGACTGAAAATTGGTCTGAAAGTGATTCCTTGCTTGACGAGAGAGTCTCCCTCTCTCTATAATAGTGGGCCGAGGCGACGCCAACGCCGACGACGAGGACTCGGAGGAAGCTTCATCAACGCCGGAGGCGGACACGCTCGAATGACGACGTACGTAACACACAGTCTGGACGCGCATCGTAGTTATAACTGGCCTCCAGACAACAGCAGCATGTTGCGCACGTTGAAGCCTATTCCACACACATAAATCTCAGTCTCCTGTCTTCCGATATATGTTTTTTCTGGCTCTCTGCAAGTCTTCATCAAAGAGTGCGGCTGTGTTTGACATTTCTGACGCTGACCACCTAATCAGCGTAGGTAAGCACCGGCGTACGGCGCTTATTTATGCCAAATATCTAGCCAGTCCAAACAGGAGAGGGGAAGAGAAAGAGAAGGTCCAGGCCATGGTCTAGGCGTCTAGCTAGTTGCGTGCCTCTATATAAGGCCATCGCAAGAAGAAAGGGTTGGAACTTGGAAGGCTAGAGAAGTTAGAGAGAGGGGGAGAGCAAGAGACGTTTGCCTTGCTACAAGGAGAGACAGCTTATCTTCTGTGAAAAGAGACCGAGATGATCAAGGGAGACCAGAGGCGAAGTGAGAAAAGAGAACGAGAGGCTCAAGACAATGCTATCACGGATAGTGGAGGACCATCGCTCCCTTCAGAAACAATTCGATGTTCTCCACCAGCAAGGGCGAGGCAAGAACCTCGCCGTGGGCTCACCGGAGCATTCATCACCCACCGACGGCCCAGGGTTCGTCTCTTTGAGCCTCGGAACGAGCACCGGCATGAGCAGGCACAACAACATGGGAGAAGAGATCAAGGGCAGCACTAATAATCCAGATGGCAAGGGCATCTCTCTTGGACTTTCATCAGCCCGCGGAGCTGTTGGTGCAAGAACTGATGGAAGTGAGACGAAGGTGCGGCCAGATGTGGTGACATTGAGCCCTGGAGGCAGCTCCGAGGAGGACGCCGCCACAGAGACAGCCACAACATCGGCGCTGAGCAAGACAGCAAAGACCCCGAGGAGCACCGGAGGAGTGGAGGCCGAGGAGGAGGTTGCCCAACAGCCACTGGCCAAGAAGGCCAGGGTGTCGGTGAGGGCAAGGTGTGACACACCAACGGTACGTACATATAAACTCTAAGGGAACCTAATAAGAATTAAATGGTAAATGAATGAGATGGAAACTCAAATGCGTATATGATTTGAACGTATGGTTTCTTGGCGATCGATCAGATGAACGATGGGTGCCAGTGGAGGAAGTACGGGCAGAAGATATCCAAGGGGAACCCGTGCCCACGTGCCTACTACCGCTGCACCGTCGCAACAGGGTGCCTCGTCAGGAAGCAGGTATATATGGATTCCATGCATGATCAATGTGCCACAAAATAATGGCAACAATGCCTTTATGTTCCGCAAACCAAACTTGACCAAAAAACTATACATGTGTTGCTTTAATGTCGGGAAGTTCATAAAAAAAAAAATCAATGCTGAACTGTTGAAATTTGACACTTACAGATAAAAAATGTTTACAATCCCAGATAACCATTTTGTAAAATTCAGGGGGACACATTGCTTTACAGAGAGATCTAATGAAGTCGTATTGGCAGAGCCATAGCATTCTTAATTATGTTTGCCCAAAAATTAGCAAGATGTGTTCTCATTTCTCGTATATTTCTCAAGTGGGTGCCTAATACAGTTCATATTAGAGGTTCAAAAGTTGTACCAAGTGGTACCGTCAGCTAAATTAAGCCGCCACGTGCATGGTCCCAAATCCGGCGTCCAGACTCCATTAATCAAGTGTTGGAGCACCAGCGCCACCGAGGAGAGAGGGAGTAGTAAACAGAAAAGCACGTATGGAGGGTCAGACTCGGAGATCGGAGCCTGACCTGATCACGAGGGAAGGCCGGAGCCTCCGGGGAGGTGGGGGCAAAGCTAGCGCCTCTCCCGCCTGGGAACGGCGTCGCTGTCGGACGGTGATGGGGTTCCCTCCCCTCGGTTGCCCGGGCGCGGCTTCTCGGCGGCAGCCGGCAACGGCAAGGGCGCCGTTGGGTTGTTGGCTGATCGCGTCGAAACAAACTGGTCCAAGTCCCACATGCCAGTGGCGGATGGGGATTTAGAATGCTGGGGCTTGGACAAGACTCTGGTGGGCTTTCGGTGCGGCCAGCGTCGCCACTTCAAGCAAGTCCAATCAAACTTTCGTCAGAAAAAAAAAGCAAGTCCAATCAAACGAGTTCAGTGTACCTACAATGTCGAATATATATGCAGGCTAAAACTTCCCCAAAGAATTGAAAACAACCTAGTTCATAGAAATAGCATATCTAACATGCCACAAATTTTCAAATATTAGTTGAGCTTGAGAAATAAGAACAACAGATTCAAATGTGGTAGCGTTAACATGCATGATTCACATAGTCCCTATCTGAATTACTTACTATTCATATCATGATTTGTCTTTTTTTTTACTCGGGTTGCGAGTTCAATTTCTAACTGAAGTTTCATGACCTGATAGAAGTAAATTGTGTGTACTCAATTATTTACAGGATTTTCAATATCTTTTTAGCATAGGTTTTTTAACCAGTTGCACAACAAGTTCATGTAAATGAGTGCACATTTTTGCGCTCGGTATAAGAAAAAACAATCTTCGCTTTGGTAATAGCAGTGGCAGGGATTTGCACTTGAACTAATCATGTTAACAAGTAAAAAAATATCAAAGATCATTTAAAACTCGCGCTCATATTTTCTTCAATGACATGCACAGCATGCTTCCTCACCATGGTGACCAAGTGACCAACTGATGCACATACATTTTTCCCCCAGGTGCAGAGATGCGCGGATGACATGTCGATCCTGATCACCACCTACGAAGGTGCGCACAACCACCCACTCTCTGCCTCCGCCACCGCCATGGCCTCCACCACCTCCGCTGCCGCGTCCATGCTCATGTCAGGCTCCTCCACCTCGCTCAGCTTTCCCTCTACCGCTGCCGCCTCTAGCCTCCATGGCCTCAGGTTTGGCCTCCCGGCAACGGCCACGGACGCCTCCTCCAGCCAGCTGGGCGGCCAACCGTTCTTCCTCCCGGCCACCGCAGGCGCGTCCATCAGCGCTACCCCATCGTACCCCACCATCACCCTCGACCTCACCTCGCAGGCTGCCTCGCAACACGCCTTCTCCCTCAGCAATTGCAACAGGTTCTCCTCCAGCTTCACCGGCTCTCACGGCCACAACAGCAGCACTACTAGGTACCCTTCCACGAGCTTCTCCTTCTCTAGCTTCGACACGAGCAGCCTGCCCGATGCCACCACATGGCCATCAGGTGTTGGATCATACCTGGGCTACGGATCCTCATCTGGTGTGTCCTACAACGACCCCAACAAGGGCGCATTCGAAGCTGCACTAGACAGCATCCATGGAAGGCAACAAGGCTCGGTGGCATCGCTCTACCAGCCGATGCATGTGCGACAGAGGGCGACTGAGTTGAGCAGTGGTGGCACGGGCATGGTGGCGCCGATTGTGCCAACTGATACGATCGCCAAGGCGATTACGTCGAACCCGGGCTTCCACACGGCGCTCACAGCTGCCATCACATCATACATCGGCAAGTCGGCATCAGGAGGCGGGAAGGGGCTCGAGTGGGGGGACCACCTCGGGCTCGGGCCGTCAAGTGCGACCACTCTGGTATGCTCGTCAGTGCTTCTGGCACGGTCGTCTTCAACGGCGGCTGCACAAAACGGTTCTCCAAATGGCAAGATGAGGTTGGAGCCGTCACTGGCGTTGTCAAGCTCCACAAGTGCTATTGCTTCGACGTCTCCGGTTTGAACATCTTGGAGCACATCAATTCGTTAGATGAAGGTTATGACTTATGTTTGTGGATTAATTTGATCATTTAGTGTGCATATAAACTAACTGTAGCATAATTGCTGAAAATGTGTTGATTGATTCATCATTCATAGCGTAGACACACACCAAGATTTTGTGTTTGTGACAAGCTATTTGCATTTGCCGGGAAAAAATTGGTGCAATGATCATACGAGACAATTGAAACTCTGATAGGAGAGTAACTAGGCCTGCCGATTTCCCCCGTCTCCCCCATTGCTTGCACCCCTCTGCCACTATCGACTCAGTCTCCTCTTGAATTAGCACATAATTATGGTATGAAACTGCAGCGGAAACAAGTAATCTTAGGCTCCATTTGATTTAGCTTCCAGACCCGAGTTCTGTTTTGAAAAGTCAAAAGCTAATCAAATGGAAAACTTATACCGCAGTTTCTCGCACGACAACCACTTCAACATAGTGTATTTTCCACAACCCATGCAACCGCTCTACACTAGTTACAACTGATGTGAGGGCATACATTTTGCGAAAAGTACCTACATTCCATTCATTTAGCCGTTTCTCAGCACAACTTCATCTACTAATTCAAGGATCATTGCTCAGCACGGAAGAAAATATATGCAACAACATACATGGAGAAAATATCTCTAGCAATACCCCAGATGCTCCTTAGACAACGGTTGGGTCAAGAGAACCTCTCAACTTCAATAGTAACAAATTTTAATGGGGAACCCTCTGCACCCCCTCCCTCCCCCCCCACCTCCAAAAAAGTTGGGTCGGGCCAAAGTCGCCCAGATCTTCTCCCACTATTATCAAATGTGGAACACAACAAGTTTTCCTATATGTAACACTAGAGGCAATCATACATCAGATTTTTGCATGTTGTGTTATTTTTGTGGTCATCCAAATTCCTAGAAGAAATAAAGATAAAGGCAACTTCGGTCCGAGCGAAGCGAGGCCCGTCGCCGGGAGGCTTGGGCCTCGCGAGTTGTTACCGAGTTGTTACCGAGTTGGACTAGGGTTCACCTATTATAAATACCTCTTGTAAGCCGCCGTAAGGGATATGTTGTATTGAGGAAATTCCCCGGCGTTTGTAACCTCACCCCGATATAGTGAAGTCTTGCTGGCTGGCGCCCGTGGTTTTTCCCGCAAGGGTTTTCCACGTTAAAATCTCGTGTCCCTGTTGGTTGATTTCTTGGTTCATCGTTGTTTCTTGCTATCGCGTATAACAAGTGGTATCAGAGCCCTGGTTGCAGATTAGGGTTTTGCGATGGCATCGATGAAGTTTGATCTACCGATGCTGGACTACAAGACGAGATTCTCGCTGTGGCAAGTGAAGATGAGGGCGTTTCTCGCCCAAGCTTCGGATCTGGATGAGGCGCTAGATGCGTTCGGTGAAAAGGCACCGAGCACGTGGACTGCCGAGGAGAAGCGCAAAGATCGTAAGGCTTTCTCTTTGATTCAACTTCATCTCTCTAATGATATCTTGCAAGAGGTGCTGGCAGAGAAATCCGCCTTGTGGCTGTGGCTCAAGCTGGAGTCGATCTGCATGTCTAAAGATCTTACCAAAGAAGATGCACGTGAAGATGAAGTTGTTCATGCACAAACTCCAGGAGGGTGGTTCCGTGATGAACCACATATCGGTCTTCGGGGAGATCGTTGCCGACCTAGTGTCGATGGAGGTAAAATATGAGGATGAGGATCTAGCTCTTACGCTGCTAGTTTCATTACCTAGTTCTTTTACAAATCTGCGAGATACCATATTATTGAGCCGTGATACACTAACCCTTGCGGAAGTATATGAGGCTCTCCAAACCAGGGAAAAGATGAAAGGTATGGTACAGTCTAACGCATCGTCATCCAAGGGCGAAGCGTTGCAGGTTCGTGGCAGACCTGAGCAAAAGAACTATAACAACTACAACCGTGACAAGAGCAAGGACGGTCGAGGCCGTTCGAAGTCTAGAGGCAAAGATAAGTTCTGCAGGTATTGTAAGAAAACTAATCATACCATTGATGATTGCTGGAAGTTGCAGAACAAGGAGAAAAGAAACGGTACGTATAAACCGAAAAATAAAACTGAAGGTGATGGTAACGCCTACTGTTGCAGCGGTGGTGAAAGTTCTGATTCGGCGATGCTCTTGTTGTTCTTGCTGGTTGTGTTGTTGGTCGTGATGAATGGATTCTTGATTCTGCATGCTCGTTTCATATTTGCACTGACAGAGATTGGTTTAGTTCATATGAGCCTGTGCAGAGTGGAGATGTCGTGCGTATGGGAGATGATAACCCACGTGAGATTGTGGGCAGAGGCTCCGTTCGAATCAAGACGCATGATGGTATGATCCGCACTTTGACGGACGTGAGGCACATCCCAACCATGGCCAGAAATCTGATTTCCCTTAGCACACTTGATGTTGAGGGTATAAGCACATCGGCTCAAACCGTGTGATGAAGGTATCAAAAGGTTCCCTTATTTACATGGTTGGTGATATGAATTCTGCTAAGTTATATGTCCTTAGAGGTAGTACTTTACATGGTTCTGTTGCCGCTGCTACTATTTACGATAATGAACCAAGTAAGACTAACCTGTGGCATATCGTCTTGGACATATGAGTGAACTTGGTATGGCAGAATTGATGAAGAGGAACCTGCTGCATGGCTGCACCATGAGTAAGACACCGTTCTGTGAGCATTGCGTGTTTGGTAAGCACAAGAGAGTAAAATTCCCTACTTCTAAACATACCACAAAAGGTATACTTGATTATGTGCATGCTGATTTATGGGGGCCGTCACGTAAGCCCTCACATGCTGGTTCTCGCTACATGCTCACTATTATTGATGATTACTCTAGAAAAGTGTGGCCATATTTTCTGAAAGGTAAAGATGAAACTTTTGCTGCTTTTAGAGGATGGAAAATTATGATAGAGAAGCAAACTGAAAGGAAGGTTAAATTGCTTCGTACTGACAATGGTGGTGAATTTCGTTCGCATGAGTTTGATGACTTCTGCAGGGAAGAAGGCATCGTGAGGCACCACACCATCCCATACACTCCGCAGCAGAATGGTGTAGCTGAGCGCATGAATAGAACCATCATCTCGAGCTCGCTGCATGATATCAAACGCTAAGCTGAACAAGCGTTTTTGGGCTGAAGCAGCCTCCACCGCTGCTACTTGATTAACAGGTCACCTTCTATTCCGCTTGATAAGAAAACTCCCATTGAGGTATGGTCAGGTAAACCTGCTGATTATTCAGAGTTGAGAGTTTTTGGTTGCAATCGCTTATGCTCATGTTGATAATGGAAAGCTAGAACCTAGAGCCATTAAGTGTATGTTTGTTGGATATGGTTACGGAGTAAAGGGATATAAGTTATGGAATCCACGACCTTTGGAAAGTTTTTCATGAGCAGAAGTGTTGTTTTCAATGAACCTGTTATGTTTAATGACAGTTTGCCTACTGATGTTTACTTTGTTAGTTCTGATGATGAGCAGGAGGAAATTAAGCGTGCAGGTGGAGCACGTTGATAATAAAGAAAATGAAACTGAAACTGAAACTGAAAATGAAAATATTGTTGATGATACTGTTCAGCACTCACCCATTGTCTTGCAGCCACAAAATCAGTCCATTGCTGCTCTACGTACTCAGAGGAATTGTGGACCTCGTCCACGTTTAATTGAGGAGTGTGATATTGTTCACTATGCTTTTAATTGTGCTGAACAGGTGGAGAACAACAATGAGCCATCCACGTACTGCTGAAGCAGTTGGTTACGGTGATCGCGAGAAGTGGGTCTCCGCTATGCAAGAGGAGATGCAATCACTTGAGAAAAATGGTACGTGGGATGTTGTTCGCTTGCCTAAGAAAAAGAAGACCGTTCGTTGTAAGTGGATCTTCAAGAGAAAGGAGGGTTTATCTCCTAGTGAGCCTCCAAGGTATAAGGCAAGGTTAGTTGCAAAAGGTTTCAGTCAAATGCCAGGTGTTGATTACAATGATGTTTTCTCTCCGGTTGTGAAGCATAGCTCTATTCGTACTTTCTTTGGTATTGTTGCTATGCATGATCTTGAGCTTGAGCAGTTAGATGTGAAGACTGCATTTTTACATGGAGAGTTGGAGGAGGAGATATACATGGACCAGAGAAGGGTTCATAGTGCACAGTAAAGAGGGCTTTGTGTGTAAGTTGAAAAGGTCCTTATATGGTTTGAAACAATCTCCTCGTCAATGGTATAAAAGGTTTGATTCATTTATGTTGTCACATGGCTTTAAGAGGTCTGAATTTGATAGCTGTGTGTACATTAAGTTTGTCGATGGATCACCTATATACTTGCTGCTATATGTTGATGACATGTTGATTGCTGCCAAAGGAAAGAAAGAAATCACTACATTGAAGAAATTGTTGAGTAGTGAGTTTGAGATGAAGGATCTTGGTGCTGCTAAGAAAATACTTGGTATGGAGATTGCTAGAGATAGAAATTCTGGCTTGTTATTTCTTAGTCGTGAATTATATTAAGAAAGTTCTTCGTCGTTTTAACATGCATGATGCAAAGCCTGTTAGTACTCCCATTGCTCCTCATTTTAAATTATACGCTTTACAATGTGCTAGTACGGATGAGGATTTTGAGTACATGTCTAGAGTGCCATATTCTAGTGCTGTTGGTTCTTTGATGTATGCCATGGTTTGCTCTCGTCCTGATTTATCATATGCTATGAGCTTGGTTAGTAGATACATGGCTAACCCTGGTAAAGAACATTGGAAAGCTGTTCAGTGGATTTTCAGGTACCTACGTGGCACATCCAATGCTTGCTTGAAGTTTGGCAAGACTGATGAGGGACTCGTTGGCTATGTGGATTCAGATTTTGCTTTGCCGATTTGGATAAGAGGAGGTCCCTCACAGGCTATGTGTTCACGGTAGGTGGTTGTGCCGTGAGTTGGAGGCTGACGTTGCAGCCAGTTGTTGCCCTGTCTACCACCGAAGCAGAATATATGGCCATTGCTGAAGCATGCAAAGAGTCTGTTTGGCTGAAAGGTTTGTTTCTTTGAGAGCTTTGTGGAGGTGATACTTGCATTAACCTGTTTTGTGATAGTCGAGTGCCATTTACCTTACTAAGGATTGGATGTTCCATGAGAGAACAAAGCACATTGACGTCAAATACCATTATGTGCGTGATGTTGTTGCACAAGGTAAGCTGAAGGTATGCAAAATCAGCACTCATGATAATCCTGCTGATATGATGACAAAGCCAATTCCTGTTACTAAGTTTGAGCTTTGCTCGAACTTAGTTGGTATCAATCTAGCCCAAGAGGCTATTTGGCGCCAAAGTGTTTTCTTTGTTGTTTCAGGGTGAAGGTTCTCGTTCATGCTACAAGAGGGAATTTGGCTCAAGGTGGAGTGTTATTTTGTGGTGATCCAAATTCCTAGAAGAAATAAAGATAAAGGCAACTTGACCCGGCGAAGCGAGGCCCGTCGCCGGGAGGCTTGGGCTAGGGTTCACCTATTATAAATACCTCTTGTAAGTCGCCGTAAGGGATATGTTGTATTGAGGAAATTCACCGGCGTTTGTAACCTCACCCCGATATAGTGAAGTCTTGCTGGCTGGCGCCCGTGGTTTTTCCCGCAAGGGTTTTCCATGTTAAAATCTCGTGTCCCTGTTGGTTGATTTCTTGGTTCATCGTTGTTTCTTGCTATCGCGTATAACATGTTGGATAGGAAAAACAAGATTAGGGTTTGCATAAACAAGGGTTTGAAACAATCTCACGTAAAAATGGTGGAACTGCAGATTGAAGGAGAGAAGGTGGTGAATCTAATCTTCGGAACCTTGGGATAGATTCCTTTGCTTGATCAGTAAGCTTTTTCCTTCAATCTTCCTCTCTCCCTTCCACTCTCTTGATTTCTCTTTTCTCCAACGGAGGCTCAACCTAGATTTGTTGTTCTTCTTGGTGGCCGCTAGATGTGAGGCTATACATCCCCTTTCCCTCATGTGCAAAGTCCAAAATCACCCTAGGTCATAACCCTAATGGGTAGTGGGCTCTTGCACAACATTGGGCTGCTTAAAAGGCTTCAAATTGTCATCTTCTTACAATACACATGAAGAGGATATCCCAGCACCTCTACCACCAGTCCAACAGGTACCCTGCCACTTTGTGGTGGGCCTTGTTGCAACATCGCATCACAACATGGCTCTAACCACTCCTCCCCCTCCTCTTTCACGCCGAGGAATCCCCTCGTACCCGGATGCACACATGTCAACCTTTGGACTCTCCTTCCCCGAAGCTGGCGTGACCAGCCGCATCGTCCTTGTCTCCGGCTCGTTTAAGGATCACCTATGCCAAAGAGGTCATGGCCTGCCAGAAGGCTATAGCGTCCCCATCAGTGATTTGGTACTGCATGGAATCAACTGACACATCATTTGTAGGCAACTTACAAATAGTGAACTCATTTGTGTTTTATGGCTAACAGACGACGAGTTGGATTGAACATGATATATGTGCACAACAAATAACCATTTACCAAGGAAATAACAAGAAAAATTAACTTACAATTTGGATATCTTTACTTCCCAAAAAGAATATATGTGTACAGTAGCTTTGATCCAGTTACATAACTACAAATTACATCATCAACAATCATACAGATCCAATATGATGTGTATGTAGTGTACACAAACATAGTTGTAACCGTTGCTAACGACCAAGTGCAAACCATTGTTCTGAACTTCTTATTTATGAATAGCGGTAGCTTGTAGCCCTCCCCATGCATGAAGTTGCCCAAGAACCACCATATCCGTGGTGCACCTGACTGAATCCTCCTGATGGTGGGGGTGGGGGTCTAATGATGGCTTCAAATGTGGAGAAAATTGTCTAGAACTTTGACTTGGAGACGACTCTCATAAATCGGCTCCCAAACCTTGTGTTGTAAGATTAGCTCTCTTCCTATAAAGTATATTGGCTTTCCCTTACACCACTCAAAAAATTGGAAAGAAGATCTTCAACCTATTTTTTATAAGATCATCAAAAGAGTTGTTGTTCATAGAGGCAAACTACTAGCCCATAGTGGTAGACTGACTTTGATCCATCACCGTCTGGCTAGCATCCCTACCTATATGATAAGTGATTAAATAACCTAAATGGGATTTCTCTCTGATTGATTCCCGGATGGCCACTGCTATTTGGATAATTATGATGGACATCACAAATATCACCTTTCCCATTGGGAACTCCTTTGCATTGTAAAAGAATTTGGGTTTAGGCCTACCTAATCTTTCTGAATTTAATCTCTACCTTTCAGGCTCTTGCATTAAAAACCATCAACATGATGATAATAAGCTTTGGAAACAAATTACTGGTTTGAAGTATAAGACTAAATCTCCTAATATATGTGTCTGATCTAATAACATTGAACTCCGCTCCTTTTGAAAATGGGTTTTGTGGGATACTAAAGCTACAAAAATTGGGTATCACTAGAAACTAGGTGATGTTAAGAAGATTAAATTTTTGGAAGATCTTTGGTTTGGTTGTGCTAGGCTACCTACCCAATTTTGGCACTTGTACAACATTCGTAATGAGCATAACCTTACTAGTGTTGATGCATGGAATGGATCCATCCTTAAAATCTCCTTTAGGAGGTGCTTTGACTAAAAGCTCATGGATAAAGGGCTTGACTTTCTTACCACTGCCCAATCTTGTTTCTCCGATGATGAAGGTGCTCTTGTGTGGCTACCTGAGTCCAGCGAGATTTATTCTATCAGTCCTTTGTATAGTTCGGTTCTTTTAGAGGGATTGTCCCAGTTCATATGAGTTGCATAAATTGGTTGTGCCACCGAAAAATTCACATTGTTTTTGTAGTTATTGGCCAACAACAAATTTTCCACTAGAGATAATCTGGTTAAAAGGCGGAATGTGCCTAATCTATCTTGCATGTCCTATTGTGGTAGAGAAACCTACTCTCATTTATGTTTTGATTGTGATGTTTCTGTTGAAGTCTGGATCAAATTAATGATGTTGATAATTTCAACTTGATTGCCTACTGGTGGATTAGTATTTCTTCTCACAAAATTGCAACCATGTGAATGATGCTACCCTTTTAGTTCCGTGAAAAACTATCAATGACATTATTTTCTTTAGACGTTCTTCTTGGCCTGGTCAACTAATCATTTAGAGGAAGGTTTCAGTATTTCTTTCCCGGGGGAAACTTCTCCTAAATCAAGATCCTGGAGCTCATCTTCAAAGAGTGATAGGAGATATGTAACACATCACAAGGAGTCTCCCAATGCTTCTATGGCCTGAACTTGTTGCCTGAATCTGTCCTCTTACATGGTGCCACTACCCACCCGCTTCTTCTTCTGAGTCGAGCCTCGGCACTAAGCTAGCATGATCAAGGTCCCAATCATTGTCATGTTGCCCCAAGAATTGAATATCATAATTACAGTTGACGAATAACTCTCATGTTGGCATCGTAGATCCATTACCCGAATCTAGAGCAGAGGTAGTATGCTACTTGAACCTTTCTCCATGGCAAAAGAAATTGATCAAGTGCATTCTTGCAAGTGATACTACGAAGAACTTCCATCCAGTTGGCAATGGACGTCGCCAAGCTAATCGATTGCATCCTTCTTGTGGCAAGGCCGAAGCGATCAAGGCCCATCTATGTCACCAATCTTCCATCCAATCATTTATTCTTCCAAGAAAGAGTCATTTTTTCGCCCCCAATATAAATAGTACAACATGCTGCAAACAAATCTAAGTGAATATGATCGCACTGTGTGGGACTATCCTTCCAAGGCATGCCACGTTGATCACATACAAGCAAAAGCCAAGTTAATCTCAAGGCTATACTAAACCATTTAACATCCTTAATGTCGAGCCCCCATATTTCTTTGGGCGGGGGGTTCCAATTGACCATGCATTTTTTTTACAATGTCGCCATGCGCTTCTTTGTCCCCCGCCCAAATGGACATTCCTTCTTGACAGTACATAAAGCCGTCAGTACCTTCTATTGGTTGGCGAACATGGCCGGAAGTAAAATATCGGAGGTCACACGAGGAAGTTATCTAGGTTCGGGCCTCCATTGAGAAGTAACACCCTACATCCTGCTTCTGGTTTGTATTCATGATGGAGTACCTCGCGCATGGCTTACAATGAGTGGGTGATGTATGGTTACTGAGAGTATGTTTCTACGGGAGTAGATGCAATGGTTGGCCCTAGCCCTCACCTTATATAGGTGATTAGGGCTAGGCTTTTACATATTGTAGATCCAATGAAATAAGATTGCAAGTTGTCTTGTGCATGTAGAATTTTCCGTACATGTGTTTTTTGTTGACTATAAACAGTAGGGTAAAAACCCCACTGCAACTTTTATTACTTAAAAAAACAGTAGCAAATAAATGGTCTCATAGGCTTGAGATAAGCCCAAAGAAACAAAAGAAGAAACAGAAAAAAAGAAACTAAAAGAAGGCTAGAAGGCTAAAAAAACTAAAAAAAGAACAACTAAAGCTACAATTACAACAAGGCCTCCAACCAAGTAGTGAATTGTAATTCATATTTCTTCTTCATCCTGCATTTGAGTAATTTGAGCTCCTCCATGAAGATGAATTTCCAGCCTTGAAAAGTGGGTGTGATAATCTCATGAAGATGAATTTCCGTACATTTGTAGTGCGCACACTCTGTTTGATGATGTACCTCTTATGCTTTCAGATTCTGAACTTGCCGACGTGTGTACTTCTTTAATAGTTACAGTACATTTTTCTATTCGGAGGTATATACACACATAATAAACGTGGTGAAAAAAAGACTTCATTCCACTAATAATACTCAATAGTGAATATGTAAATTTGTGTTCATTATTTGTAGTGCGCTTTCGAACTAGATCTGTTTGGGACATGGGATTTGCAATGTCCGCATCGAAGGAAGCAAACCATCTTCAGTTGATCCCTTGTGTGGAGGCTTGAGATAAACACATGGAGGAGATGGAGATGATCTGACTTCTCGGCATTATTGGCATGACCAAGGTTGGTCATTTTCCGTTGAATAACACCCGATTGAGAGGCTTCAATGGAAAAGAATTTAAAGAGATCTTAGCTGGTTTATGCTCCGATGCGGTGGTTATAAGTTGACTCCTTTGATGTTAAACATCCACTTGTGATTTTCGGCCGGTGAGTTTTCAGCTTTGATAATTTAATTTAACTGTACGGAATCAAATCTAATGTGTAGGTCTCATGCGATGCAACCAAGAGATGATTAAAGAAGTTTGTGTTGGTGACATCTCAAAAAATTCAATGCTTGATGCAAACATTGACCTTCGTCAGTATTAATAGCTGTTGCGTGTCAGTGCGAACTACTGGGATGAATTGTTAATGAATCCAAATTGTCAAAGGTTAAGCTATCGTCATTCTCGGTTTACAATTATATGAGGGCTGCTGTTTCATTTTGCTCACTCTCTTTTAACAGTTATTTTACCACTCTTGACGTTTAGGAAAATTGTAACATTGTATACTTCAAGGAGGTTTAAATATATTGTGTGAGAATGCACCTATTGGATGTACAGTTATACCTTTATTCCTGAAATCAAGTAGATATGACTTCAGATGAGTCCTATTCAAGATATGGTTCAGTTTGCGCTAAATTGATGTATATGTTTGTAAAAATGTGTTGAATGCACATGCATCTTTGTAAAGAATCAGCAGCTAAATGATGGTCTATAAATTCCTTTCTTTTCTTACCAGGTTAAGGAAATATATTGCGGTCAGGGTTACTCTTTGATCTTGCCCATCGTGAGAAGCTTGTGTGAAATATCAACAAGCCAAAGATGGTTTAGCTAACAACATGAGTTCTAACTTTGTTTTCATACTGTACTGCATAGTCACCTTGGCCACTCCTCTCTGATATCCTATTCCCGCATACTAAAAGTTCACAACCACTGAAATTGGCACATACTAAATTTCGGTAAGGTCGCGAAATGATCGATGATCGAAAGCAGGTCTTCCCTTGATATATTCCCAGAAAAAAATAGAAGGATTGAAAAACTAGACTCTATGACTATGTATACAACTGGCCCCCATTTGGTCAATGGTGTGAGATTCTATCATGGACGCCACCAGATCTAGTCTATTCAAGACACATGGTGTAGAAATATAGTCAAATAGGACATTTAGATATATAGTCTCCGACTGCTACCAGCCAGAGCATCAAATTCTACATTAATCTCTGTGGACTATCAAGTCATATATACCAACTCTCACAGCATGGCTCTATGAAGAAACAATTAAGGCCAAACAAACCGAACCTTCGCCATCGCAGCCAACCCAATTGCACATATTTGTGACAGCGAAATGCATGGAGTTGGAACAGCAGGGTCTGCAGGACCTAAGTACCAGAAGAAGATACAAGTTTCATGGATATGGTGATGAGTTTGTTGCCGCGAAGCTGAAGGTAATGGCAGGGAAGGGAGATGCACCACTGACAAAACCACCTAAAGGGTCTCATGCCTGGACAAGATTTAAAGTTTTTTATACGGGATGCTTTGTTCTTCATTCATCTCAGGGATTTCACACATAATTACATGGCTCTCCATGCAGATGTGCGCACCGAGAGAAAGGTATGTTTAAATATAGAAAGGCCTGCTGAACTGTTGAAGATATATTCTGCTCTTTGAGAATTTCAGTCAAGTAGGAATGTGGGATACAGCGTACCTTTGCTTTGATGAATGCCAGAAACAAATGGTCATTATTATTGATGACCTGTCGTGAACTGTATTTGAGAATGTTGAGCTAATAAACAACCGGAACCTCAGACTCGCTAGAGAATTATGTAATGGGTGACATTGAGTCTATGACAATACGATTGACGCCACTTGCAGTGGAACAGTTCATGAGAAATGAACACGTCTTCTCATCAACTCGACCACCTACAATGAACCTACATAATTCTAATACCGAGAATTCTAAAGTTCAGAAACTAGCAGCGATCTTGACCGTCGGATGCCACTTGCGCACATTTTAATGGGAAAAAAAGAAACTTAATCAATATATATGATAGGTTGGCACATGCTAGTTGAGGACTCCCAATACTGTGTACGCGACAGAAGTTGATGGAAGAATACAAAAACAGGCATGTATTGTGTGGTCATGGCATGGGTAAGAGAGTTGCTCTCAGTTAAGCAACAGGTTTGAAATTGGATGATTAATACCCAAATTTCCCCTCCTATGACAATGAGTAGCCTTTCCCTTGCCCCCATGTCGATTGTACTGTTGCCAGGCTCCACTTGTTGACGTTATTGTTGAAAATCTCGGCCCCAGAAGCCGCCGCATGATGCATCGATGTCGATAGAGGAATCAGTATTGTAATTTATAGGATACTCGGTACACTTTTTTTTCTGCAACGAGGTTAATTATCAGCAAAGAAATTCCAAATTTAATTGTTCATAGATTCGACCCCTCAACTCTGCCTTAATTTTTCTCTGAAGTGTTGCTTTCTGATGTGTACTTATCCTATCACGAGTCTAGGACACTTGCATGTTAGGAAGCCAATAAGGGCACAGCTAATCTCCGATGCTAGCATAAAAAATTGGTTCATGTCACATAAGCATGACATAGCTTGGGCGTCAACTTGAAGCTTCCCTCTCATCATTGCTGGCACTTATTGAATTAATTAACTATCAAGGACACGTTCTTTCTGTCATGTCAATGTGCTCGTGTGATCGATCTGTTCTCCATGGACCCAACCACCGTATGGGTTCTACACTTCTACTTGCCAAACTCTTGGTGACCTAACCAATATATTTTACCAAGATCAACTAAGCTATATATATATAGGCTCCTACAAGATCACCATGTAAACTTTCTGATATGATCACCACCACTCATGTCACCATTTGAGTAGCCAACTGAGTTGCAGTATAGGCACCACCAAAACCATTTTAATCTTATCATGCACACATTCCTTCTAGCTTTCATTTGATACCATGTGCATTCAAAGAAATAGAGGCAATAGCTGCATCTGAACAAGCAATCAGCCGTCCTAACTTTATGTACTTCTGATTTTGTTTCCTCTTCTTTGCAAACGCATGCGTCTCACGGAGCAGGGTTTCTTAATATACACAAGTAGCTAGTCAAGTACAATGCAATTCTTCCTTTAGGACAACTACAAACTAGGATTCATTCGCAGAAGCAACATAAGTAGTCCCTTGTTTCATGTGCATAAGGACTAGGCTCTACAGGTATATAATATACGTAGATAAGCAGGTAGTTAGATACCTGGTGAAGTCACATACATAGAAAACTGAAACAAAAAGATACAGTCAACTTAAAGGATGAATCTGCATTCAATTGAACATGGTAGCCGTACAATTGGTACTCTAGGCCTACAAGTCAAATTATTGCTGATTGTACACAGCTAATCACCATGTTCACCTCTAACCTCAAGATATTATGAGTTGAGGTTCCTTTACAAGGAAAGAAGAGTTGACTTCTGGATTCTGATCCAAACACAGGCATGAATACATGCTACCATGCACAGTGCCAATTTTGTATGTCTCATTGTAACAACTTGCAAGTTATCTTTCCTTCTTCCAAGTCAAACGAGTATATATGCACATGTGACAATAAGAAAAAAAATCAGAGATTAAGACATAATCAACTCGCCACTATAAGTATGAAATAATACTGGTTGTAAACGGAAAGATCCAACCAACGAATGTATTGAATTAGTAATGCCACTTGTTACGTAGGAAAATGGAAGTTCACCCATTTTTTTCTTTACGAGGAATAGAAGAGATGAAGGAAACTTGAAAAGACCCATCACACACATATATTGTTGGGTGGAAGCCATCTATTTTTAAAATCCAGGTTTTACCTACCCTCATGAATTGCTGCAAATTTCAATCGCTGAGCCACGTAATTAACGTAGTGTGCAAAGTCCGGCCCATGTGCAAAAATTCAAACACCAAACTTGAACAGCACTTCAGCCCCCAAATGGAAAATTAGTCAAATTAATTAAGCTTATATTTACAAAACAAAATGTTGTTCTCTAGCTCTAGCTGGGTGCAATTATTGAGAATTTTAGCATAGAGATCTGTTGCAAATGGGCGACGAAAGCCATGAACTGTTGCATATAGGGCGATAAGCAATAGAAAATGAAGGCTTCAACGCATTGGGATCGAAAAACAAGGTGACACTAGCTAAATCCATGTTAACTGTACCGGTAAGAGAGAGCACCAATGGGATCACCAGCCAAAGCTAAAAGACCACCCCAAGCAGAACTATATAGTTACTATACTCAGTTACTCACACTGTACTCTAGGCAAATGGTGCAGCTAACCTTGGTTCACAGCACCACACTTTTTCTTAATCCCCATGAGATTAGCCATGATTAAGGTCAATGGTCTTGCATTTATTTACTGTGTTGATATGTTGATTTCCCAAAGAATTCCATGCAAGTAGTTCACTACTGAACGTGCATGTGTGTGGAAGAGGGAAACCTTGGATCTAGGGGGGAGATATATCTAAGTCGTTGTCCAACCTTTTGCAGGTCTAGCCCAGTTTTTGATGATAGATCTGACTAACAAGCGAGAAATTATTAGTTTTATTAAACATTTTTTAATTCTATTTAAAAATGATTTTTTTGTTGAATAAATTCTTTTTCTGACCATTCTGACTCCGATTCATTTTTCTGTGACATAATTACATAACTACTAATAACATGTACACCACCAAATTAAATGGATTTCTTTCTGGCAGGAAATTTCGACTCGTGTAGAGGACACATGGGGCCGCCATGTCCTCCACTACTCACCATATCTCATTACATGGATTCAAAGACATATACTATGTATGAGCGATAATGACTGAACCACTTCCTCTGACGGACGGCCCTACAAGACTGAAATTTGGTCTGAAAGCGATTCCTTGCTTGAAGACAGAGTCTCTATCGATAATAGTGGGCGGAGGCGACGACGCCGACGACGAGGACTGGCAGGAAGCTTCATGAACGTCGGATGTACGCGCTCGACGACGTACGTAACACAGTGTGGACGCACGTCCTAGTTATAACTGGCCTCCAGACAACAACAGCATGTTGCACACGTTGAAGCCTATCCCACAGTCCACACACATAAATCTCAGTCTCCTCTTCTATCCGCCCATATATGTTTTTTTCTGGCTCTCTGCAAGTCTTCACCAAAGGGTGCGGCTGTGTTTGACATTTCTGACGCTGACCGCCTAATCAGCGTAGGTAAGCACCGGCGTACGGCGTTTGTTTATGCCAAAACAAATCTATAGCCCAAACAGGAGGGGGGTGGAAGAGAAAGAGAAGGTCGAGGCCATGGTCTAGGCGTCTAGCTAGCTGCCTCTCTCCCTATATATACAAGGCCATGGCAAGGCTGGTGAAGGGCTAGAGAAGAAAGGGTTGGAAGGCTACGGAAGCTAGAGAGAGAGGAGGAGGAGAGGGACCTTTGCCTTGCTCTAAGGAGAGATAGCTTGTCTTCTGTGAAGGAGATAGAGATGATCAAGGGAGACCAGCGGCAGCTTGGAGGTCATGAAGAGCGGCTGAAAGATCAGGTTTGGAACTGCTTAATTTCTTCTCTTGATTTTTTGTTTGTGCAGTCACATATACTTCAAAGAGTTTGATTTTGTTCTTCTTGAACCCTTGTTCATTTATTTGGATAAGTATGGTTTGGACTAGTGGTTAGGATTTGGCTGAGTTTCTCTCTTCTTCGGGTTGTGGTTCTTGATCCATGAATGGAAGTCAGGGACTTCTCTTTCTCATGTCAAAATCAATCAGGTGATCATCTTTAGGGACCACAGATCCTGGTGCTAGTAGAACAGTCAAATTAAACATGTGGATCAGCCAGGAAATGGATTTTTCCACAGCAACTGCTTGGCATCCAATAAATTCATGGTGTTATTAATTATTTGCTCATCTTATACTGATATAGACTTTCATGTTGGTGTTGCAGATGAGAGATGATCATCAGGCCTCAGATGGCAATTTTTTCAAGTTCTTGCAAAACCAGTCAAGCACAAAAAAAGAGGTACATATTTATCAAACACGTTCAACAAACATAAACAGCACAACTTTTTTCTTAATTCGTTACATAAGGCAGGGCCTGGTAGGCAGTAAAAACTAAGTAGCCTTTAAATTTCTTAACTATCCTGAAATTCCTCAACTTATTCACGAAAAAAGTACCTAAATCTATTAGCTATGTATATTTTTCCTATAGTTTTTTTTTTCATCTTCCTAGGTGCGAAACTAGTTAGCTCCCAGTAGTCAAATATACATATGTATATACAAACCCAGCCAAGTAGCCAAGTAGGCATTATCATATGTGATTTGCTTAACTAATGAGAAATGACTAATTGAAGTATCTCTGATGTGATGGTTTCATTGATTCAGGCTCAAGAAGACAAGATTGCGTCCACAAGGGCAGAAATGGGCGAAGTCAGAAAAGAGAATGAGCGGCTGAAGACGATGCTATCACGGATGGTGGAGGACCATCGCTCTCTTCAGAAGAAATTCGACGTTCTCCACCAGCAAGGGCGAGGCAAGAACCTCGTCGTTGGCTCAGTGGAGCATACATCACCGGTCGACGGCCCCGGATTCGTCTCTTTGCGCCTTGGAACAAGCGCCGGCATGAGCAGGCAGAACATGGGAGAAGAGATCAAGGCCAGCACTAATAGTCCAGATGACAAGGGCATCTTTCTTGGACTTTCATCAGCCTGCGGAGCTGTTGGTGCAAGAACTGATGGAAGTGAGACAAAGGTGCGGCCAGATGTGGTGACGCTGAGCCCTGGAGGCAGCTCCGAGGAGGAGACCGCGGAGACGACAACGTCAGCCGCAGCAAGCAAGATGGTGAAGAACCCGAGAAGCACCGGCAGCGGCGCGGAGACGGAGGAGGAGGTGGCCCAGCAGCCACTGGCCAAGAAGGCCAGGGTGTCGGTGAGGGCAAGGTGTGACACCCCAACGGTATGTACATCTACATATACGAACCTAATTAAGCACTTGAATGGTAAATGCATGAATGGGCCGAATGTGCAAACTCATATGCGCATATGATTTGAATGTATGGCTTGTTGGCGATCGATCAGATGAACGATGGGTGCCAGTGGAGGAAGTACGGGCAGAAGATATCCAAGGGGAACCCGTGTCCACGCGCCTACTACCGCTGCACCGCTGCAACAGGGTGCCCCGTCAGAAAACAGGTATATTTATATATTCACTGCCATACATCGCAAAATAATCCCAACACATGATACCAAAGAATCTGTGGCGAAGTGTGTTTCGCAAACCAAACATGACGAAGAACTATACATGTGTTGCTTCCAAACATCGCAGTGCAACTTAATTAGGACTCCCTCTATTTGTAATTAACCTTAAACCAAAAATGTTTTTATGTTCCGCAAACCAAACTTGACCAAGACCTGTATATGGGTTGCTTTAATGTCAGGAAGTTGGCGCCGGCTAACAGATGCATTATACAGTTCATAAAAAATATTCAATGCTGAACTGTTGAAGCTTCACACTTACAGATCAAAAATGTTTACAACCCCAGATAACCCTTTTTTAAAGTTCAGGGAGATCTTTTTTATACATTGCTTTCCAGCGAGATCTAATTATGCCGAATTGCGAGAGCCATAGTATTATTATGTTTGCCCAAAAACTAGCAAGATCTTTTCTCGTATATTTCTCAAGTGGATGCCTAATACAGTTCCCCTAAAAAAAGTACCAGTACCAAGTGGCACGATCAACTAAATTAAGCCGCCACATATGCATGGTCCCAAATCCGGCGTCCAGACTCCATTAATCAAGGCATCAAGCGTTGAAGCACTAGCACCACCGGGGAGGGAGGGAGCTAGCGGGTCTAAACGGAAGAGCAAGTAACCAGAGATCGGAGCCTGACCTGATCACGAGGGAAGGCCGGAGCCGCCGAGGAGGTGGGGGCAAAGCCCGCGCCGCTGGCTGCCGGCCGGCGCCTCTCCCGCCTGGGCGCGGCTTCTCCGGCAACGGCAAGGGCGCTGTTGGGTTTTAGGCTGATCGCGTCGAAACAAACTGGTCCAGGTCCCACATGCCAGTGGCCAATGGGGGTTTAGTCTGGAGCCTGGAAAAGACTCTGATGGGCTTTGGGTTGGGCCAGCGTTGCCACATGCGTGTGTGTGCTGCATGCCATTTCAAGCAAGTCCAACCTTTTTCCCCTAAAAAAAGCAAGTCAAACCTTTCCCTAAAACAAGCAAGTCCAACCTCCTCTCAAAGAAAAAAAAATGTTCATCTCAAGAAGAAGAAACAAAAAACAAGTCGAACCAAAATAGAATCCCTAAAAGTGGACTTATTTTCTTTTATGTATCTTATATTACATAAAGCATACGGAACATGCCTTTCCAAGAAAATGTCTAATAAACTAGCAAATGTCTTCTCGGCGAACCTGTACTACGCATCCGGAGCCCTTGTGCTATCCATGGTAAAAGTTTCCAAAAAAAATTGAAAACAACTGAGTTCATAGACATAGCATATCTCTTATTTTTTTGCGGGGAAGACAAGTTGCGAAATAAATATAGCAGATTCAAATGTGGTAGCCTTAACATGCACAGGTCACATCTGTATGTGAATTGCTTACTATTCATAGCATGATTTGTCTTTATTTGTTCCTCAGGTTGCGAGTTCAATACATAATTGAAAATTCATGACATGATAGACGTAAATTTTGTCTTCGTATGTACTCAACTATTGAAAGGATTTTCAATAACTTTTAGCATGGGTTTTTTAGCCAATTGCACAAAAACTTCATGTATGAAATGAGTGTGCACATTGTGCGCTTGGTATAAGAACAAGCAATCTTGTCAACATGCATTGGATTTGCACTTGAATTAATCAAGTTTAAAAGTAAAATTCTTAACTAATCAAAGATCCTTTAAAACTCTCGTTCATATTTCTTCAATGGCACCATGCACACACACTACACACAGCATCCTTCCTTGCCATGATGCCCAACTTTTTTTTCCGAATAGATGACCAACTGACCATGCACTCTTTTTTCCTAGGTGCAAAGATGCGCGGAGGACATGTCGATCCTGATCACCACCTACGAGGGCGCGCACAACCACCCGTTGTCCGCCTCCGCCACCGCCATGGCATCCACCACCTCGGCCGCAGCCTCCATGCTCATGTCGGGCTCCTCCACTTCGCTCGGCTTCCCCACTACCGCCTCCAGCCTCCACGGCCTTAGGTTCAGCCTCCCGGGGGCGGCCAGCAGCGCCTCCTCTAACGAGCTGGGCGGCCGACCGTTCTTCCTCCCGGCCGCCGTCGGCGCGTCCATCAGTGCTATCCCATCGTACCCCACTATCACACTCGACCTCACCTCGCAGGCCGCCTCGCAGCAGGCCTTCTCCCTCAGCAACAGCAACAGGTTCTCCTCCAGCTTCACCGGTTCTCACGGTCACAACAGCAGCACTGGTAGGTACCCTTCCACGAGCTTCTCCTTTTCCGGCTCAGGTGCGAGCAACCTGCCCGGTGCCACCGCATGGCCTGCCAGCGTTGGATCGTACCTGAGCTACGGATCCTCGTCAGACGCGCCCTACGATGGCATCGGCAAGAGCTCATTCGAGGCCGCGCTGAGCAGCATCAATGGAAGGCAACAAGGCTCGGCGGCATTCCTCTACCAGCCGGTGCAGCAGAGGGCGGCTCCCGTGAGCGGCGGCAGCACGGCGCCGGCCGTGCTCACCGACACAATCGCTAAGGCGATCACGTCGGACCCGGGCTTCCACACGGCGCTCGCGGCCGCCATCACGTCGTACGTCGGCAAGCCGGCTGCAGGAGGCGGCAAGGGGCTCGAGTGGGGTGAGCACCTCGGGCTGGGGCCGTCCAGTGCAGCAGCCGCGGTGTGCTCGTCGGCAGTGCTGGCACGATCGTCATCAACGGGGGCCGCACAGAGCGGTTCCCCGAACGGCAGGATGACATCGCTGGCGCTGTCGGGCTCCACCAGTGCTACTGCTTCGACATTGTGAAGAACAGGGATCACATTAATTAGTTAGCTGAAGTTTCTGAGTTGTGTTTGTGCATTAATTTGAACATTTCGTGTAGATATATACTGACTTAGCATAAGTGCTGAAAATGTGTTGATTGATTCATCATTCACAGCCTAAACACACGCCAAGAGTTTTTGTCTACGACAAGTTATTTGCAAGTTGCCTGAAAAAAAAAACTTTGCAGTGATCATAACTAGGCCTGCTGATTTCGCAAGTGTCCCCCATTGCTTACAGCCCTCTGCCACTGTCGATCTAGTCTCCTGTTGAATTAGCACGCAAAATTGTGGTATGAAACTGCAGCGGAAAACAAAGTAATCTTAGGCTCCGTTTGATTCATGTCTTGGACCTGAGTTATGTATGCTGTCAAAAATTCACGGCAGCGACTTTAGCGCAGTGCATTTTCCACAGCGAAAATGCTACATCTAACTAACTCTATTTCCCTTCCGCTGATTTTCATGAGGGTGGGCCCCTTCCTCCCACAATCTTCAATCAACAGCTCATATGTTTCTGAATAGATGTGGCAATACCCCAGACGCTGAACGGTAGGGTTGTACAGGCTGAATAGCTAGACAGTGACAAACGGTTATACCATGACGGTACGTCTGATTTCAGATTTAGAAAAAATCTGTGTTGCTAGTGCAGTAAAAACTTGGTAGGTTTCTGCTTGATGCATTGTCATGTTTATTTCAACTCATAAATGCTAGTGGAGTAATATATGATAGAATGGGACTTTTCTTGCCATTTGACATCTTACAATTTCGTCATGCAGAGTTTAGTATTGAATTGTTAGACATTAGAAAGTGACACTCACACGGTCCTATCCTCAGAACCTGATAAGTACGGAACTTCTATATCCACAGGACAACTTGCAATCTTTTTTTCTTTTTTTTTGACGGAACTTGCAATCTTATTTCATTGGTCTGCCGTGCCGTACATTGCTTGATTTTCTTATTAGAGGCTGAAATTGGTAGTGGACATTACTAACCCCTAATTAGCAGAGATAATTCGGGGAATCATTGACATTTTGTATTAGCTGGCATTTTCCTGCGAGGACAGGACAGGACAGTGTTAAACCACATATGTCACAAGATATGGCTGTCACGTTGGATGTTCTCACGTCAGTAATAGAGTAAGTTGTTAGGAGATTAGCTAGGATCCTCTCTGTAATCAAACTAGCTTATCTCTACCTCTCTCTCTCTATGTCTTTCTTGTACCTCAAGAGGTAATCCTCTCAAACAAACTTGTATGCGTATCAGGGATAAGCCCCAGCCTATAAACACGAAGGCGCACTCCTCAACAGGGGTACGACGCTTACCGCAAGTTTCACATGGTATATAGAGCAGGTCTCTTCCATTACATCTAGGTTTTTCCATCTCCACAAAAAAGCTCCACCATGTCTTCCTCCAGCGCTTCCCAGGGCAGCCTCACCAGCCAAATCACGAAGAAGCTCACCCGCGGCAACTATGTGCTCTGGCGTGCCCAGATCACGCCCCAGCTCAGAGGTGCAAGGTTCTTAGGCTATGCCGATGGAACCGTGATGGAGCCCGTCCAGATGATCACCACCAAGGACAAGGACGGGAAGGAAGAAACGTCGCTGAACCCACTTCACTCGATCTGGGTTAGGGAGCAGGTACTTGGATACTTGCTTAACAATCTGTCAAAAGAAGTGCTTGTGCAGGTCACTTCAATCTCCTCGCAGTGCGTGGCCCGCGTCAACAACGTGCGCATAGCACTGGCCAACGCGCAGAAGGGGCAGCAGACGGTCGTGGCGTACTTCGCGCACATGCGCGCACTGGCGGACGAGCTTGGCGCCGCCGGCAAACCCCTGCAAGATGACGAGCTAGGCTCGTACATCCTCGTCGGGCTGGATATGGAGTACCAGCCCCTGGTGTGTGCTCTTGAGTGCTCTTGACGCCAGAACCGTCCCCGCCTCCTCGATGAGATCTTTGCCATGATGAGCAACTTTAATCAGAGGGCGGCTCTCTACTCGGGCTCCGGCGGCGGCTTCAAAAGCTCCGCCAACGCTGCTGCTCGAGGCCGCGGCGGCGGCTCCTCGCGGTACCGTGGACCACCACGGACCAAGGGCAAGAGCGGCGGCGGCAACCACAACAACAACTCCCGCAGCAATGGCACTGGCGGGCGGCCCCCCTCCTCCAACAACAGGGGTCGTCGCAACTCCTCCAACAACAAAAACTCCCGCCCTGATGCGATCCGCTGCCAGATCTACTGCAAGCCGGGTCACTCCGCCAAAGACTGCTGGCACAGGTTTGAGGAGGATGATGACACCTCTTCTCAGGATGAAAAAGTTGTCGGGGCAGCAGAGGGGTCCTATGGAGTCGATACCAACTGGTATGTCAACAGCGGCGCCACGAATCACATCACTGGCGAGCTAGAGAAGGTTACTATGAGGGAAAAGTACCATGGCCAGGAGCAAATCCACACCGCAAACGGAGCAGGTATGAGGATTCAGCATGTTGGTCATTCAATTATAAAAACCCCTCATCGAAAAATACATCTTAGAATTTTTTTGCATGTCCCTAGTGCCTCTATGAATCTCCTATCAGTTCACCGTATTGCCATTGACAATCATGTTTACCTTGAGTTTGACCCTTATTTCTTTTTGATCAAGGATCAGGCCACACAAAAAATCCTCTATCGAGGTAGATGTGTTCGAGGGCTTTACCCGCTGATTCCCGAGCTTAGGAGATCCAATAATCAAGCATGTGGTGTCACCAAATTACCTTCGTCCCGGTGGCATGATCGATTAGGGCATGCATCTTTTTCTTTAGTTGAATGAGTGCTTAGGAAAAATAAGCTCCTGTATGTTGGTGAGCGTAGCATTGAAACAATTTGTGATTCTTATCAAAAGGCTAAAAGCCATCAATTGCCATATCCAATCTCTACTAGCATTTCTACCAAACCATTGCAACTCATTTCTTCCGATGTTTGGGGTCCTGCCCCTAGTTCTGTTGGTAGACACACATATTATGTGAGTTTCATCGATGATTACAGCAAGTATTCTTGGATTTATCTTCTTAAGAAAAGATATGATGTCTTTCAAGTTTTTCACAATTTTCAAGCACTCGTTGAACGTAAGTTTGATAGCAAAATCATTGCTCTCCAACCTGATTGGGGAGGGGAATATGAGAAACTTAACTCATTTTTCCAAAAGATCGGTATTTCCCATCATGTGTCATCCTCTCATGCTCACCAACAAAACGGTTTTGCCGAGCGCAAACATAGGCACATCGTAGAAATTGGTCTTTCCCTTCTAGCAAGAGCTTCCGTGCCCCTAAAATTCTGGGATGAAGTCTTACTGCTGTCCATCTCATCAACATGCTACCTAGTCGTGTGATTCATAATGAAACTCCAGTAGAAAGACTTCTTCATACCAAACCCGACTACACAACACTTCATGTCTTTGGGTGTGCTTGTTGGCCTAACCTCAGACCATACACCAAATGAAAACTTATGTTTCGATCTACACAGTGTGTCTTTCTAGGATATAGTCCACAACACAAAGGTGTCAAATGCCTTGATGTGTCCACCGGCCGTGTCTATATCCCGAGATGTTGTTTTTGATGAAACCAAATTCCCCTTCGTTGATCTACACCCCAATGCTGGTGCCTTGCTACGGTAAGAGATTCTTTCTTCTACCTCCTCATCTCACCAACTTAGATTAAGGGGGAAATTATTCTGATGATCAACTGCTGACTAACCCTCATGATAATATCCTGCGTGAGTCTTGTGATGATGCAGAAGAACATAGCGAAGAAAATGGTGAAAATCGCGAGCAAAATAGTGCAGAAATCAGGTCTACAGGGGCTCATTTTATGTGTCCACAAACGAGGGACATATCCTCCTCGGGATCGCCACCGCTGACACCAGCATATCTGCACCGGGATCCAGAGCGTTAGCGCGGCCAGAGACAGCGCCGGACACCATGCGCGCCAGCAACGAGTCCCCGCCTGGCACGCGGCATGATGCAACCCGCCCAGACGACGCCACCGAGCCGCGCCAATCGCCTTCTGCCACGTGTCCATCGGTCGCTCGGCTTGGTGATCCGCCGCGCGTCTATACACGTCACCCGCGCCAGCAGACAGGCGCGAATTTGGAGGTGCCAACCAGACCGAGATTCGGTGCTGGTCCTGTCGGGCCCGTGACCGGCTCACGGCATGGAGCTGATCCGGGTGGACCCATGCCATCATCAGGCAATGATGAGGCCCGGCGCTCGGGATCTTCTGCACCGCGCGCAACAGCCATGCCTTCTCCCGATGCCACAGAAGATCCAGCTGCCTCTGTAGATGCGGCTGGAGGTCTGGGATCGGCTGTTGATCCTATGGGATCTTCTGCGGCAACTGCTCCAAGTTCATCTCCTGCGCCAGTGCCGCGTACACGTCTCCAACAAGGGGTAATTCAGAGAACTAATTATAAAACTAAATTTGGGTTAGCATGTTCTACAGGTGAACCTGGCACTCTAGCAGAGGCGCTCAATGACACACGATGGAGGAAAGCCATGGAAGAAGAATACATGGCACTCCAGAAAAATAAAACATGGCATCTAGTTCCACCACGGCAAGGTAAAAATCTTATTGATTGCAAGTGGGTATTCAGAATTAAGAGAAAATCTGATGGAACTATTGATCACTACAAAGCAAGACTTGTTGCAAAAGGCTTTAAACAACGTTATGGTATAGACTATGAGGATACCTTTAGTCATGTTGTAAAAGCTGCTACTATTCGTCTTGTTCTGTCATTAGCTGTTTCCAGGGGATGGAGTCTGAGACAACTAGATGTACAAAATGCGTTCCTCCATGGCGTTCTGGTAGAGGAAGTTTACATGAAACAACCTCCTGGGTTTGAAAGTAAGAATGCACCCTATCATGTATGCAAAACTTGATAAAGCTTTGTATGGATTGAAGCAAGCTCCTAGGGCATGGTATTCAAGACTCAGCGAAAAATTGCTAGCGCTCGGTTTTGTCTCTTCAAAGTCAGATACCTCATTGTTCATTTATAATAAGTCAAATACCTATATATTTGTGCTTATCTATGTTGATGATATTGAAGGAAATATGCCCTAGAGGCAATAATAAAGTTATTATTTATTTCCTCATATCATGATAAATTTTTATTATTCATGCTAGAATTGTATTAACCGGAAACATAATACATGTGTGAATACATAGACAAACATAGTGTCACTAGTATGCCTCTACTTGACTAGCTCATTGATCAAAGATGGTCGAGTTTCCTAGCCATAGACATGAGTTGTCATTTGATTAACGGCATCACATCATTAGGAGAATGATGTGATTGACTTGACCCATTCCGTTAGCTTAGCACTTGATCGTTTAGCTTACTGCTATTGCTTTCTTCATGACTTATACATGTTCCTATGACTATGAGATTATGCAACTCTCGATTACCGGAGGAACACTTAGAGTGCTACCAAACGTCACAACGTAACTGGGTGATAATAAAGGTGCTCTACAGGTGTCTCCGATGGTACTTGTTGAGTTGGCATAGATCGAGATTAGGATTTGTCACTCCGATTGTCGGAGAGGTATCTCTGGGCCCTCTCGGTAATGCACATCACTATAAGCCTTGCAAGCAATGCGACTAATGAGTTAGTTGTGGGATGATGCATTACGGAACGAGTAAAGAGACTTGATGGTAATGAGATTGAGCTAGGTATTGGGATACCGACGATCGAATCTCGGGCAAGTAACATACCGATGACAAAGGGAACAACGTATGTTGTTATGCGGTTTGACCGATAAAGATCTTCGTAGAATATGTAGGAACCAATATGAGCATCCAGGTTCCGCTATTGGTTATTGACCAGAGACGTGTCTCGGTCATGTCTACATAATTCTCGAACCCATAGGGTCCACACGCTTAAAGTTCGGTGACGATCGATATTATGAGTTTTTGTGTTTTGATGTAACGAAGGTATAGTTCGGAGTCCCGGATATGATCACGGACATGACGAGGAGTCTCTAAATGGTCGAGACATAAAGATCGATATATTGGACGACTCTATTTGGACACCGGAAGTGTTCCGGGTGGTTTCGGAGAAAACCGGAGTGTCGGAGGGTTACCAGAACCCCCCGGGAGAAATAGTGGGCCTTATGGGCCTTAGAGGAGAGAGAGAGAGAGGGCTGGCCTAGGGCAGGCCGCGCGCCCCTCCCCCTCTGGTCCGAATTGGACTAGGAGAGGGGCGGCGGTGCCCCCCTTTCCTTCTCCCTCTCCCCCTTCCTTTCCCCCTCCTAGTAGGAGTAGGAAAGAGGGGAGTCCTACTCCTACTAGGAGGAGGACTCCTCCTCCTGGCGTGCCTACAGGGGCCGGCCGGCCTCCCCCTTGCTCCTTTATATACAGGGGCAGGGGGCACCTCTAGACACACAAGTTGATCTGTTGATCTCTCCCAGCCGTGTGTGGTGCCCCCCTCCACCATAATCCACCTCGACAATATTGTAGCAGTGCTTAGGCGAAGCCCTGTGTCGGTAGCATCTGTTGGAATTAACCATGATTGATAGTCTATGTCCGGCTCGGACTAGAGTCAGTCACCGTATAGGATTCTTAGTTAGCTAGGTTAGCTGCTACGTATACCTATATATACCTGTGTATCCCCTTGTAAGACAGAACCAGATCAAAGAAATAAAGTATTAGGTGCGACACGCACCTATTGCTATCCATCGGCGCCTCGTATTGTTTCGTCGTGGGTGCGTAAGTTTCGGCGAGTTGCTTCAGCGATCAAGGAGCCGGCGTGATAGTTCCGTACGTGCATGTGCATGTACTAGTTCACGTCAAGAATCCATTAACCAGCTTGTCTGCCTGCTTGCTCCTTGTATACGTACGCGTGTATCTCAACGGCCGAAAGCACAGGTCGTTGGAATTGCGTTGTACGAAGTACGTCGGAAAGTACTCGGCGTACGGGTCTGTGCCAACAATTGGTATTCAGAGCTTGGTTTGTCGGTCGTGATCTTCGGAAAGCACTCGAAGGATCATGTCGAACACAGGCAAGGAGATCGTGACGGTAGCAGCGGGAGCGCCAATGCCGATGGTGGGGGTGTCGCAATTCCCCCGTCTGGATCGAGAAGACTACGCTCTATGGGCGATGAACATGGAGGTCGCGATGGAGGGAGCTGAGTACTGGGAAGCCGTCGACCCCGGCGGCGCCGAGTACGCGAAGGGCGCGGCGAAGTACCGGAAGGATCGCCAGGCGTTAACGGCGATCTACTCCGCCATGCCGAAGGATGTGCTGCAACACCTCGTCGGAAAGAACTCGGCGAAGGAGGCATGGGAGACCATCAAGATCCTGCACCAGGGTCATGACCGTGTCAAGGAAGCACACCTTCAGTCCCTGATGAGAAGCTACGAGTGCCTGAAGATGGATGAAAGTGAGACGGTTGATCAGTTTGCCGCCCGTCTCAAGACCCTCGTCAACGGCATACGCAGCTATGGTTCAACCCTAGAAGAAGTTGCGATCGTCCGACGATTTTTGCGCGCCGCGCCGGCACGCTATATTCAGATCGTCACGTCGATCGAGCAATGTCTCGACCTGAAGACTCTCACGGTCGAGGATCTCGTCGGAAGGTTCAAGGCACACGACGAGAGAATTCGTCTCAGTTTCGGCGACGCGGAGGCGAGTGAGCACCTGATGTTGACAAAGGCGCAATTTACCGCCCTCTTGAAAGAAAAGCAAGGCGGATCCACGAGCAGCGGCAAGAAGAAGGGGAAAGGGAAGCAGCGCTCGGCGAGAAAGAACTTCGCCGACTCGGACGACGAGGCTGCACCTGAACCACCGAGGAGGAAGTTTGACATCAGAAAAGTAAGGTGTTATAAGTGTGGCCTCCTCGGTCACTTCAAGGCTGACTGTGAGGAAGCACCGAAGCAGAAGGCGCTCATGGCCGAGGAAGGAGACGACGGGGATATGATGCTGATGTGCGAGCTAGTGGACGAGGAGGATCCAGATGATCATGATCAACTGGATATAGGTCCGGCGAGTGCATCTACGTCAGTAAACCCAGGCGATGTTGTGGCGCCAGAAGTCCATGACACAAGGCGTGGTGGTGTATTCATGCCAGTAAGCTTGGGCGAAGTCGTGGCGCCAGAAGACCAGGACACGGGGCGTGACGGTGTGGTTGCGCTAGAACCAGGCGAAGTCATGGCGCCAGAAGACCATGAAGCAAGGCGTGACGGTGTGATCACGCTAGACCCAGGCGATGACGTGGCGCCAGATGACCACGATATGTGGCAAGCTACACTCGGGCCAGACAAGCATGACGCATACACAGTGTCAAGTGGTGCAACGAACAGCATGAACGTCGTATGCGGCAGGTGCGTGCCAGGTGTGCCAGGAGATCAAGACACGAGTGGTGATGCGTCAGCTTCAGCTAGTCCGTCTGTAAAGGAAGGCGTGCGCGCCGCATACGAGCAGGCGGCCGACGAGGGGCTATGCATGTACGTGGGCAGCAGCAGCATCGGAGCTGGTGCACGGACTAGCGCTGCTCCGCATAGGCCAGAAGGACGTGGCCACTACAAGTCGTATACTACAGCTCCATTGGAAAAATCACCACCACGTGATGGCCAATCATGGAGAGAAGGGGTGCAAATCCCAGTAAATTTGCAAGATGCACTCGGTTTAGAAAAGAGTGCAGGTGGGAGTTCATCATCAAGTGGAGGACTAGTGAATGAGAACGGTCCAGAAAAAAGTGATGGACTTAAAAGCCTAGGAAAAAGATTGGGTGTGCCAGAAACTAAAACTTTGGCAAGTTTAGAAGCAGAAGTGTCTTCTCCAATAGCACAGGAACGACGCGTCTTGGACATCTCTTCAGAAGAAGTGCTTCGAATAAATTCGGTGAAGATGAAGAGTAAAGGGCAACGATGTTTGCACATCGAGGAACCGGAAAATTTTGAAGACGCAAAGACGGAAGAGTGTTGGCGTCGTGCTATGTATGAAGAGTTGTGGTCGATCCGAGACAACAAAGTATGGGAACTCGCGGATCTTCCCAACGGACATAATGCCATAGAGCTCAAGTGGGTGTACAAAGTCAAGAAGGATGCCGAAGGGCACGAGGTATTGAAGCTACACAAGGCATTGTACGGGCTACGACAAGCTCCTCAGGCATGGAACATCAAGCTTGATCGTACATTGATTTCTCTCGGGTTTGAGAAAGCCCCACTGGAGCATACGATGTATAAACGAGGTAAAGGCAAGGATAGTCTCTTAGTGGGCATCTATGTGGATGATCTATTGATAACTGGAGCAGACGAAGAGATGATTGCAAACTTCAAGCTACAAATGGAGGAGCTATTCAAGATGACTGATCTAGGGCTCTTGAGTTACTACCTTGGGATTGAGGTACAGCAAAAGCCGGAGGCGATCACAATATGCCAGGAGGCATATGCAAAGAAGGTACTTGAAAGTTGTGGCATGAAAGATTGCAATCCAAGTCATGTTCCGATGAAGCCTCGTCTTATGCTAAGCAAGAAAAGTGAAGCACCCGTGGTTGATGCAATGGAGTATAGAAGTTTGGTCCGAAAGCTGAGGTATCTCACGAATACAAGACCGGACTTGACCTATTCCGTTGGCATGGTGAGTCGCTTCATGGAAGCACCCACGATGGAGCATTGGGCAGCTGTGGAAAATATACTCAGGTACATCAAAGGGACAACAAACTTGGTTGTGTCTATTTGAGAGAGAAGAAGAAGGAGATGGTGGAGCTACTTGGCTATAGTGATAGTGACATGGCAGGAGATGTGGACGACCGTAAAAGTACCTCGGGCGTGGCATATTTCTTGGGAGGAAGCATAGTGAGTTGGCTATCACAAAAGCAGAAGGTGGTCGCACTATCATCTCGTGAAGCGGAGTATATTGCAGCTGCAAACACGGTGTGTCAAGGCGTCTGCCTTGGAAGGCTACTCGGTGGCCTCACAGGTAAGGAACCGAAACGAGTGGTGCTCAACATTGATGACGAGTCTACAGTCTCTCTATGGAAGAATCAAATGCATCTTGGTGGATGCAAACACATCGATACAAGGTATCGATATCTAAGGGAGTGTGTGGAAGAAAGCAAGATCGACATCAACTACGTTTGCACCGATGACCAGCTTGCAGATATCCTAACCAGATCTTTAGGACGGCAGAAGTTCATGAAGATGCGGCGAAGAATCGGTGTCCAAGCTGTGACGTGAGGACATCGTGCTTAGGGGGGTGATTGTTGGAATTAACCACGATTGATAGTCTATGTCCGGCTCGGACTAGAGTCAGTCACCGTATAGGATTCTTAGTTAGCTAGGTTAGCTGCTACGTATACCTATATATACCTGTGTATCCCCTTGTAAGACATAACCAGATCAAAGAAATAAAGTATTAGGTGCGACACGCACCTATTGCTATCCATCGGCGCCTCGTATTGTCTCGTCGTGGGTGCGTAAGTTTCGGCGAGTTGCTTCAGCGATCAAGGAGCCGGCGTGATAGTTCCGTACGTGCATGTGCATGTACTAGTTCACGTCAAGAATCCATTAACCAGCTTGTCTGCCTGCTTGCTCCTTGTATACGTACGCGTGTATCTCAACGGCCGAAAGCACAGGTCGTTGGAATTGCGTTGTACGAAGTACGTCGGAAAGTACTCGGCGTACGGGTCTGTGCCAACAGCATCATCATCACCGTCATCGCGCCGCGAAACTCTCCGGCGAAGCTTTGCTGGATCGGAGCTCGCGGGACGTCATCGAGTTGAACGTGTGCTGAACTCGGAGGTGTCGTGCGTTCGGTACTTGGATCGGTCGGATCGTGAAGACGTACGACTACATCAACCGCATTGTGCTAACGCTTCCGCTTTCGGTCTACGAGGGTACGTGGACACACTCTGTTATGCATCACCATGATCCTGTGTGTGCGTAGGGTATTTTTTGAAATTACTACGTTCCCCTATAGTGGCATCCGAGCCAGGTTTATGCGTAGATGTTATATGCACGAGTAGAACACAAGTGAGTTGTAGGTGATACAAGTCATACTGCTTACCAGCATGTCATACTTTGGTTCGGCGGTATTGTTGGATGAAGAGGCCCGGACATACATTACGCGTACGCTTACGCGAGACTGGTTCTACCGACGTGCTTTGCACACAGGTGGCTGGCGGGTGTCTGTTTCTTCAACTTTAGTTGAACCGAGTGTGGCTACGCCCGGTCCTTGTGAAGGTTAAAACAGCACTAACTTGATGAAATATCGTTGTGGTTTTGACGCGTAGGTAAGAATGGTTCTTGCTTAGCCCGTAGCAGCCACGTAAAACTTGCAACAACAAAGTAGAGGACGTCTAACTTGTTTTTGCAGGGCATGCTGTGATGTGATATGGTCAAGACATGATGCTATATTTTATTGTATGAGATGATCATGTTTTGTAACGGAGTTATCGGCAACTGGCAGGAGCCATATGGTTGTCGCTTTATTGTATGCAATGCAATCGCCCTGTAATTGCTTTACTTTATCACTAAGCGGTAGCGATAGTCGTAGAAGCAATAGTTGGCGAGACGACAACGATGCTACGATGGAGATCAAGGTGTAGCGCCAGTGACGATGGTGATCATGTCTGTGCTTTGGAGATGGAGATCAAAGGCACAAGATGATGATGGCCATATCATATCACTTATATTGATTGCATGTGATGTTTATCCTTTATGCATCTTATTCTGCTTTGATTGACGGTAGCATTATAAGATGATCTCTCACTAAATTTCAAGGTAAAAGTGTTCTCCCTGAGTATGCACCGTTGCCAAAGTTCGTCGTGCCGAGACACCACGTGATGATCAGGTGTGATAAGCTCAACGTTCATCTACAACGGGTGTAAGACAGTTTTGCACACGCAGAATACTCGGGTTAAACTTGACGAGCCTAGCATATGCAGATATGGCCTCGGAACACTGAGACCGAAAGGCCGAGCATGAATCATATAGTAGATATGATCAACATAGTAATGTTCACCATTGAAAACTACTCCATCTCACGTGATGATCGGTTATGGTTTAGTTGATATGGATCATGTGATCACTTAGATGATCAGAGAGATGTCTATCTAAGTGGGAGTTCTTAAGTAATATGATTAATTGAACTTAAATTTATCATGAACTTAGTACCTGATAGTATTTTGCTTGTCTATGTTGCTGTAGATAGATGGCCCGTGTTGTTGTTCCGTTGAATTTTAATGCGTTCCTTGAGAAAGCAAAGTTGAAAGATGATGGTAGCAATTACACGGACTGGGTCCGTAACTTGAGGATTATCCTCATTGTTGCACAGAAGAATTACGTCCTGGAAGCACCGCTGGGTGCCAGGCCTGCTGCAGATGCAACTGACGACGTTAAGAACGTCTGGCAGAGCAAAGCTGATGACTACTTGATAGTTCAGTGTGCCATGCTTTACAGCTTAGAACCGGGACTTCAACGACGTTTTGAACGTCATGGAGCATATAAGATGTTCCAGGAGTTGAAGTTAATATTTCAAGCAAATGCCCGGATTGAGAGATATGAAGTCTCCAATAAGTTCTACAGCTGCAAGATGGAGGAGAATAGTTCTGTCAGTGAACATATACTCAAAATGTCTGGGTATAACAATCACTTGATTCAACTAGGAGTTAATCTTCCGGATGATAGTGTCATTGACAGAATTCTTCAATCACTGCCACCAAGCTACAAGAGCTTCGTGATGAACTATAATATGCAAGGGATGGATAAGACAATTCCCGAGCTCTTCGCAATGCTAAAAGCTGCGGAGGTAGAAATCAAGAAGGAGCATCAAGTGTTGATGGTCAACAAGACCACCAGTTTCAAGAAAAAGGGTAAAGGGAAGAAGAAGGGGAACTTCAAGAAGAACGGCAAACAAGTTGCTGCTCAGGAGAAGAAACCCAAGTCTGGACCTAAGCCTGAGACTGAGTGCTTCTACTGCAAACAGACTGGTCACTGGAAGCGGAACTGCCCCAAATATTTGGCGGATAAGAAGGATGGCAAGGTGAACAAAGGTATATGTGATATACATGTTATTGATGTGTACCTTACTAGAGCTCGCAGTAGCACCTGGGTATTTGATACTGGTTCTGTCGCTAATATTTGCAACTCGAAACAGGGACTACGGATTGAGCGAAGATTGGCTAAGGATGAGGTGACGATGCGCGTAGGAAATGGTTCCAAAGTCGATGTGATCGTCGTCAGCACGCTACCTATACATCTACCTTCGAGATTAGTATTAGACCTGAATAATCGTTATTTGGTGCCAGCGTTAAGCATGAACATTATATCTGGATCTTGTTTGATGCGAGACGGTTATTCATTTAAATCTGAGAATAATGGTTGTTCTATTTATATGAGTAATATCTTTTATGGTCATGCACCCTTGAAGAGTGGTCTATTTGCATTAAATCTCGATAGTGGTGATACATATTCATAATGTTATGGCCAAAAGATGCAGAGTTGATAATGATAGTGAAACTTATTTGTGGCACTGCCGTTTGGGTCATATTGATGTAAAGCGCATGAAGAAACTTCATACTGATGGACTTCTGGAATCACTTGATTATGAATCACTTGGTACTTGCGAACCATGCCTCATGGGAAAGATGACTAAAACGTCATTCTCCGGAACAATGGAGCGAGCAACAGATTTATTGGAAATCCTACATACTGATGTATGTGGTCCGATAGGCTCGCGGCAGGTATCGTTATTTTCTCACCTTCACAGATGATTTGAGCAGATATGGGTATATCTACTTAATGAAACATAAGTCTGAAACATTTGAAAAGTTCAAAGAATTTCAGAGTGAAGTGGAAAATCATCGTAACAAGAAAATAAAATTTCTGTGATCTGATCGTAGAGGAGAATATTTGAGTTACAAGTTTGGTCTACATTTGAAACAATGCGGAATAGTTTCGCAACTCACGCCACCCGGAACACCACAGCGTAATGGTGTGTCCAAACGTCGTAATCGTACTTTACAAGATATGGTGTGATCAATGATGTCTCTTACTGATTTACCGTCATCGTTTTGGGGTTATGCTTTAGAGACAGCTGCATTCACGATAAATAGGGAACCATCGAAATTCGTTGAGACGATGCCTTATGAACTGTGGTTTGGCAAGAAACCAAAGTTGTCATTTCTTAAAGTTTGGGGATGCGATTCTTATGTGAAAAAGCTTCAACCTGATAAGCTCGAACCCAAATAGGAGAAATGTGTCTTCATAGGATACCCAAAGGAAATTGTTGCGTACACCTTCTATCACAAATCCGAAGGCAAGACATTTGTTGCTAAGAATGGATCCTTTCTAGAGAAGGAGTTTCTCTCGAAAGAAGTGAGTGCGAGGAAAGTAGAACTTGATGAGGTAACTGTACCTGCTTACTTATTTGGAAAGTAGTTCATCACAAAAACCGGTTCCTGTGACACCTACACCAATTAGTGCGGAAGCTAATGATGTTGATCATGAAACTTCAAATCAAGTTACTACCGAACCTCGTAGGTCAAACAGAGTAAGATCCGCACCAGAGTGGTACGGTAATCCTATTCTGGAGGTCATGTTACTTGACCAAGGCGAACCTACGAATTATGAAGAAGCGATGGTGAGCCCAGATTCCGCGAAATGTCTTGAGGCCATGAAATCTGAGATGGGATCCATGTATGAGAACAAAGTGTGGACTTTGGTTGACTTGCCCGATGATCGACAAGCCATAGAGAATAAATGGATCTTCAAGAAGAAGACTGACGACGGTAATGTTATCATCTACAAAGCTCGACTTGTTGCGAAAGGTTTTCGACAAGTTCAAGGGGTTGACTACGATGAGACTTTCTCACCCGTAGCGATGCTTAAGTCTGTCCGAATCATGTTAGCAATTGCCACATTTTATGATTATGAAATTTGGCAAATGGATGTCAAAACTACATTCCTGAATGGATTTCTGGAAGAAGAGTTGTATATGATGTAACCAGAAGGTTTTGTCGATCCAAAGGGAGCTAACAAAGTGTGCAAGCTCCAGCGATCCATTTATGGACTAGTGCAAGCCTCTCGGAGTTGGAATAAACGTTTTGATAGAGTGATCAAAGCATATGGTTTTATACAGACTTTTGGAGAAGCCTGTATTTACAAGAAAGTGAGTGGGAGCTCTCTAGCATTTCTAATATTATATGTGGATGACATATTGCTGATTGGAAATGATATAGAATTTCTGGATAGCATAAAAGGATACTTCAATAAGAGTTTTTCAATGAAAGACCTCGGTGAAGCTGCTTATATATTGGGCGTCAAGACCTATAGAGATAGATCAAGACGCTTAATTGGACTTTCACAAAGCACATATCTTGACAAAGTTTTGAAGAAGTTCAAAATGGATTAAGCAAAGAAAGGGTTCTTGCTTGTGCTACAAGGTGTGAAGTTGAGTCAGACTCAATGCCCGACCACTGCAGAAGATAGAGAGAAAATGAAAGATGTTCCCTATGCTTCAGCCATAGGCTCTATCATGTATGCAATGCTGTGTACCAGACCTGATGTGTGCCTTGCTATTAGTTTAGCGGGGAGGTACCAAAGTAATCCAGGAGTGGATCACTGGACAGCGGTCAAGAACATCTGAAATACACGAAAAGGACTAAGGATATGTTTCTCGTTTATGGAGGTGACAAAGAGCTAGTCGTAAATGGTTACGTCGATGCAAGCTTTGACACTGATCCGGACGATTCTAAATCGCAAACCGGATACGTGTTTATATTGAACGGTGGAGCTGTCAGTTGGTGCAGTTCTAAACAAAGCGTCGTGGCGGGATCTACGTGTGAAGCAGAGTACATAGCTGCTTCAGAAGCAGCAAATGAAGGAGTCTGGATGAAGGAGTTCATATCCGATCTAGGTGTCATACCTAGTGCATCGGGTCTAATGAAAATCTTTTGTGACAATACTGGTGCAATTGCCTTGGCAAAGGAATCCATATTTCACAAGAGAACCAAGCACATCAAGAGACGCTTCAATTCCATCCGGGATCAAGTCCAGGTGGGAGACATAGAGATTTGCTAGATAGATACGGATCTGAATGTTGCAGACCCGTTGACTAAGCCTCTTCCACGAGCAAAACATGATCAGCACCAAGACTCCATGGGTGTTAGAATCATTACTCTGTAATCTAGATTATTGACTCTAATGCAAGTGGGAGACTGAAGGAAATATGCCCTAGAGGCAATAATAAAGTTATTATTTATTTCCTCATATCATGATAAATGTTTATTATTCATGGTAGAATTGTATTAACTGGAAACATAATACATGTGTGAATACATAGACAAACATAGTGTCACTAGTATGCCTCTACTTTACTAGCTCATTGATCAAAGATGGTTGAGTTTCCTAGCCATAGACATGAGTTGTCATTTGATTAATGGGATCCACATCATTAGGAGAATGATGTGATTGACTTGACCCATTCCGTTAGCTTAGCACTTGATCGTTTATTTTTACTGCTATTGCTTTCTTCATGACTTATACATGTTCCTATGACTATGAGATTATGTAATTCCCGATTACCGGAGGAACACTTTGTGTGCTACCAAACGTCAAAAGGTAACTGGGTGATTATAAAGGTGCTCTACAGGTGTCTCCGATGGTACTTGTTGAGTTGGCATAGATTGAGATTAGGATTTGTCACTCCGATTGTCGGAGAGGTATCTTTGGGCCCTCTCGGTAATGCACATCACTATAAGCCTTGCAAGCAATGTGACTAATGAGTTAGTTGCGAGATGATACATTACAGAACGAGCAAAGAGACTTGCCGGTAATGAGATTGAGCTAGATATTGAGATACCGACGATTGAATCTCGGGCAAGTAACATACCGATGACAAAGGGAACAACGTATGTTGTTATGCGGTTTGACTGATAAAGATCTTCGTAGAATATGTAGGAACCAATATGAGCATCCAGGTTCCTCTATTGATTATTGACCATAGACGTGTCTCGGCCATGTCTACATAGTTTTCGAACCCGTAGGGTCCGCACGCTTAAAGTTTGGTGACGATCGGTATTATGAGTTTTTGTGTTTTGATGTACGAAAGGTAGTTCGATGTCCCCGATATGATCACGGACATGACGAGGAGTCTCGAAATGGTCGAGACGTAAAGATCGATATATTGGACGACTATATTCGGACACAGGAAGTGTTCCGGGTGGTTTCGGAGAAAACCGGAGTGCCGGAGGGTTACCGGAACCCCCCCCCCACCCCGGGAGAAATAGTGGGCCTTATGGGCCATAGTGGAGAGAGAGAGAGAGGGCTGGCCTAGGGCAGGCCGCGCGCCCCTCCCCCTCTGGTCCGAATTGGACTAGGAGAGGTGGGCGGAGCCCCCCTTTCCTTCTCCCTCTCCCCCTTCCTTTCCCCCTCCTAGTAGAAGTAGGAAAGAGGGGAGTCCTACTCCTACTAGGAGGAGGACTCCTCCTCCTGGCGCGCCTATGATACGTCTCCAACGTATCTATAATTTTTTATTGTTCCATGCTATTATATTATCTGTTTTGGATGTTTAATGGGCTTTACTATACACTTTCATATTTTTTTTGGGACTAACCTATTAACCGGAGGCCTAGTCCAAATTGCTGTTTTTTTGCATATTTCAGTGTTTCGCAAAAAAGGAATATCAAACGGAGTCCAAGCGGAATGAAACCTTCGGGAGAGTTATTTTTGGAATGGAAGCAATCCAGGAGACTTGGAGTATACGTCAGGGAAGCAACGAGGAAGCCACGAGGCAGGGAGGCGCGCCCCCCACCCTCGTGGGCCCCTCGTGGCTCCCCTGACCGACTTCTTTCGCCTATATATGTCCATATACCCTAAAAACATCGAGGAACACAATAGATCGGGAGTACCACCGCCGCAAGCCTCCAGAGCCACGAAAAATCAATCGGGACCCTGTTCCGGCACCCTGCCGGAGGGGGATCCCTCACCGGTGGCCATCTTAATCATCGCGGCGCTCTCCATGACAAGGAGGGAGTAGTTCACCCTCACGGCTGAGGGTATGTACCAGTGGCTATGTGTTTGATCTCTCTCTCTCTCTCTTGTTCTTGAGATGGTACGATCTTGATGTACCGCGAGCTTTGCTACTATAGTTGGATCTTATGATGTTTCTCCTCCTCTACTCTCTTGTAATGGATTGAGTTTTCCCTTTGAAGTTATCTTATCGGATTGAGTCTTTAAGGATTTGAGAACACTTGATGTATGTCTTGCCATGCTTATCTGTGGTGACAATGGGATATTCATGTGATCTACTTGATGTATGTTTTGGTGATCAACTTGCGGGTTCAATGAACTTATGCATAGGGGTTGGCACACGTTTTCGTCTTGACTCTACGGTAGAAACTTTGGGGCACTCTTTGAAGTACTTTTGTGTTGGTTGAATAGATGAATCTGATATTGTGCGATGCATATCGTATAATCATACCCACGTATACTTGAGGTGAGAATGGAGTATCTAGGTGACATTAGGGTTTTGGTTGATTTGTGTCTTAAGGTGTTATTCTAGTACGAACTCTATAATAGATTGAATGGAAAGAATAGCTTCGTGTTATTTTACTACGGACTCTTGAATAGATCGATCAGAGAGAATAACTTTGAGGTGGTTTCGTACCCTACCATAATATCTTCGTTTGTTCTCCGCTATTAGTGACTTTGGAGCGACTCTTTGTTGCATGTTGAGGGATAGTTATATGATCCAGTTATGTTATTATTGTTGAGAGAACTTGCATTAGTGAAAGTATGAACCTTAGGCCTTGTTTCAACGCATTGCAATACCGTTTATGCTCACTCTTATCATTAGTTACCTTGCTGTTTTTATAATTTCAGATTACAAAAACCAATATCTACGTACCATCCATATTGCACTTGTATCACCATCTCTTCGCCGAACTAGTGCACCTATACAATTCACCATTGTCTTGGGTGTGTTGGGGACACAAGAGACTCTTTGTTATTTGGTTGCAGGGTTGCTTGAGAGAGACCATCTTCATCCTACGCCTCCCACGGATTGATAAACCTTAGGTCATCCACTTGAGGGAAATTTGCTATTGTCCTACAAACCTCTGCACTTGGAGGCCCAATAACGTCAACAAGGAGAAGGTTGCGTAGTAGACATGAAGCTCTTTTCTGGCGCCGTTGCCGGGGAGGTGAGTGCTTGAAGGTATATCTTTAGATCTTGCAATAGAATCTTTTAGTTTCTTGTTTTATCACTAGTTTAGTATATAAAATAAAACAAAAAAATGGAATTGTTGATGCCTCATATGCTTCATCTTTTTAATGTCTTCCATGAAAATAAGGATTCCAATAATTGTGCTCAATTGCTAGAGGAAGAATGCATTAAAATGTTTGGCACTAAATCTTTGAATGATGAGCATGATTGCAATGTTGTTAGTATGAATTCTTTGAATACCCATGATGTTAATGATATGCAAAGCCACACGCTTGGGGATGCTATGTTTGATGAAGATGATATGTTTAGTCCCCCAAGTTTTGTTGAGCAGATTTATTATGATGAGACCATGCCTCCTATTTATGATGATTATTGTGATGGCACGTATGCTATAAAGATTAATGATAACCATGAAACTCGTCATCATGATTTTCATTTTCAATTGGATTATGCCTCACATGATAGTTATTTTGTTGAGTTTGCTCCCACTATTCCAAATGAGAAGAATTTTGCTTATGTGGAGAGTAGTAAAATTTATATGCTTGTGCATCATGAGAATAATGCTTTATGTGATGGTTATATTGTTGAATTCATTCATTATACTACTGAAAATTATTATGAGGGAGGAACATATGCTTGTAGGAATTGCAATAATATCAAATTTCCTCTCTATGTGCTTAAAGTTTTGAAGTTATGCTTGTTTTGCCTTCCTATGCTAGTTGATTATTGTTCCCATAAATTGTTTGCTCACAAAACCCCTATGCATAGAAAGTGGGTTAGGCTTAAATGTGCTAGTCATATGCTTCATGATGCTCCCGTTATGTTTCAATTCTTATTTTTTTATGTGAGCATCATTGTCATCATCATGCCTTGCTAGAAAGGCATTAAAGAAAAGCGATTGTTGGGAGACAACCCAATATTTACCCTTATTGTTTTTGTGTGTCCACATGATTATGCTACTGTAGTAATCATGTTTTATAGCTTTTGTTTCAATAAAGTGCCAAGTAAGACCTTTAAGATAGCTTACGGTGATAGTTGTGTTGATCCTGCTGAAAATCAGAAACTTTTGCGCCCAGTAAATTAGTTTTCATAATTCACAGAAACATGCGTTTGATCTGATTCTTTTTGCTCTGGATTTTTACACAAATTTCTCAGGTTTTCCTAATTTGGTAGGATTTTTGGAGTTACAAAAGTACTCGAGAGTTACAGATTACTACAGACTGTTCTGTTTTTGACAGATTCTGTTTTCTATGTGTTGTTTGCTTATTTTGATGAATCTATGATAGTATCGGAGGGTATGAACCATAGAGAAGTTGGAATACAGTATATATTACACCAATATGAATTTAGAATGAGTTCACAACAGTACCAAAAGTGGTGGTTTTATTTTCTTATACTAACGGAGCTTACAAGTTTTCTGTTGAGTTTTGTGTTGTGAAGTTTTCAAGTTTTGGGTAAAGATTCCATGGATTATGGAATAAGGAGTGGCAAGATCCTAAGCTTGGGGATGCCCAAGGCACCCCAAGGTAATATTCAAGGACAACCAAGAGCCTAAGCTTGGGGATGCCCCGGATGGCATCCCCTCTTTCGTCTTCGTTCATCGGTAACTTTACTTGGAGCTATATTTTTATTCACCACATGATATGTGTTTTTCTTGGAGCGTCAATTTATTTTGTTAGTATTTGCTTGCTGTTATTTAGAATAATGTTTTTCATCTATATTTTCAATAAAAAGGTCAAGAATAGCCTTTACCATGCTTATTTTGCATGTATACATGTTGCTGTTTCAAAACAGAAAGTTTATCGATGTTGCAAAATTTCCCTAGAAAAGTCAGAATATGATAAATTGTTGAAACTTTTTGCAAAATAATCTCTGATAAATTTTCTACAGTGTAGTATTTTTCTCATAATTTTTGGAGTTATTATGATGAATCTTGCATTCTTTACAGACTGTACTGTTTTGGCAAATTGTTGTTATGTTTGCATATGTTTGCTTGTTTAATGATTCTATTTGAGGATAGTAGTATTAAATATGCAGAGGCATTTAGTATGCAATGTTTAATAATGATTTTAGTGATTCGCTACATTAAAGTATGATAAGGTTTTTGCGTTGGTTTATGCTAACTTATCTCACGAGTTCTTGTTGAGTTTGGTGTGGATGAAGCTTTTGAGATTTAGGAAAACCGTGGTATGAGAGGAATTAAGGAGACACAAAAGCTCAAGCTTGGGGATGCCCAAGGCACCCCAAGATAATATTTCAAGAAGTCTCAAGCATCTAAGCTTGGGGATGCCCCGGTAGGCATCCCACCGTCCTTCTTCAACAATTACCGGTTAGTATCGGTTGAACCTAAGTTTTTGCTTCTTCAGATGATGTGTGCTATCCTTGAAATGTCATTTCATTTTTTTTGCTTGTTGTTTGAATAATATCCCAAAATCTTAAATTCTTAAATGTTAGAGAGTCTTCACATAGTTACATAATTATTTTACTACTCATTGATCTTCACTTACATCTTATGGAGTAGTTTGTCATTTGCTCTAGTGCTTCACTTATATATTTTTAGTGCACAGTGGTGGTTTTATTTTGAAGAAATTAATGAACTATCATGCTTCACTTATATTATTTTGACAGTCTTTTAGAACAGCATGGTAATTTGCTTTGGTTATGAATTTAGTCTTAATATGATAGGCATCCAAGAGGGGTATAATAAAAACTTTCATATAAAGTGCATTGAATACTAAGAGAAGTTTGATTCCTTATGATTGTTTTGAGATATGAAGAGGGTGATATTAGAGTCATGCTAGTGAGTAGTTGTGAATTTGAGAGATACTTGTGTTAAAGTTTGTGATTCCCGTAGCATGCACGTATGGTGAACCGTTATGTGATGAAGTTGGAGCATGATTTATCTATTTATTGTATTCCTTATGTGTGGAGGTCGGGATCGCGCGATGGTTAACTCCTACCAACCTTTCCCCTAGGAGCATGCGTGTAGTACTTTGTTTTGATGACTTGTAGATTTTTGCAATAAGTATGTGAGTTCTTTATGACTAATGTTGAGTCTATGGATTATACGCACTCTCATCCTTCCACCATTGCTAGCCTCTCTTGTTCCGCGCAACTCTCGCCGGTATCATACACCACCATATACTTTCCTCAAAACAGCCACCATACCTACCTATTATGGCTTTTCCATAGCCATTCCGAGATATATTGCCATGCAACTTTCCACCGTTCCATTTATTATGACATGCTCCATCATTGTCATATTGCTTTGAATGATCATGTAGTTGACATCGTATTTGTGGCAAAGCCACCTTTATAATTCTTTCATACATGTCACTCTTGATTCATTGCATATCTCGGTACACCGCCTGAGGCATTCACATAGAGTCATATTTTGTTCTAAGTCTCGAGTTGTAATCTTGAGTTGTAAGTAAATAAAAGTGTGATGATCTTCATTTTAGAGCATTGTCTCGGTGAGGAAATGACGATGGAGACTATGATTCACCCACAGGTCGGGATGAGACTCCGGACGAAAAAAATTAAAAAAAGAGAAAAGAAAAAAGAGGCCATAAAAAAAGAGAAAATGCCCAAACAAAAAAAAACAAAAAAAGAGAAAAAGAGAGAAGGGGCAATGCTACTATCCTTTTACCACACGTGTGCTTCAAAGTAGCACCATGATCTTCATGATAGAGAGTCTCCTATGTTGTCACTTTCATATACTAGTGGGAATTTTTCATTATAGAACTTGGCTTGTATATTCCAATGATGGGCTTCCTCAAAGTGCCCCAGGTCTTCGTGAGCAAGCACGTTGGGTGCACACCCACTTAGTTTCTTTTGTTGAGCTTGCATACACTTATAGCTCTAGTGCATCCGTTGCATGGCAATCCCTACTCACTCACATTGATATCTATTGATGGGCATCTCCATAGCCCGTTGATATGCCTAGTTGATGTGAGACTACCTTCTTGTTTATGTCTTTTCCACAACCACCATTCTCTTCCACCTATAGTGCTATGTCCATGGCTCACGCTCATGTATTGTGTGAAGATTGAAAAAGTTTGAGAATACTAAAGTATGAAACAATTTCTTGGCTGAAACTAAACCTGGGCAAACGTCGGGCCGGGCCGGGTTTCGGGCCGGGCTTGTAAAAGCCCGACCTTCATTTCTCAAGCCCGAGCCCGGCCCGAAGCCCGAAATACTCCACATTTTCAAGGCCGATCCCGGCCCGAAATCAAGCCCGAAGCACGAAAGCCCGGCCCGAATGCTGTTTTTTAGTACGTGATCGTGCAAGCCCGGCCCGAAGCCCGAAAGCCCGGCCCGAAATACGGAAAAATTGAAGCCCGAGCCCGGCCCGAACTATCTTTCGGGCTGAAAAACAAAGCCCGAGCCCGGCCCGAATGTCAAGCCCGGCCCGTCCCGGGTTTTTCGGGCCGAGCTCGGGCCGGGTCGTCGGGCCGGGCTGCCCATGCCCGGGTTTAGCTGAAACCGGGGTTGTGCATGATTTAAATATTTTGTGTGATGAAGATAGAGCATAGCCAGACTATATGATTTTGTAGGGAGAGCTTTCTCTGGCCATGTTATTTTGAGAAGACATGATTACTTTGTTAGTATGCTTTAAGTATTACTATTTTTATGTCAATATTAAACTTTTGTTTTGAATCTTATGGATCTGAACATTCATGCCACAATAAAGAGAGATTACATTGATAAATATTTTAGGTAGCATTCCACATCAAAAATTATGTTTTTATCATTTACCTACTCGAGGACGAGAAGGAATAAAGCTTGGGGATGCTTGATACGTCTCCAACGGATCTATAATTTTTTATTGTTCCATGCTATTATATTATCCGTTTTGGATGTTTAATGGGCTTTACTATACACTTTATATTATTTTTGGGACTAACCTATTAACCGGAGGCCCAGTCCAAATTGCTGTTTTTTTTGCCTATTTCAGTGTTTCGCAGAAAAGGAATATCAAACGGAGTCCAAACGGAATGAAACCTTCGGGAGAGTTATTTTTGGAACGAAAGCAATCTAGGAGACTTGGAGTATACGTCAGAGAAGCAACGAGGAAGCCACAAGGCAGGGAGGCATGCCCTACCCCATGGGCGCGCCCCCCACCCTCGTGGGCCCGTCGTGGCTCCCCTGACCGACTTCTTTCGCCTATATATGTCCATATTCCCTAGAAACATCGAGGAACACAATAGATCGGGAGTTCCGCCGCCGCAAGCCTCCAGAGCCACGAAAAACCAATCGGGACCCTGTTCCGGCACCCTGCCGGAGGGGGGCTCCTTCACCGGTGGCCATCTTCATCATCCCGGCGCTCTTCATGACGAGGAGGGAGTAGTTCACCCTCAGGGCTAAGGATATGTACCAGTAGCTATGTGTTTGATCTCTCTCTCTCGTGTTTTTGAGATTGTATGTTCTCGATGTACCGCGAGCTTTTCTACTATAGTTGGATCTTATGAGGTTTCTCCCCCTCTACTCTCTTGTAATGGATTGAGTTTTCCCTTTGAAGTTATCTTATCGGATTGAGTCTTTAAGGATTTGAGAACACTTGATGTATGTCTTGCCGTGCTTATCTGTGGTGACAATGGGATATTCATGTGATCTACTTGATGTATGTTTTGGTGATCAACTTGCGGGTTCAATGAACTTATGCATAGGGGTTGGCACACGTTTTCGTCTTGACTCTCCGGTAGAAACTTTGGGGCACTCTTTGAAGTACTTTTGTGTTGGTTGAATAGATGAATCCGAGATTGTGTGATGCATATTGTATAATCATACCCACGGATACTTGAGGTGACAATGGAGTATCTACGTGGCATTAGGGTTTTGGTTGATTTGTGTATTAAGGTGTTATTCTAGTACGAACTCTATGATAGATTGAACGGAAAGAATAGCTTCGTGTTATTTTACTATAGACTCTTGAATAGATCGATCAGAAAGAATAACTTTGAGGTGGTTTCGTACCATACCATAATCTCTTCGTTTGTTCTCTGCTATTAGTGACTTTGGAGTGACTCTTTGTTGCATGTTGAGGGATAGTTATATGATCCATTTATGTTATTATTGTTGAGAGAACTTGCATTAGTGAAAGTATGAACCTTAGGCCTTGTTTCAACGCATTGCAATACCGTTTACACTCACTTTTATCATTAGTTACATTGTTGTTTTTATAATTTCAGATTACAAAAACCTATATCTACGTACCATCCATATTGCACTTGTATCACCATCTCTTTGCCGAACTAGTGCACCTATACAATTCACCATTGTATTGGGTGTGTTGGGGACACAAGAGACTCTTTGTTATTTGGTTGCAGGGTTGCTTGAGAGAGACCATCTTCATCCTACGCCTCCCACGGATTGATAAACCTTAGGTCATCCACTTGAGGGAAATTTGCTACTGTCCTACAAACCTCTGCACTTGGAGGCCCAACAACGTCTACAAGGATAAGGTTGCGTAGAACACATCAGCCTACAGGGGCCGGCCGGCCTCCCCTCCTTGCTCCTTTATATACGGGGGCAGGGGCACCTCTAGACACACAAGTTGATCTGTTGATCTCTCCCAGCCGTGTGCGGTGCCCCCCTCCACCATAATCCACCTCGATCATATCGTAGCAGTGCTTAGGTGAAGCCCTGCGTCGGTAGCATCATCATCACCGTCATCACGTCGTCGTGCTGACGAAACTATCCGGCGAAGCTTTACTGGATCGGAGCTCGCGGGACGTCATCGAGTTGAACATGTGCTGAACTCGGAGGCGTCGTGCGTTCGGTACTTGGATCGGTCGGATGTGAAGACGTACGACTATATCAACCGCGTTGTGCTAACGCTTCCGCTTTCGGTCTACGAGGGTACGTGGACACACTCTCCCCTCTCGTTGCTATGCATCACCATGATCCTGTTTGTGCGTTGGAATTTTTTTGAAATTACTACGTTCCCCAACAGATATTATTGTCACAAGTTCATCAGATGAGGCTATATCGGGGTTGCTCAAGGATCTAAGTGTTGAGTTTGCTCTTAAGGATCTGGGAGATCTACACTTCTTTCTATGCATTGAGGTTAAGAAACATGAAGATGGACTTCATCTTTCTCAGGAAAATTATGTTGCTGATCTGGTAAGAAGAGTTGAGTTGCAAGGCTGTAAGTCATCACCAACACCTTTATCCAGTACAGAAAAGTTATCACTAGTAGAAGGAGAGCAACTAAATCAGGAAGATAGTACCAGATATAGAAGTCTAGTAGGAGCACTTCAGTACTTGACTCTAACAAGGCCTGATATCTCATTTGCTGTAAACAAAGTATGCCAGTTCCTTCATGCACCCACCACAACTCATTGGACTGCTGCAAAGTGCATAGTTAGATATGTGAAAGACACTATGAATGTTCGTCAAGTCATCATCTACTCTTGTGAGTGCCTTCTTTGATTCAGACTGGGCAGGGTGTCTTGATGATAGACGCTCCACTGGTGGGTTTGCTATTTTCTTTGGACCCAACCTTATATCATGGTGTGTAAAGAAACGGGCTACAGTCTCACGGTCAAGTACAGAGGCAGAATACAAAGCTCTAGCAAATGGAACAGCAGAAATTATATGGGTGCAGTCAATGCTAAAAGAATTGGGTGTGAAACACACTCCAGTTCCATGTTTGTGGTGTGACAATCTTGGTGCCACTTACCTTTCTGCTAATCCTGTCTTTCATGCAAGAACTAAACATATAGAGATTGATTTTCATTTTGTCAGAGAAAGAGTTGTTGACAGAAAATTGGAGATTCATTTTATACATTGCAGAGACCAGGTAGCAGACGGTTTCACCAAGGCATTGCCCACGAGGATCTTTGAAGAATTCAAGCGTAATCTCAACTTAACCAAGTTGTGATTAAGGGAGGATGTTAAACCACATATGTCACAAGATATGGCTGTCATGTTGGGATGTTCTCACATCAGGAATAGAGTAGGTTGTTAGGAGATTAGCTAGGATCCTCTCTGTAACCGAACTAGCTTATATTTATCTCTCTCTATATGTCTTTCTTGTACCTCAAGATGTAATCCTATCAAACAAACTTGTATGCGTGTCAGGGATAAGCCCCTGCCTATAAACACGAAGGTGCACTCAACAGGGGTATGACGCTTACCGCAAGTTTCACAGACAACTCAGTATGCTGCAATCTGCAGGTTTAGTTGACCAAATTCAAAGAAGTGGTCTGACCAAGGATACATGTCAATTAACGAAACTCTGTTTAACAATGTACCTCTAATTCTTTCAGCTTCTGATGCTAATTCAAATAATGGCATCCCTGCTAATCAATCAATTCAGAGGTTTTATCCAGCTGGCAGTCTTGACATGTACCATATGCACAACTTCTGCATTCTTTTGATGGGTTCAATTCAATCTATTGCGATATGCCACGCTATCCATTTACTACAACATCTAAGACTAAACTGATACTGATGTTCTTCAAATGAACAAGAATATATATATATATATATATATATATATATATATATATATATATATATATATATATATATATATATATATATATAGTTACAATACATCCATTTTCTAGTCCGGTGTACACAAATAATAAGCATGGTGAAAAAAAGGTTTCCTTGCACTAATAATACTGAACATTGAATATGTAAATTTGTGTTCATTCATGATGTGCCTGCGAACTAGACCTGTTTGGGAATTGGGATTTGCATTGTCCCCAACAAAGGAAGCAAACCATCTTCTGTTTATCCCTTGTTTGGAGGCTTGAGATAAGCACATGGAGATGGAGTGATCTTTAGGTTTGTCATTTTCCGTTGAATAACACCCAATCGAGATCCTTCCATGGAAAGGATTTAAAGATATCTTAGCTTGTTTATGCTTCAATGTCGTGGTTATAAGTTGACTCCTTTAATGTTAACATCCACTTCGTCATTTTCATATATATTATGTATATAACCGGCAATGGATCTAGGCCCTAACCTTGGACCGGACACGTTGCAAGAGTTTCTTGCACTTTGGCAGACGGTTTCTGCTTGGGAGGCTAATGAGGAGTTGCCGGATGAAATAGCCTGGTCGTGGGAGGCGAAGGGACACTTCTCGGTCAGATCAGCATACGCGGCCGGCTTTTGGGGAAGGGAAGTCATCCCTACGGCGGATCTAACATGGAAGTCACGTGCCCCATTGCAGTGCAGATTCTTTACTTGGCTAGCAATGAAGGACCGATGCTGGACTTCGGATCGCCTAGCACACAAGTCTACCTCACCAGGATGCATGCCCGTTCTGCGATCAAGAGGAAGAAACGATCAACCATATACTGCTTACGTGTGTCTTTGCTCGGACTGCTTGGGCGGCCATTGGTGGCTCGCTGGGCAAACCAAAATGGACCCCCTCCCCCAAGACATGCTGGCCGAGTGGGCCGTTGACAAGAAGGGAGTAAACAGTTTGAGCATGAAAGATCTACGCACCATATTCACGCTTGCCTGGTGGGAGTTGTGGAAGCACAGGAATGCTATTGTGTTTGATGGAGCACGGTCGTCGATCGAGCAACTATTACAAACACTACAAGAAATACGTCAACTTGCGACCATCACTATTGGTCACTGAATGGTCATTCTTTTCCATTTGAGACCTGTTTTGACCAAAAACTGATGGTCAAAAGCTGGCCGTCGTAAACTGAAATTGACGACCTTCTTTGCGATAAGGTCGTGGAAGTCAACGACCAAAACAAAAGGTCATGGATTCTATGACCTTCTATTTTGGTCACTGGCTGTCTGCCTAGGCCACGTCGGATCCGACGTGGCAAAATTGCAACCAATTGAAAAGGTCGTTCATAAGATTCAGCCCGGTCCAATTCAGTGTTTTACATGGGCCGAGCCCAACACTTCAGCCTTTCTATATATTTTTTTCATGTCAATTTTTGGTCGATTTCATGGGCCTAACCCGACATTATAGCCTTTTTATTTTTGGGCCGTAGCCTTTGTTTCTCTTTTTTTAATGCACCCCAATTGTCAAATTTTGGTAAGTGGGTCCCAAATGTGACATTCTAGTTTGTGGGACCCTACTGTCAAGGTCATGCTCTTCATATTTCAATATGCAAATACAGAAAACAAACACAATATTTGAAATAACAGCAGGAAGCAATCTGCTACATCATATAACATACATAAAAATGTGATCAGCATCAAGTTTACAATTAGGTAACACACATACAGCCCAAGTGTATCAGCCCAAGTCTATCACAGGAGCCCTACAAGTTCTGCTACATCATATAACACACAAATAGGATCAGCATTATTCCATTGAAGTAGCTCCCAGAACTAGCACACATACAAGTTCTGCTACAAGGACTTCGTTACTCCCAGAACTAGCTCAATGAGGTAAAACTATGCTTCATCCAACTTCTTTGTCCTGAAGATCACAAAGAAACATGAAAGGCTAGCATCTGCACATTGTAGAACAAAATGTTTAGGAACAAAATAAAAGTAAATCTAACAGCAAAGTATCTAAAAAACCAAAGTATTAAAAACTGCAGTAATTTACTCTTAGTTGGCAGATACACAATACCATTATTTTAATTTAATAGTTTTTTAGAGTATTCAAAATAGAGCAAGTGTTTGGCTACAACACAGAATGATGCAAAATTTGTTGACTAGCCCTTAAGCAGTCGCATCTAGCTAGCCGATGTGGCGGCAATGCAAACACGAGCTGGCCAGCTGTGTACTGTTCCTGTTATGTTAATCTGGCTAAGTAGGTTGGCTAGCCCTTGCCATTCAGGTCCATATTAACCGAAGCATACATAGACGACAGATTTTGGCATGCTAGAATCCTTACTGCAAACAAGATTGTTTGTCCAGTAAATTATTCATTAGGAACATCTCAGGTATACAAGAAACAGGGTAATGATTCATTATCCATATGAGGGTGACCTCTGTGGTGCAGTCTATTAAGCACGAGTACATTAAGAAACCCCGAAACAAAACCCTAAGCAACAAGATATCAAGATATCAAGCACACGCCCACAATTCAATGCATTTCAGGCCACGGGGGCACCGAACTGTATAACCATGCATGCAAAGGAAAGCAAATAGCACAAATAATGGCATTTAACAAGTGCACCAATAGTTGCATTTAAGGTAAACAAGAGCTGCATAGCAGAATGCAAGAGAATCACAGCAGAATTCCTCAGCAGTGTAGCAGGGTCAAATCGAATCACTCACAAAATACACTAGTTGCAGCTACACCAAACTAGGGGAGTTAAAGAAGTAACAAATATGGCCATGACAGGAGGAAGAAGCGACAGATCGAGGAAATTGTCTCACCTGCAGCAACAGGCAACGAGCAAAGTTGAGGAGGGTCGGTGGCAGGAGCAGCTTGGGGATGTGGTCTGGGAAGACAGTCGGTAGTAGCAGGTCTATTACATCCACGGCCTGCCTACCGTCGGGCGCCCCCGCAGAGACGCTGGAGGAGGTAGTGGAGTAGCTCAATAAAAGGAATAGAGTACAATTAACTCACATCAGCAGTAAAATAATAAATAGGTATTATACAACAGGAAAACAATAATTCCAAGAACTTTACTTTTACATGATTATCTATGATGGTTACTTATTTATTCTGCAAGGAACCACAACATATTTCTGCAGAAAAAGAACATGTGTTCAAACCAATCACCAAACAAATAATGAGCTGGTTCATCTTATACCACAATAAAAAGTACACCGACAAGGAATAGAAGTGTTCCTTGGTTTTCAAGCACACCACTTCATAGACACTAGACCTCCAGCGCGCCACGCCTTGGCGCGCGTTGCCGGTTCCTAACTTTTGCTTAGCATGTTTATAATATAAAAAAAGAACCAAGTTTACATTATTTCAGTACTGAGGCAGGGGCATAATATAGCTACAGTCCCCCCGCCGCCGCCTCCTCTGAGGCGACTCGGGGGCGAACCCTAGCCTCCCCCGCCCGTCCCGTCCTCGTCTCTCCCCTTTCCGCCGCCGCCAGAGGTGCTCTCCGGCGAGGCCGCGGGGCACCGGTGAAGGTGGCGGCGGGGATCTGGGCGGCTCTATCGCGGGTGGAGCGCCTCGGCTTCCAGGGCGGCGGTCCTGGGTGGTGGCGCGCGGTGCGGCCTATGTGGCGGGCAGTGCCGGCAGGTGCACGAGAGCCTCTTCCCCGGCCATGTGGACGGCGGGGAGGCGGTGGGCGTCGGCTGCCGCGGCGGCCCCCCGCTGGCTGTTGGTTCGCCATGGAGAAGCTCGTCCTCGACCCCGATCTTCTCCGATATGCTGCGGATTCGGCCCCTGGTGGCTCCGGTCATCGTCCTCGGGTGCCGGTGCCGCGGATCTGGTGGCTGGAGGCGGATCCGGGGGAATCCCTTGGCCGGCGCGGCGGCCACACCGAAGGGGCGCCTTTCGGTACTGCTCCCTTGTTGAAGGCTTCGGCAAGGATCCCCTTCCTCCCACCCCTTCCTGGAGCTCAGGTGAAAGCCTCGGACCCCCCTATTCCAAGCGATGACGGCACGTGGTGGCGTGTTCCTTCCTGAAGGCGTCGATTGGGGGCTGCTCGAGCGGTGGTGGAGTTGGCGGTGGTTTGTTGACGGCGTGTGGCGGCCAGGCTTCATCTTCGGCAGCCTGCTCGGTTCTTGGTGTGGATGGTCCCGGCCGTCGGTGTGAGGGGATCGGTGTCCCTCTCGGCGCCTATGGTTCCGGCGTTTCCCAACCTTGACCGACGTTTAGTGATGCCATTCTCGGCCTTCTCCATGGTTCGGCGCCTTCAATCGACATCTCTCGTCCGGCGTTCCGTCTATGCTGCTATCGGTGGTGGTGCTTGGGTGGTCGGGTCCCTGTTGCGTGTGGGTTTGCTCCTGTTGTCTCCCCTTGGGAAGCTTGGTCACCTTGATTTGGGTTCTTGGGGAAGCGCTCTGCTGGTCACCGGTGCGGCACCCATCGAGCCTGGGTGAGAGGGTAGTGGCCCTCTGCGGCGGCAGAGACAAATCTTTGTTGCCTTGTTTGGCCCTTCGGTGGCAGTCAGCGATCACAATACTCGCACGGTGGTGCCCTTCTCCCGTGGCCTTAGTAGGTTAGCTGGTGTAGGTGTAGCGGCGTTCGTTGGCAACAGCGTGGTATGTTCTTGCCCGCTGGTTGTTGCCTTTGAGATGTTCCTCTGTGCACCTTATATCCCTTTTTCCGCTTTCTCCCTTTGTGTATGTTGCTTCCGTGTAATCCTGGCTGGTTGATGCCTTTGTTAATTTAAAGTCGGGCTAGGTTCGAGCTCTTCCCGGGCTCGTCCGGTGCCTTTTCTCTAAAAATAATAATATAGCTACAGTGGCCGTGAGATCAATATTGAGCAAGGAAAGCAATTAGCAAACCACGGAGCCAGCACATAATTCCTTATGTATATTATTTTCATACTAAGGAATCGAAAGGTTTAAGGGGGCATCCAGCAGTTTTGATGCTACATAATTTTTGAGCAAGGCATTCCTACAGAAGACGCAATGGTCGAACCGAAAACCAATGAAACGGCTTGGTAGCTAATGATCGAACATAGATAGTTGGGTAGTCATTAGCGCCAAAGCAAGTGATTCCTGCCACTGCCTGGCCATCATTGGGAAATAACCTGTGTAAGAAAGCATTGTTATTTACCAGTAATAACTAATTAGCCGAATGACTAATAGAAATACATGGTAAGACGTAAAAGTTCAAAAGATAGCATGATACACCAAAAGCAAATCATAGCGGTAGTCCAGGATAACTGATTTGTATGGTTCTTCTATGGCATACAATGATGCAATATTTTGGCAATTAGGATTGGTTCACAACAGAACCATATGAATTAGGCGGCAAATGAGTAAGAAGTAAGAACAGTAGCCATGTTCTAGCCAAATTAGGGAGCTCGTTGTGGTATGGTGCTGCACTGCTGCTCAAGCGGTTGCGAATGTGCCTTCCCTTCCAGGTTATAAACTTATAATGATATACTAATTGCAAGGAAAGCTTTAATGTATAAGCTTGAGCAAAAACATGCAAGTCTTGTCTGACAAAAACGCTAATGACACGAAAAGTTAAGAGTGCTAACATTATTTCAGGATCTCAACATATTCTTCCGTATATGTACAGCATCAGCGTGTGCTAGGGCCCTTGCCCAACTCAGTACGCACGCGTCGATACTAAATACACGCGCCACGCCGGCAGAGGTTGCCGGTGGCTAGCCAGGCTAGGCAGCTGGGGAGCTAGATAGGCTCAAGGATCCACCAGGTACTTTCTCTACGGTGCAATTTATGCAAATGTAAAACGACTCGACAGCATGATCCAAATATCCTACGATCTGGCTTGCTATCAAGATCATGAGCTGAGATGACATGAGCTCACGTGAGATGAGATGAGATGACATGAAGATTATCAAAGACGCATTGATGAGTGATGACTGGTGCAAGCGTTGAAAGTCAAGGGTCAAAGAAAGCTTAAGTACATAATTCAGAATAAGTACGCTGTACATCAGAAGAAACATTTGCAGCCATGGCAAACATCGACTCTGAAGCATGAAACAAGTGAAGCACGCTTTCTAATTTGCAGTAAGTGCACGACATGCTAAAACATTTGCAGATTAGAAGCTCATGCCTAATTCGAGAAATTCCACAGCATTTGGGAGCAGTCCTGCCAACTCCCGATAGTACTATAAGTCCCAATTCGCTACAGCAGCAGCAGCAGCGCCGACAGAAACCTGAGATTTCCCTAAAACCCTCGACAGAGATCCGGCAGGATCAGGAAACCAAGCAATTCGGAGGGGAAGGCGTCTCCTACCAAGCACTCGCCTGAACCCAACTTAGCAGCGGAACAAAACAGAGCGCAAATGCATCCTCGTACGACGCGAAAACCATAGAATCCGCACAATGCGCGGCCGCAATCGATCACCGCAGCAGAACGAACAAGCTACAAGGCCATCCGCTCGGCCGCAACCTCCGGCTCCTCGGAACTCTGCCAGCGGTGACGGAATCTCGCGAAACCCTAGGGCATGGAAGCAGGGGCGCGAGGGAGGAAGAGGGAAGGGGGAACGGAGGCGCTCACCGTGCCGGTGCGGCCCCCGAGGAGAATGTTGTTGAATAGGTGGCCGTCTGCCATCTCCGCCCCCGCCGCCGCGCGCGCGACCCTCCGGCTCGACCGCCCCGCCCGCGAGCACCTCCTCGGGGCTGTCGTCGGCAGTAGGCGCCTCCACCTCGACCGGCTCGGTGGCGTTGGCCCTGGAGGCGGAGAGGACAGAGCGAGCGGCGCGGCGGGTGGTGGGGTGGAGGCGGAGCGGGAGGGGAGCGGAGGTGGACGTGAGGGAGAGCTGGGAGAAGGCCGAGGCGAGGGAGGAGACGGAGAGCGCTGGGCGTGCGTGCGGGGTGGATAAGCTCTGCCAGTGTTGAGTGCGGAAGGGAGGAAGGGAGCGGGAGCGGCGGCGGCGATGGGGAAAAGGGAGCGGGGAGCGGCAGCGGCGATGGGGAAAATGGAGCGGGAGCGGCAGCGGCGATGGGGATAAGTGAGCTAGGGTTTCGTGGGTGGACGAGGATGAGAGGGAGGGGGCGAGAGCGATGAGGGGGGGTGTGGGCTGCCGTTGGATCCGGGCGCATCCGACGGTGCTAATCCATGATCCGCGTGAAATGATTTTGGACCAATCAGAAGGCAGTATCCCTTTGATGATTTTAAGACCATTTAAATTGGTCATAATCGATTGAAAATAAGATGCTAAATCATGTCTGCTATTTGACGGCCTAGGAAATTTATAAAAACAAATAAAAATCAAAAAACTTTGCATTGTGCCACCAAGTGTGACCTACTTTTCAGTAAGAATAACAAACTTTGAATAATGCAAATATCATAAAAAAAGTGTTCTCAGAAATGAGTTTTTTGTAACAGAATTATTTTTCGAGTGCCCAAAATGATTTTTTTATGAACCTAGCAAATATTTGTTGCAAATTTGGACCACATCAATTTTATAAAATCTTAGGTCATATTAAATGTTTAGTTGACCAAATGGTTGGGTGTCAAAAGCTTTGTTCCACCTCTGGTAAAAAAGACAAATTTTCGCCGATTCAGTAGGAAACGGGTCAAATTTGAACTACAGCTGCCTCATAGTATGCTTTTTATTTTTTCCAAAAATCATTTGTAGGTACATAAGTATCTATTTAATAAGATAAACACCAAAAGTTTTTCCAAGATTCAACCAATAGTTAGGAACGGTCATGCCCGCCGTTTTGACAGCGTTTTGAAACGGGCATCAAAAATTTTGAAAAATAAAAAATTTGGAAAACCTTCGCATTGTGTCATTATATGTGACCAAGTTACCAGAAAAAATAATAAACTTGTAATATGGCAATTCTTTTAAAAAAATGTTCTCCGAAATGAGCTATCATGTGTGAAGATTCATGGCTTTCAAGCCAAATGATCAATCTTATGGCCACATTCATGGCATAGTTTGTTTAAATGATGTCATATTGTGCACAAGGGTGTATCTTGGAATGGAAAACAATATTGCCTAAGGGAGTTTTCATTTTTTTTGGATGAAAAAAATTCATTTTCCATTTTTTGAATGCCCAAAATGAGTATTTTTATGAAGGATCTACCATATATTTGTCATAAAATTGGACCAAATCAATTTTCTAAAATACTACGCCATATTTAATGCACAATTTACCAAATGGTTGGATGTCAAAAGTTTGAACCACCTCTGGTGAAAAAGACAAATTTCCGCCGATTCAGTTGGAAGCGGGTCAAATTTGAACTGCAGCTGCCTCATAGTTTGCTCTTTATTTTTCCAAAAATTATTTCTAGGTATATAAGTATCTATTTAATCAGAGAAACACCAAAAAGTTCCAAGATTTAACCACTAGCTAGGAACGGTCATTCCCGCCGTTATGACCGCATTTTGAAACGGGCATAAAAAATTGAAACAAAAATCAAAAAATTGGAAAACCTTCGCATTGTGTCATTATATGTGACCAAGTTACCAGGAAAAATAATAAACTTGTAATACGGCAATTCTTTTTAAACAGTGTTCTAAAAAAATGAGCTATCATCTCTGAAGATTCATGGCTTTCAAGCCAAATGATCAATCTTATGGCCACATTCATGGCATAGTTTGTTCAAATGATCTCATATTGTGCACAAGGGTGCATCTTGGAATGACAAACAATGTTGCCTAAGGAAGTAATCATTTTCTTTGCATGAAAAAAATCATTTTCCATTTTTCGAGTGCCCAAAATGAGCTTTTTTGTGAAGGACCTGCCAAATATTTGTTACAAAATTGTACCAAATCAATTTTATAAAATACCAGGACATATTTAATGCACAATTGACCAAATGGTTGGGTGTGAAAAGCTTTGATCCACCACTCGTGAAAAAGACAAATTTCTGTCGATTCAGTAGGAAGCGGGTCAAATTTGAACTGCAACTGCCTCATAGTTTACTCTTTATTTTTTACAAAAATTATTTCTAGGTACATAAGTATCTATTTATCATAAATACATGGTTTGATGGCGATACATCGAGGTTTGGACAGTGACCGAGGGCCCAAACTCCAGAGCATGTAAACTCGCATGCCCGTCGCGTGGTCACCGCATGACCGCGGCGTTTCCATGCGCTCTGGGCGGCCTAGGCATGTCTAGTGGGTTCGGCACTCCCCAGATAGGTGCTAGGAAGAAAATTACAACATAAGATTCTCACGAGGAGATCGAACTATGCTCAAACATGAATTAGCAGCCAAGTGTTTGATTAGCGGTACGGGAAATGCACATGGCTAATGGGAGTGAGTTTTGGCTGAGGATGATCAGATACTAAGAAGACTATCTTCACAAATTTCCAGCTCAAAAGGAGGATCCTAGGTGGTACTTGCTTTGCAAAGTACCACACTGGACATAAATACGGATGTTGAAGCTTGGTTCAAAATAATGAATGGATTGAGCTGAAATTTGGTGGAGGATGGTTATTTGGGCATAGGAAAGCACTGTAGAAAATGGATACCATTTGGACATGCCAAAGTGGTACTTCCTTCACAATGCTCTTCTCTGGATAGAAACTTCAGAAAATTAGTGAGAGAAATTGGTAAATGAAATGAGTTCAAGTTTGGCGTAGGTAAGTTACATAGGCATATAGAATATGTGGCAAAAATTCAACTCATTAGGATATGCATAGCTAGTACTTCTTTCACAAAGGTTCTAGGTGGACAAAAACTTTGGAAATTTGGCAAGGAAGATTTACTGGGCAAATGGAGCTGAATTTTGTCATCAGGCAATGATTTGGATAGGAAAGAGTGCCCAAAAATTTTGAGGGCAACCAAGAATATATAAATAGCACTTCCTTCACAATGCTCTTCTCTGGATAGAAACATCGGAAAATTAGTAAGAGAAATTGGCTAAATGAACTGAGCTCAAATTTGGTGGAGGTAAGTTACATAGGCATATAGAATATGTGGCAAAAATTCAACTCATTAGGATATGCATAGCTAGTACTTCTTTCACAAAGGTTCTACGTGGAAAAAAAACTTTGAAAATTTGCCGAGGAAGATTTACTGGGCAAATGGAGCTGAATTTTGTCATGAGGCAATGATTTGGATAGGAAATAGTGCCCAAAAATTTTAAGGGCAATCAAGAATATATAAATAGCACTTCCTTCACAAAGTGTTGTTCTGAACAAAATAGGAAAATGAATATTGTTGAATTATTATTTAACTAGGCAAGGAAGGTTTTTTACATATTTGACAAAGATATGACCCAAAGAATTTATGAGATTTTTTTGGGAATTTTGGGAATGACAGAAATATAGGTTGCTTCATAACCTAGGGCAAAAATTGACACATGGACATGACACATAGGCAAAACTGATGAGGTGGCACTAGTCATAGCAACCCACCATAATTTACAAGGTTATAACCATCTATATTGGTCGTGATCAGCTAGAAATAAGGCAGCGGACTGCTTTATGACCATTTTGTATAAGGAAATTACGACATTTTTAACCAAAATGGTCGTTATAGTTCAGGGGTTGGAGCCCCCCGAACAGCTTTTGACCAATTGGTCTCAAATGGTTGTAGATTTATGACCAAATCTTCCAGGGGCACTGACAGAAGGTCACAAGTTGACATATTTCTTGTAGTGAAAGAGTGAGATATGAGGGTGTGGTGTGGTCCTCTGCGGGAATACTAAAAGGAAATGTAACTTCCTTCTTTAGTAGGGTAGAGAGGTGGGTGAGTGGTGAGGATTAGCATGTAATATAAACCCTATAACCGATGGTGAGGCACTCTTTGCCTTTCTTCTTTAATATATGATATGCACACTCGTGCATATTCGAGAAAAAAATGTATAGAATCGGCGAGTTTTCAACTTTGATAATTTACTTTAACTCGGAATCAAATCTAACGTGTAGGTCTCATGCGATGCAACCAAGAGATGACTAAAGAAGTTTGTGTTGGTGACATCTCAAAAAATTTAATGCTTAATGGAAAATTGACCTTCGTCAGTATAATAGCTGTTGCGTGTCAGTGCAAACTACCGGGATGGTTTTATTAATGAATCCGAATCATCATTCCAGTTTAGAATTATATGAGGGCTGCTGTTTCATCTGCTCACTTTTTTTTAACAGTCATTTTACCACTGTAGCCTTGTATACTTCAGGGAGGTTTAAATACATCGTGTGAGAGTGAACTTATTGGATGTACAGTTAAACTTTTATTCTTGAAGTCGAGTAGACATGACTTCCGATGAGTCGTATTTAGGGTGTGGTTCAGTTTGCGCCAAATTGCTGTATATGTATGTAAAAATGTACTAAATGACACGCATCCTTGTCATGCACAAAGTAATCTGCAGCTATATATGTATATCGATTCCTTTCTTTTCTTACTAGGTTCAGGAACGTATTGTGGTCAGGATTATGCTTTGATCTTGTCCATCATGAACAACTTCTGTTACATAATTCTATTTAGTTAAAAGTAACTACCAAAAAGGTCTGTGCGTTGCAACGGGTATAAGATATAGATTTAAGGGTTTGTGTGGTATTTGAGAGTTTATCTTCCATAATGCATTGTTGAGTTGTAGCTTCCAATTCACATGCTCCTACCTTTCCATATCTTTATTTTAATGCAAAATTGCTGTGCAGACATACCACTATCAAGATGCACTTTCTTTGTTGATTAGCAATATCAACTCCAAATATGTTCCCTAAAGCATTATTTGTTTGCAATATCCTATTAAAACATTAACACATCAAATTGGACATCAGAGACCACTCCAAATATATTGTCAAATTGTAGTTATTTTTCAGGTCATCAATTAAATTAGATAAATTAAATTATTAAATATGCATGTCTATGTGATGACCAACCAAGATGTTAACCCGAGCACACCGAAATAGCTTCATTTTATGCTACTATATCATGACAAAAAATAGAGGATTATATGGGGGAAAATAGTGTAGGAAGAATGAAGTAGAAAAATATCAACTGCTTTAAAATTACCACACGTGGCAGATGTTAGGGAGCCTCCATAGCAAGCAGCATGCATCGCACATGATGTAGCAAGGAGGCAAACCATGGGATGTAAAATATTCATCTGCTCCACGGGACTATATTTAGCACACCGTTTTGTGTTTTTCAAGCCCACTTGCACTCGTAAAGCCTGTCCGCCTATCATACCGATCATTGAAGATTTGAAACTTTAGCATTGTGCTTCAAATTTTACCTGCCATACCGATCATTGCTTTGAAACTTTGAACAAACATTAGTCAAGGAGCTGCTACTCCATCAAACTTGTACTTGGTGCATACTCCATGGCTCCATGCACGCACGCCGTGTATTTACGCCGCCCAGGGGCTCATGTGGCCACGAGAGCATATGCCTGGAGGGAGGCCATGGGATGAGCAACATGCAAACACCACGTGCACCTCCGTCGTCTTGTGAGCTTTGCTGCCGAGATGATACGGATGAACACTGAAGGCTCCTCTCGATCCTTCTTCGTCGCCTGCGCCATGCCCAGAGCATCGTCGCTGCCCTTGCTCCCGAGCCTGGACCATGGCTGTCGACCATGGCTGCAGCTGTCGAGCCCCTCGCCGCAGCCTGCACCTTGCCGTGGACCCCGGCCTCCTTGAGTCCCCTGGCTCGCACCAATCCGACGAGCCTCCTCCTTCCTCCCTGCTCATGTGTCCACCATGGACGCTGGTCCTTCTTCTATTGCCACGCCCGAGCTCGCCTTGAGTCTTCCTGCCAGAGGCCTCCACTGCGACCAGCCTCTGCCATGAGTCCCCTGCCACCTCTGCTTGCTGCTTCCCTCCACCTTACTGCTGCTCCGGCCATCACCACGACCTTGGCTGCCCGTGTGTTGTGCCTTCTAGCAAAACCTTCAAGTCCACTGAAGCCCCGTTGCTGCTCCACGGTCACGGGCCCTCGACCTTGCGCCAAGTACCACCGACCCGAGGCCAGGACTTTCGCCAAGTCCTATTCGTCGGGAATCTCGGGATATGCCATGACAGCGGTGTTGGAGACGTGACCAGCCAGTGGCAGCAACTGCAGCATCCGTCGAAGCTTTCGGCAGCTCGGCAAGGAAGAGCCGCTGCGTGTGGCCTCGAGCTTGAGGGCGGCAACCTTATCTCGGAGAGTGGAGTTCTCCGACTCCCGGTCAGAGGTCAACTCGGACTTGGTGGCACGGGACACCACGGTCGCCTCGATCTCGGAAACCTGGATGGCGAGGTGAGCGGGGGAACGGAGGTTGAGGAGTACTCGCTGAAGTGAGGAGCGGGATGCGTGGGCCGGAGGGGAACATGAAGGAGGCGACGGCTGCCTCGGCCTGCATCGCCTGGAGCGCGCACGGAGGCAGCAATCGGAGGACGATTGGGCGGCATGTTGGCACTTGGGAGAGGGACACGGTTTGGGCCGGGAGTCTTTTGTGGGCTGCCAAGGCTTCTGTGAGTTCGAGGATAGACAAAACATCCACACTTTTACGAACAGGACGCGGTCGAATTTGGCCCAGCCGGGCCAGACGCGTCACCCTTAAATCTATTGATGATCAGCGAATTAGTACCACATTGGATTGGATATTATAATATATAAGGAAATTGACGATGAACCCGACGGACTCAATCCGTGTTTTATTATTATTAGGTAAAGATACGGTGGACATTAAAAAAATGAATTATGTATATAACTGGCCTTCATTCCGGTCAAAAAAAAAAATTGAGTATCAGCATGAGCTGTAGCTTTGTTTTCATACTGTACTGCATAGTCACCTTGGCCACTACTCTCTGATATGCAATTCCCACATATTAAAAGTTCAGAACAAAGTGGCAGATACTAAATTTCGCTAAGGTCACGAAATGATCAATGATCGAAAGCAAGACTCCCCTTGATATATTCCCAGAAAAAAATAGAAGGATTGAAAAACTAGACTCTTCTGACTCTATGTATACAACTGGCCCCCATTTGGTCAATGATGTGCGATTCTATCATGGACGCCACTAGATCTAGTCTATTCAAGACACATGATGTAGATATATAGTCAAATAGGACGTTTGTATATATAGTCTCCGACTGCTACCAGCTAGAGCATCAAAATTCTACATTAAACTCTGTGGACTACCAAGTCATACATACCAACTCTCACATGGATCTACGGAGAAACGATTGCAAGCCCAAACAAACCTAACCATCGCCATCGCAGCCGACTCAGTTGCACAGAACTCTAACAGTGAAAGAACATTAAGTTGGAACAGGGTCTGCATGGCCTAATTACCAGAAGAAGATACAATTTCCATGGAAAAAGGCGAAGAGCTTGTTGCCGTGAAGCTAAAGGCCATGGCACGAGGGGAGATGCACCAATGATGAAACCACCTAAATGGTCTCATGCCCGGACAGAATTCAAAGTTTTTAGACGCTTTGTTCTTCATTCTTCTCATGGATTTCACACATATACATGGCTCTCCATGCGGATGCACACACCGGGGGGAAAGGTATAGAAAGGCTTACTGAACAGTCGAAGAAATATTTGACTACGAAGATCACCAATATTATCTGTCGAGGAGACAAATTGTCATTATTAGTGGTGACCTGTCATGAACTGCATTTGAGAATGTTGAGCTAATAAACAACGGGAACCTCAGACTCACAAGAGAATTATGTAATGGGTGACTATGGCCATACGATGGACATCACTTGCGGTCGAGCAGTTCATGAGAGATGAACACGTCTTCTCATCAACTCGACCACCTACAATGAACCTACATAATTCCAATACGTACTCAGAATCCTAATTAAGTTCAGAACTAGCAGCGATGATCTTGACCATCGGATGCCACTTGCGCACACTTTAATGGAAAAAAATAACTCAATCAATAGTTGGCACATGGAAGTTGACCAAAGAATACAAAAAGCAGGCATGTGTCGTGGGGTCATGGCATGGGTAAGAGACTTGCCTTCAGCCAAGCAACAGCTTTGAAACTGGATGATTATTACCCCAAATTTCCCATTAGCTGCCTACTTAATTCTATCCCACCAGTGGCAATGAGTAGCCTTTCCCTTGTCTCCATGTGGATTGCACTGTTACCAGGCTCCACTTGTTGACGTTATTGTTGAAAATCTCGGCCCCAAGGGCCGCTACACGATGCATCAATGTCGACAGAAGAATCAATAATCAATATCGTAAGTTATATGATAAAAATCTGCATATATATGCAAGTGTCCTTGATACACATATTTTTGCAAGGAGGTTAATTATCAGCAAAGAAATTTTGAAGTTAATTGTCCATAGATTTGACCCCTCATCTCTGCATTAATTCTCTAAAGAAGGGTTGCTTTCTGATCTCAGTTTATCCTACTAGCTAGGACACTTGCATGCATGTTGTGAAGCCAACAAGGGCACAGCTAATCTTCGATGCTAGCATAAAAAATATTGGTTTATGTCACATAAGCATGACATATCTTGGGCATCAACTTGAAGCTTCCATCTCATCATTGCTGGTGCTTACTGATTTAATTAATTAATCGAGGACACGTTATTTCTGTCATGTCAATGTGCTCGTGTGAGTGATCTTTTCTCCATGGAGGACCCAACTACCCTATGGGTTCTACTTGCCAAACTCTTGGTGACCTAAACAATATATTTTATCAAGGTCAACTAAGCTAGATATAGGTTAGCTAGCTCCTGAAAGATCACCATGGAGTAACCGAATGATATGTGCACTTTCTGATAATATCATGACTGCTGCTCATGTCACCATGCCAGAGAGTAACCGACTATTTTGCAGTATGATTATCATCAAAACCATTTGACTCTATTGTGTACACATATTGTTGCTAACTTCTATATGTGACCATGTGCATTTCAAGAAAATGAGGCAGCTTGCAAAGCTGCAGTTGCTGCATCTGAAAAAGCTATCAGCCGTCCTAACTTTGTGTATCTAATACCTTACTCCTGATTTTTTCTTCCCATGTACATGTCTCGTGAATCATGATTTCTTAAGTTAATATACACAAGTAGCTAATCAAGTTAGCATGCACCCCCAAGTCGTTAAGAAGAAGGGTGCCCCTAAACGTGTTAAAACCTGCTTGGCACCCTGCAGGTCAAGCGTGCGTATTAAGAACCTATCCTTCAAATGAAAGTGCTATTCTGGAATGCTAGAGGTTTCGGGGCTCGGGGGCGCCGGGATCAAATCAAAGACATTGTTAGGGGGGAGAACATTGACCTGATCGGTTTAGTTGAAACCTTTAAACCCTCTTTTTCTCCTCAGGAACTCTCTGCAGTCACGGGCGTTGATCGTTTTGACTGGAAGTGTCTCCCCTCTTCGGGCACTCGGATGGTATTCTTATTAGGTCCAAACGGGACGTCTTCGATTTTGTTACGTTCGACCATGGCATTTTCTGGGCTAGCGCGGTTATGTTTCACTGCCAACTTAATACACTTTGGGAAGTGATGGTAGTTTACGGTCCGGCGGATCACTCTCTCTCCCCCTTATTCCTGGATGAAATCTCTAATAAGGTCGAATCCTGCACCCTTCCCCTTGTAATTGGTGGTGACTTCAATCTGTTGCGGTATCCTACTGATAAGAACACTAATAACTTCTCCTGGACGTTGGCAGACGCTTTTAATGACTTCATTAGCGCTTGCGCTCTTCATGAAATGCCTAGGGTGGGTTCTAGGTTTACTTGGACTAATCATCAGGTCCTCCTATTTGTTCTGTCCTGGACCGTGTTCTGATTTGCCCGAGTTGGGATTCCCTCTTTCCCCTTGCGTCCCTCGAATCTAAGGCTATAGTTGGCTCGGATCATGCTCCACTCATTCTTGATGTGGGTTTGCGCGGCGTGTCCTCTCCTCCTCGGTTCCAGTTTGATGCATCTTGGCTCCTTGTCGACGGCTTCCGTGATCTCCTTGGTTCCAGAATCGTCGCTCTCCTCTCAACTGATTGTCGCTCTTTCGGTCCCATGGATGACTGGCACTTCTGCTCGTATTCCTTGCGCAAGTTTCTGCGGGGCTGGTCTCGTAACCACGCAGTGCAAGAACGCAGAGACAAAGCGCTTCTCATGTCTCAGATTGAGGCTTTAGACGCTCGGGCTGATTCTTCTGGTCTGTCTGATTCCGAATGGTCCTTACGCTTTTCCCTTGAGCAATCTCTGGTGCAGTTGCACCGCCTCGCCGAGGTTTATTGGCGTCAAAGGGGCACGATCAACTGGATGCTTAAAGGAGACTCCCATACCGCTTATTTTTTGCCATTGCTAATGGTAGACGGCGTAGATGTCTGATTGATAGTTTACTGATTGATGGGGTCAGGGTTTCGGACCAAGATATCATCTTGAATCATATAGTACAATTTTTCTCCTCCCTCCTCTCAGCCAAACCTGAGCAGGGCTTCAGGTTAGCTCCTGCCTTTTGGGATCAAGGGGATAGGGTATCCCTGGAGGAAAACCTCGACCTTATGGTTCCTTTCTCTGAAGAGGAGATCTTTACCTCCATCATCAAAGCTAACCCTAATTCTGCTTCTGGCCCGGATGGCTTTTCGATTCCTTTCTTCAAATCTTTCTGCCCTACTTAAACATCTAATCTGTGCGGTTATCCAAGGGTTTTGTTTGGGGACGGTGCACATTTCTAGGCTCAATTATGCGGTTATCTCCCTCGTCCCCAAGATTAAGGGTCCGGAGCTCATTTCTCAGTTTAGGCCTATTGCGCTTATCAACAATTTTGCCAAATTCCCTGCCAAATGCTTGGCCACCCGTCTTACCCCTGTGGCTCATCATACCCTCTCGCCTACACAATCTGCTTTTGTTAAGGGGCGTTTTATTCTTGATGGGGTCCTTTGCCTTCACGAGATCGTCCATGATATTCACAAATCTGGTAGTAAGGTTGTCATTCTTAAGCTAGACTTCGAAAAAGCTTACGATTCGGTTAGTTGGGGTTTCTTAAGACAAGTCTTGTTAGCTAAAGGTTTTGATGGTGGTGTGGTTCATCGTATCATGCAGTTGGTCATGGGTGGCCACACTGCCATCTCGGTTAATGGGAAAGTGAGCAACTTTTTTAAAAATTCTAGAGGCCTGAGGCAAGGGGACCCGGCCTCTCCGTTTCTCTTTAAATTTGTTGCGGGTGCCCTCGCTAACATCTTGTCTAGGGCAGCGGCTCCGGCCACATTACTCCGGTTAGCTCCCATCTTATTCCCCAGGGGATTACCCATCTTCAATATGTTGACGATACGATTATTATGGTGGAGCTCAATGATCACTGCCTTGCCCACCTCAAATTCCTTCTGCTCTCTTTCGAAGCCCTCTCCGGTCTTAAGATCAACTTCTCTAAAAGCAAGGTCATTGTTACTGGTGTCTCGGATGACGAGGCGTTGCGTGTTGCTCGCCTCTTGAATTGTTCCCTTTGGTTCCTTTCCTCTCAAATATCTTGGCCTCCCCATTTCTTCCGACAAACTTCTTGCTAAAGACTTTGCCCCCACGGTGGCCAAAGTGGGTAATCGTGTTATGCCTTGGAGGGGTCGATACAACACCCAGGCTGGTAAAGTTGCACAGATTAATGCCTGCCTTTCCTCCCTTCCTATGTTCCTTATGGGATTCTATCTTCTTTCGATCGGTACTCACGCTGGGTTTGACAAACATAGAGGTGCTTTTTACTGGAACGCGGCTGATAACAAACGCAAATACCGCATGATCAAGTGGGATCAGATCTGCAGACCCAAAGGCCTTAGGGGGATGGGTATCATTAATACTCTTGTCATGAACAAATGCTTGATCATCAAATGGTGGTGGAAGATCATGACCACCATCTCGGAAAAACCTCTATGGCTTAACATTCTCAGAGCTAAGTATTTCCCCAACTCTAGCCCTATGTTTGCTCGCGCCTCTGGAGCGTCCCAGTTCTGGAAGGATCTTGTCAAGCTTAGGCCTACTTTCCAAAGCCTTGTCAAGTTTGTCGTTCACAATGGCAGATCCACTAGATTCTGGCTTGATTGGTGGTGTGGCTCGACCACGTTGGCTACTGCTTTTCCTACTCTTTTTTCTTAATGTCCTGACCCTGAGATCTCAATCTTCGAGCTCTCTTTCAATAATTAGGACCTGCAACTTCGTCGCTCTCTCTCTCTCTCTCCTGAAGAGTTGGTTGACTAGCAGCGCCTTGTTGCCTTCTTCCCTGTGCCTCGGAGGAGGAGGACACGGTGGTGTGGCCTCATTCTTCTTCTGGTCGCTTTTCGGTGAAATCGCTATATGGCAAACTTATCTCGGGGTCTACCACTTCCAAATTCAAGTGGATCTGGAGGGCTCGTGTCCCCCCTAAGATCAAGATATTTCTCTGGCAAGCTTCTCGCGGGCGGCTTCCGACTGGTGATCAAATCCGCAAGCACAACGGGCCTGGGGCTGATCGTTGCGCCCTCTGTTGGCTAAGAGAAGACACTATGCATGTTTTCTTCTCCTGTGTTTTGGCTAAATTATTCTAGTGCAGTATCAGATCCTGGCTGCATGTTGCCTGGAGACCGTCTTCCTTCTCAGATCTTTGTCTCTTGGCTGCTAATTTGGTTGGGGCCCAGAGGAGAACTTTCTGGGTGTGCTTTGCTGCGATGTGCTGGTCTTTATGGACGACTAGGAACAAATTTACTATTGAGCATGTTTTTCCTGCTAAGCCTGTTGACTGCTTTTTTAAAACTTGCGTGTTCTTGCAGCAGTGAGATTATTGATTAAGGAGGCGGATAGGGATGTGCTTGATATGATGATTTCCAAGATCCGGGCTTCTGCTATCTCCCTATCTGCAACCCGTGCCGACAATTAGGTGTTGCTGGCCCTATGTTTGGCGTCTTTAGTCTTTCCGGCATGCGTGTCGTGTACTGGCCTGGGAGCCATGTATGCTACTTTTTCTGCTCGTTCGTGCTGGGTGATACTCTAATGTTGTCTTTGTTGTTCGTCTTGTCTGTTTAACTCTGCCTGGTGGCTTTATTTATAAAGTCGGCCCTCGGCCTTTTATCTAAAAAAAAATTCTTCCTTTAGAACAACTACAAACTAGTAGGATTCACTTGCAGAAGCAACATAATCCCTTGTTTCATTTGCATAAATAAGGTCTAGGCTCTGCAGACTGCAGGTATATAATATAGATAATAGATATCTAGGTGGTTAGATACTTGGTGGAGTCACATACATATAGAAAACTGAAACAAAGTGATATGGTCAACTTAAAGGATGAATCTGCATTCAATTGAACATGGTAACCGTACAATTGGTACTTTAGGTCTACAGGTCAATTTTGTATGTCTCATTGTAACAACTTGCAAGTTATTTTCCCTTCTTCCAAGTCAAACAAGTATATATGCACATGTGACGATAAGAAAAATGAGAGACCAAGACATAATCAACCCGCTATAAGTACGAAATAATAATGGTTGTAAACAAAACGATCGAACTAACGACTGTATTGAATTTGTAATGCCACTTGTTACCTAGGACAATAGAAGTCACCCAAATTTTCTTTAGGAGAAAGAGAAGAGGAAGCAAACTTGAAAAGACCCATCACACGCACATACTGTTTGGCAGAAGCCATGAGTTTTTAAAATCAAGGAACCACCTACTCCTTGAATTGCTGCAAATTTCAATCTCTGAGCCACCTAACTAGTAGTGTGTAATGTCTGGTCCGTACGTGCGCACAATTTCAAACACCAAGCTTGAACGGCACTTCAGCTCCCAAATGATAACCGCATGGTCCATGTGGTCAGCAAAAAAAATATCACAAATGAAAAATTAGGGAAGTTGATTAAGCTTAGATTAATAAAAGCAATGCACTTTCTCTAGCTGGGTAAATGCAAGATGCAATTAGTGAGAATTTTAACGTCGGCTCTGTTGCAAATGGACGGCGAGAGCCATGAACTGTTGCATACGGGGGCAAGTAATAAGCAATTGAAAAATGAAGGTTTCAACGCATCGGGATCTAAAAAGAATGGTGGCACTAAATCCATGATAACTGTACCGGTAAGAGAGAGAGAGAGAGCACCAACGGGATCAGGTAGCCAGAGCCTCAAAGACCGCCCCAAGCTGAACTATAGTACTCACGCGGTATTCTAGGATAATGGTGCATCTAATTAAACTTGGATCACAGCACTGTGCCTTTTCTTAATCCCCATGATGAGATTAGCCATGATTAAGGTCAATGCTCTTGCATCTGATTACCGTGTTGATATGTTGATTTCCCAAAGAATTCCATTCAAGTAGTCCACTACTGAACGTGCATGCCCTGTGGGCGGTGGTATAGGGAAACCTTGGATCTAGGGAGATATAGTAGTCCAACCCTTGCAGGTGCAGCCCAGTTCTTGATGATAGATCTCGCTAGCCAGCGAGAAATCATTGGTTCTATTAAACTTTATTTTGTGATTTAGAATTTGCAAAAATTCCTTTTCTTACCATTCTGACTCCAATACATTTTCCTGTGACATATACTGTACTTAAATAACTACAGTACTGACAAGTACGCAGCCAAATTAAATGGACTTCCTTCTGGCAGGAAATTCTGACTTAGACTGGGGGACACGTGGGGCCGGCCGTCTTGCCTCCCTCTCACCAAATCTCATTACATGGATCAAAGACATATGCATGAGTGATTATGACTGAACTTCCTCTGACAAACGGCTCTGCAGGACTGAAATTTAGTCTGAAAGCGATTCCTTGCTTGACGACAGAGTCTCCCGCTCTATAATAGTGGGCCGAGGCAACGCCGACGACGAGGACTTGCAGGAAGCTACATCGATCAACGCCGGAGGGGAACGCGCTCGACGACGTATGTAACACACAGTCTGGACGGACGCGCGTCACAACTGGCCTCCAGACTACAGCAGCATGTTGCGCACGTTGAAGCCTATATATTCCACACACGTAAATCTCAGTCTCCTCTACTCCGCCGATATATGTATTTTTCTGGCTCTCTGCGAGTCTTCACCAAAGAGTGCGGCTATGGTTTGACATTTCTGATGACGCTGACCGCCAGCGTAGGTAAGCACCAGCGTACGGCGTTTGTTTAAGCCAAAAATCTAGCTCGTCCAAACTGGAGAGGGGAAGACGTAGAGAAGGTGCAGGCCATGGTCTAGGCGTCTAGCTAGCAGCCTCTATCTCTCTATATATACAAGGCCATGGCAGGGCTGGTGCAGGGCTAGAGAAGAAAGGGTTGGACGCCTAGAGAAACTACAAAGAGGAGGAGGAGAGATAGCTCTTGTCTTCTGTGAAAGGAGATCGAGATGATCAAGGGAGACCAGAGGCAGCTTGGCGGCCATGAAGATCGGCTGAAAGATCAGGTTTGGGGCTGTTTAATCACTTCTCTTGATTTTGTGTTTGTGCTTTTATATACTTCAGAGTTTGATTTTTCTTTTCTTGAATGTGTGTTCATTTATTTGGATAAGTATGCTTTGGACTAACGGTTAGGACTTGCCTGAGTTTCGCTTCTCTGGGATGTTCTTTTCTCGATTGCTTAATTACCTCTCTAGATTTTGTGTTTGTGCTTCTATATGCTTCAAAGAGTTCTTTTGTGTTTGAGTGTTCATTTGGTTGGATAAGTATGGTAAGACTAGTGGTTAGGACTTGGCCGAGTTTCTCTCTTCTCTGGGATGTGGTTCTTGATCCATGAATGGAAGTCAGAGGGACTTCTCTTTCTGATCGATGTCAAAATCAATCAGGTGATCATCTTTAGGGACCACAGATCCTGGTGCTCGTAGAACAGTCAAATTAGACATGTGGATATAAGCGAAGAAATGGATGTTTCCACAGCTTGTCATCCAATAAATTAACAGTGTTTATGAATTGTTTGCTCATCTTTTCGAAATTGTTTGCTCATCTTATACTAATATAGACTTTCATGTTGGCGTTGCAGATGGGAGATGATCATCGGGCCTCCGATGGCAATTTTTTCAAGTTCTTGCAAAACCAGTCAAGCGCAAAAAAAGAGGTACATAGTTATCAAACGCGTCCAGCAAACATAAACAGCACAACTTTTCGTAGTTGGTTACATAAGGCAGGGTCTGGTACTATTTATCCCCCCTTCTATTCTTTTTTATTTCAGAAGCGGCAGTAAAAATTCTTAATCACCCTGAAATTCCTCAACTAATTCACGAAAAAAGAACCTACACCTATCAGCTATTTATATTTTCCTATAGTATTGTTGATCTTCCTAGTTGCAAAAGTAGTTAGTGCCAACTGCCAAGTAATACATACACACTAAGCCATGTAGCCAACTAGCCATTATCATATGTGATTTGCTTCGCCAATGAGTATGTAACTAATAACAGGTCTCGCTGTTGTGATGGTTTCATTGATTCAGGCTCAAGAAGACAAGATTGCGTCCACAAGGGCAGAGATGGGCGAAGTGAGAAAAGAGAACGAGAGGCTGAAGACGATGTTGTCACGGATGGTGGAGGACCATCGATCCCTTCAGAAGCAGTTCGATGTTTTCCACCAGCAAGGGCGAGGCAAGAACCTCGCCGTGGGCTCACCGGAGCATACATCGCCCGCCGGCGGCATCAAGGAATCCAGATTCGTCTCTTTACGTCTCGGAACGAGCGCGAGCACGAGCAGGCAGAACATGGAAGAAGAGATCAGGACCGGCACCAATAATCCAGATGGCAAGGGCGTCTCTCTTGGACTTTCAGCAGGCTGCAAAGCTGTTGGTGCAACTGGTCAAAGTGAGATGAAGGCGCAGCCGGATGTGCTGACGTTGAGCCCTGGAGGCAGCTCCGAGGAGGGCGCCGCCACAGAGACGACAACAACATCGGGGGTGAGCAAAGCAGCGAAGAACCCGAGGAGCACCAGCGGTGGTATAGAGCCAGAGGAGGAGGTGGCCCAGCAACCACTGACCAAGAAGGCCAGGGTGTCGGTGAGGGCACGGTGTGACACACCAACGGTACGTACATACGTAAACAACATACACAAGTGACTACTCCCTCCGTTCCTTAATATAAGCCTTTTTAGAGATTTCAATATAAACTAATACGGAGTAAAATGAATGAATCCCTACACTTTAAAATATGTCTATATAAACATCTGTATGTAGTTCGTATTGAAATCTTTAAAAGGGCTTATATTTAGAAACGGAGGGAGTAGAAAATTAAATGGCATTGATCTCTTGCTAATACATGGTGAGGTGAGTGGGATAACCATATATATGTGATTCGTGGTTTGTTGGTGTTCAGATGAACGATGGGTGCCAGTGGAGGAAGTATGGGCAGAAGATATCCAAGGGGAATCCGTGTCCACGCGCCTACTACCGCTGCACGGTCGCAACAGGGTGCCCCGTCAGAAAACAGGTATGCATGTTCAGTTATTCACTTACATACATCGCAAAACAACCCCAACACATGGTACCAAAGAATCTGCGGCGAAGTGTGTTTCGCAGACCAAACACGACGAAGTATACACGTGTTGCTTCCAAACATCGCAATGCGACTTAATTAGCACTCCGTCTATTTGTAATTCTCACACATACTTGAGCAATTAATTTGATCAGCAAAATATAGGTTGTATGTCCAAAAAAGATGAGGTTCAAGAAAAGTTGAGCTTATACCTGCAAGAGGTTGTGCATTATACAGTAGGTATTAGAGATTCGATAATAAGTATTTCCTCCGCCCCAAAATAAATTTCTCATTATGTTCAACTAAATTAAGCCGCCACGTGCATGGTCCCAAATCCGGCGTCAAAACTCCATAGATCAAGCGATTGAGCACTGGCGCCACCAGGGAGGGAACTACCGAGCACGGGCCGTCGGACTCAGAGATCGGAACCTAACCTGACCGCGAGAGCCGGAGATGCGCCGGGAGGTGGGCGCCTCTCCTGCCTGGGCAACGGCGTCGCCGTCGGGCTCTCTCTGGCGGCGATGAGGTTCCCTCCTCGGCGATGGGCTCGCGGCTTCTCGATCGGCGGCCGGCAACGTCAACGGTGCTGTTGGGGTTTAGGCTGATCGCATCGAAACAAACTGATCCCACATAGCCGATGGGGGTTGTAGAAATGCTGGAGAGTATGATGGGCTTAGGGTTGGGCCAGCGTCGCCACATGTGTGCTGTCTGCCCACTTGAACAAAGTCCACTCAAAAATACAAAGACCCTAAAAATACTCCAAATAGAAACTTCTCCTAAAAAAATATTCGTATTCTTTCACCTTATACAAAACCTACTGCAAGCATTACATGTCTTTCCAAAATGTGTAATGATCCACCATATGTCTTCTCGATGCATATTCGAGCATCTAGCGAATCTATACTGTGCATTTAGGGCTCTCGTATGATCGGTGCACCTAATGTCAAAAATACATCCATGCTCAAAGTTCTCAAAAAAATCTGAAAACAACTATCTATGTAGGAGTACATTAGATATAGCATACCTCTAACTAATAACAAAATTTTAAATACACCTTCAGATTGGGAAATAAATATACAAAATTCAAAAGTGGAAACATTAAAACGCAATATTCATATCCCTCGTTTGAGTAAGTACTAATTGTAGCATGATTTGTCTTTTTGTTTTCTTGTTGTGAGTCGAATTCTTAATTGAAATTTCGATCGACGTATATTGTGAATGTGTACTCAACTATTTTCAGGACTTCTAATAACTTCTAAAATTGGTACACCGGCTGCACAAGAACTTCATGTGTAAATGCGTGTGTACATATTTCGATAAACAATCTTCTCTTTGGTAATAGCAGTACTAGCAGGGATTTGCACTTGATCTAATCAAGTTCTCAAATAGCATTCTTCACTAACTAATCAAAGATGCTTTAAAACTCGCGCTCGGCTTTCTTCAATGGCATGCACACAGACAGATCTCCACAAAGCACCCTTCCTCGCCATGGTGACCGACTGACCATGCACGTACATTATGTTTTCCAGGTGCAGAGATGTGCGGAGGACATGTCGATCCTGATCACCACCTACGAGGGCGCGCACAACCACCCGCTCTCCGCCTCCGCCACCGCCATGGCCTCCACCACCTCTGCCGCCGCGTCCATGCTCATGTCAGGCTCCTCCACCTCGCTCGGCTTCCCCTCTGCTGCCTCCAACCTCCACGGCCTCGGGTTCGGCCTCCCGGCGGCGGCCAGCGATGCCTCCTCCACCCAGCTGGGTGGCCGGCCGTTCTTCCTCCCGTCCGGCGCCGGCGCGTCCATCAGCGCCACGCCATCGTACCCCACCATCACCCTCGACCTCACCTCGCAGGCCGCCTCGCAGCAGGCCTTCTCCCTCAGCAACACCAACAGGTTCTCCTCCAGCTTCACCAGCAGCTCTCACGGCCACAGGTACCCTTCCACGAGCTTCTCCTTCTCCGGCTCCGGCGCCACCGCGTGGCTGGCCGGCGTTGGATCGTACCTGAGCTACGGATCCTCGTCCGGCGCTCCCTACAACGGCGCCGGCAAGAGCTCGTTCGAGGCCGCGCTGAGCGGCATCAACGGAAGGCAGCAAGCCTCGGCGGCGTCCCTCTACCAGCCGGCGCAGGTGCAGCAGAGGGCGGCGCAGTTGAGCGGCAGCGTCACGGGCACGGCGGCGCCGATCGTGCTCAGCGACACGATCGCCAAGGCGATCACGTCGGACCCGGGCTTCCACACGGCGCTCGCGGCCGCCATCACGTCGTACGTCGGCAAGCCGGCTGCAGGAGGCGGCAAGGGGCTCGAGTGGGGTGAGCACCTCGGGCTGGGCCCGTCGAGTGCGGCTGCGGCCGCCGCGGCGTGCTTGTCGCCGTTGCTGGCACGGTCGTCGTCGACGGGGGCGGCACCGAGCGGTTCTCCGAACGGCAAGAAGATGTCGTTCTTGCAGCCGTCGCTGGCACTGTCGGGCTCCACTAGTGCTACTGCCTCCACCTCACCTGTGAAAAGCAGGGAGCACAATAATTAGTTAGCCGAAAGTTCTGAGTTGTGTTTGAGGATTAATTTGATCATTTGCTGTACATACATATATACTGTCTGTAGCATAATTGCTGAAAAATGTGTCAATTGATTCATAGGACAAGCTAATGGCAAACGTGGTTGTGTTTTATGGGTCGGCGGAAGAAGTGTTGAGAATTGAACATGATACATGAGCGCGCAACAATTAGTCGGTTTCCCAAAGAAATAACAGGCAAAAAATAACTTGATTCAGATCTCCATTACTTCCAGAAAAGAATATCTATGTACAATAGCTTTGATCCAGTTACAAAACTACGAATTAATTGCATGGTCATATGATGTGTGTACAGTATACAGACCAAGTGCATGCAAACCATTGTTCTGAACTTCTCTGATTTCTGAACAGCAGTAGTGTGTAGCCCCTGCCCATGCATGAAGTTGCCCAAGCACCACCATATGCGGCGTGCGCCTGACCCGAATCCTCTTTGGAGGTGCTTACGATGGCTTCAAATGCGGAGACAACTGCCTGGTATTTTCACTTGGAGATGACCCTCATAAACCGGCTCACGGAGCTAAACGCGGCCATGACATTGGTCATCATAGAAGGCTCCTCTTCAGGTTGCTCACTGGCGCCGCCGCCACCAAATATTATCTGCGGATTAGAATGGTGTCACTAATCTATGCAAAGTGTAAATTATGGACAGCACTAGCACTTGATGTAAATACATGCAAATGGGTTTTCCAGAACGAGGTTCTCTAACTTGTACTCTTAAAAATAATGACTGATCGTCCAGCTAGTAAGCCCAGGGTGACTCGTCTTGTATAGAGCGTCAGTTGCTTAACAGCTTAATGTGTGTGTGGTCAGTCATACAATGTCACAATGATTTCTAGAATTTGAGAAATCAGTTGGCTCTTGGGTGCTTGCAGCTACTATACACAGTCCAATAGCAGACTCGTTTTTTCGACAGTACCGATTCAACTTACCAAGTACTAAAATCTAATCATGAAGATAAAATCAGCTATACAGTGTCTAACCTCAATATCTGTTGCATCAGGACGACTTGAAGATTCTCTGGCGAGCAAATACCGATTGGGTCTTTTTGGATCATCATAAAACACTTTCCACTTTCTGAAACATGAATAACAGATATCTTTAGCCTATTATTTTACTGAATATTTATTTGAATTGCAAAAAAAAGGCAACAAATATCGACGCACTCAGGATAGCATCTGAAGATTGCACCGGTAGGCAAGGGCCTCATCGAGTAAACAGTGGTAAAAGTACTGCAAAATGGGTGATGGATGTTAGAAAAAGACAGGAAAATACAGTGGACAAAAGAGGGAAGGAGATGCACTAATACTTACCATGAAGCAGCTTAATGGATTACCATAAATATTTTAATTAAATGAAATTTGTACAGATGACCATCATTTATAGGTATAGTACATAGTGGACCATACTTCAGAGCATTTTAGTATGGTTCATGAAGATGCATCACTAATTCACTATTCATAACTCTTTGACGGGATCTTTTTCTGTAACTTGGTACTTATTTATGTTGAGGCAACTGGAAACAGTTACATGTAGTGGTAGAGAAGATGTTTCTCCGTCCATATTCTGATACTTTTCAAGCCACATCCATACTCTGATATCCACAATCAACAACTGTTTATATCTTGGAAAATACCAATAGTACACATAGAGAGGCAACAATGTACAGATGTTTCCGTTCACTTACCTTAAGAAATTTCTGCGTAGATTCCGAACATTATATCCCACTCCAACATCTCCACTAACAAGACGTGGGTTCCACATGACAAGAGGTCTTATCTTCAGTGGATTAAAACTGGAAGTTATTTCAAGATACTATATTGAGTGGAACATATATACAAATGATAATAGTGATGTACAGACTGTTGAACAAATTATACAAGATGTGAACATAGATGGATGTGCTTGGGCAAACGAAAAATGTCATGCGATGGCTATGCTAAGCTGATGTACAAATGAATATAGATCCTACAAATAGACATGCGTGCCAAAATGACCTGTAAATACATATGTTGATCCTATCCTACCAACTTTGTTTGGGACACAGAAGATGGAATTCATTTTCCTTACTACAAACTAATGCACATGTATCTGCTAAAATTGAAAAGTTGATCAGTCATAAGTTACATACGGGATCATCAGCGAGTTGAGATGCAATGCGTTCAACTGATTCAAGCATCTGGTGATCAGGGATTATCATAACAACAACTCCATCATCGTTATCGACTGGCTTTCGGTCACTAAGGCTGCAATTCAAGATAAAGGAATAGACAGATTTTAGCTTCAGAAGAAATCTAATGGATCATCTTAAAGATAGAAGCAACTAATAAGATTTACTTCTAAAAACCATAAAGCGGTCCACATCTTGCACTGTCATGTGACCCTGTCTAGTAAAATATGGTATCGACACCACTAATCATTTGGAGAGAATTTACTTAACAACAAAACTACCGCGCTTCAATATAAGTACAGCTAGCATGTAACACGAACAGAGAAATAAATCATTTACATATAACATGTCCACAGCAGTTGAATAAGGAATCAATCTACCACTGTGAGTGGGCTACTGAAACTGAAAGTAAGGCAATACCTAGCACACTTGAACTTTGCATCCTTCCACTGATGCTTGAGAAGGGCAGCCACTCCAGCGTCAGGGAAGACGGCCTTAACTACCTGTGGTAGACAGGCAGCAAGTTGAATGTAAAGAACAGATATCCGAGGTACTTAAACAACATGATTCACAATTTATGAGGCGATCTAGGACATTCCAGAAAGAGGTAGTAAAATCTGTGTGGATGGAGGAACCAGTGAGCTGGGACCGTGCAACTGCAGATGGATCAGACAGAGCAAAAGTAGTTTCTTATCGCGAAATGACCTTGTGTCCAAACCTGGCCAGTCTCTTCCGCGAGTGTGTCGAGGAGTATTCTCGACAGCGCCCAGACCTCTGCCTGCGCTCCTTCCTGGTTGAGGAACTCCAGCTGAGGGATCAGCAGCTCTGCCTACAGTAATGATGACCAAGAACAGATCACCAAGGATGAGAAATAGAGAATGCGATAGAGATGGAAAATTTCATGGTGGATGGAACTCAAACACTGAAATGGTTCAGTGGCATTCTAACTGGAAATGTACTGGTATCACAGCAGGGTATGGTCGAATCAAATTATCAGATCAGTGTGTATATGTGGGCAATTGGAAACGTACAATTCCCCGCATGCCGCCGGAGTTGACGAAATCGGCGCTGGCCTTTCCGGACTGCCATATCGCGCCCTCCAGATCAGACGGCAAGCAACTGAAACCACAGAGACAGCGAGAAACGACGTCAGGGGCGCACAAACATCCAGCGCAAGGCGGGCGATGTTTCCTTGACTCGGCAGCGTGCCTGACCTGTCGTCCTCCAGGACCGCCTTCTCCACCGCGCCATCGAACTCCGATGTCGCCGGCTCGGCCTCCGTGGGAGCGTCCGCGGCGTCGAACTTGCCGAACTTGGCCTGCGCGGGCGCCGGCGCGCGGCGGAGGCGCAGCCGCAGCCTCGCAGCGGTCGCGGGGGAGGCGACGGAGGGAGGTGGAGGGAGGAGACGGCGGGGGCGAGGAGGGGAAGGGCGCGCGTACTGGGGCGAGAGCAGCGCCGGCGAGGTCGCCATTGCTTTCGCGCGGCGGAGGGGAAAAGTGGTGGTACGTGGTCGAGCTGTGGCGGGCTACTCCACCGTGCTGCTTGGATAACGGTAGGTTCGCTTCGGAACTCCAGAATCACCGTCCGATGGAAATCTCAACGCTCCAGATTGCTTGGAATGATTTAGTCGCGTAAAAGTGTGGGTGTATGGTTTAGATTTTAAGGGTGTGGCCTACTTAATCAAGTCTCAATCAAGTGACATAACATGAAAAAAATAAAAATAAAACTTATAAATATAGCATTGATTTAAGACATAACCAACTCTCAGTCGACTGATATTTAGCAAGACTGTTTGACTTTAAACTGTGTTTAGCATTACGCTGGATTATCACAAGGGGGCGACCATTTGCCAGTCAACTTGTGTTTCTGCCGATTCTTGCATGCCCGCTATTGCCCTCCGACCTCCGTCGACCCGAGCTCTCCCCACCACCGCCGAAACCCCCACCCCAAGCACCCACACCGGTCAACCTCCACCTCAGTTTTGCCAGTGACCTCATGATCAGTCGTGCCATCCCCATCTCCGACCAGTTTCTCGAGTCACACTTACCGACGATGACGCAGTCAGCCATATCACCCCCGCCTCCGGCTCCACCTACCAAAATCAACTTACAGGCCTCTTATTTTCAGGCAACGGGAGAATATCAAATGCATTAGCATAATCCCATTTGTTAAACCGGCTTTTTGTGTATTTTTGGTGTTTGTTTGATCCCCTTTTTTTACTACTTTTGCGGCAGATTTTTGACATCAGATTACAAAATAATCACTTCACAAACTGAGCAGCTAGTGTGCACTCGTCTAGCTTATAATCAGAAGAGAAAGAAGTATATCTATCTTCACGTGGTTATCTTTAAAAATTCTACTGAGGAGTTACAACTTACAAGTCCCACTGGAACCTTGATACACACTGAACTGAACTGTATTACAAATTGTAGCCATTCATTCTGAGTATATCTGTGAACCTGTGGTATTGTTCATCCGACCATTCTCAGATGCAGGAGCAGCCAAAGATGCATGGTAATATCACATCCTGGCACTATATTTCTAGTTCAGTTGTTGCAGGCAGTTGCTGTGCTCTGCATTTCCTTGCTGGTCGCGAACGACTTGCCGCACCCGCACGTCTTCGTCGCGTTTGGGTTCTGGAAGTTGAAGCCGCCCCCAATGAGGGCGTCGCTGTAGTCCAGCTCCATTCCAAACATGAAGAGAAGGCTCTTTGGGTCACAGACTGCAGGCGCACAAAATATACTGTGTCGTTAGAATTCCGGTAGACCATAGACCAGGTGGTTTGGCCCGAATAAACAGAATGGGTTGTCACATGTACTTGTGATCAACAGCCTGTGGACTATTTCAAGCCTTCAAGGATTTATTTGGAATGCAAAAGTGTTACTCTAATCTCGAGCACAAATGCAAATCCATGTCCTCTGAAATGGATATATAGTCGAGGCAAAGCAGTTACCTATTGTGAAACCCTCATACTCGATGACTGAATCGTCAGCATTGGCGCTTCCTCGGCTCTCAAACTCCATGGTGTAAGACATGCCAGAACATCCACCTTGTTTAACTCCAATCCTCAAACAGAGATCTTCATTCTTTTCGGCCCTCATTCTGTTCAGATGCTTCAAGGCCTTCTCTGTCAATGAGATGGCTGGTGCAATGCTACCAGGCGTTGCAGTTGCAGCTGCTGCAAAGTATGGTAAATAATTTTCCTAAGTTAATGCTGAACAAAACTTGTCTGAAATTCTGTCTAATTCTGCAGCATTTGCATAAATCGTAGGATATATCTGACTATCTTGTAGCCATCAAATCTTCGGTGTTTCCTCAACTATTCCCTTGCTCATGCAAGACTGATGAAACTATGAGTGGTGTAGGATGACTGGAAGGACCAGGTTATTGAAGCCAAGTTCAATCTATGCCGAGAAAGTCATGTTCATCAGTTGTGACACATTTCTAGAAATATACTCCCCCCGTCCCATAATATAAGATGCTATTACATTCAATATGATCATATATTGGGTGTAGTAACATCTTATATTATGGGACAGAGCGAGTATAAGTTTACAAGGAAAGAACTTATAATGACAACATCTTCGCTTAATCCCCTTGGATGGATAGGAATGATGCAACCAAGGCCTAAGTACCTGACTACTATCTACTAACGATAGATACAGATAGCTAGATATATGCATACGGCATACCAGATACAGCATATAATGATCAAACTGGTGTATAATAATTAAATTACTACCTATGTAAAGTTTTTTATCTGGTACAAACAAACTCCAGAATACCACAGAGAAGGACACAGAAACATGCCACACACGTAACGTAACTGCTTTCCCACCTGATAGGCTGATACTGCAGCCAGAAGTAGATTGTCCAGGAGCATGTGTCTGCTTTACCCATAGTAGAGTCTAAATTGTCTAGTAGGGGTCGTGGACGGATGATCCACAATTAGGATAGGGTCGCTCTGATTATAAGCCTAGTGGGGACAACCACTTTGACACACACGGTACTGAGCATGCAACCAGCACCTAACCTCGGCAATACAGGCCAGGCAACGCCATCAATTACCCACCCAGCAACCTCCAATCGACGATTTTCAGCCGCGTGAATCAAGATAACGAGGCGCGCTACCGTCTACCATACATCAGGATCAGTTCCTATGACCATCGCTGCATATTTCACATATCCGGCAGCTAAGCACCAATCCGGCTTCATTTTATCGGTTCTAACAAATCACAGCAGAACAAGCCCGGCAAAGGGATTCGATCCGAATCCTTCCAAGCTAAAACGATCCTACGTATTTCAATTTAAAAATATGCGCGGGGGAGAACATCTGACATCTGGTTTGACCACGGACCTGGAGGCGCGGAGGCGCGGAGGGAGACGGCGCGGGAGCCGCCGCTGCGGGCGGCCAGGCGGACCGAGCAGGCGGGCGCGGAGGGCGAGGGGGATACGGAGAGGTGTGGCCGCGCCGTGCCGGGGAGGCGGCCGAGGAGCGGGCGGGCCGTGGTGCCGGATGCGAGCGCCATGATTGGAAATTGGGTGGGGCTGGGGAGAGAGAGGGTGGGGGAAAGCAGCGACGACGACGCGGCCGAGAGGGAGGAAAGAGAGGGAGGGAGCGAGGAAAGATCCTGTGGCTAGCGGGCCGCCCCGATTTTGGTGGCTTGTGGGCTCAGGGCTCTCTGCGGTCCACAATTATGTATTGTTTTTCGAGATGGACTTTTATTAACTAACTTCTTTATTAAAGAGAATTTGAGTTGATTTACTATTTCTGTCTAGAAAAATCTAAAAAAACTATTTTTGTAACAACGATTTGGCTTTTTTAGGGGAGCAATTTGACTTTATTGATTTATAAAAAATGGTTTCAATATCCCTAAAAGAGTGGTACATACATAGATCAACTGAAATGATACATCTCAAACGTCCGGATTTTAAGCATGACAATCCAAACGTTTTTCATGGCAACTTTAGTTCACGTGAGGTTGGCAAAGATGACCATTTTCTAAAGAAAAAAAATGAACTGGGACAAAGTTGCCATGTTTTAGTTGCCACCTCGCGTCAACTAAAGTTGCCATGAAAAAACGTTCAAGGTGACATGCTTAAAATCCGAACGTTCTGGATTTATCGGGGTCCGATATCAAAGCAACCTAAGCAAACATGAACAATAACAAAAAACTGGACACAACTAAAAGTTACTCCAAGATTCGTTGAGTCTGCCTCCGAGGATGAATCTGCAGGAGAAAGCCCGCACAAAGCTACTTGAGCAACCGCACACGAGCCGTCCACTGAAGAGGCAAGAACCTGAGACCATTGGACGCACAATTAAAGAAAATGTCGCCCTTACAAGACAGGTTGTCAAATTATTGCTTTATTATTGGACTCCTGGAGAAAACCAAACACGCGCGAAGCCGAAAGAACCACAAACACCAGTGCAAAAACACACCGAGTTCGGACAATCGCCTACTAGACTAGGAGTCTTACCTAGAACTAAAGCGCAACTAGCTCCATGAATAGAACTGAGAGATCTTTCATTCATATCATCTCGCGCTCCATCACAGGGATGCTGCCACCGCCACTGAATAGAATTGAAGGAAATATGCCCTGAAGCAATAATAAAGTTGTTATTTATATTTCTTTATATCGTGATAAATGTTTATTATTCATGCTAGAATTGTATTAACCAGAAACTTAGTACATGTGTGAATACATAGACAAAACAAAGTGTCCCTAGTATGCCTCTACTTGACTAGCTCGTTAACCAAAGATGGTTATGTTTCCTGACCATAAACATGTGTTTTGTCATTTGATGAACGGGATCACATCATTAGAGAATGATGTGATGGACAAAACCCATCCGTTAGCTTAACATAATGATCAATAAGTTTTATTGCTATTGCTTTCTTCATGACTTATACATGTTCCTCTGACTATGATATTATGCAACTCCCGAATACCAGAGGAACACCTTGTGTGCTATCAAACGTCACAACGTAACTAGGTGATTATAAAGATGCTCTGCAGGTGTCTCCGAAGGTGTTTGTTGGGTTGGCATAGATCGAGATTAGGATTTATTGCTCCGTGTATAGGAGAGGTATCTCTGGGCCCTCTCGGTAATGCTCGTCACTATAAGCCTTGCAAGCAATGTGACTAATGAGTTAGTTGTGGGATGAAGCATTACGAAACGAGTAAAGAGACTTGCCGGTAACGAGATTGAACTAGGTATGAAGATACCGACGATTGAATCTCGGGAAAGTAACATGCCGATGACAAAGGGAACAATGTATGTTGTTATACGGTTTGTCCGATAAAGATCTTCGTAGAATATGTAGGAGCCAATATGAGCATCCAGGTTCCGCTATTGGTTATTGATTGGAGATGTGTCTCGATCATGTCTACAAAGTTCTTGAACCCGTAGGGTCCGCACACTTAACGTTCGATGACGATTTGTATTATGAGTTATGTGTTTTTGATGACCGAAGTTTGTTTGGAGTCCCGGATGAGATCACGGACATGACGAGGAGTCTCGAAATGGTTGAGACATAAATATTGATATATTGGAAGGTTATGTTCGGACACCAGAAATGTTTCGGAAAGGTTCGGGCATTTTCCGGAGTACCGGGAGTTACCGGAACCCCCCGGAGGATTAATGGGCCTTCATGGCCCTTTGTGGAAGAGAGGAGGCAGCGGCCAGGTGGAGGCGCGCGCCCCCTAGCCCAAACTGAGTTGGACTAGGGGAGGGGGGCGCCCCCCCTTTCCTCCTTCTCCTCCACCTCTTTTCCTCTTCTCTTATTCCGGAAAGGAAAGAGAAGGGGAATCCTACTAGGACTAGGGAGTCCTAGTAGGAATCCCCCCTTTTGGCGCGCCTCCCCCTTGGCCGGCCTCCTCCTCCTCCCTCCTTTATATATGTGGGCAAGGGGGCACCCCAAAGCACAACAGTTGTTCTCTTAGCCGTGTGCGGTGCCCCCCTCCACAGTTTAACACCTCGGTCATATCGTCGTAGTGCTTAGGCGAAGCCCTGTGCTAGTAACATCATCAACACCGTCGCCACGCCGTCGTGCTAACGGAACTCTCCCTCGTCCTCAACTGGATCAAGAGATCAAGGGACTTCATCGTGCTGAATGTGTGCTGAACACGGAGGTGCCGTACGTTCGATACTTGGATCGGTTGGATGGTGAAGACGTTCGACTACATCAACCGCGTTACTAAACGCTTTCGCTTTCGGTCTACGAGGGTACGTGGACACACTCTCCCGTCTCATTGCTATGCATCTCCTAGATAGATCTTGCATGATCGTCGGATTTTTTTTGAATTACTACGTTCCCCAACAGTGGCATCCAAGCCAGGTCTATGCGTAGATGTTTTATGCATGAGTAGAACACAAAGAGTTGTGGGCGATAATAGTCATACTGCTTACCACCAACGTCTTACTTTGATTTGTCGGTATTGTTGGATCAAGCGGCCCGGACCGACATTACATGACCGAGTTCATGAGACTGGTTCTATCGACGTGCTTTTGCACATAGGTGGCTGGCAGGTGTCTGTTTCTCCAACTTTAGTTGAATCGAGTTTGACTACGGCCGATCCTTGTTGAAGGTTAAAGCAACACACTTGATGAAAAATCGTTGTGGTTTTGATGCGTAGGTAACAATGGTTCTTGCTAGAAGCCCGTAGCAGCCACGTAAAACTTGCAACACCAAAGTAGAGGACATCTAACTTGTTTTTGCAGGGCTTGTTGTGATGTGATGTGGTTAATACATGATGTGATATAAATTGTTGTATGAGATGATCATGTTTTGTAACAGAGTTATCGGCAACTGGCAGGAGCCATATGGTTGTCGCTTTATTGTATGAAATGCAATCTCCATGTAGTTGCTTTAATTTATTACTAAGCGGTAGCGATAGTCGTAGTAGCAATAATTGGCGAGACGACAATGATGCTACGATGGAGATCAAGGTGTTCAAGCCGGTGAAGTTGGGGATCATGGCGATGCTTCGGTGATGGAGATCATGAGCACAAGATGATGTTGGACATATCATGTCACATATTTTGATTGCATGTGATGTTTATCTTTTATGTATCTTATTTTGCTTAGTACGGCGGTAGCATTATAAGATGATCCCTCACTAAATTTCAAGGTATAAGTGTTCTCCCTGAGTATGCACCATTGCTACAGTTCATCGTGCCGAGACACCACGTGCTGATCGGGTGTGATAAGCTCTATGTTCACATACAGCGGGTGCAAGCCAGTTTTGCACGCGCAGAATACTCGGTTTAAATTTGACGAGCCTAGCATATGCAGATATGGCCTCGGAACACTGGAGACCGCAAGGTCGAGCGTGAATCATATAGTAGATATGATCAACATAGATATGTTCACCATTGGAAACTACTCCATCTCACGTGATGATCAGACATGGTTTAGTTGATATGGATCACGTGATCATTTAGATGACTAGAGGGATGTCTATCTAACTGGGAGTTCTGAAGTAATATGATTAATTGAACTTTAATTTATCATGAACTTAGTCCTGATGGTATTTTGCAAATTATGTTGTAGATCAATAGCTCGCGTTGTAGATTCCCTATGTTTTTTATATTTTCCTAGAGAAAACTAAGTTGAAAGATGATAGTAGCAATGATGCGGACTGGGTCTGTGATCTGAGGTTTATCCTCATTGCTTGCCTGTAAGAATTATGTCCTTGATGCACCGCTAGGTGACAGACCTATTACAGGAGAAGATGCAGAGGTTATGAACGTTTGGCTAGCTCAATATGATGACTACTTGATAGTTTAGTGCACCATGCTTTACAGCTTAGAACCGGGACTTCAAAAACGTTTTGAATGCCACGGAACATATGAGATGTTCCAAGAGCTGAAATTGGTATTCCAGATTCATGCCCGTGTCAAGAGGTATGAGACCTCTGACAAGTACTCCGCCTAAAAGATGGAGGATAATTGCTCAGCTAGTGAGCATGTGCTCAGAATGTCTGGGTACTACAATCGCTTGAGTCAAGTGGGAGTTAATCTTCCAAGTAAGATAAGTGATTGACAGAGTTCTCTAGTCACCATCACCAAGTTACTGGAACTTCGTGATGAACTATAGTATGCAAGGGATGACGAATGTAAGTGCATCTAGTGCCACCCCTAGTTGGTTTTGGAGTATTTGACGACAAACTTGGTTGAGGGACTAATGTGTTTGTGAGAATTGCAGGATAACACAGGTAGTAGTCCCATATTGATTCGGTTTACCTACCAGAGATGACCCCTAGAAATGTGTGAATACATTGAAGACAATGGTGGTATGTGAAGACACTCACATTGAAGACTATGACATGAGAAGACATCGCTTGAAGACTATGGAGTGCGAAGACATAGCCGTTTTGTAGTTTCCTTTTATTCTTTGTTGAGTCATAGGAACCACCGTACTGTTAAGTGGGGTCCAAGTGAACAAAGTCAGAGTGACTGATGTGATGCTCAACCAAATCATATGTCTTCGAGCGAAGACAATGAGAGCAAATCTTATCTAGAGCTGGATGAGTCAGCTTTACTTGTAGCCCAAGTCAAGCTGCCGCGTGTTTTCGAAATCTGACCGTTGGACACGTGTCAGTTCCTTAGTGACCCAGGGTCATTTTGGAAAAATCAGGTCGGGTTGCCTTATGGCTATAAATAGCCCACCCCCTACACCATAAATTGGTGGCTGCTCAGAGTTAGTGCACGACTTTTGTCATTTGAGAGCAACCCACCTCCGAACCCTTTGAGAGAGAGAATCCTTGCGAGGACAAAGCCCAAAACACCCAGAGCCAAAGAGTGTTAGGCATCACTGAAGTCTTTCTGTCCGCGTGATCTGAAGAACTATTACACTTGAGGACTGTGAATCCTCCAGCCGGTTAGGCGTCGCGTTCTGAGCATCCAAGAGTCATTGTGGATTGCCGGGTGAAGAAGTATGTGAAGGTTTGGAAGTCTCCCTTGAAGACTTACCAAAGTGATTGGGCGAGGACTAAGTGTTCTTAGCTCAAGGGGAATAAGGTGAAGACGCGGTCTTCTGAGTTGAATCTCAGCCTCCCTAACCAGACGTACAGTTGTCACAACAATTGGAACTGGTCGAACAAATCTCTTGTCCTCTCTGAGCAACTGGTTCTATCCTACCTCTCTTGCTTTACTTATAGTCTATCTTCGTGAAGTCTTTGCTACTTGCCTTATCTGTTTGACTTCACTGTGTGAAGACAATTGTCTATTTGGCTTCATACTATCTTCCATCCTGATCCAATCTACCTGGCTGCTTATAGTCTTTGTGCTTTCACTTCATTGCTTACCTGACTATGGCTTGTCTAGTGTAGTCTACCTTCCGCTGCATATCAATAGGTTCATTTCTATCGTTTGTCTTCGAAACATCCATGTTTTGAAGACTTTCATAAAAATCGCCTATACACCCCCCCCTCTAGTCAAATACTAGCACTTTCAATTGGTATCATAGCAAGGTGCTCCCTTGTTTTGTGTGATTCGGTTTAACCACCTGGAGTTTAGCTATGTCGACTGCAGGGATAATCAAAGTCTCCGCTGCGTCTGGCCATCGATGGCACCGATTACCCCTCTTTGGAAGAATAAGATGCGCATGCATCTTGAAGCCATTGATGTCGATCTCTGGTATGTCGTCAAGAACGGCGTTCCCAAGACTGGTGAAGGTGTCACTCCTGCTGATGTCAAGAAGTTCATGCAACTGTACTCAACCGCCAAGAACATCATCTATGGTCATCTGCCCAAGGGGCAGTATGGTCGTGTGAGTGCTCTGGAAATGTCAAAGCTGTTCTGGGACTGGCTCTCCAAGGTCAATGAAGGCGCCTCAACACAGAGAGATTCAAGGATCAGTGTTCTTCGCAATCTCTTCAACCGCTTCAAGAGAAATGACAATGAGAATGTCTAGCTCACATTTGATCGCCTCACTGACATCACCAATGAGCTTCATGCACTCGGCGCCACTGAAATCACCAAGCATGAAATCGTCAAGACACTACTGAGATCTCTCAAAAGCTCATTTGACACCCTATCCCTGATGATTCAAGAGCACCCTGACTTCAAGACTCTCGATCCGTCTGACATACTTGAGAGGCTCAACACACATGAGTTCCAGCTTTCTGAGAAAAGAGATATCTATGGTCCCAACTATGGCTGCACTCGCACTTTGAAGGCAAAGGTTGTTTCCTTGTCTGAAGAAGAATCTGACTGCAGTTCTGGTGATCCTGAAGACATTGGAAAGGAGCTTGCTATGCTCGTGAAGAAGTTCCAGAAGTTCACCAAGAAGAAAGACTTCAGAAAGTCTTCAATATCCAGCTCAAGGAATGATGAAGTTTCTCTCGTGATCGAAAGAAGAGAACCTGTCACAAGTGCAAGAAACCTGGTCACTACATCTCTGAGTGTCCACAGTGGGACAATGAGACAAAGAAGAAGAAGAAGAAGAGCAAGGACTATGATTCTGATGACAAGAATAAGAAGAAATCCTCAAAGTCTTCTTCCAAGTCTTCGTCAAAGTCTTCTTCACACAAGAAGAGCTCATATGGCAAGGCTCGTGCTTTTGTTGGCAAGGAGATGGATTCAGAGGAGGAGTCTGCATCTAAGGAGGCAGAGGTGGAGTCCGAGGAGGAATCTGATTCTGGAGTGGCAAGCCTAGCTCTAGCTTCTGCATATGTCGCCAAGTCCATCTTCAACACTGAAGACAATGGCCTCGTCACCAACGCTGATGCCAAGGATGAGGATGACTCTGCCCCCACCTACTGCTTCATGGCACGTGGTGCCAAGGTAAACTCACGCGATGCTTACTTTCAAACATCAAGTGAAGATGACTCTGAATATGAATCTAAACCTAGCTACAAAACACTTGCTAAAATTGCAACTGAACAACAGAATGCCATGGAACATATTCAAAAACTGTTAGACAAAAGCGATGACCTGTTGGACGCGGAAATGACCCAATCTCAGTCCTTAATTGAAGACATAAAAAATCTTCATGTTAAGTATGAGGAACTTGAAAGTCGTCATGAATCGCTCTCAACCTCTCATGAAAAGCTTTCCTATGATTATCTTCAAAGGAAGCAGGAACTTGAGAAATTGAGATTGGCTCATGAAAATCTTCAAAAGGAAAATGAGTCACTCCGCGCTCAATAGGTCAGTTCCGTTCAGGAAGGATTTTAACCACCATGTCTAAAATGTATTGAGCGTGATAATGCTGTCTCTATTGCTGAATGTTCAACCGCTACTACTGTTGCAATATCTTCAACTGCTGATGTGGTAACTAACCCCTCATCTGAGGATACCACTACTATTGCTGCTGAGAATGCCAGGTTGAAGTCATTACTTGAGACAGGAATGTACAAAAGTCCCAAAGGGCATCAGACACTATGTGATGTCCTTAAAAAGCAGATTTCGAACCGAAACCCTAGGAAAGAGGGTGTTGGGTTCGAGAGGAAAATGAATGTTGATGGTTCTTCTCGGATGCCCGAAAGCAAGACCGAAAACCACATGGGTTGCTGCTAAAGGGACCTTCAGTAGATCCATCTACCTTATCTGGCTTCACTAGTGCTAACCCAATTATCATTGATGAATCCTTTGATGCAAACTATAAACTGTTCAGGGATCAGAATGGTGAAGTGTTTGCCAGGTATATTGGTACTAACTGCAGGAATGGACCACCTCTAAAGAAGATTTGGGTACCCAAAAGGTGTATTGAAAGTCTTCCCGTGAATGTCGTTATGACATCACCTGGGAAGAAGACAAACCCCAGACCAAAGGCTTCATATGGTTCAAAGGCTTCATACAGACAGAGGACTTGCCTGAGTCCCCCTAATGCCAATGTTTTGCAGGGAAATCATACTCAGACCTTTGAATATGAGCGTGTTTCATCAAACCGCTATGTTCATAAATCTAAGAACTTTTCTGCTTATTCCTATGAGTATTATTCTCCTCCTGCAAGGCTATTTGCTAGGGCTTCAAAGCCGAAGTTCTCAGATGCTGCACTTAGACTCATTGCTTCTAAGCCACCCCTGAAAATGTGGGTGGTTAAGAAAACTTAACTCTCTTTTGCAGGGAAAGGTCTCCAACCAGAAATCAAATACGTCTGATGCTTATGCTGGGGACTTTAAACATCTTGTGGGGCGCAAGATAAAATGCCCAAATGGTCTTATTATGTATTTCGTCCCGGGATTCCTTGACACTCATCCTATCTATCCTAACCAAGATCTGAACTTCTATATTCCACTTGTTCGTCAAATGTTTATGCTTCACAACTTGCTTGGTGAAGCCTATCCCCCAAACTGTAGTGTAGGCTATGACACCTCATGCTTCAGAATGGATTATGGATAGTGGCTGCAGCAACCACATGACTGGTGATCGAAGTCTTCTGATGGATTCAACTCTTCGACCGTCTGATAAGAGTCATATCACATTTGCTGACACTGGTAAAAGTAAGGTATTGGGTCTTGGTAGAGTTGCAATCTCAAAGGATCAGCACATGGATAAAGTGATGCTTGTTGAATCCCTTGGTTTCAACTCAATGCTATGTGATTTGAACATGATTGTGATATTTGGAAAATATCGTTGCCTTGTCCTTATGGAACCTGACAAATCTCTAGTCTTTGAAGGGTATCGAAAAGATGATCTGTATATGGTAGATTTCTCAGCAGGACCATAGCTTGCCACATGTCTTCTAGCAAAAGCTTCAAAGTGCTGGCTTTGGCATCGGAGGCTAAGGACATGCGGGCATGACGAGCTTGTACACTCTCGAAGAAGAAGAAGCACGTCGTGGGCATCGAAGGTGTCAAGTTCAAGAAAGACCATCTATGTGGTGCCTGTGAAGCTGGGAAGATGACTAGGGCCAAGCATCCCTCAAAGACAATCATGACGACATCTCAACCCTTTGAGCTGCTTCATATGGACTTATTCGGCCCTACTCATTACTCTACTCTTACTACCATTGCTTGTCTCTATGGTTTCGTTATTGTTGATGATTACTCAAGATATACCTGGGTGCATATAATACTCTATAAGAATGAAGTGCAAGATGTCTTCAGACGCTTCGCCAATCGTGCCATGACGAACTACGGTGTCAAGATCAAGCACATCATAAGTGACAACGGCACAGAATTCAAGAACACCGGCCTTGACACTTACCTTCATACACTTGGCATCACTCATGAGTTTTCTGCTCCCTACACACCTCAACAGAATGGCATCATGGAGCGCAAGAACAGAACCCTCATCTGGATGGCTCGGACGATGCTAGATGAGTACAAGACTCCAAGAAAGTTCTGGCCTGAAGCCATTGATACTGCATGCCACATCATCAACCGAGTTTATCTTCACAAGCTTCTGAAGAAAACATCATATGAGTTGTTAACTGGTAAGAAGCCAAACATCAGTTACTTTAGAGTATTTGGTGCTAGGTGCTGGATCAAGGATCCAGATCACACTTCAAAATTTGCACCGAAAGCACATGAAGGTTTTATGCTTGGTTACGGAAAGGACTTGCACTCCTACAGAGTCTTCAACCTCTTTCACTATAAAGTGGTTAAAATTGTGGATGTGCGGTTCGATGAGACTAACGGCTCGCAAAAACAGCACCTGCCAAATGTGCTAGATGAAGTTCCTCCTAGTGAATCTATCAAGCTCATGGTTACTGGAGAGATCATACCGTCTGAACCTCAGGCTGAAGATGAACTCATCATTGCACCAAGTCAACCTGACGACAATGCTCAACCTGAAGTTAATGCTGAAGCTAAAGACAATGATCTGCAAGGGCAAAATCTTTGTCCAGTACATCCCCGTGTTGCAAATGAAGTACAGATTGAGAAGATCATTGACAACATCAATGCACCTAGTCCACTCACTCCTTCAAGAGCAACACAACTGGCAAATTTCTGTGGGCACTTTGCATTTGTCTCAATATCTGAACCCAAGAAAGTTGATGAAGCTTTCATGGAACCTGAATGGATTCAAGACATGCAAGAAGAGCTGCATCAGTTCGAGTTGAACAATGTCTGAGAACTAGTCAAGCGTCATGATCCTCGCAAGCATAATATCATTGGCACCAAATGGATCTATCTCAACAAAAAAGATGAACATGGTCAAGTTGTCAGAAACAAGGCTCGTCTGGTTGCTCAAGGCTACACTCAAGTTGAAGGGATTGACTTCGATGAAACATTTGCTCTTGTGGCAAGACTTGAAGCCATTTGCATACTGTTTTCATATGCCAACCATCACAATATTCTCCTGTATCAAATGGATGTGAAGAGTGCCTTTCTCAATGGCAAGATTGAAGAAGAAGTGTATGTTGCACAACCACCTGGTTTTGAAGATCCAAAACATCCTGATATGGTGTATAGGCTCAACAAGGCACTATATGGCCTCAAGCAAGCTCCTCACACTTGGTATGACACACTCAAAGACTTCTTGAAGAGCAAAGGCTTCAAACCTGGTTCACTAGATCCAACACTCTTCACGAAGTCATACGACGGTGAACTATTTGTGTGCCAAATCTATGTGGATGACATTATCTTCGGCTGCACTGACAAGAGATACAACGATGAGTTTGGGCACATGATGCAAGAGCTGTGACGCCCCGATTCAATCGTACACTAATCATGCACGCAAATGTGTACGATCAAGATCAGGGACTCGCGGGAAGATATCACAACACAACTCTAAAACATAAATAAGTCATACAAGCATCATAATACAAGCCAGGGGCCTCGAGGGCTCGAATACAAGTGCTCGATCATAGACGAGTCAGCGGAAGCAACAATATCTGAGTACAGACATAAGTTAAACAAGGTTGCCTTAAGAAGGCTAGCACAAACTGGGATACAGATCGAAAGAGGCGCAGGCCTCCTGCCTGGGATCCTCCTAAACTACTCCAGGTCGTCGTCAGTGGGCTGCACGTAGTAGTAGGCACCTCCGGGGTAGTAGTCGTCATCGATGGTGGCGTCTAGCTCCTGGGCTCCATCATCTGGTTGCAGCAATCAGGTAAAGAAAGGGGGAAAAGGGGGAACAAGGCAACCGTGAGTACTCATCCAAAGTACTCGCAAGCAAGGAGCTACACTACATATGCATGGATATATGTGTAAAGGGCCATATCGGTGGACTGAACTACATAATGCCAGAATAAGAGGGGGATAGCTAATCCTGTCGAAGACTACGCTTCTGGTAGCCTCCGTCTTGCAACATGTAGAAGAGAGTAGACTGAAGTCCTCCAAGTAGCATCGCATAGCAATAATCCTACCCGGCGATCCCCTCCTCACAACCCTGAGAGAGAGCGACCACCGGGTTGTATCTGGCACTTGGAAGGGTGTGTTTTATTAAGTATCCGGTTCTAGTTGTCATAAGGTCAAGGTACAACTCCAAGTCGTCCTGTTACCTAAAATCACGGCTATTCGAATAGATTAACTTCCCTGCAGGGGTGCACCACATTACCCGACACACTCGATCCCATTTGGCCGGACACACTTTTCTGGGTCATGCCCGGCCGCGGAATATCAACACGTCGCATCCCCACCTAGGGATAACAGAGAGGCCAGCACGCCGGTCTAAACCTATGCGCACAGGGGTCTGGGCCCATCGCCCTTAGCACACCTGCACGTTGCATACGCGGCCGGAAGCAGACCTACCCTAGTGGCATTCCAGTCCAATCCGGCGCGCGCCGCTCAGTCGCTGACGTCACAAAATGCTTCGGCTGATACCACGACGCCGTTCGCCCATATCTTGTCCCACGTGGCGGTTAGTGCGTATAAGGTCAACGACCCAACTCAGATCAAATACCAAGATCTCGTTAAGCGTGTTAAGTATCCGCGAACGCCGAACAGGGCCAGGCCCACCTCTCTCCTAGGCGGTCTCAACCTGCCTTGTCGCTCCGCCACAAAGATCCACTCGCGGGTGCTCCACAAGCCGACCCGACTTTAGTCACCACATGTATCATGTATAAAGTATATAGTATATACCCGTGATCACCTCCCGAGTGATCACGGCCCGATAGTATAGCATAGCAGACGGACAGGAATGTAGGGCCACAGATGGAAATACTAGCATCCTATACTAGGCAAGTAGGATTGCAGGTAAAGGTATCAACAGAAGTAGCAAAGACAGGCTATGCATCAGGATAGGAATAACAAAAGTAAAGAACATGCTACACTACTCTAATGCAAGCGATAGAGGAGAGTAGGCGATATCTGGAGATCAAGGGGGGCTTGCACGGTTGCTCTGGCAAGAGAGAGAGGTCACAACTCCGTAGTCGAACCGGGCAAAGCAGCTGGCCGGTCTCGTAGTCTACCAGAGAGAAGAGGGGGAAGGAACAATAAATACAATGCAAACAAATGCATGACGATGCATGACATGACAAGGCGTGTTGCTAGGCGTGCCCTAACACGGTATGAGGTGATACCGGTGAAGGGGGAAAACATCCGGGAAAGTATTCCCGGTGTTTCGCGTTTTCGGACAGAGGAACCGGAGGGGAAAGTTGCGGGTTCGGTATGCTAGGGGTGTGTGGCGGAGGAACGGGCTGCGTATCCGGATTCGTCTCGTCGTTCTGAGCAACTTTCACGTAGAAAGTATTTTCATCCGAGATACGGATTACAAGATAAGATTTTCTAAAGATTTTTTTAATTTCTGGAATTTAATTTAATTCGAAATTGGATTTATGACATCAGCATGATGTCATGCTGATGTCAGCAGTCAACAGTGGTTGACTGGGTTAAACTGACGCGTGGGTCCAGTGGGACCCATCTATCATACTCTGTTTAGGTTAATTAGAGTTTAGTTAAACTAATTACTGTTTAATTAAACTAACATGTTAATTAGATTAATTTATTAGGATTAATCAACTTAATTGAATTAGTTAATTAATTATTTATTTATTTTTATTACTAATTAATTATTTTATTTATTATATATACATATTTATTTATTTATTTTCTAAAAACGTTCTGGGGGCGGCCCCACATGTCAAAGGCACGGAGGCCTTAGCGGGCCTGAGGCGGTAGTGTAAGTGCGTGAGCCCGACCGGGTGGGCAAGGCCATCCACGAGGTGGGGCTCGGCGTTTGGCGCGCCCAGGCACGGCCTGACCCGGGAGTGGCGCAGGTGAGCCCGTCTGGCAGCAGGAGTGGCGGCGGAGTAAACCGCAGGCGGTGGAGGTGCAGTGGAGTGCGGCAGGCTGGAGGGAGTGGGCCGGCGTGGGGAAGGCGAGAACTCGGGCGCAGCCACGGAGGTCAGCGCGCAGCGCGTCCCCGAAGTGAGGCATGGCGCGGCCGTGGTGCACACGGGCCGCGGGGACACGCGGGCAGGGGCGAAACACAGAGGCGCGGGACGAACTACAGGGGCGGCGGCGACTAGGCCGACGAGGTCGAAAGGGGGACAAGGGACGGCGCGTTCGGCGCAGAAGCTCACCGCGGGAGCGTGGGGTCTAGGCAGAGGGCTCGGGGAGGTTCGAGGAGGTCCGTCGAGGGAGAGGACGAGGCGGCGGCAGTCCGGCGACGACGGGCAAAGGCGCAGGGGATGGGCGCCAAGGCCGAGGCGCTGGAACGGCTGGGATCTCGCCTCCCCGATCCAGTCGAGTGGGGGGCACCTGGGAGGAGGCAGGGGGCGGCGTTCGACGGGGTGGAGGGGTCCGGCGAGGGGCGTCGATGGGGTTGGGGCACGGTTGCCTCGATCCAGATCCAGCGGGGGAGTGGGGGTGTGGGGGGCGAGGGGAGTGGGGATTTAGGGTTCGCCGCCCATGGGTGATGTAGGCGCCACTGGACCGGCCTGCTTGGCACTGAGGCCATCTGGGCCATGGCCCAAATGAGGGGGTTTCTCTTTTTGAACTTTTCCTTTTCTTTATTTTCTTTTTTTGCTTTAATTCATTTAAAAGTATTTAGGCATTTTATAAAAATGTGTTTACTTCACCATAATTACCGATGCAATAATTGACATAGCCCGGACATTTTTATTTTAATTTAATTTTTTTAAACTTTGACTGTTTGTTAAATTTGAATTTGAATTTAGAGTGTTTTGAACTAACACGCGAATACCAACAGTAAACGGGATGACGTGGCATCATTAGCGAAGTTTTTTGTAGCTTAATTATCCCAAGGCCACAATTCCCCTCCATTACAAGAAATCTCGTCCCGAGATTTAAGAAGTAGAGAAGGGGGAAGGTCTAGTTACGAAATTCTAACAGATCTTCTCGGTCTTGGTTGCTGTTGTCGAAGTGGTCGATCCATTATATTGATGTCTTCATTTTTCTGCTTCAAGTCATCAAGATGAAGTCGGCATCCTTTCTTCGGGGGTTCCATCGTACTTACGAATAGGTAACGGGGCAGATCGACAACGACAGAATGCTATAAGGGTAATAATCTGGGATTAACCCATGAAGGAGCATATGAGTACCTCTCGAGTTTGAACAAACAAAACACATCGAGAGTAAAGTTCGAAGGTACAATAAGAAGTTTCAAGCATCCAGTCAATCGTTCAATGCCTAGTCAGAAGGTGAAAGGGGTTTCAAGCAACGTAATAATCATTGTTTTCGATGCCAGAATTGATGATCTCATCGGAAGGTGGCTCATGAATTACATACGAGTCCACGCGGGAGGAATAACTTTGGGAACAGGGGGTGTACAGGAGAGTCAGGTTTCGATCCTGAGGAACTGTGGGTTATGGGCCCACCATGTGGGTTAAAAGTAGAAAGGGCGGTAATGTCTCGCACGATCATGTAAGCAAGACATGTCAGAGGATAGCCTGTCGGTTATGTCGGCAACAACATCGGTACCAAGGGCGATGGACGAAGAGAACCATTTTCCTGCTCGTTGAAACGAGGCGGGCCAAGAGGCAAAGTTCTCATCCATCGACGGTTACCGAAATGTCATCAACAATAGAAACAGGGTCTCACTGGCAGAGTTGTACACCGAGGTGTTTACATAAGCGGTGAATTATTACTGCTTAGATTATATAGATCACAAGAAAGGTCAAACAAACCAATGGAAAGGAAAATGTGATCATCAGGTTAAACAGAACAATGGAAAGGAAATTTAAACACATAATTCAGGGGTATATCCTTCCCAAGGACAAGCAGAGCATGATATCCATGACAGGATATTATGAAGAAAACTCCTTAGGTAGGGTTGAAAAATTTCATGACATTAACCATACAAAGGTGTTTGGATAATAGAGCAAGAAGCATTTAGCTCTGGGCTTCAAATGTTCTTGTTAAAAATCAGAGTACCACATACATGCTTCGAGATAGCGTTGACATGGTCTTTAAGCAAAGGTCAGACTTGGATACACAAAGGATTCATCAGGAACAACTTATAGAATAAGTCTTACAATTTCCTCCTAGAAGAATGGTTAACCTTGTTAAAAAGGAAACAATAACAACAGGTCCTCCGGCCAGATGTGCTAGGCATGACATCACCTTACCGGTTCATATAAGGGCCAATGTTATGAGTCTTGGAAAATATCCGAACCATCGTATGTGACCGAGTTTCAGATCTGGTTGGGGTCAGGATACCTCAGACTGAGGATGCCTGAGAAGAAAAAGGTGCGACACATTTGATGAGACGACATTATATGATTCTTGGGAAATGAACTATGGAAGCGAGTTCCGAACGGTTCACCATTAAGCCAAGGAGAGGATGAGGAGGTGCCTGATGGACTCAGCGATAATTCAACGAGATATCCAAAAAGATGGATTTCCATAACTATGTGAACAAGGAGATAACATTAGTCAGATCAAAGATGTAATGATGTATGCTCTAGGAAAACATACACAATTAAACATTGGTTGGAAGGTGCACCCGAAATATGGGATGGGTAGCATGATCAATGTTTACAATGGTGACTCGATAACCAATGGTCTAAGAATGAAATGTCGACCATTAACTTCAAAGCAATAGAACCGCTAGAAGTTTTGAATTCGCACATCCAAGTTCAATTGTCGGTTTTTCGATTGGAAACAACACGGGGCCAAGAAGGAATGGTGATGGTGAGGAGTATCACTGTATCACAAATTCTCAAGAGGTGATGTAATTCTCACAACATTGATGACATAAGAGATGGTAATGCTCCAAGGTAAAGAAGAACAATTGCTGGATAGCAAGGAACTCAATGTATAACACCAAACACGAACAAGCTTGTGTTGGTGGGAAGGCAATAAAGTGGTCGATGACAACACAAATCAACGAGGGCAAGGATGGTATTTCTCATCATGAATTCCATTGATACCCTGGAAGAGCTCAGAATGTTCATGATGATCACGACACACTTGTCGTGAAATTTCATGAAGATGTAATCGATCGACGATGAAATCAAGTCAAAGGAATGATGAAGCAAGAGGTTATGGGAACCACAGTTACGACACAAACTCGAACTCAAGCTTGTTGTTTAAGGTGGAAGGGTATGACGAGGAAAATCGACGTAAGCTTAGCTATCATCACAAATTGGTGCTCCGAGAATAAGGACCAGGTAGCACAGTTAGAATCACCACGACAATGATATAGCCAAACAGGCTAGGAATGGCGTGATCGGGTACAAACTCGTACTTATAGAAGCTATCTTGAAGAGTTGTTGAACCGTGAAAGTGCGGACTCGGTTCAGATATCGGTGTCTTTGAGTGTTTAATAACTCAGAGCCCGTGAAAAATTGGAATCAGTGGGAAGGTAGCACTTGATGAAGAACTCATAATAAGTTATGCAGTTCCATGATAATCTCGAGATTCCAGGGGGGTAATACTCGACGACAGATCAAAGTAGAGGTTGGACTAGGGTCATGCTCTACAGAAGACAAGTACTCTAACTTGTCCGAGAAATGGAATCAAGAATAAAATATGGTCGGAACCACGGTTATAAAAGACCAATTCCCATATATAAGATGAACTTATACCGAATAGGGTTTAAGAGAAGCATCCATGATAAGATCAGCATCGTGTCCATGGGCATGAACGCAAGGTTCAAGGTCGACTCCCACTTCTCCAATACACAACTTCTCATTTACTGCTCTCAGTTAAGAATGTTTAGAGTTTGAAAGTTTAAGTGACGTAATACCAGGAGGTTATGACCCATGAAGACTTTTGGGTTCACAAAAATTAAGGGAGGTGTATGTTCAACCCATCGGGGCATCTTAGAAACATATACCACAATCTTTAGGAGTAATTAACTCAAACTCGAAGGCAGAGCATGGTTGAGAAAGCAGAGGATACAATTTACCAAAGGCATTATGTATCCGAGGAAAGGCTCACAAGGTTATTGAATATGAAGGGCGTTGTCAGATAAAATCCAACAAAGGATCTGGTGGTCCATAAGGGATCTGATGTGAGTATCGGTACTCAATAAGAGGAAGAAATAATGCAAATGCATCGGATTATAGAACATCAGAATAATTCGATGCTTAGATAACAAAGGACTTATGATTTTCAAATCAAGGGATCAGAAGAAATGTTCTGACTAGGGATGGATAAGTTGAATAGCCTTAGGGGTACAATCGACGGCAATTGGATTGGTTGAGAACCAGCTCACCGAGCTGGAAAGATAATTTAAAAGGATCAATCGATGATTGCGTGCATTCGCACTCATGTTGAATCAATAGGATCAAATGACGGTGCCTAAGGATACTAACGAATATTGCCAGACATATGGAAAGCATCCATAATGCAAGCAGACAAGTATTGCAGAGCAATAAGCTACTAAGGATTTTTTTTCTTGGAGGATCGAATAGTATTTCGAAGACCATTGTGAAAAACATGAATAACTCGGGGATGAGCGGATACTCGATAGGTGCAAGATTTTATCTGTAGGGGTATTAGGCGACTGAGAACCGCAAGGCGGTAGGCACAAAGTTTTCTCGGAGTATCTTGTAATAACAAGATCGACTGGGTATAAAGTAAGAATGACAGGTGTAAGTATTTATCCATAGGGATATTTCAGTGGTAGGGAATTGCAAAAGCAACGGGCACAAGGTCTCGAGAGAAAATCGGAGAGTATCTTCGAAATCTTACAGTGCGATCGGCGATCATCATCTGGATCAAGGGCCTCTCCGGGAGAAAGTATTTTCGAGAACCTAAAGTTAGATTTTAGTAAAATCGTTTAACCCGAATAGTAGAGAGATCAGAGTCCCAGAGTATAGATGAGGAATAAAAGATCCTAATACCACCCAATGGCGACATGGGCCCATGGGCCGCACAGCCATGTTAGTAAAACAGTTTTCATCGACTAGACTCAACTTCGGCCAACGAGTATGGAAGGGGGATTCCTATAGGCAGTCGGCTCTGATACCAACTTGTGACGCCCCCGATTCAATCGTACACTAATCATGCACGCAAATGTGTACAATCAAGATCAGGGACTCACGGGAAGATATCACAACACAACTCTAAAACATAAATAAGTCATACAAGCATCATAATACAAGCCAGGGGCCTCGAGGGCTCGAATACAAGTGCTCGATCATAGACGAGTCAGCGGAAGCAACAATATCTGAGTACAGACATAAGTTAAACAAGGTTGCTTTAAGAAGGCTAGCACAAACTGGGATACAGATCGAAAGAGGCGCAAGCCTCCTGCCTGGGATCCTCCTAAACTACTCGAATTAAATCGGCGGGCTGCTGCGTAGTAGGGCCCCTCCGGGGTAGTAGTAAATCATCGACGGTGGCGTCTGGCTCCTGGGCTCCATCGTCTGGTTGCAGCAATCGGGTAAAGAAAGGGGGAAAAGGGGGAACAAGGCAACCGTGAGTACTCATCCAAAGTACATGCAAGCAAGGAGCTACACTACATATGCATGGATATATGTGTAAAGGGCCATATCAGTGGACTGAACTACAGAATGCCAGAATAAGAGGGGGATAGCTAATCCTGTCGAAGACTACGCTTCTGGCAGCCTCCGTCTTGAAACATGTAGAAGAGAGTAGACTGAGGTCCTCCAAGTAGCATCGCATAGCAATAATCCTACCCGGCGATCCCCTCCTCGCAAACCTGAGAGAGAGCGACCACCGGGTTGTATCTGGCACTTGGAAGGGTGTGTTTTATTAAGTATCCGGTTCTAGTTGTCATAAGGTCAAGGTACAACTCCAAGTCGTCCTGTTACCGAAGATCACGGCTATTCGAATAGATTAACTTCCCTGCAGGGGTGCACCACATTACCCGACACACTCGATCCCATTTGGCCGGACACACTTTTCTGGGTCATGCCCGGCCGCGGAAGATCAACACGTCGCAGCCCCACCTAGGCATAACAGAGAGGCCAGCACGCCGGTCTAAACCTATGCGCACAGGGGTCTGGGCCCATCGCCCTTAGCACACCTGCACGCTATGACGCCGAAGGCAGACCTAGCCTAGTGGCGTTCGGTCCAATCTGGCGCGCGCGCTTCGATCGGCCGACGTCACGAAATGCTTCGGTTGATACCACGACGCCGGTTGCCCATATCTTGTCCCACGTGGCGGTTAGTGCGTATAAGGTCAACGACCCAACTCAGATCAAATACCAAGATCTCGTTAAGCGTGTTAAGTATCCGCGAACGCCGAACAGGGCCAGGCCCACCTCTCACCTAGGCGGTCTCAACCTGCCCTGTCGCTCCGCCACAAAGATCCACTCGCGGGTGCTCCACAAGCCGACCCGACTTTAGTCACCACATGTATCATGTATAAAGTATATAGTATATACCTGTGATCACCTCCCGAGTGATCACGGCTCGATATTATAGCACAGCAGACGGACAGGAATGTAGGGCCACAGATGGAAATACTAGCATCCTACACTAGGCAAGTGGGATTGCAGGTAAAGGTATCAACAGAAGTAGCAAAGACAGGCTATGCATCAGGATAGGAATAACGGAAAGCAGTAACATGCTACACTACTCTAATGCAAGCGGTATAGAGGAGAGTAGGCGATATCTAGTGATCAAGCGGGGGGGCTTGCCTGGTTGCTCTGGCAAGAGAGAGGGGTCGTCAACTCCGTAGTCGAACTAGGCAGCAGCATCGTCGGTCTCGTAGTCTACAAGAGAGAAGAGGGGGAAGGAACAATAAATACAATGCAAACAAATGCATGACGATGCATGACATGACAAGGCGTGTTGCTAGGCGTGCCCTAACGCGGTATGATGTGATACCGGTGAAGGGGGAAAACATCCGGGAAAGTATTCCCGGTGTTTTGCGTTTTTGGACAGAGGAACCGGAGGGGAAAGTTGCGGGTTCGGTATGCTAGGGGTGTGTGTGGCGATTTAACGGGCTGCGTGATTCGATTCGCCTCGCTGCTCGAGCAACTTTCAGGTAGAAAGTATTTTCATCCGAGATACGGATTAAAAGATAAGATTTTCTAAAGATTTTTTTAATTTCTGGAATTTAAATAATTATTTAATTTAATTCGAAATTGGATTTATGACATCAGCATGATGTCATGATGATGTCAGCAGTCAACAGTGGTTGACTGGGTCAAACTGAAGCGTGGGTCTAGTGGGACCCATCTATCATACTCTGTTTAGGTTAATTAGAGTTTAGTTAAACTAACATGTTAATTAGATTAATTAATTAGGATTAATCAACTTAATTGAATTAGTTAATTAATTAATTATTTTTATTACTAATTAATTATTTTATTTATTATATATACATATTTATTTATTTATTTTCTAAAAACGTTCTGGGGCGGCCCCACATGTCAAAGGCACGGAGGCCTTAGCGGGCCTGCAGGCGGTGCGTCTTGGCGTGAGCCCGACCGGGCATCGGGCAAGGCCACCACGGGTGGGGCTCGACGTTTGGTGCCGGCGAGGCACGGCTGACCGGAGTGGCGCAGGGCGGCGGAGCCGTGCAGCAGCGGGAGTGGCGGCAGGAGTAGGCACGGGCGGCTGGCTGCAGGTGGGTGCGGCCAGGGCGCGGAGGGAGTGGAGCAGGCGCAGGGGAGCAGAACTCCGGGCGCGGCCACGGGAGGTCGCGGGCGCGGTGAGCGCGTCCCCGAAGTGAGGCATGGCGCGGCCGTGGTGCACACGGGCCGCGGGGACACGCGGGCAGGCGAAACATGAGGCGCGGGACGAACATGCGGCGTCGACTAGGCCGACGAGGTCGAAAGGGGGACAAGGGACGGCGCGTTCGGCGCAGAAGCTCACCGCGGGAACGTGGGGTCTAGGCAGAGGGCTAGGGGAGGTTCGAGGAGGTCCATCGAGGGACAGGACGAGGCGGCGGCAGTCCGGCGACGACGGGCGAAGGCGCAGGGGATGGGCGCTGGCGTCGAGGCGCGTTGGAACGGCGCGGGATCTGGCCCCTCCCCGATCCAGTCGAGTGGGGGGGGGGCACCTGGGAGGAGGCAGGGGGCGGCGTTCGACGGGGTGGAGGGGTCCGGCGAGGGGCGTCGATGGGGTTGGGGCACGGTTGCCTCGATCCAGATCCAGCGGGGGAGTGGTGTGGTGTGTGGGGGCGAGGGGAGTGGGGATTTAGGGTTCGGTCGCCCCATGGGTGATGTAGGCGCCGGCTGGATCGGCCTGTTTGGCACCGAGGCCATCTGGTCCATGGCCCAGCGAGGGGGGGGTGTTCTCCTTTTTTTTGAACTTTTCCTTTTTCTTTATTTTCTTTTTTTGCTTTAATTCATTTAAAAGTATTTAGGCATTTTATAAAAATGTGTTTACTTCACCATAATTACCGATGCAATAATTGACATAGCCCGAACATTTTTATTTTAATTTTTTTTAAACTTTGACTGTTTGTTAAATTTAAATTTGAATTTAGAGTGTTTTGAACTAACACGCGAATACCAACAGTAAACGGGATGACGTGGCATCATTAGCGAAGTTTTACTGTAGCTTAATTATCCGGGCGTCACAAGAGCAATATCAGATGTCCATGATGGGTGAGCTGAAGTTCTTGCTTGGTGTTCAAATCCGTCAGCAGAGAAATGACATCTTCATATCACAAGAGAAATACCTCAAAGAATGCCTGAAGAAGTTTGGAATGCAAGACTTCAAAGGTTACACAACGCCAATGCCAACCAAAAGTCATCTAGGTCTTGACGACAATGGTAAAGAGTTCGATCAAAAGGTATGTCGCTCCATGATTGGTTCCTTACTTTACTTATGTGCATCTAGGCCAGATATAATGCTTAGCGTTTGCATCTGTGCCCGATTCCAAGCGGCACCAAAGGAGTCGCATCACCTTGCGGTGAAGCGAATTCTTTGGTATTTGGCTTACACCCCAACGATAGGATTATGGTATCCAAAGGGCTCAACATTTGATCTGATTGGGTATTCTGATGCTGATTATGCTGGTGACAAGGTTGATCGCAAGTTCACCTCAGGAACATGTCACTTTCTCGGTCGGTCACTTGTCTGTTGGTCTTCAAAGAAGTAGAACTGTTTGTCACTCTCCACTGCTGAATCTGAATACATTGCTGCTGGATCATGCTGTGCTCAGCTTCTATGGATGAAGCAAACTCTTAAGGATTATGGCATCAACACGAAGAACGTGCCACTCTTCTGTGACAATGAAAGCGCCATCAAGCTTTGCAAGAATCCAGTTTAGCACTCGAAGACAAAGCACATTCAGATCCGTCATCACTTTCTCAGAGATCGTGTCAACAAGGAAGACATTGATATCATTCACGTCAACACTGAAGAGCAATTGGCTGATATCTTCACTAAGCCCTTGGATGAGAAAGGTTTTGCAAGTTGCAGTGTGAGCTAAATATCCTAGAATCCTCGAATGTCCTGTGAATGGACACACATCCTAACGCTTATGCATGTTGACGACTTAGATGTGCAACACACGAAGTAACGTATATCTTCAATTAATGAAGACTTACCTTCTAAGTGTGAATACATTAATGTGGAATTTGACTTTGGAGCGCCACAATAATTGTGCGCCGTGTCTGGGTCTAATATTTCCTATACGGTGGGTAACGCCACCACCAAATTCTTATTGAAGTGTTTCTCTTGGCGTTAAAATTGCAAAGTCTTCGAATTTGGATTGTCTTCAACATTATTTTATCTTCATGATTTATCTTCACAATGTTGATTTGGTTCATATATATATATATATATATATATATATATATATATATATATATATATATATATATATATTTGTGTTCTATCCTCTACAGCATTCAGTTATAGCTATGTCTTCACTCTTGAATCTTTTGATCTAAGTGAATGTGATCGGACCCTAACCTGTCTATGCTTCTACCTCAACTCTATCTGTCCAAATCATATGCATTCTATTGAAACCTGTCAATTGTCTCCACTGAGACCTTGTCAGCTGAAGTCAATCTGACAAACATTTAATCTATTTTTAATGTTGCATCCTTATTGCCTGAAAACCGGAGAAGCCGGAACGACCACCCGACAATCCAGGCGTGCGTGGGAGCATGGAACAACTTCCAATGTGTTGCATGTTTGCCACGTGTCCCTTAGATGTGAATCGCCAGGGGCACCTGAGTAATTGTGCCGTGCTGTCCCTTTCCTTATAAATACACATCACATCGCAGTCAAAATCTTTCTTCCACCTCTGCACCTCCACCTCGCTCAAAACCCTAGCGCCACCGCTAGTTGCCGCGACCTCACCGACGCCGTCCTCACGCTGGCCTCGGACCTCGTCTTCTCCGCCGCCACCGTAGGTGTCTTCCGTCACCAAGTTAGGGCACGGGAGATTGAACTGCTCGGCCTCCAACTCCGTTCTGTCTAGCAGTTCTTCATGTGGTAATTAAAACTTACTTTTTACTGTCTTTTTGATCTGATAGATTCATCCTTCTCTACCAAAAGTGGTTTCTATGCTTCCATAGTTGAATCTATCTTGTTCTGCATCTCATATTATGCCTAGTTTATTCACTTTGCTTCACTACAAGTTAGATTCCTCACTTGTACCTATTCTTGGATTCGTACAAATCTGGAACCAACTCACAACAAATAAGTGAATGTCTTCACGTTATGAGGTCAATGTCTTCAAACTGATTTATCTTCAAAATCTTCTGAGAATGCATATGACCTCTTCCCCTTCCCTCGCACCTCTAATGCTGTCACAGGTACATGTCCGTGGGAGAATCCCTTGGTTCCCATAGTTTGCATTCATTTGCAGAATTCTTACAGAGTCACATAAATTCTTCTGAAGCCAGTTCTTGTCTGACCAGCCGTTGGAAGCCTTTGCAAGTTCTGAAGCCATTCAGTTTAAGCTTCATGGCAACTGAAAAGTCAGCTAGAAAGGGCGGCAGACAGCGCCATGGGAATACATCCAAAGATTTGCCACCAGATCTGCATGAAATGTACAAGACAGACCCTGAAGAAACTTATGGTGAACGCAAAACTCGAATCCAATGGATTCGAAGATATTGGGCTGAAGAGTGGTACAAGTACAGATTTGTCACGACTAAGTATGCTGAGAATAATGCCATCAAGCAGCCCTGGGGAGATATATTATACAAAAATCTTCAACCCCAGTCTCTGTCTGAAGCTATTGATCAAGGCTTCTATCCGTGCATGGTTTGCGGACCACGGCGAGAGAATGTTGACCCATCTTCTCTGCTATGGTGTCGAGAAGACAATCTGTTCAAGCGCAACTTCAAGTTTGCCAAAGATTCTGCTGTGAAGAACAAGAAGGCATTTGGACTCAACTTCAACCCCGGTCCATCTGCTCCTCGGGATGATGGCACCCGTGAAGCCAATGAAAACAGAATCGGCCCCTTCTACAACCTCGAAGGCCTCATCCCTCACATTGCAGCCCAAGGTGCTAATGTGGATCACTCAGCTGATGACGCAGATTCTGATGAAGCGCCAGCTCCTCCTAAGCCATAGAAGCAGAAGAAAACAAAAGCTTCAAAACCTTCTGCTACACCAAAAGCTTCACGTGTGAAGCCATTGGCAACTGCCCCTCCTGCATCAAGTATGCAATCTGAAGACCTCTCTCGCATCTCCAAGAAGGCCGAGAAGTCTATGCAAAAGAAGAAGCCCATCCTGAGTTATGGTCAAGCACTAACCCTAGCTGCCGTTCTGAGGAACGAGAATGAAGCCATTGATCTGTCAAGTGACGATGATCTTGGTGAAGATGCTCTTGAGCTACTGATAAAGAGCAAACAAGAGGCAGAAATCTTCAACGATTTGCCCCTCTTTGATGTGGACATCCTCAACAACTTCATTGATGAATGGTTTGCCAACTCGGAACTCAGCATTGATGATCTTCAACTTCCCATTGGCATCAGTGTCACTTTCCACAGTGCCATTGCAAATGAGCTAGCTCTGGCTCAGAAGATAGTCGAGCTCAAGAACAAAATTGACTATGAAAAGGCTCAGTTCAAGAAGCACATGGCCAAGATCAATGTCACTGATGTTCAGAACTTCAAGAAGCTGCTGCACGCATGATTTCAAGGAAGCGTTTCATAAGAAACGTGAAGAGGCAAAAGGTTCAAGAGAGCGGATGAAACATCTCGCCGCAAAGTGTGTTCAGGCTCACAATCAAGCTGAAAAGCGCAAGGCCCTTGGGCGTCCAGGCATCGACCCCAAGATGGGTGCCAAAAGGAAGAAGCCTACTGTGACTCAAGCTGAGGCATCAAGACAAGAAGCACCTCGCATTGTCTTCCCTACCAGCATGACAGGCTCGAAGCCTAAGGTCCCCACAGTGGCTTACGAACTGAAGAAGACAAGGGCAGCCGAGGCTGAAGCCAGAAAATGAAAGAACAAGAATGCGTCTGATGATGCTCCACTGACCAAGAAGCGGAAGACAAAGTATTCGAAGAAGAATCGGGCTGCTCCTTCAGAGCCCCTTCTTGTCGAGCCCCTATCAGTTGCTCGTCCTGCATCCCCCCACCAAGAGCGTCAGTTAGTTGTTCACGAGCCTGCTTCCACAGAGGCTCCTGAAGCTGAAGAAATTCCAGCTTTTGACCCCACCGCAGCTGAAGACATTGGTCCCCAAGACAATGTAGTAGATGATGAAGTTCTTCCTCAGATCAAGCACCATATGGTATCATCGCCTATTCTCACGAACAGCGAAATCATCAACATATATTGGTCGTCCCTTATAACATCCCAAATTTTCAATTTGGCATGTTATACATAGGTCATCCATGCATATCATATTTTATTGCATTTTCGTTTGCAATCCTCGAAATCCTAAGCAACTCAAGGACCCTCGGAGAGAGTTGGGGATTTTCCGATTCTCATATTTGATTTTTATCAAATACTGAAGACGAGGATTTTTGGTTTTAATTATTTTTCTCTCCGGAAAATATTTCATTTTAAATAAATAAATGAGGGGAGATAATATGACTTCTGCAAAATAATTGAAATAACGGAGGAAAAATGTTAAAATAATCATTTTGTTTTTATTTGATTTATTTTGGAATTTTATTCACCCTAGAAAAAATTGCATGTTTTAAAAAATTGCATTTTAGGGGCCAAGAAAAGTTCATCCTGTTCTAAATGTTCCATTTAGACGGAGAAAACTTATTTTGGAATTTTTAGATTTTTATTTATATTTTTCTAGGAGTTTTCTTAGTCGGCGGAACGTTTAAAAAAGAGAACTCATACTCGATCGGGCCGAAGCCCAGCCGAGCCAGCCGCCCGCCTGCCGCCATCGCCTCCCCCGCCATCGCCTCCCGCCGTGCCGCCAGAGACTCGGAGAGTCCAGGTCGCCGCCTCCCGCCTCCCGACCCTCCCCAAGTCGGAGCCCTCCCAACCTATATAAGCCGCCGCTCCCTCTAGCGACCACCACGCCGCCTCGCCTCGCTTTGCCGAGCCGAGCCGAGCCGAGCCCCGCCGCCCCTCGCGCGCCTCGCCCGGAGCCGCCGCCGCCGCCGTGAGGTCGCCGCCGCCGCCTTCCCCGCCGAGCCCCGCCGGAGCCGCCCGCCTCGCCGGATGACCTCGCCGGAGGTAGCAACCCGCCGCCCGGTTTTTTTTTAAAAACCCCTTCGGTTTTTTTTAGAAAAACCCTAGTTCATTTTTTATATAGATCGGTTTTATTCTCCGGTTTATTTTTTTAGCGAGCGTTCGCTCGTTCGTTCGTTCTAACGAACGTGTTCGTCGTTTAGTTTCTGCTAACAAACGTTTGTTCGTTTAGCCGTTCGTCGTTTCTTTTTATCGAATTTATTCTGCGATTTTTCCGATCGCGATTTCTGATCCGATGTTTGAACTAGTATAACTTTTCGCTCGTTTATTGGAATCAGGCGATTCAAGCGCCTGGAGTTTCATCTCGAAACCCTCTTTCCGAATAGCCAACTCAAACAAGTTTTTGCCTCTGTAAAATTTGACTCTAGTTCAGATTGGTAAACGGATCTTGTTTCTTTCGCCGTTTGAGTTTCGTTGCTCCGTTTGGTTTGATTCTTCGTGTGAACCGGCGTTCTTAAGTTGAACTCTCCAGTCAACCCCTTTCAGTTGAAGTTTCGTTTGTGCTTCTTTGCTTGTTGCTTATGTATGTATTGTTTGTTTGCGATAGAATTCCCGGAGTGCGAAGCGTGTTACTACGAGTCTCTAGGATTCCCGGATCGTCAGCAAGGCAAGTAACACTTTGATCATATACTTTTCATACCCAGTTTTTTTGCATTAGTTTCAACCCTCAAACATTGCATGAGTAGGATTGATAACATGTGGGTATTGGGAAGTAGTTGCCGAGGTAGGAACCTATTGCTTTTATTCTTGTCAAACCCTTGGGAGTTACTTCTACGTGTTGCTTATATTGCTATGCTATGCTCGTAGACGTGGATTGGGTTTGAGAGTTATCCATGACAGATGTGAGATTGTTAATCAATGGTTAACTTAAGGTGGCAACTTTAATACACATCTGGGTGGATTGAGGCACCGGGGAACCCAAAGGTTGTCTGCTTTTATTTTGGAAATCCATGTGATCTTCCTATGGACCGCCACCCGTGCTCAAAGGGAACTGAGATTATTCATGCTAGAAACTTCCGTGTGCAGCCACAAGCTATTATGGGCTCTAGCATAGTTGAGTAAGTTATGTGAAGCTCTTGAAGAGGTAGATCAGCAGGTAGTGGGTTTTGTAGGTTTGGTATGGTCTACCCGGAGTAAAGGGTTAATGTTTCTGAAAGACTGTGTCTCGGTCATCCATTTCTCAAACACCATGCAGTGCGAGAAATCAACGGAGGCGATCGAGTCTTGTGGGGAAAAGTGCACAAACCTCTGCAGAGTGTACAATCTAATCATGGTTAGCCGTGTCCCCGGTTATGGACAATTCTGAGTATCTAGTACTTGAGTATTCACATGTATCTCATCACTCTAAATTAATATTGCTGGGATGTTAACTATTTTAATTGGGATTGAGTTGGGGTTATACCTTCTCAATGATGTTTCAACCACCATGATAGTTAAATTAAAATTTATTCCTTTGTTGTAGGGAAAAATTGGCTTTCCGCAGAACTGTAACCGTAGAGCTTTTCCACCAGCCAAATATGCATGTAGTGGTAGCATTATTCTGTTATTGCTCTATTGTGTTACATTGCCAGCATATTCCATGTGCTGACCCGTTCTCGGGCTGCAACGTATTATGTTGCAGACTTTTCAGACGATGAGTAAGGTTCGATAGGTCGTTGCCGTGCAGCTCAGCTATGCCGTTGGAGTTGATGGACTCACTTTACCTTCCAAGCCTTCCGCTGTTATCGTATTAGATGGCCTTAAGACATATTATTGTAATAAGTTCTCTTTTGATACATTCGATGTAATAAGTGTGTGATTGCTACTCTGTTATAAATCCTTCGAGTAATCGTGTGTGTCAAAGATTACTGATCCAGGGATGACACGGAAGCACAGAGACTTGACCATCTGAGGTCGGGTTGCTACAAGATGGTATCAGAGCACACGCTGAGTGTAGGACACGACCACTAAGATAAAAACCATAGGTCACTCTTCTCTACTCATTTATGACTCCTCTCCATTTTTCCACTCTTTAGGATGACGGAGATGAAGAACAAGTTTGCACAACCAGATGAAGACACACCTTTTGGACGCCACTTGAAGGAAGTCACTAGGTACTGAATATTGGAATACCAAGCTTCACCGGGACGCATAACGCCACTTTACCGTAAGAGGAGCTGGATGATTCAAGTACAAGTTCCAGGAAGGACGTTCTCGCCAACTTCCAAGCCCATAGAGTTTTCTTTTGAAGCACCCACCTGGAGCCTTGGCAAGAGTATGGAAGCTCACATTACCATGGGACGCATTGGAGAAGTCTACAACCGGGAGGTTAAAGACACCATATATCAAATATGTGGGCGCCGAGACGAGCAATGGGAAGTAATCAGCACCAAGAAGGATAGATCCATTGCAGCCTACATCCAGGAGCTAAACCAGCACATTCGACGTTAGGAGAACCAGATGTGCGCATACATGATGGAGATGTAGAAGGCGAAAACTAGGATCATCGAGCTGGAGGAAGAACTCAAGTTTACACGCGATGGATATGAGGAGGAAATCAAGACCCTCTTTGGAGAAGAATGACAACCTAGTCAAGAAGATTGGAGTCTTCATGGGAGGACCAGCACCGGAAGAAGAGGAAGAAGATCCCACTTGTCCGGACAACTACATCATCATCGACGACACCGACTCTGACCCAAGTGATGATGACTACAAAAATGAAGCTGGAGCAGACATCATGGAGTCTTCCACCGATCAAAATTTCTAGATGACCACCATATAATAGTAGTATTCCCCCATGTAATTAGTAGTAGTTGAGCACTATGCGATAGTCCTAGACCGTTATGTATGCCCTTGCTTGATTGATTGAATGAATGTGTGTGTTTGCCTCATATGCATATGGGTAGTGTTTCTCCCTAGATCTTTTTTCTATTCTGATCTCTTCCATCTAAAACCCTCAGATGCCTCCGAGACGTGACCCCGGTTTTGTTTTCCCACCAGAGCTCACCCAGTTGATCCAGCAGCAGAATGCCTTGATGCAATTGCTAGTTCGTAAACTGTGGCAACAACAACAACAACAATGCCAACAACAACCCGCCGCCAAAGGGACAACTTAACCTGCTTTCACGAGGCTACAACCGCCGGTGTTTTCCAGAGCACCGAGCCAATAGTTGCTGATAATTGGCTACGCCCGTATTGGAAGGAGTTAACCACCGCAGGATGCACGGATGCCGAAAGGGTGCACTTTGCCGCACATCAATTGGATGGACCAGGCCGCATGGTGGGAGAATTACACGGCTACTTTTCCTATAGCCAATGTCACTTGGGACCAGTTCCAACAAGCTTTTGACGGCCCATGTCTCAACCGGAGCCATGCAGATAAAGAAGCGTGAGTTTCGCAACTTACGCCCGGGGAACCGTGCATCAGGCCCAATACGTGAATGAGTTTAGCAAGTTATCACGCTATGTCCCCGATGATGTGGCCACGTATGCCGCCAAGGTGAGAAGTTTATGGAAGGGCTGAATGATGAGATGAGTATGCAGTTGATGCTGGCAACTTTCAACAACTACAATGAGTTGGTAGATAAGGCCCTAATGATTGAAGGAAAGCAACAACAGATTGAGAACCGTAAGAGGAAGTATGGACAAGGGAAGTATAACTCAGGAGCTCACGGAAGCCTCGCTAACCCCGAACTCGGGAGGACTTGTTCATAACCATGGAGGTCATAACCATCTTTGGAGGAGGATCGCATAATCAAAATGGTGCGAAGAACGGGAATGGGAATGGAGTCAACAATAATCAGAATCGCTCTAACCCAGCTACACCCGCCAAGAGGGACTTAAGCCAAGTTATTTGCTTCAAGTGCGGGAAGACAGGGCACTATGGCAATGACTGCCCTGAAGGAAAGAATGGAAACAGAAATGGAAGCGCTGGGAAGAAGCCCAATCCATTCAACAAAGGACAAGTGAACCACGTTAACGTGGAGGAAGTTGAAGAGTAGCCGGACGCGGTAATAGGTAAGTTTTTGGTTCACCATTTATCGCTATTGTTCTTTTTGATCGGTGCATCGCATTCATACATATCAAGGGATTTGTGGATAAGTTTAAGTTACCAACCCAAACCCTTAGGACCCCTCTTCTAGTGAGCTCGCTCGAGCAGAGTACATGGCTAGCGGATGGTGCACCCAGATACCCCTAATCATTGGCACGCATGTTTTTCCGTCTGACCTAATTATCTTGGAGTTGCAAGGATTGGATGTGATATTAGGTATGGACTGGATGTCAAAGTATGGAGGAAGTATTGACTGTGCTAGCAATTCAATTTATCTTACCACCCCGGAGGGAAAAAGGATTAAGTATGTATCTAGGAATGTGCCTAGGAGGAGCCAAGTGAATGCCCTCACGGGAGTTGTACAGGAGGAAGTACCTGTAGTAAAGGATTATCCGGATGTTTTCCGGAGGTGTTACTGGCATGCCGCCGGATCGAGACATCGAAGTTTACGATAGCGCTATTGCAGTGCAGGGCAATATCCAAGAGACCCTATCGATGCCCGCAAATGATCTGGAGGAAATTAAGAAGCGAGATCAAGGCGCTTATTGGAGAAAGGTTACATTCAGAGAAGTTCATCACCTTGGGGAGCGCCTGCATTTTTTGGTGGAGAAGAAGGATAAATCCCTGAGGATGATTGTTGATTATCGAGCTCTGAATGAAGTAACGATAAAGAACAAGTATCCCTTACCGATGATTAATGATCTGTTTGATCAGTTGCAAGGAGCTAAGGTGTTTTTGAAGATTGATCTACGATCAGGATACCATCAGTTGAAGATCCGAGAGAAGGATATACCAAAGACAGCATTTACCACACGGTATGGATTATATGAGTATACGGTCATGTCATTTGGACTGACTAACGCCCTGCCTATTTCATGAGTATGATGAACAAGGTGTTCATGGAGTATTTGGACAACTTTGTTGTGGTGTTTATTGATGATATTATGGTATACTCGAAGAACGAAGAGGAGCACGCGGAACACTTGCATTTGGTTCTCGAGAAACTCAGGGAACACCAGTTATACGCCAAATTCAGCAAGTGCGAGTTTTGGTTGAAGGAAGTTGGATTTCTTGGGCATGTTATATCAGGAGAGGGTATAGCAAGAGATCCCAAAGAAGGTTCGATCAACATCGAATGGTTGGCACCCACTTCACCGGCGAGATCCGCAGTTTCCTTGGGCTGGCAGGATATTATCGGAGATTCATTGAGAATTTTTCCAAGATTGCTAAGCCAATGACTGAATTGCTAAAGAAGGATACTAAGTTCAAATCGACAGAGGATTGCGAGGCAAGTTTTCAGGAGTTGAAGAAACGGTTGACTACAACCCCAAAGGTTGACATTGCGGATATACATAAGGAGTTTCAAGTGTATTGTGACGCCTCTCGCTTGGGACTCGGATGTGTTCTTATGCAGGACGGAAAAGTTGTTTCGTATGCCTCACGAGAACTGAAGCCACATGAGTTGAACTATGCCACGCATGATTTGGAGTTAGCAGCTGTAGTACATGCGTTGAAGACCTGGAGACATTATCTTATCGGAAACCGTTGCGATGTGTACACGGATCATAAGAGTTTGAAGTACATTTTCACACGAAGGAGTTAAACCTCGCATGAGAGGAGATGGCTGGAACTTATAAAGGATTACGATATGAAGCTACACTATCATCCAGAAAGGCCAACGTCGTAGCGCACGCTTTGAACCGAAAGAGTTATGCTAATATCCTTGAAAGCAAAGGATTGCCAAAGGAGTTAGTCATGGAGATCATGGAACTGATTGGAGATTGTTCCAAGAGGTTTTCTTGCAACAATGGAGGTTCAATGACGCTTGTTGAACAAGATTCGAGAAGCTCGTAAGGAGGACAAAGAGATTGCTGAGATAAGAGAGAAGATGGGCGAAGGAAAAGCCAAAGGTTTTCGCGAGGATGAGCATGATACCTTGTGGTTTGAGGACCAGATTTATGTGCCCAACAATTCGGAGATCGTGAAGTTAATACTTCAGAGGCCCATGACTCACCATACTCGATTCACCCGGAAACACCAAGATGTATTTGGACTTGATGGAACGTTTCTGGTGGACTGGTATGAAGAAGGATATTGCCGAGTATGTAGCCGTATGTGATGTATGTCAGAGAGTGAAGGCAGAGCATCAGAAGCCAGCAGGACTGTTACAGACTATGCCAATACCCGAATGGAAGTGGGACAAACTTGGCATGGACTTTATTACCGGATTACCCAGAACCAAGGCAGCATATGATTCAATATGGGTAGTTGTGGATCGTTTGACCAAAGTAGCCCATTTCATCCCAGTGAAAACAACCTATACAAGTGCAAAGTTGGCCAAGATATATATGACCAGGATCTTATGTTTGCATGGAGTTCCGAGGAGCATCGTATCAGATAGAGGAATGCAATTTACTTCAAAGTTTTGGCATCAGCTACACCAGACTTTGGGTACCAGATTGGAGTTCAGTACCGCGTTCCATCCACAGACGGATGGACAGACAGAGAGGGTCAATCAGATTCAAGAGGACATGTTGAGAGCCTGTGCGCTAAATTATGGATCTAGTTGGGATGACAATTTGCTGTACGCAGAGTTCTCATACAACAACAGCTACCAGGCCAGCTTGAAGATGGCACCGTTCGAAGCTCTGTATGGACGCAGATGTAGAACACCGTTGATGTGGGATGAGGTTGGAGACCGTCAGTTGTTTGGACCAGATTTGATCAAGGAATCAGAGGAGAAGGTTAAACTGATCGAGATGACTAAAGATTGCCTGGTCTAGACATAAGAGTTACGCAGATTCAAAACGCAAGGAAGTAACCTATGAAATTGGAGATGAGCCTATCTCATGAGTATCACCCTTGAGGGAGTGAAATGTTTTGGAGTAAAGGGAAAGTTAGCCCCAAGATTTGTAGGACCGTATCGTGTTTTGGAACGGATGGGAGAAGTTGCCTACAAGCTGGAGTTACGAAGGATTGTCGAGTTCACGATGTGTTTCACGTATCACAGTGAAGAAGTGCCACGCTGAGATGGCCGATATACCGTTGAATGATACTGATTGCCCTTTGGAGGCGATTCAAATGGATAGTAATCGACCTATTAGGAGAAGCCAATAAAGATTCTTGATTTCGACAGTCGAGTCACTCGCAACAAGTTTATCAAGTTTCGCAAAGTCCAGTGGAGCCACCATACCGAGGAGGAAGCCACCTGGGAGCGAGAAGAGGATATTCGCAAGGACCATCCGCACCTATTTTCTAGCCAACCCGAATCTCGAGGGCGAAATTCATCTTAAGGGGGTAGGTTTGTAACATCCCAAATTTTCAATTTGGCATGTTATACATAGGTCATCCATGCATATCATATTTTATTGCATTTTCGTTTGCAATCCTCGAAATCCTAAGCAAATCAAGGACCCTCGGAGAGAGTTGGGGATTTTCTGATTCTCATATTTGATTTTTATCAAATACTGAAGACGAGGATTTTTGGTTTTAATTATTTTTCTCTCCGGAAAATATTTCATTTTAAATAAATAAATGAGGGGAGATAATATGACTTCTCCAAAATAATTGAAATAACGGAGGAAAAATGTTAAAATCATCATTTGGTTTTTATTTGATTTATTTTGGAATTTTATTCGCCCTAGAAAAATTTGCATGTTTTAAAAAATTGCATTTTAGGGGCCAAGAAAAGTTCATCCTATTCTAAATATTCCATTTAGATGGAGAAAACTTATTTTGGAATTTTTAGATTTTTATTTATATTTTTCTAGGATTTTTCTTAGTCGGCGGAACGTTTAAAAAAAAAAGAGGACCCGCGCCCGATTGGGCAAGCCCAACCGAGCAAAGGCCGCCCGCCCGCGCCACCGCCTCCCCGCCAGGCCGCTGGACTCGGAGAGTCTGGGTCGCCGCCGCCTCCCGCCGCCCGACCCCCTCCCCAAGTCGGAGCCCCCCAACCTATATAAGCCACCCACCTCTAACCACCACCACCGCCGCCTCGCCTCGCCACGAAAGCAGAGCCGAGCCGAGCCCGCCGCACCTCGCGGCGCCTCGCCCGAGCCGCGCCGCCTTCCCATTGAGCCGCCGCCTCGCCGAGTCCTGCCGAGCCGCCCGCCTGGGACGACCTCACGGAGGTAGCCACCCGCCGGTTTTTTAAAACCCCTTCGGTTTTATTTAGAAAAACCCTAGTTCGTTTTTTATATAGATCGGTTTTATTATCCGGTTTATTTGTTTAGCGAGCGTTCGCTCGTTCATTCGTTCTAACGAACGTGTTCGTCATTTAGTTTCTACTAACGAACGTTTTTTCGTTTAGCCGTTCGTCGTTTTCTTTTTATCGGATTTATTCTGCGTTTTTCCGATCGCGATTTCTCATCCGATGTTCGAACTAGTATAACTTTTCGCTCGTTTATCGGAATCAGGCGATTCAAGCGCCTGGAGTTTCATCTCGAAACCCTCTTTCCGAATAGCCAACTCAAACAAGTTTTTGCCTCTGTAAAATTTGACCCTAGTTCAGATTAGTAAACGGATCTTGTTTCTTTCACCGTTTGAGTTTCGCTGTTCGCTTTGGTTTGATTCTTCTTGTGAACCGGAGTTCTTAAGTTGAACTCTCCGGTCAATCCCTTTCAGTTGAAGTTTCGTTTGTGCTTATTTGCTTGTTGCTTATGTATGTATTGTTTGTTTGCGATAGAATTCCCGGAGTGCGAAGCGTGTTACTACGAGTCTCTAGGATTCCCGGATCGTCAGTAAGGCAAGTAACATTTTGATCATATACTTTCCATACCCAGTTTTTATGCATTAGTTTCAACCCTCAAACATTGCATGAGTAGGATTGATAACATGTGGGTATTGGGAAGTAGTTGCTGAGGTAGGAACCTATTGCCCTGTTACTGTCAAACCCTTGGGAGTTACTTCTACGTGTTGCTTATATTGCTATGCTATGCTCGTAGATGTGGATTGGGTTTGATAGTTATCCATGACAGATGTGAGATTGTTAATCAATGGTTAACTTAAGGTGGCAACTTTAATACACATCTGGGTGGATTGAGGCACCTGGGGAACCCAGTGTTGTCTGTTTTATTTTTGGAAATCCATGTGATCTTCCTATGGACCGCCACCCAGGCTCAAAGGGAACTGAGATTATTCATGCTAGAAACTTCCGTGTGCAGCCACAAGCTATTATGGGCTCTAGCATAGTTGAGTAAGTTATGTGAAGCTCTTGAAGAGGTAGATCAGCAGGTAGTGGGTTTTGTAGGTTTGGTATGGTCTACCGGAGTAAAGAGTTAATGTTTACGAAAGACTATGTCTCGGTCATCCGCTTTCTCAAACACCATGCAAAGTGCGAGAAATCAACGGAGGCGATCGAGTCTTGTGGGGAAAAGTGCAAAACCTCCGCAGAGTGTACAATCTAATCATGGTTAGCCGTGTCCCGGTTATGGACAATTCGAGTATCTAGTACTTGAGTATTCACATGTATCTCATCACTCTAAATTAATATTGCTGGGATGTTAACTATTTTAATTGGGATTGAGTTGGGGTTATACCTTCTCAATGATGTTTCAACTACCATGATAGTTAAATTAAAATTTATTTCTTTGTTGTAGGGAAAAATTGGCTTTCCGCAAAATCAGAATCAGAGAGCTTTCCACCAGCCAAATATGCATGTAGTGGTAGCATTATTCTGTTATTGCTCTATTGTGTTACATTGCCAGCATATTCCATGTGCTGACCCGTTCTCGAGCTGCAACGTATTATGTTGCAGACTTTTCAGACGAGGAATAAGGTTCGATAGGTCATTGCCGTGCAGCTCAGCTATGCCGTTGGAGTGGATGGACTCACTTTACCTTCCAAGCCTTCCGCTGTTATCGTATTAGATGGCCTTAAGCCATATTATTGTAATAAGTTCTCTTTTGAGACATTCGATGTAATAAGTGTGTGATTGCTACTCTGTTATAAATCCTTCGAGTACTGTGTGTGTCAACATTACCGGTCCAGGGATGACACGGAAGCACAGAGACTTGACCATCTGAGGTCGGGTCGCTACATCCCTTGACGCCAATTGCTCAAGATGCATCATGGGCTGATCGCCCCCAACCAGAAACTCTAAGTCAAAGTTCACCAAGTACTCCCCCACCTCAAGTCACCAATTCGGTGCTTAATGATGATGATGACTATGTGGTCGATTCAACTCCTACTCCAAGAGCGACGCCTGCATTCCGTAGGCTTCGCAAAGGACCAAGGCCACAAGTTGCTGTGTCGAGCGATCCAGCAGGAGAAGTGCAACTCAACTCAATAGCACAAAAAGTGTTTCTTGGAGCCACTCCTACTGTGAATGTCTCTGAGTCTGAAGCCAAAGCTGCTGAAGACATACTGGCTGCATCAGCCGATGAAAATCAAGAACCCCGTTATCGTGGGTTTGTCACGGCAGATGTCCTCTTGCAAGGACTTAGTCGTGGAGCCATCGCAACTAGGAAGCTCAAAGGGGTTAATCGGGATAAAGGACACGAGAGGTTTATACTAGTTCGGCCCCTTACGGTGAAGGTAAGGCCTACGTCTAGTTGGGTTGGTATTGCTTGATGTTTCTGTAAGTGCATCTAGTGCCACCCCTAGTTGGTTTTGGAGTATTGACGACAAATGTGGTTGAGGGACTAATGTGTTTGTGAGAATTGCAGGATAACGCAGGTAGTGTCCCCCATTGATTCGGTTTACCTACCGGAGATGACCCCTAGAAATGTATTAAGACATTGACGACAATGGTGGCATGTGAAGATATTCACATTGAAGACTATGACATGAGAAGACATTGAGTGAAGACTATGGAGCGCGAAGATCGTGGTCGCTTCGTTGTTTCCTTTTCTTCTTTGTTGAGTCATAGGAACCACCGCATCGTTAAGTGGGGTCCAAGTGATCAAAGTCGTAATGATCAAGTGATTCTCAACCCAAATCCTATGTCTTCGAAAGCAAAGACAATGAGAGCAAAACTTATCCAGAGCTGGATGAGTCAGCTTTGCTTGTAGCCCAAGTAAAGTTGCCGTGTGTGTTTGAAATCTGACCGTTGGAACACGTGTCAGTTCCTTAGTGACCCAGGGTCATTTCGGACATATCAGGTCGGGTTGCCTAGTGTCTATAAATAGCCCACCCCCTACACCATAAATTGGTGGCTGCTCAGAGTTAGTACACGGCTTTTGTCGTTTGAGAGCAACCACCTCGAAGCCTTTGAGAGAGAGAAATCCTTGCAAGGACAAAGCCCAAACACCCAGAGCCAAAGAGTGTTAGGCATCACTGAAGTCTTTCTGTCTGTGTGACCTGAAGACTTATTACAGTTGAGGACTGTGAATCCTCCAGCCGGTTAGGCGCCGCGCTCGAGCATCCAAGAGTCATTGTGGATTGCCGTGAACGCAGCCTCAGTGAAGGTTCGGAAGTCTACCTTGAAGACTTACCAGAGTGATTGGGCGAGGACTGTGTGTCCTTAGCTCAAGGGGAATAAGGTGAAGACGCAGTCTTCTGAGTTGAATCTCAGCCTCCCTAAACAGATGTACAGTTGTCACAGCAACTGGAACTGGTCCAACAAATCATGTGTCTTCAATAAGTGACTGGTTCTATCTTCTCCCTCTCCTTACTTAGAGTTTGTCTTCGTGAAGTCATTGCCTATTTGTCATACCTGTCTGACCTCATTGCTTGACTACTTTTGTTGATTGGCTCCTCACTATCTTCCATCTTGATCCTTACTACCAAGCTGCTATTAGTCTTGTACTTTCACGTTATTGCATACTTGACTATGGTTTTCTTGTTGTAGTTTATCTTCCGCTGCATATCAATTAGGTTATTTCTATTGTTTGTCTTTGAAACATCCATGTTTTGAAGACTTTCCTAAAAATCGCCTATTCACCCCCCCTCTAGTCGATAACTAGCACTTTCAATTGGTATCAGAGCAAGGTACTCCCTTGTTCTGTGTGATTTGGTTTAACCACCTGGAGTTTTAGCTATTTCGACTGCAGGGATAATCAAAGCCTCCGCTGCTTGCCCCGTGTTCGATGGAACTGAATATCCCTACTGGAAGAATAAGATGCGCATGCATCTTGAAGCCATTGATGTCGATCTCTGGTATGTCGTCAAGAACGGGCGTTCCCAAAATCGGTGAAGGTGTCACCCCGCTGATGTCAAGAAGTTCATTCAACTGGACTCTACTGCAAAGAACATCATCTGTGGTCATCTGACCAAAGGACAAGATGGCCGTGTGAGTGCTCGAAACGCCGAAGCTAGTCTCGGGACTGGCTATCCAAGGTCAACGAAGGCGTCTCAACCCGTAGAGATCAAAGGATCGTTGTTCTTCGCAACCTCTTCAACCGCTTCAAGAGAAACGACAATGAAAATGTCCAGCTCATGTTTGATCGCCTAATCGACATCACAAATGAGCTTCATGCTCTCGGCGCCACCGAGATCACCAAGCATGAAATCTTCAAGACACTACCGAGATCACTTGACAGCTCTTTTGACACCCTTGCCCTCATGATACAAGAACGCATACGACTTCAAGACACTTGATCCATCTCGATATACTTGAGGGCTCAACACACATGAGTTCCAAATTTTCTTGGAAAAGAGATATCTATGGTCCCAACTATGGTCGAACTCGCGCTTTGAAGGCAAAAGTTGTTTCCTCATCTCAAGAAGAATCGATCATGCGGTTACGATGATCCACGAAGACATTGGAAAGGAACTTGCTATGCTTGTGAAGAAGTTCCAAGTTCACTAGGAAGAAAGGCTTGAGAAAGTCTTCACGATCCAGCTCAAGAAATGATGAAGCTTCCACTCATGACTACAAGAAGAGAACCTGTCACAAGTGCAAGAAAACTGGACACTATATCTCTGAGTGTCCATAGTGGGACAATGAGAAGAAGAAGAAGAGCAAGGAATATGATTCTGATTACAAGAAGAAGAAGAAATCTTCAAAGTCTTCTTCCAAGTCCTCATCAAAGTCTTCATCTCATAAGAAGAGCTCATCTGGCAAGGCTCATGCTTTTGTTGGCAAGGAAATGGATTCAGAGGAGGAGTCTGCTTCTGAGGAGGCGGAGGTGGAGTCTGAAGTGGAATCTGACACTGGCATTGCAAGTCTGGCTTTAGCCACAACCTATGTTGCCAAGTCCATCTTCAACATCAAGACAATGACTTCCACACCAACGTCAAGTCGATGACAAGGACGACCCTACTCCCGCCTACTGCTTCATGGCACGTGGTGCCAAGGTAAAATCACGTGATGCTTACTTTCAAATGTCAAATGAAGATGACTCTGATTGTGAATCCAAACCCAGCTACAAAACACTTGCTAAAATTGCAACCGAACAACAAAGAGCTATGGAACATACTCAAAAACTGTTAGACAAAAGCGATGACCTGTTGGACGCAGAAATGACACGCTCACAGTCCTTAGTTGAAGACATTAAAAATCTTCATGCTAAGTACCAAGAACTTGAAAGTCATCATGAAACGCTCTCAACTACTCATGAAAAGCTCTCCTATGATTATCTTCAAAGGAAGCAAGAGCTTGAGAAATTGAGAGCGGCTCATGAAGATCTTCAAAAAGAGAATGAGTCACTTCGCTACCAATGTATCAGTTCCGGCCAGATGGATTTGAACCACCATGTCTAAAATGTCTTGAGCATGATATCACTACCTCTGTTGCTGAATGTTCAATCGCTGCCATCGTTGCATTGTCTTCAACTACTAATGTGGTAACTAACCCCTCTGCGGAGGATACCACTACTATTGCTGATGAAAATGCTAGGTTGAAGACATTGCTTGAAACAAGGATGTATAAAAGTCTGAAAGGGCATCAGACACTTTGCGATGTCCTCAAAAGCAGATTCTCGAACCGAAACCCTAGGAAAGAGGGTGTTGGGTTCGAGAGGAAAATGAATGTTGATGGTTCCTACTGGAAGCCTGAGCAGTATCCCAAAACCACTTGGGTTGCTGCAAAGGGACCTTCTGTGGATCCATCCACCTTATCTGGCTTTACCTGTGCTAACCCCGTTATCATTGATGAATCCTTTGATGCAAACTATAAGCTGTTCAAGAATCAGAATGGTGAAGTGTTTGCCAGGTATATTGGTACTAACTGCAGGAATGGACCACCTATGAAGAAGATCTGGGTTCCCAAAAGCTGTCTTGAGAATCTTCCAGTGAATGTCATCATGATACCACCTGGGATGAAGACAAACCCCAGACCTAAGGCGTCATATGGTCCAAAGGCTTCATACAGACAGAGGACTCACCTGAGTCACCCTAACGCCAATGTTTTGCAGGGAAATCGTACTCAAATTTATGAATATGAGCGTGTGTCTTCAAACCGCTATGTTCATAGAACTAAGAACTCTTCTGCTTATTCATATGAGTATCATTCATCTCCTGCAAGGCTATTTGCTAGGGCTCCAAAGTCAAGTTCTCAGATGCTGCACTTAGACTCATTGCTTCTAAGCCACCCTGAAGATGTGGGTGGTTAAGAAGAATTAACTCTCTTTTGCAGGAAAGGGTCTCCAGCCGAAAATCAAAGGCGTCTGATGCTATTGCCGGGGACCTAAAACATCTTGTAGGACGCAAGATCAAATTCCCAAATGGTCTCACTATGTATTTTGTTCCTGAATCGTTTGCCATTTATCCTATCTGTCTTAATCTTGATCTGAGCTTCAATAATCCTCTTGTACATCAAATGTTTATGCTTCGCAGTACTCTTGGTGAATCCTATCCCCCTAACTGTACTGTAGGGTATAACACATCATGCTTCAGAATGGATTATGGACAGCGGATGCACTAATCATATGACTGGTGATCGAAGTCTTCTCATGGACTCAACCTTACGTCCATCAGACAAGAGTCACATCACATTTGCTGACACTGGTAAAAGCAAGGTATTGGGTCTAGGTAGAGTTGCAATCTCAAAGGATCAACACATGGGTAAAGTGATGCTTGTTTAATCCCTTGGTTTCAACTTGATGTCGCCTCAATGCTTTGTGACTTGAACATGATTGTGATATTCGGAAAATATCGTTGCCTTGTACTAATGGAATCGGACAAGTCTCTAGTCTTTGAAGGGTATAGGAAAGATGATCTATACATGGTAGATTTCTCAGCAGGTCCACAGCTTGCCGTATGTCTTCTTGCAAAAGCTTCAGAATGTTGGCTCTGGCATCGGAGGCTGGGGCATGCTAGCATGAGTAACTTACACACACTCGCCAAGAAGAAGCATGTCATAGGCATCGAAGGTGTCAAGTTCAAGAAGGATCATTTGTGTGGTGCCTGCGAAGCTGGAAAGATGACTAGGGCAAAGCACCCTCGAAGACAATCATGACGACATCTCAACCCTTCGAGCTGTTACACATGGATTTGTTTGGCCCTACTCACTACTCTACCCTCACAACAACTGCTTGTCTCTATGGCTTCGCCATTGTTGATGACTACTCAAGATACACATGGGTGCACATAATTCTCTACAAGACTGAAGTGCAAGATGTCTTGAGACGCTTCACCAATCGAGCAATGAACAATTATGGCGCCAAGATCAAGCATATCGAAGTGACAACGGCACCGAATTCAAGAACACCGGACTTGATCTTTATCTCGATACAATGGGAATCACTCATGAGTTCTCTGCTCCATACACACCTCAAAGAAATGGCATCGTGGAGCGCAAGAACAGAACCCTCATTGAGATGGCTCGAACAATGCTCGACGAGTACAAGACACCAAGAAAGTTACGGCTCAAGCTATTGATACGTAATGTCACGTCATCAACCGTGTTTATGTCCATAAGCTTCGAACAAAACATCCTATGAGCTCCTAATCGCAAGAAGCCAAATGTCAGCTACTTCAGAGTATTTGGGGCTAAGTGCTGGATCAAGGATCCCCATCACAAGTCAAAATTTGAACCCAAGGCTCATGAAGGCTTCATGCTCGGTTACGGAAAGGACTCACACCCCTACAGAGTCTTCAACCTCTATTACTACAAAATCATCGAAACTGTGGACGTGCGATTTGATGAAACCAATGGTTCACAAAGAGAGCTGCTGCCAAGTACACTAGACGAAGCTCCGCCCAGCGAATCTATCAAGCTGATGGGAACTGGTGAAATCATGCCTTCTGAAGCACATCCTGAAGAGGAACTTATCATTTCTGCACCTAACCAACCAGAAGACAATGCTCAGCCTGAAGACAATCCTCCCAATGATGACAATGATCAGCATGAGCAAAGTCTTCGTCCAGTTCATCCTCGAGTTGCAAATGAAGTACAGATTGAGAAGATAATCGATAGCATCAATGCACCTGGTCTGCTTACTCGCTCAAGAGCAACACAGCTAGCAAATTTCTGTGGGCACTTTTCTTTTGTGTCAATATCAGAACCCAAGAAAGTTGCTGAAGCCTTTATGGAACCAGAATGGATACAAGCTATGCAAGAAGAACTTCAACAGTTCAAGCTGAACAATGTTTGGGAACTTGTCAAGCATCCTGACCCTCGCAAGCATAACATTATTGGCACCAAATGGATATATCGAAACAAGCAAGATGAGCATGGTCAAGTCGTCAGAAACAAAGCACGTCTTGTGGCTCAAGGATATACTCAAGTTGAAGGAATTGACTTCGATGAAACATTTTCTCCTGTAGCTAGGCTTGAAGCTATTCGCATACTACTAGCCTATGCTAACCACCACAACATCTTGCTATATCAAATGGATGTGAAGAGTGCATTTCTCAATGGCAAGATTGAAGAAGAAGTATATGTCGCTCAACCACCTGGCTTTGAAGATCCAAAACATCCTGATATGGTGTACAAGCTAAATAAAGCACTGTATGGCCTCAAACAAGCTCCTCGCGCCTGATATGATACGATCAAAGACTTCCTGAAGAGCAAAGGCTTCAAACCTAGATCCCTTTATCCCACACTCTTCACGAAGACATATGATGGTGAACTGTTTGTATGCCAAATATATGTGGATGACATTATCTTCGGCTGCACCAACCAGAAGTATAGTGATGAATTTGGATACATGATGCAAGAACAATATCGATGTCCATGATGGGAGAGCTCAAGTTCTTCCTTGGTCTTCAAATTCACAAGAAGGAATGGCATCTTTATATCTCAAGAAAAATACCTCCAAGATTGTCTCAAGAAGGTTGGAATGCAAGATTGCAAAGGATACACGACGCCAATGCCACCAAACACCATCCGGGTCCCGACGACAATGGTAAAGAGTTCGATCAAAAGGTATACCGCTCCATGATTGGTTCCTTACTTTACCTATGTGCATCTAGGCCAGATATTATGCTTAGTGTTTGCATGTGTGCTCGATTCCAAGCGGCACCAAAGGAATCGCATCACTTAGGCTGTGAAGCGAATTCTTCGATATTTGGCTCACACCCCAACACTCGGATTATGGTATCCAAAGGGCTCAAAATTTGATTTGGTTGGATTTTCGGATGTTGATTATGCTGGTGACAAGGTGGATCGCAAGTCTACATCAGGCACATGTCACTTTCTGGGACGATCACTCGTCTGTTGGTCTTCAAAGAAGCGTAACTGTATCACTCTCAACTGCTGAATCTAAATACATTGCTTTGGATCTTCTTGCTGTGCTCAGCTTCTATGGATGAAGCAAACTCTCAAGGACTATGGCATCAATCTGAAACAAGTACCTCTCTTCTGCCACAACGAAAGCGCCATCAAGATTGCCAACAATCCAGTCTAGCACTCGAAGACAAAGCACATTTAAATTCGTCATCATTTTCTCAGGGATCATGTCATGAAGAAAGATATTGACATAATTCACGTCAACACTGAAGAGCAATTGGAAGATATCTTCACAAAGCCCTTGGATGAGAAAAGGTTTTGCAAGTTACGGTGTGAGCTAAATATCTTGGAATCCTCAAATGTATTGTGATCAAGCACACATCCTAACACTTATGCATGTTGATGACTTAGATGTGCAACACACAAAGTAAAGTATATCTTCAATCAATGAAGACTTACATTCTGAGTGTGAATACATTAACGTGGAATTTGACTTCGGAGCGCCACGATAATTGTGCGCCGTGTCTGGGTCTAATACTTCCTATACGGTGGGTAACGCCACCACCAAATTTCTCTGTTTGAAGTGTTTTCACTCATGGCGTTATTTCTGCAATATCTTCGCATTTGATTTGTCTTCAACTTCAACCTATCTTCATGATTTTCTTCACTATGTTGATTTGGTTGTCAGTTCGATATATATATACATATATATATATATATATATATATATATATATATATATAGTTATGTCCTCTACAGCATTCACTTATAGCTATGTCTTCCAAGTTGAATCTTTTGAACTAAGTGAATGTGATCGGACCCTAATCTCTCTATGCTTTCTATCTCAAACTCTATCTGCCCAAATCATATGCATTCTATTGAAACTGTCGAATGTCTTCTCTGTGTCCTTGTCGCCAGAAGACACAGAGACAAACTTTAAGTCTGTTTTAAATGATTCATCCTTAATGTTGAAATCCGAGAAGCCGAACGACCATCCGACAAACCTGCGGGCGTGGGAACGATGGGACAACTCGTGAGTATGTTGCATCCTTGCCATGTGCCCCTCAGATGTGAACCGCCAGGCACTCACAGAATTGCACTGTGTCGCACACCTCCTTATAAATACATGTCCCCTGCGGTAAAGAAAACCTTCTTCCACCTCTCCACCTTGTCAAAACCCTAGCGCCACCGCTAGCTCTCGACAACGCCGGCGACGAAGCGCTTAGTTGCCGCGACTTCTCCGACGCCGTCCTCATGCCGGCCGCGAACATCGTCCTCTCCGCCGCCGCCTTAGGTGTCCTCCGTTGCCAAGTTAGGGCACGGTGGATTGAACTGCTCGGTCTCCTTTTCTTCCCGTCTAGCAGTTCTTCGACTGGTAAATATAACTCTATTTTTACCATCTTTTTGATCCTCAAAGATTCATCCTTCTTACCAAAATTGGTTTCTGCCTATACAATGTTAGATCTATTCTTTCTGCATCTCATACTGCCTAGTATATTCACTTAAGCTTCACAACTAGTTAGATTCCTCACTTGTACTTATTCACGGATTCGTACAAATCTGGAACCAACTCTCAGCGTATAAGTGAATGTCTTCGCATCATGAGGTCAATGTCTTCAAACTGATTTATCTTCAAAATCTTCTGAGAATGCATATGACCTCTTCCCCTTCCCTCGCATCTCTAATGCTGTCACAGGTACATGTCCGTGGGAGAATCCCTTGGTTCTCATAGTCTGCATTCGTTTGCAGAATTCTTACAGCATCAACTTAACTCTCCCGAAGCCAGTTCCTGTTTGTCCAGCAAACGCAAGCCCTTGAAGCCTCTGAACGTATTGAAGCCATTCAGTTTGAAGTTCATGGCTGCAGATAAATCAGTTAGGAAGGGCGGCAGACAGCGTCGTGGGGGAACCTCAAAAGATCTGCCTGATGACCTCGCAGAGCTTTACAAGACAGATCCCGAAGAGAATTACAATCAGCGCAAGACGCGAATCCAATGGATTCGTCGATATTGGGCTGAACAATGGTTCAAGTACAAGTTCGTGACCCAGGAATACGCCGAGAAGAATGCTATCAAAAGCCCTTGGGGTGATATTCTCTTTCGAGGCCTTCCACCCAAGAACAGGGCTGAAGCTATTGCACAGGGTTTCTATCCTTGTATGGTCCGTGGACCTCAGCCTGAGAATGCCGACCCAACGTCATTGCTCTGGTGTTGTGACGATAATCTCTTCAAGCGCAACTTCCAAAGACGCAAAGGCTTCGCCAAGGAAAACAAGAAGTCATTGGGACTAGACTTCAACCTCGGTCCTCTCGCTTCCCCGTACGACGGCTCACGTGATGCTGAACCCAATGTCATCGGTCCCTTCTACAACCTTGATGGCCTCATCACTCACATTGCGGTCCAAGGTGCACAAGTGGATCACTCTAATGACGATGCTGACTCCGATGAAGCCCCAGCTCCTGATCCTGCTCCTGCTCCAAAGCCGCAGAAGCAAAAGAAAGTCAAGGCTTCAAAGTCAGCTGCTCCTCCAAAAGCTTCACGTGTGAAGCCACTGGCTACTGCACCTCCTGAAGCCAGTGTGCAGTCTGAAGATCAATCCCGTATCTCCAAGAAGACGGAGAAGAAAAAGAAAATTGTCAAGAATACTTATCTGACACTAACTCCTGCTGCCATTCTGCGTGAAGAGCACATTGATCTGTCCAGCGATGAAGATCTTGCAGATGAAGCACTTGAGCAACTAATCAAGAGCAAGGAAGAAGTAGAAATTTTCAACAATTTGCCTCTCTTTGATGTGGCAATCATCCATCACTTCATTGATGAGTGGTTTGACACCCCAAACATCAGCTTTGAAGATCTGCAACTTCCCATCGCCTCGGTGTCTCTTTCAATGGCGCCATTGCTTCTGAGCTAGCTCTTGCTCAGCGCATTGTTGAACTGAAGCATAAGATTGACTATGAGAAGGATCAGTTCAAGAAGCATATGGCTGCGCTCAGCGTGCAAGATGTCAAAGACTTCAAGATCATGCTGCACGAGCTCAAAGAAGCCTTTCTCAAGAAGCGTGAAGAAGCCAGAGGCTCTTGTGAGCGCATGAAGAGTCTGGCTGACAAGTGTGTGCTGGCCTACAATGAGGCTGAGAAGCGCAAGGCTCTTGGCCGTCCTGGCATTGACCCCAGAATGGCTGCAAAGAAAAAGAAGCCTTCAACTGACCAAGCTGCACCTTCAAGGCAGTAAGAACCCCGCATAGTCTTACCAAGCAGCATGACTGGCTCGAAGCCAAAGGTCAGGTCAACCGCTTCTGAACAGAAAAAGACGAGGGCTGCTGAGGCTGAAGCCAGAAAAAGGAAAAATCCTGAAGCCTCACGATGGTGCTCCCTCCAAGAAGAAACTCAAAAGCAAGAAGAATCGGGCTGCTCCCACAGAGCCCTTGGTTGTTGAACCTATTTCTGTGATTCGCCCTGCATCTGAAATCCAAGAACGACGGATGATAGTTCATGAGCCTGCTTCCATAGAGGCTCATGAAGCTGAAGACATTCCAGCAGTTGATCCCATCGCTGCTGAAGACATTGGTCATCATGACAATGTTGAAGATGATGAAGTTCTTCCTCAGATCGAACCAAACCCGGTATCATCGCCTGTTCTCACGAACAGCGAACTCATCAGCATTGGTCGTCCTCTGACGCCAATTGCTCAGGATGCATCATGGGCTGATCACCCACAACCAGTAGACTCCCCTAGTAATCCCCAACAACAAGTCACTCCCCAACAACAACAACAAGAAGAAGAGGAAGACTTTGAGGCCCATCCAACTCCATCTCCAAAGGCGTCGCCGGCATTACGCAGGCTTCGCAAAGGTCAAAGGCCTCAAGTACCTCTCTCTCGGCGTTCGGAAGGAGAAGTGCACCACCAACCTATTGCACGTCAAGTGTTTTCGAAGCCACTCCAACTGTGGAATGTCTCCGAGTCCAAGTCAAAGTCATTGAAGACAATCCGCTGCATCACCGAAGACACCCAAGAAGAAGAAGAACGTGTCCCTACACCCCCTGTTATTGAAGAAGTTATTCCTGATATCAACGTGCCAGTGCCCGACCCTCCAGCTCCTCAAGTGGAGGTTGAAAACATTGAGGCTGCCACCTCCAACACAAATGAAGCCAATGACATAGTCATGGCTGAAGCAAATGTGGAGCCTGCACCAAATGTGCCTGAAGCCAATGAGGCAACTGCTCCTGAAGCATCTGCTGAGCCTGAATCCTCAGGTGTTGCCACTGCTCCAGTTCCGCCATCAAGGCCCTACACAATTGAGCAAGCATACAACTATGGTCAACTAGTCACAGTAAGATGGCCTGTTCTGGTCCCTTCGCCTCATGCCTCTGGTCCTCAGTTCTACTATCATATTGCGCATAGGCCTCAGGTCCAGAAGCCAAAGCCAAGACTGCCAAGGTTCCCAGGCACTGCCACCTCTACAGGGTATTTCAATGCAAATGGCTTCAAAGCCCACAACACTTTCTTTGACAGAGCAAAGAACCCCTACACAAGGCCAATGATACCATCTGACCGTTTCTGGAGCTATCATCAACGAAGCTATTACTCCTGCGTTCTGTATGATCAAGGGCGCATTTTCCCTCATATGCGCCTCGACAGAAGCCATTCTTTGGGTGACACCTGCTTAGAAGAAGCACTTGATTGCTTTCGTGATGCTGGTCTGCTAGGCTTTGTGACAGACAAACAACATTGGAATGAAAAACTTATGCTTCAATTCTATGTTACCCTCCACATCCGTGGCTACTACAGAGATACAAAGACATGGGTTCTGGAGTGGATGACAGGAAATGTTCGTCATGAAGCCAAAGCTCTTGACGTCAGTGAGCTCACAGGCCTACCCACTCCCGGAGAGCTGTTTGAACCTGGTTGTCAACTCCACCGCGATGCACTGGAGAGCATCTTTCATAAGCCAGAGCCCAACATGAGTCAGATGTTGAGCATGATGAAGCCTCTGCCACATGACGCTGAATACCCTCAAGAATTCTTTGTTGATGACCTTGAGTATCTGCCTCGTACAATATATCACATCATCAAGCGAGCTCTATGGCCTATCAAAGGGCATTCATCATCTGTAAAACTTGAAGGAGCCATGAAGACATTGGTATTTTACATCCTCAATGGCATCAGCTTCAATACGCAAGAATTCTTCATCCGGCAATTGGCTGCGTCTGGATCTGATCTTTTTAGTCTGAAATTTTATGCTCCATGGGTCATGCGCCTCATCAAGATGCACTCTGCTATTAACTATCAGCCTTCTGCTCGCAATCATCTGATCTTTCTACCAGAGGTTGATATGTCAGTTGAAGTCATATACCCTGAGCCTGCCAAAACGCCACTTTGTCTTCAGAATGCAGATCACCATAGCTTCTCTCAAATCATGGAAGGCGTCCAAGCAAAGAATCGTGTCTATCCTCCGGTTGGGAACACACGTACGCCTCACCGGCGCAGATGAAGCTACCGAGAGCACAATTGGCCAAAGACCTGTGAAGCGCCTCGCATCCTCAATGATCGAGAACTTCTTGTCGTGACCGCATCGTAAACAAGATAAGCATCACTTCCGCTCAAGCGACAAATGCAAAGCCTCTTGGTGGACGTCAATCGCATTCGAAACCTTGCCACCAAGAATGCTTTTGTCACTCACGAGACCTATCGGCGATCATGGAAGAGTTTGACCCTGCTCAGTGCTGAAGCAGATCTTCAAGACGATGGCTTCACTAAACGCTTCAAGTTTGACTCCACTCCTCCACGGAATGCAGTCCTACGACGAACTCCATCACTTGAAGACTCTGACTATTCTTCCTCCGCAGCAACTGTCAATGCCAGAGTGATCAATGATGAAGATGATGCTACTTCACCGCCCCCTACTTCTGTTCGCATCGACACTGCACCAAGTTCATCTGCGCCGCCCAACAACAACGACAACCCTGCTGCATCATCTACTTCTGAAGAGGACGAGTAGACGCTCTATGTCTTCAAACCTTTTTGGTACCATCGACAAAAAGGGGAGAAGCATATGAGTTTGATAGTCTTCAAGCGGGTTCATAAGGGCGGTTGCATAATATTTTGCCTAGTGTTTACAACTCTCGCTTTTGATACATTTTGTTCTTTGAGTTGTAACACTTAAACTTCGATGGTCGTCTGCTACTTATTTGCTTTATTGTGGTGCGATGATAAATTCCGCATGTGCGATGATAACTGCCGCACTTAGATCATTCTGCAGACGTCCATTTTTCATTATGCATGTCATTCTCTTAGTTATATCATTTCATGCATGATGAATTATCTTCATAAGTTGAAGAAAATCTCCACAAGTACAACCTGCCATGTGCATTTGCATTCCAAAAGCAAACTACTTATATGCACATCTTCAGGGGGAGCCTTTGCCACTTATGAAGACAATTCCCTATCCTTTACAATTTCACATACTTTATCCCGTTGAAAACTTCAACCAGTTTGTCATCAATCACCAAAAGGGGAGATTGTAAGTGCATCTAGTGCCACCCCTAATTGGTTTTGGAGTATTGACGACAAATGTGGTTGAGGGACTAATGTGTTTGTGAGAATTGCAGGATAACGCAGTAGTGTCCCCATTGATTCGGTTTACCTACCAGAGATGACCCCTAAAAATGTATGAAGACATTGACGACAATGGTGGCATGTGAAGATATTCATATTGAAGACTATGACATGAGAAGACATTGAGTGAAGACTATGGAGCGCGAAGACTGTGTCGTTTCGTTGTTTCCTTTTCTTCTTTGTTGAGTCATAGGAACCACCGTACTGTTAAGTGGGGTCCAAGTGATCAAAGTCAAAATGACTGAAGTGATGCTCAACCCAAATCCTATGTCTTCGAGCGAAGACAATGAGAGCAAAACTTATCCAGAGCTGGATGAGTCAGCTTTGCTTGTAGCCCAAGTAAAGTTGCCGTGTGTGTTTGAAATCTGACCGTTGGAACACGTGTCAGTTCCTTAGTGACCCAGGGTCATTTCGGTCATATCAGGTTGGGTTGCCTAGTGGCTATAAATAGCCCACCCCTACACCATAAATTGGTGGCTGCTCAGTGTTAGTACACGGCTTTTGTCATTTGAGAGTAACCGACCTCGAAGCCTTTGAGAGAGAGAAATCCTTGCGAGGACAAAGCCCAAACACCCAGAGCCAAAGAGTGTTAGGCATCACTGAAGTATTTTTGTCTGTGTGACCTGAAGACTTATTACACTTGAGGACTGTGAATCCTCCAGCCGGTTAGGCGTCGCGTTCTGAGCATCCAAGAGTCATTGTGGATTGCCGGTGAACGCAGTCTGTGAAGGTTCGGAAGTCTACCTTGAAGACTTACCAGAGTGATTGGGCGAGGACTGTGTGTCCTTAGTTCAAGGGGAATAAGGTGAAGACGCGGTCTTCTCGAGTTGAATCTCAGCCTCCCTAACCAGGATGTACAGTTGTCACAAAGAATCGAACTGGTCCAACAAATCATGTGTCTTCAACAAGTGATCGGTTCTATCTTCTCCCTCTCCTTACTTAGAGTTTGTCTTCGTGAAGTCATTGCCTATTTGTCATACCTGTCGACTTCATTGCTTGACTACGTTTGTTGATTGGCTTCTCACTATCTTCCATCTTGATCCTTACTACCAAGCTGCTATTAGTCTTGTACTTTCACGTTATTGCATACTTGACTATGGTTTGCTTGTTGTAGTTTATCTTCCGCTGCATATCAATTAGTATTGTTTGTCTTCAAAACATCCATGTTTTGAAGACTTTCCTAAAAATTGCCTATTCACCCCCCCTCTAGTCGATAACTAGCACTTTCAGTTTCGATGACCAGGGAGCGAGATACGCTATGCCCGGCTCTTGATGAGTTGTTTCTTGCCCTAAGCCGCCAGCGGGTCACCCCCTTATATACACGGGTGGACGCCTGCTGCCCTCTGAGTCCCGGCCGGCTCATAAATGTTGTCCGGCTCGGTGACGATTAATTCTACCTTATGATACAAGTCATGTCATTATGGCGGTTTATCACCATGGGCCTTAAGCTGCCCTCAGGGCCTCAGCCCCTTTATCGAACCACCATCTTCATGCTTGGCCTTGGGCTTCTTTTTGACGAGTCTTCTTTGCGTAACCCGGCCCCTCCTGGGCGGCTTACACAAATAGTTATATCCCCAACATTAGGCCCCAGATTGATTTGAACCGGTTCATGTCAATTAAAATACTTTAAGGAATAAACCTTCAGCCTTCTTCCTGTGCAAAGGTTTTTTAACCCGCCATGACGTCATCTTCTTGATCCGGTTTAACCCGCCGTGACGTCATCTTTACTTAAATTCATATTTTACTCCGCCATATCCTCCAACGGATCTTTGCTTTTACTGACCGTTCTGAAAACCGAGGCGTCGGGGCCGCTGGATAATGATGTTTAATCTCCTCGTTTCTCGTGTCGTCTCAGTCGGCCCTTCCTTATAAATAGGCACGACCTAGGTCTTTTTTCATTCTCCCCCTTCGTTCGTCTTCTTCCTCTCGCTGTCTCTCTGTTTCTCCAGCTTCGCCGCCGCCGCCGCCGCAGATTCCCTCGTCTTCACTAACTCAGGCCGCTACATCAACCTGACTTGACCAGAAAAAACGCGACAGACCTCTGCAGCAACTCTGCACCTGTAAGCTTCTTCCTCCCTGTTCCTCAGATCTGCATTAGGATTTTCGAGTTCATCGGTGTTCATCACCGTCCGTCACGAACCCTTGATAGATTCCACCTCCAACGCCTCTTTCTAATCTTAAGATAGTATAAAACTGCTGCGGTAGCTGCTTCGCACTCATTTCGAATTCAAATAGATCCCTTTTCGCTTGTTCAGAGGCTTCCTTCGAGCGTATGAACTTCTCTGCACTAGTTTTAGGTCTAGAAATTTTTCTTTTCCAAACAACCATTTGATCCAAAGTAACAACTGCAACTTGTGAAACCTGTTTGTTCCATACTTAGCCGAAAAACTGTATCTATTAAATCTGCTTCACACGGTAGCTCATGTGGCCGGTTTAAGAAGACAACACTGATTGTCAGCTTTGCTTGCTTCCCGCAGCTTAAGAAAATTTAACTGCCTTTGATACCTGTAGCGGCTTAAATATCACCGCATAGTTACCCATATGTCATTAGGACCCTTCTTAAGCCACCATCTTGAGTAGACTTAAAATGTTTTCCTTTGGGTTAAATTTGAACAGGAAACTCTTATTTTGTCATAGGCTTCAATTTATACAATGGCACCCAAGGCTCCCAAAGCTCTCGTGACCTGCAACTGGGTCAAATCCACTGTTACGGAGAGCACTTCGTCGGAATTTGTGAAATCCGGCCATCTGCCCAAGAGAGAGATCATGTCTTATCGTGCTCCTAACCCGTCAGAGGAGAAGCCTCAACCCAAGGAAGGGGAGGTGATCATGTTTACTGATCACATGAACCGGGGCTTCGCTCCACCCGGTTCAAAATTCTTCAGGGATATTTTACATTTCTTCAATCTCAGACCTCAAGACATCAGGCCCAATTCCGTGTCAAATATTTGCAACTTCCAAGTCTTCTGCAAGGTGTACCTTGGGGAAGAACCCAACTTAGTTTTATTCAGAGAATTGTTTTACTTAAACCGGCAGAACGAACGCGCCAACGAGCCCAGTTTGGAACTTGGTGGCATCTCGATTCAGTGGTGGAGAGATTGCCTTTTTCCTTATGCTGAACTGCCGAGTCATCCAAAGGATTGGAATCAGACATGGTTCTACTGCGAGGATACTTCTCCGGCTGACGAAAATCCTCTGCCCAGCTTCCGCACCTTCCGCCTTGAATCCAATCACCCGCTACCGGATAAACTCACTGCTCTTGAACGTCTGCCAGTCGCTCCCACCATTAGTAAGATCAAAGCTCTTTTGGGAAATGGCTTAGATGGCATTGACCTGGTCCGAGTCTGGGTCGCTTGGCGAGTAATTCCGTTAAGCTGCCGCCCCGGCTTAATGTGCACTTACTCAGGCGGGAAGAATGACCCACTGCGTCATAGTCCCTACGACTTACCAGATGATGTGGTGGAGGCTACAACCCAAACGTTGCTGAAAGAGGGCATGGTGACTAGTAATGCCTTTGGCTTACTTCCTTTCTGCAAGAAGAATCCGGCCCCTGCAGTAAGTCATTAACCTCAATAATTTAATCCTTACTGTGTTATACCTTGCTTTTACTCATAAGCCCTTATCATTTTTCACAGGCCGATGATAACTTCTGGAAGGTCAAATATAACCATGAGGCGGCCAAACAAGCCAGAGTGGCAAAAAGAACCGAAAGGAAAGCCGCCAAGACTGGAACTTTGAAGAAGAGGAAGCCCAGCGCTTGGATATGTTTAAACTTGACGATTCTGATGATGATGAAGAAGAGGTAACTTTTTAACTCCCTTGACTATTTATCATCACCTTGCTGACATTAAATCTTTTCAGGAAGACACGGGGAACAGCCAAGCTGTCGAGGAAGAGGTAACTATAATCTCCTCCGAATCCGAGCCCCTGCCGCGTCAAAAAATTCGAAGAGTAACCCGGAAAGTAAGATTTTCACATCCTTTGGCTTACCAAGATCCTCAATTTCTTTTGAAGCAACAGCAATTTGAAAGCCGGAGGCAGACCCGGACCAGCAAGGATGTAGAGCTCTCCTCCGGCTTACCTGACGTAACCAGAAAGCGTCGGGCTGAGGTTATCTCCGATTTACGTTCTGTTTTTCCTTTGGCGGGTTTAATCCATCAACCTCTCAATTCATCTGACTCCAATTATCAGGATACCTCTCCTTCCTCCGGCGAGTCTATGCAATCCAACATGCCTTCCTTCAAAACTGCCCCTGGATAATGTGATTTTGTTTATCTTATGCCTTACCTTACTCATGCTTTTGTACTCATCCTTCTGCCTTTATCCACAGCGTGCAAGTGAAGCCCAGTAAGAGGGCAAAAAGAGTAAGCCGTCCCAAGACCCGGTCACGACTGAACCGGAGCTTGGCACGGCTGCTACTGACAGTTCTACCCATCAGCCGCCGCCTGAACCAGCTTATGATATTCCAGCACCATCCTCTGATCCACCCGCCGAAGATATTCTCAACAGTTCTGATAACCCGGAAGCTCCTAGCCCGACCAAAACAATTGATCCGGAAATTGAGATTCTGAAGACCCAGTTTGTTGAGTCGGGACAACCCACTGTCCTTGCCAAGTGCTCTGCCAAGGAGGAGTTTCTGGAACACCGAAAGGCCAAGCTAGACATTGCTGATTATACTCATTTGAGCATTGGAGATATAGTCTCTGGCTATATCAATCAAGTACATAGCAGCCGTGATCTGGAAATCGACATGGTGAAGCAAATACAACAAAAATCTGAGGTATAACTTTTATGCTACTTTTCTTAATCATACTTACTGTATCAGCCCCCAAGTCTATTGCTTATGAATAAATATGTCAGAGACTTAGAAACCTGCTTAGCACTGCTTTGTCCGGTTTAGAAAGAAGATTTTTAACCCGGTTGTAACATGATACCTTGAACTTGCGATACACATTAGCCCCCAAGTGTCAAGTACCTTTTCTTGCAAAGTGCTTGGGACTTAATTTCCATGAACCGGCATTGTAAGTTTAAAATTCTTTAGCACACATTAGCCCCCAAGTGTCAAGTACCTTTGCTTGCAAAGTACTTTTGACTTAATGTTATCTTACCAGGATTCTGACTATAACCCGACACGAATGCAGGCCACCGTAAGTCAATTTGAGTTGGAGATTGCTGACCTGAAGAGCCGCCTGGCAGCTTAAGAACTTGAAATTCAAAAGGCCAACTCTAAATTTGAATTCAGTATTTCTGAACAAGAGAAGTTGAAGAAAAACTTTGAGACGGATAAGAAAAACTGGGCTGATGAAAAGGCTTCACTGGTGACCCGGGCCGAAACGGCACATGCATCGCTTACAGAAGCCATAGCTGAGTTGTCCGGCTTAAAGCGCCAGATATATCAAATGGTCTCAGCAATCTTTGGTAAGTTACTCATACAAACTTGAAATATTGCAAACCTTCTTTCAATGATTACTTCAATTGTTACCTCCGGTTTACCTTATGTTTAATAATGCAGGCCCCAGGAGCACAAACCTCAAGCAGAATATGTTGATCAAGCTGAAGGCGGTTTATACTCTGGTGGAACAGCTCTACACCGGGTCACAACGTGCTTTGGCCGTTGTAGCTTTATCAAATGACGTTCCTCACCTCCTGCAAGACGTGCTGAAGCGGCTTGCTGTGTTACCTCAGCGGATCCAAGAGCTAAGGCGGGCGTGCAGAGCCGGAGACATAGCTGCATTGAGCCGTGCCAAAGCCTTTATTCCAGAACTAGACCCGTCTGACATCGCTCTTGGATACCCAAGTTTAAAGGAGGATGGTACCGTGTTTGATGAGAAAGATTTCGCCGCCTGCGTGAAGGAGGTACGCCCTGTGGCCACGCTTATTGGGAATGATACTGACCTTACCAAGTATCAGCCGGGCTATGACAGTGAGAACCGCAGAATTCCAATGCCTTTATGACGATGTCAGCCCGATCCCTCCAATCTGTAAGCATACCTTTTCCCCTGAAGTCGACTCGGCCGGTTTAATAGATGACGAAGTTGAGTTTGAAGCTTTGAGTGGCATTGACTGGGCATCATCCACCTTCCAGGACAAGGCAGCCGACAGAGAGGCGGAGAAGGATAACCCGGATTCTTCAAGCCAACCAAAGGAGTGAATCGCCAAAGCGCCATATGTTTATGTCTTTGTGAAAACAATGTTTCATTATTCAGACTCGGGGAGTCTTGTAATAGGGTAGAAAAAACCTCTCGACTTTTTTCATGCCTACGCGCATGTTTATGGCGCTCAATACTTTCTTAAGCCGCCATCATTTATATGCTTCCGGCTTATATCAGTCTACTGCTTCCTTTATGTTTAAAAGAAATTACTTGCATCTCCCTGCGTACAGAACAAAACACAAGTCCCTTGGCGACTTACCGCATAGGGGGTCACATAATGTGTTGATAACCCGTACTATTGAATCAAAAAATCATAAAAGCTGGTTCTCAGTTATATTCTTGAGATACAATCATAACAGCATACCTGTGATCCTTTGATTACCTTGCAGGCTTATGTGACCCGGAAAATGAGGATAAACCTTGTTATTCCTGAAACCTGGCACATATAATGATTGTTTGTGCACTAACAGTTTTGCTTGATCAATATTAAACCGGTGGAATACAGACCACCCCAAAAAAGCTTTCAAAAATGATCTCACAATAATCAAATACTTGTCATTGCAACGGGTAATGAACAATAGACATAATTTAAAGGCTTCTGATTCGAATACGACCAGAAAACCATTCCAAAGGGGTTAAGCTAAGATTCGGATATGATCATATAGCCCCTAGTGGCTTTGGCGATGCCAATCAAGTGGGTATCGACAGCTATGTTCTCTTTGGTTCGAATATGACCTATGGTTGAACAGGAAGCCCCCAAGTGACCATAAGAGTTGTTTAATGACGCTGATTCGAATACGATCCACATCAGAGCCAAAGGAGTTAAGCTATGATTCAAATATGATGAAGAAGCCCCCAAGTGGGTTTGGCAGTATGCCGATCAAGTGGGTATCGACAGCTATGTTCTCTTTGGTTCGAATACGACCTATGTTTGAACAGGAAGCCCCAAGTGATCATGGCTAGATTCAGATATGATCAAAAGCCGGACCAAAGGGAAAGCCGGATTCAGATATGATCCGCTCCCTGTTGGTTGTTTCCACCACCTGATAAAGAAGACATATAAACCTTTGAGGGTGAAAAGGATAGAGGTCCTGCTTTATTGCTTTATATAATATATACATCTTCAAAAATATACATATTGAGAGCCAGCGGCTCTGGTATAATAAGGCTGAAGATGTGCGATATTCCACGGCTGGCGGGTCTCTTCCTCCGACTTACGTGAGTCTTTGTGCTCTCGAACATCGATGAGGTAGTATGACCCATTGTTCAGATTCTTGCTGACCACAAAGGGTCCTTCCCAAGGAGGGGACAACTTGTGCATATTAGGCTGATCCTGGATGAGACGGAGCACTAAATCGCCTTCCTGAAAGGTTCTTCTTCTAACCCGGCGGCTGTGATAGCGGCGCAGGTCTTGCTGGTAATCACCGAGCGGGCTATCGCCAAGTCTCGCTCCTCATCCAACAAGTCAAGTGCATCCTGACGAGCTTTTTTGTTATCAGTCTCAACGTAAGCCGTCACACGGGGTGAGTCGTGCCGGATGTCACTTGGCAGGACTGCCTCCGCTCCCTACACCATGAAGAAAGGTGTGTAATCTGTATACCTGTTAGGCGTAGTGTTGATGCTCCACAGTACAGAGGGTAACTCCTCCACCCAACAACCCGGGGTCCGCTGTAAGGGGACCAAGAGCCGGAGTTTGATACCCTTCAGGATCTCCTGATTAGCTCTTTTTGCTTGACCATTGGATTGAGGATGAGCAACAGCCGAAACATCAAGCCGGATATGTTCTCATTGACAGAACTCTTCCATGGCACCCTTGGAAAGATTAGTGCCATTATCAGTTATGATGCTGTGTGGAAAACCAAAACGAAAGATCACCTTTTTCATGAACTGAACCGTCGTGGCTGCATCACACTTCTTGACCGCTCTGCCTCAACCCACTTTGTAAACTTATCTACTGCCACCAGGAGGTGTGTCTTTTTATCCTTAGACCTCTTGAAAGGTCCAACCATGTCAAGCCCCCAGACTGCAAATGGCCAAGTAATTGGAATCATCCTCAACTCTTGAGCCGACACATGAGCTCGTCGTGAGAATTTCTGACATCCATCACATTTACTAACCAGATCCTCCGCATCAGCATGAGCCGTCAGCCAATAGAAACCATGACGGAAAGCCTTGGTCACAAGAGATTTTGAGCCGGCATGATGACCACAATCTCCTTCATGGATCTCACGAAGTATCTCCACGACCCTCCGTGGCGACACACAATGTTGAAACGCCTCAGGTGACATCAAGCGGTGATGTAACTCGCCATGAACAATCGTCATAGATTTGGACCGCCTGATGATTTGTCTCACCAAAGTCTCATCCTCAGGCAATTCTCCCCGGGTCATATAGGCCAAATATGGCACTGTCCAATCCAGGATGACGTGAAGAGCTGCCACCAGCTGTGCCTCCGGGTCTGGCACTGCTAGTTCTTCCTCTGTAGGTACCTTGACAGAAGGATTATGCAAAACATCGAGAAAGGTGTTAGGCGGCACCGGCTTACGCTGAGATCCCAGCCGGCTTAAAGCATCAGCCGCCTCATTCTTCCTCCGATCAATGTGCTCCACTTGATAACCTTTGAAGTTCCCAGCCACAACATCAACTTCACGACGGTAAGCCGCCATTAAGGGATCCTTAGAATCACACTTGCCTGATACCTGTTGAGCTACAAGATCTGAGTCACCCAAACACCTTACCCGGCTCAAATTCATCTCTTTGGCCATCCTGAGACGATGGAGTAAGGCCTCATACTCAGCTGCATTGTTAGTACAAAGAAACATAAGTCGGAGCACATAACAAAATTTGTCACCTCGAGGGGAAGTCAAAACGACTCCAGCCCCCGAGCCTTCCAACTGCCTGGACCCATCAAAGTGAATAGTCCAATATGTGTTATCTGGCTTCTCCTCAGGTGCCTGTAACTCTGTCCAATCATTAATAAAGTTCACCAAGGCTTGAGACTTAATAGCAGTACGTGGCATGTACTTCAAACCATGAGGCCCAAGCTCAATGGCCCACTTGGCGACTCGTCCTGTGGCTTCCCTATTCTGGATGATGTCTCCCAAGGGGGCAGAACTTACCACAGTTATAGGATGACCTTGGAAGTACTGCTTCAGCTTCCGACTTGCCATAAACACTTCGTAAACAAGCTTCTGCCAATGCGGATACCTTTGCTTGGACTCTATGAGCACCTCACTGATGTAATAAACCGGCCGTTGAACCGGATGCTCCTTGCCAGCCTCCTTACGCTCCACCACGATGGCAACACTGACAGCTCGTGAGTTAGCAGCCACATATAACAGCAACGACTCTTTATCAATGGGAGCCGCAAGGACCGGCGGCTCAGACAACTGTCTCTTTAAATCTTCAAAGGTAGTATTAGCAGCATCACTCCAGACAAAAGTGTCTGTTTTCTTCATCATCGTCTGTTGTAGGGCCTTCTCACCTAACCGACTTATGAACCGGCTTAAAGCTGCAACACGACCCGCCAGTCGCTGAACATCATTGATGCACGCCGGTTTAGCCAAAGAGGTAATTTCCTTGATCTTCTCCGGATTAGCTTCAATGCCTCTATTTGAGACTAGGAAACCCTAGAGCTTGCCTGCAGGTACACCAAATACACATTTTGAAGGAAATATGCCCTAGAGGCAATAATAAAGTTATTATTTATTTCCTTATATCATGATAAATGTTTATTATTTCATGCTAGAATTGTATTAACCGGAAACATAATACATGTGTGAATACATAGACAAACAGAGTGTCACTAGTATGCCTCTATTTGACTAGCTCGTTAATCGAAGATGGTTATGTTTCCTAACCATAGACATGAGTTGTCATTTGATTAACGGGATCACATCATTAGGAGAATGATCTGATTGACATGACCCATTCCGTTAGCCTAGCACTTGATCGCTTAGTATGTTGCTATTGCTTTCTTCATGACTTATACATGTTCCTATAACTATGAGATTATGCAACTCCGTTTACGGAGGAACACTTTGGTACTACCAAACGTCACAACGAATCGGGTGATTATAAAGGAGTACTACAGGTGTCTCCAAAGGTACTTGTTGGGTTGGCGATTTCGAGATTAGGTTTTGTCACTCCGATTGTCGGAGAGGTATCTCTGGGCCTTCTCGGTAATACACATCAGATAAGCCTTGCAAGCATTGCAACTAATAAGTTAGTTGCGAGATGATGTATTACGAACGAGTAAAGAGACTTGCGGTAACGAGATTGAACTAGGTATTGGATACCGACGATCGAATCTCGGGCAAGTAACATACCGATGACAAAGGGAACAACGTATGTTGTTATGCGGTTTGACCGATAAAGATCTTCGTAGAATATGTAGGAGCCAATATGGGCATCCAGGTCCCGCTTATTGGTTATTGACTGGAGAGGTGTCTCGGTCATGTCTACATAGTTCTCGAACCCGTAGGGTCCGCACGCTTAACGCTTCGATGGCAGTTACTATGAGTTTTATGATGTTTCTGTACCGAAGGTTGTTCGGAGTCCCGGATGAGATCACGGACGTGACGAGGAGTCTCGAAATGGTCGAGACATAAAGATTCATATATTGGAAGTATATGTTTGGACATCGGAAGTGTTCCAGGTGAAATTGGGAATTTTACCAAATGCAAGGGAGGTTACCGGAACCCCCGGAATGCTAATGGGCCAACATGGGCCTTAGTGGAAAGGAGAAAAGGGGGCCCAAGTGCTGGTCGCACCTTTCCCCTTCCCTAGTCCTATTAGGACTAGGAGAAGGGGCGCCTCTCTCTCTCCCTTCCCACTTGGGGAAACCTAGTTGGACTAGGATTGGGGGAATCCTACTCCTAGTAGGAGTAGGAAACCTGGTGCGCCTCCTCTCCTGGCCGGCCAGCCCCTCCCTTCCCTCCTTTATATACAGGGGCAGGGGCACCCCATGACACACAAGTTGATCCTTGAGATCTTTCCTTAGCCGTGTGCGGTGCCCCTTCCACCAAATTACACCTCGATTATACCGTTCACGGAGCTTAGGCGAAGCTCTGCATCGGTGGAACATCATCATCGTCACCACGCCGTCGTCTTGTGAAACTCTCCCTCAACACTCGGCTGGATCGGAGTTCGAGGGACGCCATCGAGCTGAACGTGTGCAGAACTTCCGGAGGTGCCGTGACGTTCGGTACTTGGATCGGTTGGATCGTGAAGGAGTGCGACTACTTCCTCTACGTTGCGTCAACGCTTCCGTTGCTGGTCTCACGAGTGCGTAGACAACACTCTCATCTCGTTGCTATGCATCACCATGATCTTGCGTGATCGTAGGAAATTTTTGAAATTACTACGTTTCCCAACAAAGGTGGCATCAGAGCCTGGTTTTATGCGTAGATGTCATATGCACGAGTAGAACACAAGTGAGTTGTGGACGATACAAGTCATACTGCCTACCAGCATGTCATACTTTGGTTCAGCGGTATTGTTGGACGAGACGATCCGGACCAACCTTACGCGTGACGCTTACGCCGAGACCGGTTCCCTCGGCGTGCTTTGCACATAGATGACTTGCGGAAGACTGTCTCTCCAACTTTAGTTGAACCGAGTGTGGCTACGCCCGGTCCTTGAGAAGGTTAAACGGAGTCTATTTGACAAACTATCGTTGTGGTTTTGATGCGTAGGTAAGAACGGTTCTTGCTCAGCCCGTAGCAGCCACGTAAAACTTGCAACAACAAAGTAGAGGACGTCTAACTTGTTTTTGCAGGGCATGTTGTGATGTGATATGGTCAAGACGTGATGCTATATTTTATTGTATGAGATGATCATGTTTTGTAACCGAGTTATCGGCAATGGCGGGAGCCATATGGTTGTCGCTTTATTGTATGCAATGCAATCGCGATGTAATGCTTTACTTTATTACTAAGCGGTAGTGATAGTCGTGGAAGCATAAGATTGGCGAGACGACAACGATGCTACGATGAAGATCAAGGTGTCGGCGGGTGACGATGGTGATCATGACGGTGCTTGGCGATGGAGATCACAAGCACAAGATGATGATGACCATATCATATCACTTATATTGATTGCATGTGATGTTTATCCTTTATGCATCTTATCTTGCTTTGATTGACGGTAGCATTATAAGATGATCTCTCACTAAAAATTATCAAGAAGTGTTCTACCTGAGTATGCACCGTTGCGAAAGTTCTTCGTGCTGAGACACCACGTGATGATCGGGTGTGATAGGCTCTACGTTCAAATACAACGGGTGCAAAACAGTTGCGCACGCGGAATACTCAGGTTAAACTTGACGAGCCTAGCATATAACAGATATGGCCTCGGAACACGGAGACCGAAAGGTCGGCGTGAATCATATAGTAGATATGATCAACATAGTGATGTTCACCATTGAAACTACTCCGTCTCACGTGATGATCGGACACGGTTTAGTTGATTTGGATCACGTAATCACTTAGATGACTAGAGAGATGTCTATCTAAGTGGGAGTTCTTAAGTAATATGATTAATTGAACTTTAACTTATCATGAACTTAGTCCTGGTAGTATTTTGCAAATTATGTTGTAGATCAATAGCTCGCGTTGTTGCTTCCCTATGTTTTTATATGGTTGTTATGATATGTTCCTAGAGAAAATTGTATTGAAAAATGTTAGTAGCAATGATACGGATTGGATCCATGATCTGAGGTTTATCCTCATTGCTGCACAGAAGAAATTATGTCCTTAATGCACCGCTAGGTGACAAAACTATTGCAGGAGCAGATGCACGGGCGTTATGAGCGTTTGGCTAGCTCAATATGATGACTACTTGATAGTTTAGTGCACCATGCTTAAAGGCTTAGAATCGGGAATTCAAAGACGTTTTGAACGTCATGGACCATATGAGATGTTCCAGGAATTGAAGTTAATATTTCAAGCAAATACCCGAGTTGAGAGATATAAAGTCTCCAACAAGTTCTATAGCTAAAAGATGGAGGAGAATCGCTCAACTAGTGAGCATGTGCTCAGATTATGCAGGTACTTCAATCGCTTGAATCAAGTGGGAGTTAATCTTCCAGATAAGATAGTGATTGACAGAATTCTCTAGTCACCATCACTAAGTTACTAGAACTTCGTGATGAACTATAGTATGCAAGGGATGACGAAAACGATTCCCAAGCTCTTCGTGATGCTGAAATCGACGAAGGTAGAAATCAAGAAAAGAGCATCAAGTGTTGATGATTGACAAGACCACTAGTTTCAAGGAAAAGGGCAAAGGGAAGAAGGGGAACTTCAAGAAGAGCGGCAAGCAAGTTGTTGTTCGAGTGAAGAAGCCCAAGTCTAGACCTAAGCACGAGACTAAGTGCTTTTTCTGCAATGGAACTAGTCCTTTGGAAGCGGAACTACCCCAATTATTTGGTGGATAAGAAGGATGGCAAAGTGAACAAGAGTATATTTGATATACAGGTTATTGATGTGTGCTTTACTAGTGTTTATAGTAGCCCCAGTATTTGATACTTGTTCGGTTGCTAAGATTAGTAACTCGAAACAGGAGTTACAGAATAAGCAGAAACTAGTTGAAGGAAGTAACGATGAGTGTTGGAAGTAGTTCCAAGATTGATATGATCATCATCGCACACTCCCTATACTTTCGAGATTAGTGTGGAACCTAAATAAGTGTTATTTGGTGTTGAGCATAAATATGATTTGATCATGTTTATTGCAATACTGATTATTCATTTAAGTAAGAGAATAAATTGTTGTTACATTTACATGAATAAAACCTTATATGGTTACACACCCAATGAAAATGGTTCATTGGATCTCGATCATAGTAATACACATATTCATAATATTGAAACCAAAAGATGCAAAGTTAATAATGATAGTGCAACTTATTTGTGGTAATCGCCGTTTAGGTCATATTGGTGTAAAGCGCATGAAGAAAACTCCATGCTGATGGACTTTTGGAATCACTTGATTATGAATCATTTGATGCTTGCGAACCGTGCCTTTTGGGCAAGATGACTAAAACTCCGTTCTCCGGAACAATGGAACAAGCTAATGACTTATTGGAAATAATACATACCGATGTATACAATTCAATGAGTGTTGATGCTCATGGCAAGTATCATTATTTTCTGACCTTCACAGATGATTTGAGCAGATATGCGTATATCTTCTTGATGAAACATAAGTCTGAAATAGTTGAAAAGTTCAAAGAATTTCAGAGTGAAGTAGAAAATCATCGTAACAAGAAAATAAAGTTTCTGCGATCGTGGAGATGAATATTTGAGTTACGAGTTTGGTCTTCAAGTAAAACAAAGTGGAATAGTTTCACAGCTCACGCCACCGGAACACCACAACGTTATGGTGTGTCCGAACGTCAGAATCTGCATTTCTTTATTTTGATATGGTACGATCAATGATGTCTCTTACCGATTTACCAATATCGTTTTGGGGTTATGCATTAGAGACAGCTGCATTCACGTTTAATGGGGCACCATCTAAATCCGTTGAGACGACACCATATGAACTATGGTTTAACAAAGAAACCTAAGCTGTCGTTTCTTAAAAGTTTGGAGTTTTGATACTTATGTGAAAAAGTTTTCACCTGATAAGCTCGAACCCAAATCGGAGAAGTGCGTCTTCATAGAATACCCAAAGGTAACTATTGGGTACACCTTCTATCACAGATCCGAAGGCAAGTTTTTCGTTGCTAAGATGGATCCTTTCTAGAGAAGAAGTTTCTCTCGAAGGAAGTGAGTGGGAGGAAAGTAAGAGCTTGATAAGGTAATTTGTACCTTCTCCCGAATTGGAAAGTAGTTCATCACAGAAATCAGTTCAAGTGATTCCTACACCAATTAGTGAGGAAGCTAATGATGATGATCATGAAACTTCAGATCAAGTTACTACAAAACCTTGTAGGTCTTCCAAGGTACAGTCCGCACAGTGAGTGGTACGGTAATCCTATTCTGGAAGTCATGTTACTAGACCATGATGAACCTACGAACTATGAGGAAGCGATGATGAGCCCAGATTCCGCGAAATGGTTTGAGACCATGAAATCTGAGATGGGATCCATGTATGAGAACAAAGTGTGGACTTTGGTTGACTTGCCCGGTGATCGGCAAGCAATTGAGAATAAATGGATCTTCAAGAAGAAGACTGACGCTGACGGTAATGTTATTGTCTATAAAGCTCGACTTGTTGCAAAAGGTTTTCGACAAGTTCAAGGAATTGACTACGATGAGACCTTCTCACCAGAAGCGATGCTTAAGTCCGTCCGAATCATGTTAGCAATTGCCGCATTTTATGATTATGAAATTTGGCAAATGGATGTTAAAACTGCATTCTGAATGGATTTACGGAAGAAGAGTTGTATATGATGCAACCAGAAGGTTTTGTCGATCCAAAGGGAGCTAACAAAGTGTGCAAGCTCCAGCGATCCATTTATGGACTGGTGCAAGCCTCTCGGAGTTGGAATAAACGCTTTGATAGTGTGATCAAAGCATATGGTTTTATACAGACTTTTGGAGAAGCCTGTATTTACAAGAAAGTGAGTGGGAGCACTACAACATTTCTGATAAATATATGTGAATGACATATTGTTAATCGGAAATAATGTAGAATTATTCTGCAAAGCATAAAGGAGTATTTGAAAGGAGTTTTTCAAAGAAGGACCTCAGTGAAGCTGCTTACATATTGAGCATCAAGATCTATAGAGATAGATCAAGACGCTTGATAAGTTTTTCAATAAGTACATACCTTGTCAAGATTTTGAAGTAGTTCAAAATGGAACAGTCAAAGAAAGAGTTCTTGCCTGTGTTACAAGGTGTGAGATTGAGTAAGACTCAAATCCCGACCACGACAGAAAATAGAAAAGAGAATGAAAGTCATTCCCTATGCCTCAGTCATAGGTTCTATGAAGTATGCTATGCTATGTACCAGACCTATTGTATACCTTGCTCTGAATCTGGCAAGGAAGTACAATAGTGATCTAGGAGTAGATCACTGGACATTGGTCAAAGAACATCCTTAGTGAGGACTAAGGAAATTTTTCTCGATTATGGAGGTGATAAAAGAGCCCGTCGTAAAGAGTTACATCGGTGCAAGCTTTTACACTGATCCAGATGACTCTAAGTCTCAATCTGGATACATATTATAAGTGGGAGCAATTAGCTAGAGTAGCCCCGTGCAGAGCATTGTAGACATAGAATATTTGCAAAATACATACGGCTCTGAATGTGACAGACCCATTGACTAAGCTTCTCTCACGAGCAAAACATGATCATCCCTTAGTACTCTTTGGGTGTTAATCACATAACGATGTGAACTAGATTATTGACTCTAGTAAACCCTTTGGGTGTTGGTCACATGACGATGTGAACTATGGGTGTTAATCACATACAGATGTGAATATTAATGTTGAATCACATGATGATGTGAACTAGATTATTGACTCTAGTGCAAGTGGGAGACTGAAGGAAATATGCCCTAGAGGCAATAATAAAGTTATTATTTATTTCCTTATATCATGATAAATGTTTATTATTTCATGCTAGAATTGTATTAACCGGAAACATAATACATGTGTGAATACATAGACAAACAGAGTGTCACTAGTATGCCTCTATTTGACTAGCTCGTTAATCGAAGATGGTTATGTTTCCTAACCATAGACATGAGTTGTCATTTGATTAACGGGATCACATCATTAGGAGAATGATCTGATTGACATGACCCATTCCGTTAGCCTAGCACTTGATCGTTTAGTATGTTGCTATTGCTTTCTTCATGACTTATACATGTTCCTATAACTATGAGATTATGCAACTCCGTTTACGGAGGAACACTTTGGGTACTACCAAACGTCACAACGTAATCGGGTGATTATAAAGGAGTACTACAGGTGTCTCCAAAGGTACTTGTTGGGTTGGCGTATTTCGAGATTAGGTTTTGTCACTCCGATTGTCGGAGAGGTATCTCTGGGCCTTCTCGGTAATACACATCAGATAAGCCTTGCAAGCATTGCAACTAATAAGTTAGTTGCGAGATGATGTATTACGGAACGAGTAAAGAGACTTGCCGGTAACGAGATTGAACTAGGTATTGGATACCGACGATCGAATCTCGGGCAAGTAACATACCGATGACAAAGGGAACAACGTATGTTGTTATGCGGTTTGACCGATAAAGATCTTCGTAGAATATGTAGGAGCCAATATGGGCATCCAGGTCCCGCTATTGGTTATTGACTGGAGAGGTGTCTCGGTCATGTCTACATAGTTCTCGAACCCGTAGGGTCCGCACGCTTAACGTTTCGATGACAGTTACTATGAGTTTTTATGATGTTTATGTACCGAAGGTTGTTCGGAGTCCCGGATGAGATCACGGACGTGACGAGGAGTCTCGAAATGGTCGAGACATAAAGATTCATATATTGGAAGTCTATGTTTGGACATCGGAAGTGTTCCGGTGAAATTGGGAATTTTACCAGGCACCGGAGGTTACCGGAACCCCCGGAATGCTAATGGGCCAACATGGGCCTTAGTGGAAAGGAGAAAAGGGGCCCAAGTGCTGGCGCACCTTTCCCCCTTCCCTAGTCCTATTAGGACTAGGAGAAGGCGCTCTCTCTCCCTTCCCACTTGGGGAAACCTAGTTGGACTAGGATTGGGGGAATCCTACTCCTAGTAGGAGTAGGAAACCCTGCGCCTCCTCTCCTGGCCGGCCAGCCCTCCCTTCCCTCCTTTATATACAGGGCAGGGGCACCCCATGACACACAAGTTGATCCTTGAGATCTTTCCTTAGCCGTGTGCGGTGCCCCTTCCACCAAATTACACCTTGATTATACCGTTCACGGAGCTTAGGCGAAGCTACTGCATCGGTGGAACATCATCATCGTCACCACGCCGTCGTCTTGTGAAACTCTCCTCAACACTCGGCTGGATCGGAGTTCGAGGGACGCCATCGAGCTGAACGTGTGCAGAACTCGGAGGTGCCGTGACGTTCGGTACTTGGATCGGTTGGATCGTGAAGGAGTACGACTACTTCCTCTACGTTGCGTCAACGCTTCCGTTGCTGGTCTACGAGGGTACGTAGACAACACTCTCATCTCGTTGCTATGCATCACCATGATCTTGCGTGATCGTAGGAAAATTTTTGAAATTACTACGTTTCCCAACACATTTTGCCGGGTTAAGCATCATCTTATAAACCCGGAGATTATCAAAGGTCTCTTTTAGATCAGATATCAAGGTTTCCTTCTCTCTGGACTTCACCACGATGTCATCCACATAAGCATGAACATTGCACGCAATTTGATCGTGGAGACAGTTCTGTACACATCGCTGATAAGTCGCCGAGCACTCTTGAGCCCAAATGGCATAGATACATAGCAGAAGGCTACAAATGGAGTAATGAAAGCCGTCTTCTCCTGGTCCTTAACTGCCATTTTGATCTGATGATAACCAGAGTAAGCATCCAAAAAGCTCAAACGCTCGCAACCCGCCGTAGCATCAATGGTTTGATCAATACGAGGGAGAGCAAAGGGATCAGCCGGACAAGCGTTATTTAAGTCCGTGTAATCCACACACATCCGCCAGGTGCCGTTCTTCTTGAGCACTAGCACCGGGTTAGCCAACCACTCCGGGTGAAAAACTTCCACAATAAGCCCAGCCGCTAAGAGCCCGACGACTTCTTCTCCAATAGCTTTCCGTCTCTCTTTGTTGAACCGTCAAAGAAACTGCCTGATCAATATTGAGAGTGTGCTCAGCGAGTTCTCTCGGTACACCCGACATGTCAGAAGGTTTCCATGCAAAGATGTCCCGGTTCTCACGGATGAACTCGATGAGCGCGCTTTCCTATTTAGGATCCAAATTGGCACGGATACTGAACTGCTTAGACGAATTGCCTGGAGTGAAATCATCAATCTTGGTTTCATCAGCCGACTTAAACTTCATCGCCGGGTCATGCTTGGTGGTTGGCTTCTTTAGAGAGGTCATATCCGCCGGGTCAACATTGTCTTGATAAAACTTCAGCTCCTCTGCTGCACAAACAGACTCAGCATAAGCCGCGTCTCCCTCCTCACATTCCAGGGCTACCTTTCGACTTCCATGCATGGTGATGGTGCCCTTGTGACCCGACATCTTCAGTTGTAGATAAACATAACACGGCCGTGCCATGAACTTGGCATAAGCTGGCCGACCAAACAGAGCATGATATGGACTCTTGATTTTGACCACCTCAAAAGTTAATTTCTCGGCTCTAGAATCATACTCATCTCCAAAGGCCACTTCCAGTTCAATCTTGCCAACTGGGTAAGCCGACTTACCAGGCACCACTCCATGAAAGACAGTGTTGGACGTCCTCAAGTCCTTATCAGTCAATCCCATGCGGCGAAAGGTCTCATAATAGAGAACATTGATGCTGCTACCTCCGTCCATGAGTACCTTAGTGAATTTATATCTACCAACCTGAGGTGCTACCGCCAAGGCCAACTGACACGGATTATCAACCCGAAGGGGGTGATCTTCCCTGCTCCATACAATGGGCTGTTCTGACCACCTCGAATAACGGGGAACCGCCGGCTCAACGGAATTCACGACCCTCTTATGAACCTTCTGGTCATGTTTGCACAAGTTAGTGGTTAATACGTGATACTGCCCACTATTCAGCTGCTTCGGGTGGCTTTGATAACCCGACTGCTGCTGCTGCTGTCCCCCTTGAGCAGACTGCTGTTGATTATAACCGCCTTGATGTCCCTGAAAGCCGGAACATGAACCACCGCCCGGGCCATGAAAGCCGTCGGCTCCTGAGCCGCCGCCCGACCCGTGATTGCCATCAAACATGTGGGAATTTTTAAAGGCCTTTATGATCGTGCAATATTTCCATAAGTGGGTAGCGGGTCGTTCCCGGGTGCCGTGCCTCGGGCAAGGCTCATTGAGTAACTGCTCAAGAGATGGGCCAGACCCGCCAGACCGAGGGGGCGGTTTGCCCTTACGTCTCTGATTGTTACCCTGTGCCTTGGCGTTGGCTACAAACTCCGGGTTACCCTCAGCCTTACGCTTATTGCCTCCTTGATTCATTGGGTTATGCTGCTGACCCTTTCCATTGCCGTTCTTCTTTCCCTTTCCTGTCTTTTCCTCATCAAAGGCGGGATCCTTGGTACTATCAGAATCAGCGTATTTGACTAAAGCTGCCATCAACGTACCCATATCATTGCAATCACGCTTAAGGCGCCCCAGTTTCTGTCTCAGCGGCTCAAAGCGGCAATTCTTCTCCAACATGAGGACTGCAGAGCCGGCATCCATCTTGTCAGACAAATGTATTATCTCCTTGACCCGGCGTACCCAATGAGTCGTGGATTCACCTTCCTCCTGCTTACAATTTGTCAAGTCCACAATCGACATAGATTGCTTGCAAGGGTCTTTGAAGTTCTGGATGAACCGGGCTTTCAACTTTGCCCATGAGCTAATGGAATTGGGTGGCAAGCCCTTTAACCAAGATCGGGCCGTTCCATCTAACATCATGGTGAAGTACTTAGCCATTGCTGCATCGCTGACCTCCAACAGCTCCATGGCCATCTCATAAATTTTGATCCACGCTCCGGGCTGCAAGTCGGCCGTGTAATTCGGCACCTTCCGAGGTCCCTTGAAATCCTTGGGTAAACGTACATTGCGTAAAGCCGGCACTAAACAAGGAACACCGCCGGTTCTGGTAGCCACTCCCGCCTCGACGGAGGTCGTGGAATAATCTGGAAGGTCCTGATGAGCCGTTTGTTGAGCCGCTAGCTGAGCCGCCCGCTCGTCCTCCTGACGTATTCGGTGCTGCACCGGGTTATATCCACCGAGCGGGTTACGACGCTGGGCGTTGCTTGACAAAGCTTCTGACTCCATGTGCCTGCTGTAACTCGGACTCCGGTTTTGACGAGTCGGAGCTAACCAAGGCGGAGGAGTTGAATGAATCATGTCCCGGCTGTAGGAATAAGTCTCTTGCTGAGCCAAGGCTGTCTGGACGAGGTCTCTGATCCTTCGGGTCTCCATTGCTGTTGGATCGTCACCATCCACCGGGAGAGCCGCCAAACGTGCTAACGCTGCAATCAAGTTCTCCATGGGGTTGGAAAAGTGACCCGGCGGTATCGGTACGTAACGGGGTGGTGCCATGTTCCCATGAGGAGGTGCCATCTCCCGAGGCTAAGCCGGTCCTCCCGCTCTGGCTGTCATAAACTGATTTGCTTCGGGCGGGTTGCTAGGACCGGCACCGGGTGTAGCGAAAAGGTTCAGAGGGTCGTAAAGCGGAGGCAAACAGGATTGAGTTTTCTGGTGCCTCCTTCTCATCACCTCATTAGATGCGGTCAGGCTCATATTAAGCTGGAAAGCCTCTGACTAGAGTTGCTGCACCCGTGCATCCAAAGCCGCCCGTTCTGTAGCTAACCTGGTGTCCTCAGCTGCCAAGGCCTCCTTGGCCCGAGCTATCTCCTCACGCACCTTTGCCACCTCCGCGTTATGCTCATCTTGATTTGCAGGAATAACCATGGCGGTTAATGGGGCCGTCAGCTTATCCATGAGATCCATCAGCACCTGAGCCGGCGGGCGCACAGGGCCTCCTGCCCCGGCCGCTCCTGACCCGGACGTTATTGCTGTTGCAGCCGTTGAGTTTTGACCAGGTTGAGTACCATCCATGAAGACTCCTTCCCAGCTTGGCGGCTCATAGGAGTCCGGAATACTAGAGTCGTCGTAACAGCCCCCAAGCATGCCCTCTTGCACTTGATACAGCGAATCTGTTGAACCGGCAGACGAATCACTGTCAGAGAGGACGGCCGTCTCACCACCATCTTTAGATCCTTCAGAAAGTTCCTCTCCGTGGATGCAGCCCATGAAGGCACGCTTCATGACGGGTTGAACTCGGGCAGGTCTCGCGCGCTGAGCCGTTTCGACGAGGTCGATGCAATTATCCGGCTCAGAGCCCGGCTTACCAATCCGGCCGATGAAGACGTGGATTCCGCCGAAGGGGACCCCGTACCCGTACTCAATTGAGTCGGCGTCGGGGCCCCAGCCTTCATCGTCAATGTAGATCTTGCCGCGACGACTCTTGATCATCCGGCCCACTGCGTATCCCTTGAGCCCTTTGAAGTTGCCCTTCAAGAACTCAAATCCACCATGTGCTGGCCCCACGGTGGGCGCCAACTGTCCTGGGTTTGTCCCGGCAGATGTCCTCTTGCAAGGACTTAGTCGTGGAGCCATCACAACTAGGAAGCTTAAAGGGGTTAATCGGGACAAAGGACACGAGAGGTTTATACTAGTTTGGCCCCTTACAGTGAAGGTAAGGCCTACGTCTAGTTGGGTTGATATTGCTTGATGTTTCGATGACCAGGGAGCGAGATACGCTATGCCCGGCTCTCGATGAGTTGTTTCTTGCCCTAAGCCGCCAGCGGGTCGCCCCCTTATATACACGGGTGGACGCCACTGACCTCTGAGAGTCCCGGCCGGCTCATAAACGATGTCCGGCTCGGTGACGATTAATTCTACCTTATGATACAAGTCATGTCATTATGGCGGTTTATCACCATGGGCCTTAAGCCACTGTGGGCCTCAGCCCTTTATTGAACCGCCATCTTCATGCTTGGCCTTGGGCTTCTTTTTGATGAGTCTTCTTTGCGTAACCCGGCCCCTCCTGGGCAGCTTACACAAATAGTTATATCCCCAACACCCGTGAAGAAGAAGAGCGTGTTGTCACCCCCCACCAATCAAGAAAATGTTCTCAGGGAGAACGTGTCTGTGCCCGACCCTCCAGCTACTCAAGTCACTACAAAAAAAAGACACATCCGTGACATTTTGGGCCGAACGAAATTTTTATCTTTCATACTTATGACACTTTTATGATGATAATTGTGACAAAACCTGGTATCACCATAGATGTGGTGGGCTCCTACTTCTATGACAAAAATTCATGACAGAAAATGGGCTTTTCATCCTGGGCGGGCTAGAGACGCAGCTGCATGACATTCTTTGGGCCGTCCATGACGGAAAAAAACCATGGTAGACGCGAGGGCGAGGAAAATTTCGGGGAGTTCCTGGGTACGGTGGGTGGTCGGGGGCCGAGCGATGCATGTTTCTCTCGTACACGTACGCGCATGTGTGCGAGGCGTTGGCTCTAACTGAACGTGAGCGAGGCGTTGGGCTCTAACTGAACCCGAGCGATTGCACTGCAGGCTACGCGTTACTGAACCCAAGCGATCGATCGATGGCTGTTAACTGAACCCGATTGAGTGGTTCGCCGCTCTTCGCTAATCAAGTCGACCGATGTTGCCTCTGGATGAACGATGGAGCGTTGCGGGGTGGGAGGAACAGGGCGCGGGGGGGGTGGATGAACAGGACCCCGTGGCGTTGCCTCTGGATGAACAGGACCCCGATCGATTGAGACGGTTGGGGCTGGATGAACAGGACCCCGTGGAGGGCTGGATGAATAGGACGACCCTGTGGAGGGCTGGATGAACAGTAGATGATGGAGGGGTGCCCGTGGAGGGGTGGTTGAACGGTAGCCGATGGAGTAGCGCGCGATGGAGGCTGGATGAACAGGAGCCCGTGGAGGCTGGAGGAGGTCGACGGTAGCCCGTGGAGGCTGGAGGAGGTCGATAGTGGAGATGAACAGTATCCCGTGGAGTCCCGTTTTTGTGGTACGCCACACCCCTCCCGATGAACATGACCCCCATTTCGATCGTAGCGCTCCAACACAAGTCCGTTTCGTCTGTTTTGCGGTACGCCACACCCCTCCCGATCAATCGGACCCCCATTTCGACCGTAGGGGGTATGTTTCCTCCATTTTGTGGTATGCCAGATCCCTCCCGATGAACAGGATCCCGTTTCGAACGTGGCCGGTCGAACACAAGGTCGTTTTCTCCGTTTAGCGGTATGCCAGGCCTCGTTTCCATCGCATGTTCCGTCCAAGCCCTCCCGATGAACACGATGATGCATTCTGTTCCGACCCAGCCGGTTGGCTCCCCATGAACACGACGACGACGCTGTTTCTCCGTTCCGACCCAGCCATGTACACGAGCCCTGGCCGTACGTATGCGCGAGTAGGCGTTCGAGACCCCGCCCGTATGTACACATACGTGGCCGTATTTTCTTTCTTGCACACTGGCCGCTGTACGTACGTGTACATGCTACGTGCGCGCCTCTACATCGACCAGTATCTACGTACACGTTCGCGACCAGAATGAAAACCCTACGTACGCTTCGACCAGGTGGTTCCCGACTGTCAGGCACTTCCTTGCGTGCGAAGATGTAGCTGGTGGGTCCCAGCAGTCAGGGGGGCGGATCGTTTTTTGCCCGGACGCACTTCCTTGCGTGCGAAGGTGTAGCTGGTGGGTCCCAGCAGTCAGGGGGAAATGTTTTTTTTGCAAAATACGGTGGCCCATCCGGTGGGTCCCTGCTGTCAGGTGGAGGAATAATTATTTTGTGCGTAATAAGGAGGCACTTCCTTGCGGCTGCCGTGGACCAAGCTGTCATCCTGTTCATGTACAGTACTCTTCTGATGGAAGTCGGTCGTTGACCACATTGACCACGCCACGCCAAGAGCACCACGGCGGTGGACGACGGCGAGGCCTAGGAAGGGGACGACGCGGAGCCGGGGAAGACGCGGCAGTGGATGCCCACGCGTAGAGGAGTATGAGGGTTCACTCATTCGGCTGCGGTGTGAGGCTGCCGTCACCGCAGAATAACAGGGGGTGTGGGTGAGTGGAGGGATGGCCTGGCCAGTGGTGGGAGTAGTAGGGGGCGGTGAGGCCTCCGCGGCATCACAGGCGGCCACGGGAGGCAGGAGCAGGCGGCACGACCGGAGCTGCTTTGGGCGGCTGGAGCAAGAAGACCAGAGGTTGAAGAATCGTACGGTCACTGTAGCTAGAATCGTTCATACAGACTAAGTTGACAAAGCCCTCCGTCCCCGTCAATTTAGTGGGCCCACAAGTCAGCCTCCCACCAAGGTGGGTCCTAGCTAGCAGGGGGAGTATTCATTTTTTTCTGCTTAATAGGGAGGCACTTCCGGTGGGTCTGAGCTGATAGCGGGGGCAACATTTTTTCGCAAAATACGGTGGCCCGTCAGGTGGGTCCCAGCAGTCAGGGGGGAAACGTTTTTTTGCAAAATACGGTGGCCCGTCCAGTGGGTCCCTGCTGTCAGGTGGAGGAATAATTATTTTCCGCATAATAAGGAGGCACTTCCTTGCTGCGGCCGTGGACCCAGTTGTCAGCCTCTCCACGTACAGTATACTTCCGATAGAAGTCGTTCCTTGACCACGTTTACCACGCCGCGTTTCATTGCATGCATGCGTCCATGGTCGTGGTGCGTCCCCACTGTCAGCCTCTCACGTACAGTCATCTTCCGATGACTCTCGGTTGTTGACCACGTCGACCACACCGTGCCGAGCGCACCAAGGCCGGTGGACAATGGCGAGACCCCAGACTGCACTACAAAAAAAATACACTTCAGTGATGATACGTGTTTGTCATAGTAGGTCACGTTTTTTGTCATGCATGTACATCCATGACAAATTTATGACAGAATCAAGACAGTCATACATGTGCTTTCGTAGAAGTGTTCCATGACATTACCAAAACTATCACCATGGAAGTGTCCACTTCCATGACGATAAATCGCGCGTCACAAAAGTGCTTTCATCAAGGGTGACCGACACGTGGCATCCACCGTAACGGAACACCGTTAAGCTATCAGGTCGGATTTTGGATCCGTTAACCCGTTAACAGCCCTAACCAATGGGAAATTTCCATGTGTAAAATTCTGATTGGTCAAGGGAACACTGTCGACTGTCGATTAGGCGAGATGTCGCCCGTCCATTGGAGGAGACATGCCTATGATACGTCGACACGTGGCTGGGCCCAATAGAGGCCCATATAGGTTAAAAAGGCCGGCCCAGTCAAAGGCCCTATAGAACTTAATCAGGTACTAGTGGGCCAGCCCAACAACGGCCTGCTTAATAAAGGCCCATTTACGGCCCGAAGCCAGATCTGGCATGTTAATTGTTCACCCAATATTTGGGCCCATTTACGGCCCAAAGCCAGATCTGGCCCGTTAATTGTTCGCCCAATATTTGGGCCCATTTGCGGCACGAAGCCAGATCTGGCCCGTTAATTGTTCACCGAATATTTGGGCCCAACTACAGCCCAGTGACTTTCGGCCTGTTAGAGGCCTGATGTAGACATGGGCCCATTTCAGCCCGGTGTGACTTTCGGCCTGGGAATGGCCCGTGCTGCCCATGGGCCATATATGGTCCGACGGGACATCAGGCCCACTAACGGCCCGTGCTAAAGGTGGCAACAGTTAAGCCCAACGTGACTTTGGGCCTGTTAAAGGCCTGTCGCGTAATTCGGCCCCTTGATGCCTGTACTAAGCTTTCGGCCTCTTAAAGGCCCATGATATCAGTGGGCCAACTAAGGCCCGAGATGTGTTTTGGCCTGGTAACGGCCCGTGAGCTAACTGGGCCCAAAACGGCCCGGTCTACATTTCGGCCTGCTGAAGGCCTGTCGACGACTAGTGAAAATTGAGGCCCAACATGCATTTTGGCCTGCTAAAGGCCCGTGGTTTCATCTCGGCTGTAACAAGCCAGTACAATATTCAGCCTGTTAATGGCCCAACGCTACCTGGGCCAAACTAAGTGCTGGGTCGACAAAAGGCCCAACTAAAATATAGGCCGATGTCAGTTTGGGCCTGGCGCAATGTGTGAAGGCCCCAATCATTCGGGCCCAAGAAAGACGCAGGACGGCCCAATTGTGGCCCGTTAAAAACCTGGCCCGTTAGAGTCGAATGTTTCAGTCCGGTCGACTACATCTGATTTTTTTTCCATATAGCGAACGATGGCAGTAAGTAGTAGGAATTAAGAACAAACCTACTCTATACAATAAAGAAATTACGGCATAGTAACTAAGAATAAACCTACACTATATAGTAAAGGATTGAAGGTATATTACATCCACTGGGCATCAAAATTCGCCACCAGTGATCATATAGCGCAACGAAGAAGCAGATTACAAAAACTGGGCACCATTGCATGTAACAAAATAATACTGAACCGAGACCACATCCAAGACAGTTCAAGAAAGGTTAGCCTTTCGAGGGAACTGCATGAAGCTTGAGCAAAGAAGGCTGTGAGACCGCCTAGCATGTCGGTCATAGCTTCCTGTGTGTAGCTGTTTAGCGATGAGGTTCTCATTGGTGTTCTCATAATCTTTCTTAGAGATAGGACTTCAAGTCGAAGTTGAGTTGCGTAATGCCTTTACGCTAGAACTTGGGACTAAAGAAGTCGAACTGATTCAGACAACAAATTCTATGAGCTTGCCTGACTGTTAGTCTCAAGTAACTTGAACACTGCATCAAGACAAGACTTTGGGGTTGTCTCGCTATCTTTAAGATGTTTTGCCTTCTTTGCTGCAATATATGTTGGGTTTGTCTCACAGCCTTCAGCAGACTTGTGCATGCCATCAGGCATATCACACTAAAACAAAGCAGAGAGATGACAGGTTTGCACGTGTATAAACAAAGATGATAACTGTTCTGTCAATTCCATCGAATTTCAAATTAGAAAATAAAAAGTAAGTTCAAAATATCAATAGCATAATTTGACATTGTTCATAATGCGGGGAGCTTCACTACACTACTGGATTACCATGTCAACATAACAAGCATAGATGAAGGGCAAATAAAATCATTGTATCTATTTTGGATAATGTGCATGGCATGTTGTTCATATCATCAGCCACATCAAGAAGATAAAACAGGAGATGACAAGGTGCAAACGTGGGCTGCTTCACCACACATCGGATTATAGATCCACAAAAACAAGCATACATATAGGGAGTATTAAGTAATGTGCATGGTATGAATAAGGAATTTGGTTTTACAAGTAAAACTTAGAACTTACAGTTCTTACGAACATGCATTTTGGTAGAAACAACAAACTAAACAGCGAAAGCGATAGGGAGTATGAGAAAATTAAATAGCAGTTGAGGATAAAGGCTTTAGAAGGACTGACTTACATTAACAGTTAACACCGGCTTTGTAATGCCCTTCTCCATGTCAAGGGAAGGATAACTCAAGAATTTCAGCACAGAATGTTCTTCATAAGAATTGCCTGTACTCTACATTTTGTAGAGTAATTATAGATATGATAATACTAGAAGGGATAGAGGATAATGAAGATAAGATGCAGATTGATGCTACATAATCAACTACCAATCCCAGGAAGTAGTTGTTAATGTAAGTACAGTGATAGACCATGTTCAGTCCTTACAAGAGGACTGCAGAGCTAAACCTCTTCAAAAGCATTGAGTTGATTCTAAATTTATGTAAGAGTCCATACGGATCTTATAATGTCCGCCAAATGGACGATTACGAGGCTAATATGTGCAGTGATGCTACATAATCAAACAGCTATGAAAGTAAGTATGGTCATACAGGGCAAGAGGTACTCACAAGAGCAATGCAGTGTTCAGTATAGTTGCGAGATTCTGTGGTCCCTTGAGAATGGATGTTCTTCTGCTAACAATTTTCATACAAGTGAGACATTAAGGCAAATGCAGAAATGTAGTTCAAATTGTGATGTGATATCATAGACAGTACCTTACGCTGCAGCTGAGACCAATGAGTAACAAGATTATTCCAGTCACCGTTGGATAAATGTAGCTGAGGGAGTCCTTGATTAGGGGGTGTCCGGATGCCGGACTATGACCTTTGGCCGGACTCCTGGACTATGAAGATACATGATTGAAGACTTCGTCCCGTGTCCGGATGGGACTTTCCTTGGCATGGAAGGCAAGCTTGGCGATACAGATATGTAGATCTCCTACCATTGTAACCGACTCTGTGTAACCCTAACCCTATTCGATGTCTATATAAACCGGAGGGTTTTAGTCCGTAGGACGAACAAAAATCATACCATAGGCTAGCTTCTAGGGTTTAGCCTCTCCGATCTCGTGGTAGATCTACTCTTGTACTACCCATATCATCAATATTAATCAAGCAGGAGTAGGGTTTTACCTCCATCGAGAGGGCCCGAAACTGGGTAAAAACATCGTGTCCCTTGTCTCCTGTTACCATCTGCCTAGACGCACAGTTCGGGACCCCCTACACGAGATCCGCCGGTTTTGACACCGACATTGGTGCTTTCATTGAGAGTTCCTCTGTGTCGTCATCTTTAGGCCCGATGGCTCCTCCGATCATCAACAACGATGTGCTCCAGGGCGAGAATTTTCTCCCCGGACAGATCTTCGTATTCGGTGGCTTTGCACTGCGGGCCAATTCGCTTGGCCATCTGGAGCAGATCGAAAGCTACGCCCCTCGCCATCAGGTCAGATTTGGAAGTTTGAACTACACGGCTGACATCCGCGGAGACTTGATCTTCGACGGGTTCGAGCCACAGCCAAGCGCGCCGCACTGTCACGAGGGGCATGATCTAGCTCTGCTGCCGAACAGTGTCCTGGAGGCCGCACCAGAGTCCGCTCCGACCTTTAGCTCGGAGCCGACCACGCCGATCGAGGACGGGTGGCTGGACACCGCCTTGGGGGCTGCGATCTCTACGGCGATTGAGACGTACACCTACCCCGTCCTTTGTGAAGCTCGTAACTCCAAGGTGCCGGACTCCTCTCCGGACTCCGAGCCTTCAGCGCCCCTGCCAAATGAATCCGATTGGGCTCCGATCATGGAATTCACTGCCGCGGACATCTTTCAGCACTCGCCCTTTGGTGACATTCTGAATTCACTAAAGTCTCTCTCTTTATCAGGAGAGCCCTGGCCGGATTATGGTCAGGAAGGCTGGGATGCGGACGACGAAGAAAATCAAAGCCCACCCACCACCCACTACGTAGCCACTGTCGATGATTTAACCGAGATGCTCGACTTCGACTCCGAAGACATCGACGGTATGGATGACGATGTAGGAGACGACCAAGAACCAGCACCCACAGGGCACTGGAAGGCCACCTCGTCATACGACATATACATGGTGGAAATCCCAAAAGATGGGAATGGTGATGGAACAGCGGAGGATGACCCCTCCAAGAAACAGCCTAAGCGCCGGAGTCAGCGGCGCCGCTCTAAATCCCACCACAGCAAAAATGGTGATTCCGGCACGGGAGACAATAACACCTTGGACAGTGCCGAAGACAACCACCTCCAGCAAGATTCAGCGCAGGAGGATGTAGAAGCCAGCCCTCATGAGAGAGCGGCAGAAAAAGAGGTAGAGGACGATAATTACATGCCTCCCTCCGAAGATGAGGCAAGCCTCGACGACGACGAATTCGTCGTGCCCGAGGATCCCGTCGAACAAGAGTGTTTCAAACGCAAGCTCATGGCCACGGCAAGCAGCCCCAAGAAAAAGCAGCAACAACTTAGAGCTGACCAAGACTTGCTAGCTGACAGATGGACTGAAGTCCTTGCGGCCAAAGAGTATGAACTCGAGCGCCCCTCCAAGAGCTACCCAAGACGCAGGCTGCTACCCCGATTAGAGGAGGAAGAACCCAAACCTACATCACCAGTGCATGATATGGCTGACCGGCCACCTCGTGGCCGCGACAGAGAGGCCTCTCGGCCCTCAACTCAAGCCACACCCCGTCGCCGCTCAAAAAATACAAAGGCGCGGGGAAATGCGCCAGACCTGCGAGATATATTGGAGGACAAGGCAAGGCAAACAAGATCGATCTATGGATCGCGTGGACGCCCCACGACACATGACGATAACCGTCACGCCGGATATGGCAACTCCGGCCGGGCCGAACACAGTAGACAAAGATCATTTGATCTGCGTCGTGATATAGCCTAATCTGAGGCGCCGCACACCCACTATGCTTCACAGATGAAGTGATGGATCATCAAATCGCTGAGGGTTTCAAACCCGTAAACATTCAATCATATGATGGCACAACAGATCCTGCGGTTTGGATCGAGGACTATCTCCTTCACATCCACATGGCCCGCGGTGATGATCTACACGCCATCAAATACCTCCCACTCAAGCTTAAAGGACCAACCCGGCATTGGCTTAACAGCTTGCCAGCAGAGTCAATTGGTTGTTGGGAAGACCTGGAAGCCGCATTCCTCGACAATTTCTGTGGCACATATGTGCGACCACCAGACGCCGATGACCTAAGCCACATAATTCAGCAGCCAGAGGAATCGGCCAGACAATTCTGGACATGGTTCCTAACCAAGAAAAATCAAATCGTAGATTGTTCGGATGCCGAGGCCCTTGCAGCCTTCAAACACAACATCCGAGGCGAGTGGCTTGCTCGGCACCTAGGACAGGAAAAGCCGAAATCCATGGCAGCCCTCGCAACACTCATGACCCGCTTTTGCGCGGGAGAGGACAGCTGGCTAGCTCGTAGTAACAACATGACCAAGAGCCCTGGTAATTCGGATACCAAGAACAGCAGTGGCTGGTCGCGTCGCAACAAGCACAAGCGCCGCATTAACGACGGTAATGCTGAGGATACGGCAGTCAATGCAGGATTCAGAGGCTCTAAACCCGGTCAGCGAAAAAAGCCATTTAAAATAAATACTCCGGGCCCATCCAATTTGGACCGAATACTCGATCGCTCGTGCCAGATACATGGCACCCGAAAAGTTAGCCAATCACACCAACAGGGATTGTTGGGTGTTCAAGCAGGAAGGCAAGTTAAATGCCGAAAACAATGACAAGGGGCTGCATAGCGATGACGAGGAGGAGCCCCAACCGCTGAACAATAGAGGATAGAAGGGCTTCCCCCTGCAAGTGCGGATGGTGAACATGATATACGCAACCCACATACCCAAAAGGGAGCGGAAGCGTGCACTAAGGGACGTATATGCGATGGAGCAAGTCGCCCCAAAGTTCAACCCCTGGTCTTCCTGCCCGATCACTTTTGATCGAAGGGACCACCCCACTAGCATCCGCCATGGCGGATTCGCCGCATTGGTTCTAGACCCAATCATTGACGGATTTCATCTCACTAGAGTCCTAATGGACGGCGGCAGCCTGAACCTGCTTTATCAGGACACAGTGCGCATAATGGGCATAGACCCATCAAGGATTAAACCCACGAAGACGACCTTTAAAGGCGTCATACCAGGTGTAGAGGCCAACTGTACAGGCTCAGTTACACTTGAAGTGGTCTTCGGATCCCCGGATAACTTCCGAAGCGAGGAGTTAATCTTCGACATAGTCCCGTTCCGCAGCGGCTATCATGCACTGCTCGGACAAACCGCATTCACAAAGTTCAATGCGGTGCCGCACTACGCATATCTCAAGCTCAATATGCCAGGTCCTCGAGGAGTCATTACGGTCAATGGAAACACTGAACGCTCTCTCCGGACGGAGGAGCATACGGCGGCCCTCGCGGCGGAAGTACAAAGCAGCCTCTTAAGGCAATTCTCGAGTCCGGCTATTAAACTCCCAAACACCGTCAAGCGCGCCCGGAGTAACCTACAACAAGACCGCCTGGCACATTCCGAGCACGCATAGCAATGCGGCCCAAGCCCCAGCCCTCGCGAAATTGCGAAACCAAGATTACTGGCGTACATAATTACACTCTGGAAATACCATGGGCATAGGGGAAGGGGCACGAACACGGCATGCCCAGAATGCGGCTCAACCACACCAGGTGCTCCCGATTGTGTCATTCTTTTCTTCTTTCTTTTTTACTTTCAGGACTCTGTTCTCACGAAGCCCTGTCCGGCATTAGAATCGCCGAACACACGATGCAACAGCCAGGGAAGCAGAAAGCTACGTCGAGTGTCCAGGTGGTCTCTATTACGAGCAATATATCTGTTTTACACACCATCCCGCGGCTTACCCTTGGAGGGAGACATGTTAAAAAGTCCCGTCCCTTGCTTATCGCACTATTTGTATCGTTCTGCTCTTACTGCACCCCTTTTGAATAAAATATATATAGCTTCTGCCTATTATTGAATTCCCTTTTTTCTATATAAATATATATGTTCATTTATGACATTGTGCAACCGTACACTTTGGTACGGGCAATACACCAGGGGCTTAAGTACCCCATAACATGGTGTGATAAGTCCGAACACTTTCACAAGTGCGGCACCCCGAACTTATAGCATTATGTGCATCGGCTCCGAATCATGTCTTGGGTCAATAGTTGGGTTTACCCGGCTCCCATGTTTTGGTACCTTACATTCCGTTATATAGGCTAAGGTAGCACTGGGAGAACCACTGCGATTGTGCCCCGGTTGAGCTAGGTTAAGCACCTCAGTGGAGAAAGCTAAAATTGACCGTCATGATAGGGCGAGAGCCGGTCGCTGTTCGAGAGGTTTTCGAGTCCCTAAAGACTTATGCCGCTTAGAGCGAGGAGTCGGCATTGTCCGGCCTAAGGCGTGGATAGCGCCCCGAACTCGGTCTTCCGAATACTAGGGGCTTCGCCGAAATTTAAAATTATAGAATTCTATCGCTAAGTGAGAGTGTTCAAGCATTATAGTCCGGTTGCCTTGTTCGTTGTGTTGAGCGCCTCCCTCGAAGGACCCAAGAATGGGAACAAGAGCGCTCAAGTTTATCCCGAACACCCCAGCACTCGTGGCATGGGGGCTGAAGCCGACGACTCGCCATCTCTCAAATTTAATAAACGGCCACACAGAAGGTAATATTTTAAATTCAAAAGTGATGCTTCGCGCATATGAACAAGTTTTCAGAGCACAGGATAACAAATGCGAGTCTACTCAAAAATTATATCTTTGGAGCATTCATCCGCTATAAGGCAGGCACCCTTCAAGACGCCCTCATAATACATTTCAGGCTTGTGATGCTCCTTCTTCGGTGGTGGTCCGTCCGTCACAAGCTTCTCAGCGTCCATCTTGCCCCAGTGCACCTTAGCAAGGGCAAGGGCCCTACGGGCACCTTCGATGCAGATGGAGCGCTTGATGACTTCAACCCATGGACAGGGGTCCACCAGCCGCCTCACCAGCCCGAAGTAGCTCCCAGGCATGGCTTCCTTAGGCCACAGCCGAACTATGAGGCCCTTCATGGCCTGTTCGGCCACCTTATGGAGCTCGACCAGCTGCTTCAACTGGTCTCTTAAGGGCACCGGGTGTCCGGCCTCAGCATACTGAGACCAGAACACCTTCTCCGTCGAGCTTCCCTCCTCGGCTCGGTAGAATGCAGCAGCATCAGCCACACTGCGGGGCAGATCTGCGAATGCTCCTGGAGAGCTCCGGATTCAGGTAAGTAACAGATAATTCACTTTCACATGCTTGCTTTGCATATAGAATGCCTTACCCGCCGATATATTCTTCATCGCCTCAATATCCTAGAGGGCTTTTTGGGCTTCGGCCTTAGCGGCCTTGGTGCTCTCAAGGGCCGAGGCGAGCTCGGACTCTCGAGTCTTTGAGTCACGCTCCAAACTCTCGTGTTTTTCCACGAGAGCCTGGAGCTCTTGCCGCACCTCCGCCACCCGCGCCTCCTGCTTCTCTCGCTCGGTGCGCTCCGCGGCCGCATTGCTTTCGGCCTTGGACACCTCTTCCTTCAGGGTCGCCACCTCGTTCGTGGCCCCTGCAATATTCACGTTATTCCTATCATTTTTTGCAAACACATCTTTTAAATACTACCATAAGGTATTACTTACCTTCCTTGTCCTCGAGCTGCTTTTTGGCAAGCCCGAGCTCGTTCTCGGACCGCTCGAGGCTCTGCTTTAATGTATCAACCTCAGCAGTCAGTGTGGCAGAGGTTAGCAGCACAGCCTGCATTCCCATATTGACATACTTATGTTAGACTCTTGCGTATATCTTTTTAGATCCTCAGTTCGGCTATTTCTTTCCGAACACCAAACTGAGCATCAGGGGCTACTGTTTATGCGGTAATATTTTTACATATCTTAAATATATACCTCAAAGCCTGTTAGAAGGCTGGCACAGGCTTCAGTCAGCCCGCTCTTGGCGGACTGAACTTTCTGGATCACCGCACTCATAACAGTGCGGTGCTCCTCGTCGATGGAAGCGCCGTTAAGCGCCTCCATCAGATCATCCGGTGCCTCCGGTTGGACGGAGGTCACCGGCATCACAGTCTTGCCCTTCTTACGAAAGGGTCGCCTGTCGGACTCCGGAACCACTGAAGGTTCTGGTACGGAGTCCGGCGCACGGCCGGACTTATCCCCTTTGAGCTCGGGTTTCGGGAGGTCGCCTTGCGGCGCCTCCAGGGCCACCTCCTACTGGCTGGGCCCCTTTTGGGACTCCATCCCAGCGTCATCCGCGGCGGGAGAAAAGACGAGGCAGTTGGAAGTGAGGTGCTATTCACCTCCGACGAATCCAGGGAGCCGCTCGACGAATCGTCGAGCCCGTCCTTGGGCGGGCTGCACGGTTATACTTGGCATTAGAAGATGTTGTGCGACTAATGGAACACCATGAATTATTCTGGTGTCCGGACACTTACGATTTCGCCAGGGGCTTGGTCATTGGTGCCCACCCTCTTCATCATCGTAGGCATTGGCGGTGTAGTCCGGAGGAAGGGTCCTTCCCTTCTTGGACCCTCCGGCCTCCCCAGTTCGGGCGGCCTTCCTTTTCTTCTCTCCCCCCGCTGGGGGAGGGGCCTCTTTTGCCTCCTCCTCGTCTTCGTGGGGGGAGTCCGCCTCGGAGTCATTGGACGATGAGTCCGACAAAGATTGGCGCCGGGAACTCCTTCGAGTTCCCGTGGCCTTCTTCTTAGCCTTCTTCTCCGGCACCACGTGAGGTGCGGAACCAGCAGCCCTGGCTAATCAAAGGCGTCTTTGGGTCTTACGGCAAGGGATCCAGACAGTCAATCTGTCCGGACGTCTTCAACCAGTCCTGTCAAAGGTGAGGGAGTTTTAGATCCCGCAAAGAGTCAAACTATGAAAAAAGTGTCCCGTAAAGGGTAAAATAACTTATCTCGCTGGCTTGATGCTGCGAGCTGAATCCGCGATCTTCGGTAGCGGATGCGGGAGCTTTCGGCGCCCTTGAACGGCACCTTCCGGGCATCTTCGCACGTAGTGTCAAGAGCGGGCTCAAGGTTCGGTGTCAGGCCGGATCAAACTCCCACAAGTTGAAGGCCCGTTCTTTGGCATGGGAGAATCCGCGGATGAGCATCACACGGATTACGTTGACAAGCTTGAGATTCTTGTCCACCAGGTTTCGGATGCAGGTTTGGAGTCCGGTCAGCTCTTCCGAATTACCCCACGTCAGGCCCGTCTCTTTCCATGAGGTGAGCCATGTAGGGACGCCAGATCGGAATTCGGGGGCCGCTGCCCATTGAGAGTCGCGCGGCTCGGTGATGTAGAACCACCCCGATTGCCACCCCTTTATGGTCTCCACAAAGGAGCCCTCGAGCCATAGGACGTTGGCCATCTTGCCCACCATGGCACCTCTGCACTCCGCTTGGCGGCCGCCCACTACCTTCGGCTTGACATTGAAGGTCTTCATCCATAAGCCAAAGTGGGGCTGGATGCAGAGGAAGGCCTCACACACGATGATAAACGCCGAGATGTAGAGGATGAAATTCGGGGCCAGATCATGGAAATCTAGGCCGTAGTAGAACATGAGCCCCCGGACGAATGGGTGAAGTGGAAACCCTAGTCCGTGGAGGAAGTGGGGGAGGAACACCACCCTCTCATGGGGCCTGGGGGTGGGGATGAGCTGCCCCTTGCTGGGAAGCCTATGCGCGATGTCGCTGGACAAGTATCCGGCCTTCCGCAGATTTTTGATGTGCCCCTCCGTGACGGAGGAGGCCATCCACTTGCCTCCCGCTCCGGACATAGTTGGACAAGGTTGAGGTGGGATGTGCGGACTTGGGTGCTGGAGCTCGAGTGCACGGAAATGGATAAGCAAAGGAGGAAGAAGGCGTGTGTGAAAAAGTGGATCCTTATCCCCTTATATGGACGGACAAAGCTATGCGTCCCCACCGGCCTGATAAAACTCGCTTATCTCCCAAGCGCCGTATTCAATGGCGCGGTTGGGTTACCCACGCCTGTATTGATGAGAATCCCGGAATAAGGGGACACGATCTATGCTTTGACAAGACGTGCCAAGGAAACCACCACACTAAACGCGCTGAGGTGGGACAGTAAAAACGATTCGAATGAAGGCTTGGCCATGGTGTGATGTCACACTGCGGAATACGTCAGCAGATTGAACTTGCGTAAATGTTATTCTCTCTACGGTGGTATGTGGAACATATTTTGTAGAGCCATACACTATCCTTGTGTTCAAAATCTTCTATGAAGTATTCGGAGGAGGAACCCACCTTGCAATGCCGAAGACAATATGCGCGCCGGACTCGTCGTCATTGAAGCCTAGTTCAGGGGCTACTGAGGGAGTCCTGGATTAGGGGGTGTCCGGATGGCCGGACTATGACCTTTGGCCGGACTCCTGGACTATGAAGATACAAGATTGAAGACTTCGTCTTGTGTCCGAATGGGTCTTTCCTTGGCGTGGAAGGCAAGCTTGGCGATACGGATATGTAGATGTCCTACCATTGTAACCGACTCTATGTAACCCTAACCCTATTCGGTGTCTATATAAACCGGAGGGTTTTAGTCCGTAGGACGAACAACAATCATACCATAGGCTAGCTTCTAGGGTTTAGCCTCTAAGATCTCGTGGTAGATATACTCTTGTACTACACATATCATCAATATTAATCAAGCAGGAGTAGGGTTTTACCTCCATCGAGAGGGCCCGAACCTGGGTAAAAACATCGTGCCCCTTGTCTCCTGTTACCATCCGCCTAGACGCACAGTTCGGGACCATCTACCCGAGATCTGTCGGTTTTGACACCGACAGTAGCACCGGAGATTTTACAGAAATTTCGTTCTGAGGCTTGCCATCGAAGTGCGCCTGCCTCGGGTAGGAATGATACTTCGTCAACGAGTGCTTGAAAAGCGCAACCAACCCTTGCTCGTCATCACAATCCAGTTTGCTCCTTGCCTATTTAAAAGAATGAAATCTTGTTTCTTCTGTCAGCAGAAACATATGCAGTAATGACCATGAATAACATTAGTACATTACTTACGCGTAAGTTGCGGAGGAAGACTGGAAATTGTTCTGTTCATGCGGTATAATCTTTCCATGAAGGAAAGATGTGCACAAAGTTCCTGACAACAACATAAGCTTCGTCTTCTAAACTGGGAAGAAATGGAACAGGGGTCCTGTTTGCTGCAATTGGGGCTCTCTCTGGTTCGAAAAGGGATTGGGCAACTGGATTTGGTGTACTCTTTGCTAGAATGGGGGTTTTGCGTTGTACAACTGGTGCTATGTCAACTAGCATAATCATTTTGTTTGCTGCAGTTGGGGTATGCTGAGTTGGGGCATCAGAAATGACCAGTGTAGTAGGGCTGGAGTCTGCTAGAGTTGGGGTATTTTGTGGGTCAGGTGATATTGCAATTACACCTAATGGGCTATTTGATTTATCAGGTGCCACTACCTTTTCCAAATACTTTGCTTGTGCTCCTCCACGATCAGCAATCGCCCTCTTCCTTTTGAACGTCGATACACAAGAACAACATTTGAATGGATAAATATGGTATGATGACAGATGGAATATGTCTTGAAAATGGATAGGCAGGCGTATTCACATACACGATGTGTAAACTAAGCTAATGGCAGTTCAACAAAGTAGAAGCAATATAAAGCATCAGTTGCAAGATATGTGCGAGCAATGTAACCTTGGAAAGTTAGAGCAAGTACATTGATGGGTGAATAAGATAGGGCATCTTCCTCTGACTCCTCCACTAGGGAGCTACATTGACTTAGGTCGCTCTTTAGCTCAGAATCGCTGTTAGGATCATATTCTGAGCATGAATCTGTAGGTGGAGAGCGTTTGCATTACATTGCATCCAGACTTGATTTCAGTCCCTTAATACAAAGTTTGACAGCCATGGAATTGTTCTACTTTATTCTTTTCATGCGCGCAAGCTCATAATCATTATGATGCTGTTCAGAACATGACATTCATGAAAACATAAAAAGTAGTCAGATTATTTATGGAATGCATTGCGGATTTGTAACGCCCCAAGACCGACGATTCAGATGCCTTCCTTGTTTTCCGAGATTCGTCGTGCGATTTGTTTTGTTCATTGCATTCATCCTTGCATCATGTGCATTGCATCATGTCATTAATCTTTGCATCTCAACTCAACTAATAAATTGCATAGATCGTTGATCTATTTAAATCGAGGGAATTCACATGGTGATTCTCTTTAAAACATATCCTCTCGATATTTAGAGAGCTATAGTAAATATTCCAATTATTTGGATTTACCGCAAACACACTTACAAAATATCCCAATGCCTTTGTTATCTTAATTCTTGGTCTCCAACCTTGCCCATAATTTCTTTCATCATATTCCGGAGCTCCACCAAAAATCCGAACATTTTTGGACCTTCCCAACCCTCACTTCCTATTCAAATCATTTGAATTTAAATCAAATGAGTTTGAATTTAATCTTTCAATCATACCCACTTCCTTCTTACAGTCATTTGAATTAAATTCAAATGAGTTTGAATTCAACTTCACGCCCATGCTCACTTTCTATTTTCTTGGATCAAGCTCATTTTTATGAGTCCGAGAAAAATACCCTCCTGCTCAAGCTTCACCCCTAACCTCTCTTTCTTTTCTTTCTTATCTCTGTTTTGTTTTTATTTATTTATTTTTAGAGTGAGAGAGAGCCCATCAGCCAGGCAGTCTGCTTCCCATGATCCTTTCGGCCCAAGGCCCACCGCACCTCTAACCAGTAGCGCTTCGCCTCCGCTCCTCTCGATCCTCGCTCTCTCCCTCGTTCCTCGCTTGCGCCGCCAGGAGAGCCTCGACTCGATCCCCTTTTCCCTTCACTGCCTCTCCTCCTCACACACACGCATTGCACAGAGAGAGATCCCGATCCCAGCGCCGCTTCACGCGACCGACCCCCCTCGCAGCCTCCCGCGCCTCCCTCTGCAGCACCAGGCTGCGACCGCGCCTCCTCCTCGCCAAATCCCGTCGCCCAAGCGCCCGAGGAGAGGAGCTCCTCGAGCACCAGCGCCCATGGCCGTCGTCCTCCGCGCCCAGCAGGAGCCCCGCGCTCATTCCCTTCATTTTGGCGGAGCTCGCGGAGCCCCAAAGACCGGTCGTCATCGAACCTCCTTCCCGCATCCCCGCCTCTGGTGACCAAGTCCGCCGAGAACCTCGACTTCCAGCAGCCGCCTTCGTCCGTAGCTAACCGTCTCCTGCTCGTGCTCGAGGATCGAGCGCCTCCACCTCGTCCACCATTGATTCCCGTCACTCCACCTCCCGCAAGCCCGACCCCGCACTGCTGCTCCTCTGCTTCGTCCTCTGCCGCGACCATCTCCTCCCCGACGCCTTGCTGCTGCTGTAGCTGCAAGACCACCACGGCACCGTCATGGAGCCCCAGGTCCGAAGATGACCACGACCAGCGCATCTCTCCTTGTACCACTTTGGAGTTCGAGACCATCAAGTACCCCGACGCTCCTCACCATGCACGACTACAACACCAAGGGAACCACAACCCTCGACTCAGGGACGCCAAGTACCTCTACGACCCTGTGCACGACTACGTGGATTCACCAAGTACCCCAAGTTCGACTACATGGATACGACAAGTTCCTCTCCGGACATGTACGACTACCCGAGTACCTCTACCGTCGCCGTGAACGACTACTTCCACGACGTCCGTGAACCACTAGTTCCACTACCGTCGCGAGAACGACTACTTCCACTACGGCCCGTGTACCACTACTTCCTTCGTCGTACTCGACCCGCTCCGAAAGGCACGCTTCGAAGGTATACCGTCGAGACGACCGCCCGTGAACGAATGATTGTGTGTTGTATGAGATGCACCGTTTTCTCCGTCTCCGAATTGTGACTTGTTTCCATGCCCCTAACCCGTGGGAACCCGGTAGTCGGGAGCACCCCACCATATCTAGCATGTTCCGCACATCCGCACGCTTCCTTTTGCACCGGTATCTCCATGAGCTACCGGAACCGATATGTTGCCGTGGCATCATTTTCGGATTCGCCACCGTGGCACCCTTTTTGTTCCGCCATGGTGACAAATGCTTCATAACATGCTTATGTCAACATTTTTATAAAATTTCTTAAAACTTGCATATGTCATCCGCATCATGATAACAACAATTAAAATGTTTAAAATTGTTGTTGCATTAAATTGCTAAATGCATATGGGGATTTACCGGATTTGTTGTTTTTATGTCCGGCCCCATTTAAGTTGTTTAGATGGTATTGTTTTGATATGCTTCACCACTTGCCATGTTAACCAATATTTAATATTGTTGGGTCCATAACCGAGAGAGAAACTAAATAATTGATGTGGTGTTTCGTCAATATGCAACTCGTTGCATATTGAGCTTCACTTAACTTGTAGTGTTGTTTGTGCATATTGCCATGCCATGAATCATTAAACCGGACATGCATCATACTTGATTGTGCATCATGCCATGTTTATGATTGTGTGTTTACTATGTTGTTTGCTTCTTTCCGGTTTGCTTCTCGCTTAGCTTCGGTTTCGTTCCGGAGTTGTGAGGATTCATTCGACTACATCCTTTTGTCTTCTTCATGGACTCGTTCTTCTTCCTTGCGGGATTTCAGGCAAGATGACCATACCCTCGAAATCACTTCTATCTTTGATTTCTAGATGCTCGCTCTTTTGCTATGCCTATGCTGTGTTACCTACCACTTGCTATATCATGCCACCCATATTGCCATGTCAAACCTCTAACCATCTTTTCCTAGCAAACCGTTGATTGGCTATGTTACCGCTTTGCTCAGCCCCTCTTATAGCGTTGCTAGTTGCAGGTGAAAATGAAGTTTGTTCCTTGTTGGAACATGGATATTTTGCGATATCACAATATCTCTTATCTTATTTAATGCATCTATATACTTGGTAAAGGGTGGAAGGCTCGGCCTTATGCCTGGTGTTTTGTTCCACTCTTGCCGCCCTAGTTTCCGTCATACCGGTGTTATGTTCCTTGATTTTGCGTTCCTTATGCGGTTGGGTGATTCATGGGACCCCCTTGACAGTTCGCTTTGAATAAGACTCCTCCAGCAAGGCCCAACCTTGGTTTTACCATTTGCCACCTAAGCCTTTTTCCCTTGGGTTCTGCAGACTCAAGGGTCATCTTTATTTTACACCCCCGGGCCAGTGCGCCTCCGAGTGTTGGTCCAAACTAGAGCACCGTGCGGGACCATTCCTTGGCAACTTGATTACGTCGGTACATGTACGCTTAGCTTATCCAGTGTGCCCTGAGAACGAGATATGTGCAGCTTGTATTGGGATTTGTCGGCACAGCGGGTGATCTTGCTGGTCTTGTTTTACCATTGTCGAGATGTCTTGTAGTCCGGGATTCCGAGACTGACCGGGTCTTCCCGGTAGAAGGAATATCCTTCGTTGACCGTGAGAGATTATAATGGGCTAAGTTGGGACACCCTGCAGGGTATTATCTTTCGAAAGCCGTGCCCGCGGTTATGAGGCAGATGGGAATTTGTTAATGTCCGGTTGTAGAAAACCCGAAGTTAATCTTAATTAAAATACACCAACCGCGTGTGTAACCATGATGGTCTCTTCTCGGCGGAGTCCGGTAAGTGAACACGGTGTTGGAGTTATGTTTGACGTAAGTAGTTTCAGGATCACTTCTTGATCATAGTTGTTCGACCGTGCCTTGCTTCTCTTCTCGCTCTCTTTTGCGAATGTAGCCACCAGATATGCTAGTCGCTTGTTGCAGCTCCATCTCACTACCTTCTCCTACCCATAAGCTTAAATAGTCTTGATATCGCCGGTGTGAGATTGCTGAGTCCCCGTGACTCACAGATACTCCCAAAACCAGTTTGCAGGTGCCGATGAAACCGTGCAGGTGACGCATCCGAGCTCAAGGAGGAGCTTGATGAAGACCTTGTTCATTGTGTTGTTTCGTTTCAGTTGATCAGTAGTGGAGCCTAGTTGGGACGATCGGGGATCTGTGTAGCATTTGGGGTAGTCTTCTTTTATTTTGGTTCCGTAGTCGGACCTTGATTGTATCTGTATGATGTAATGCTTTACTCATGTGTTGTGTGAAGTGGCGATTGTAAGCCAACTATGTATCTCTTTCCCTTATGTATTACATGGGTTGTGTGAAGATTACCTCACTTGCGACATTGCTTTCAATGCGGTTATGCCTCTAAGTCGTGCTTCGACACGTGGGAGATATAGCCGCATCGAGGGCGTTACAAGTTGGTAATCGGAGCCATCCCCGACTTAGGAGCCCCCTGCTTGATTGTTTGCTGGCGTTGTTGAGTCTAGAACAAAAGTGTTTTGAGTCTTAGGATTATATATATCGGAGAGTAGGATTCTTTTTACTCCTCAGTCCCTTCGTCGCTCTGGTGAGGCCTCCTGACGTAGAAGTTTTGACTCTTCTCTCCTCAAATTTCACTAATTTTTTTTAGGATCACGCGGGTATCTTGGAATCGTTCCGATGGTTTTGTGACGAGAACATTGTTCTTGGTGCCTCCTGACATTTAGGGGTTGTGGCAGTGTCCCGGGGAGTTGAGCTCCGAGGTGTTGTCGTCACAATGTTATCGTTGCAGTTCTAGAATACCTGAGCTTTGTCGACATCGAAAATCTCTTTTATGCAGTTGTTGGTGAGATAACCTCGATAACCCAAGATCATGGGCGAGCTCGAGAGTATTGCCATAACTCGTATAACGGATGCTTTTCGAAGGTTGAGGTAAACGATTTCGGAGTTTTCTTGGCTATGTGTTGAAGGATGGATACAATTTGGATCTAGGTATTGTTAGTTTGGGTGATATATTTTGTGTCCCCTGTATCCCCAACACCAGATTGCATAACCAGAAAGTTTCGGGAGTTTATAAATGGGAATTCAAGTATCTCGTAGGATATCTTTCCAACACACACATGATACGAGATGGGATCTATCATATGTTTATTCCGGCTTATTCTGCAAGCCAAATCCTTTGTTTTGTTTTGTTTTGTGGTATTCGAGTTGCTTCAATGCCAAGTGTTGATTCCATACCTTCTTGTAAACGGTGTTCTCATATTTCTATGTGGATGCTAATCCTTCTTGTTCATCAAGGTCGTCTTTTCAATCCTTTCCAACCGTGTGCGTAACCGTGAGTGTCTCTTTTCGGGGTTGATCGAGAGGAGAACACGGTTTCTGGGTTATGTCTGACGTAAGTAGGAGTTCAGGATCACTTCTTGATCATTACTAGTTGACGACTGTTCCTTTGTTTCTCTTTTCGCTCTCATTTGCGTATGTTAGCCACCATATATGCTTAGCCGCTGCTGCAACCTCACCACTTTATCCCTTCCTTTCCCATTAAGCTTTGCTAGTCTTGATACCCATGGTAATGGGATTGCTGAGTCCTTGTGGCTCACAGTTTACTACACCAACAGTTGCAGGTACAGGTTTATGCGATGATCTGGACGCGAGAGAGATGCTTGCTTGTTTTGGAGTTCTTCTTCTGCTTCTTCTTCGATCAGGGGATAGGTTCCAGGTCGGCAGCCTGGGCTAGCAGGGTGGATATTGTTTGAGTTTCTGTTTATGATTCATCTGTAGTCGGATGTTGATCTTGTATGTTGTATTGTTGTATTCATGTGACATTGTATGTATTGGATGTATCCCCACTATTATGTAATGTTGATGTAATGATATCCACCTTGCAAAAGCGTTTCAATATGCGGGTCTATCCTTGGTGGGACCTTCGAGTTCCGTCCATGATTCTAATTCCTTCCATTTTCAGTCGGAGTGCTGCCCAAATTATATCATTCTTATACCTTCTCTATCTTGTTTTAACCGGAGTGGTTTCGAATTCTATCTTCTCCATTAAACTCTTGATTCATGTCTTTGCAACCTTCAAGTTCCCGTAATGCTCCTTGTTCCTCTTTTCTAACGTATTATTTGCAATCTCGTTCATCTCTGTTGTACTCTTTCTTTTAAATTGCTCAACCTCTCAAGGTTCGTGGTTTCACTGGTTCGTCAAAGAAGAAACTTAGTTTTACCTCCTCTCTTCCTCTTCCGTTTCTCTCCGGTGCCATCTTAGATCTCGGGACGAGATCCTCTCGTAGTGGTGGAGTGTTGTAACGCCCCAAGACCGACGCTTCAGATGCCTTCCTTGTTTTCCGAGATTAGGTGATGCGATTTTTTGTTCATTGCATTCATCCGTGCATCATGTGCATTGCATCATGTCATTAATCTTTGCATCTCAACTCAACTAATAAATTGCATAGATCGTTGATCTATTTAAATCGAGGGAATTCACATGGTGATTCTCTTTAAAACATATCCTCTCGATATTTAGAGAGCTATAGTAAATATTCCAATTATTTGGATTTACTGCAAACACACTTACAAAATATCCCAACGCCTTTGTTATCTTAATTCTTGGTCTCCAACCTTGCCCATAATTTCTTTAATCATATTCCGGAGCTCCACCAAAAATCCGAACATTTTTGGACCTTCCCAACCCTCACTTCCTATTCAAATCACTTGAATTTAAATCAAATGAGTTTGAATTTAATCTTTCAATCATACCCACTTCCTTCTTACACTCATTTGAATTAAATTCAAATGAGTTTGAATTCAACTTCACGCCCATGCTCACTTTCTATTTTCTTGGATCAAGCTCATTTTTATGAGTCCGAGAAAAATACCCTCCTGCCGTGCTCCACCCTAACCTCTCTTTCTTTTCTTTCTTATCTCTATTTTGTTTTTATTTATTTATTTTTAGAGTGAGAGAGAGCCCATCAGCCAGGCCGGCCTGCTTCCCGTAGTCCTTTCGGCCCAAGGCCCACCAAGACCTCTAACCCTAGCGCTCGCCTCCACTCCTCTCGATCCCTCGCTCTCTCCCTTGTTCCCCACGCTTGCGCCGCCAGGAGAGCCTCGGCTCGATCCCCTTTTCCCCTTCACTCGTCTCCCTCCTCACACACACGCATCGCACAGGAGAGGGATCCCGATCCCGCAGCGCCGCTACGTCACGACCGACCCCCCTCGCAGCCTCCCACGCGCCTCCCTCTGCAGCACCAAGCCGCGACCGCGCCTCCTCCTCGCCAAATCCCCGTCGCCCAAGCGCCCGAGGAGAGGAGCTCCTCGAGCACCTGCGCCCGCAGCGTCGTCCCTCCGCGCCCAGCAGGAGCCCAGCGCCGCTTCGTTCCCTTCATTTTGGCGGAGCACGCTGGAGCCCCAGCAGCGGGTCGCCATCGAACCTCCTTCCCGCGTCCCGCCTCTGGTGACCAAGTCCGCCGACAACCTCGACTTCCAGCAGCCGCCTTCGTCCGCAGCTAACTGCCGTCTCTGCTCGTGCCCGAGGATCCAGCGCCTCCACCTCGTCCCACCGCTGTTTCCCGTCGCTCCACCTCCTGCAAGCCCGACCTCAAGACTGCTGCTCCTCCGCTTGCCCTTCCTGTCATGACCATCTCCTCCCCGACGCCTTTGCCGCTGCTGTAGCTGCAAGACCACCACGGCACCGGCCATGGAGCCCCAGGTCCGAAGATGACCACGATCACAAGATCTCTCCTTGTACCACTTTGGAGTTCGAGGCCATCAAGTACCCCGACGCTCCTCACCATGAACGACTACAACACCAAGGGAACCACAACCATCGACTCAGGGACGCCAAGTACCTCTACGACCACAATGCTGCACGACTACGTGGATTCACCAAGTACCCCAAGTTCGACTACATGGATACGACAAGTTCCTCTCCGGACATGTACGACTACCGTTGCCAAGATCGTGAGTACCTCTACCGTCAGCCGTGAACGACTACTTCCACGACGCTCGCGGAACCACTAGTTCCACTACCGTCGCGAGAACGACTACTTCCACTACGGCCCGTGTACCACTACTTCCTTCGTCGTACTCGACCCGCTCCGAAAGGCACGCTTCGAAGGTATACCGTCGAGACGACCGCCCGTGAACGAATGCTTGTGTGTTGTATGAGATGCATCGTTTTCTCCGTGTCCGAATTGTCACTCGTTTCCATGCCCCTAACCCGTGGGAACCTGGTAGTCGGGAGCACCCCACCATATCTAGCATGTTCCGCACATCCGCATGCTTCCTTTTGCACCGGTATCTCCATGAGCTACCGGAACCGATATGTTGCCGTGGCATCATTTTCGGATTCGTCGCCGTGGCACCCTTTTTGTTCCGCCATGGTGACAAATGCTTCATAACATGCTTATGTCAACATTTTCATAAAATTGCTTAAAACTTGCATATGTCATCCGCATCATGATAACAACAATTAAAATGTTTAAAATTGTTGTTGCATTAAATTGCTAAATGCATATGGGGATTTACCGGATTTGTAGTTTTTATGTCCGGCCCCACTTAAATTGTTTAGATGGTATAGTTTTGATATGCTTCACCACTTGCCATGTTAACCAATATTTAATATTGTTGGGTCCATAACCGAGAGAGAAACTAAATAATTGATGTGGTGTTTCGTCAATATGCAACTCGTTGCATATTGAGCTTCACTTAACTTGTAGTGTTGTTTGTGCATATTGCCATGCCATGAATCATTAAACCGGACATGCATCATACTTGATTGTGCATCATGCCATGTTTATGATTGTGTGTTTACTATGTTGTTTGCTTCTTTCCGGTTTGCTTCTCGCTTAGCTTCGGTTTCGTTCCGGAGTTGTGAGGATTCGTTCGACTACATCCTTTTGTCTTCTTCATGGACTCGTTCTTCTTCCTTGCGGGATTTCAGGCAAGATGACCATACCCTCGAAATCACTTCTATCTTTGATTTCTAGATGCTCGCTCTTTTGCTATGCCTATGCTGTGTTACCTACCACTTGCTATATCATGCCACCCATATTGCCATGTCAAACCTCTAACCATCTTTTCCTAGCAAACCGTTGATTGGCTATGTTACCGCTTTGCTCAGCCCCTCTTATAGCGTTGCTAGTTGCAGGTGAAGATGAAGTTTGTTCCTTGTTGGAACATGGATATTTTGGGATATCACAATATCTCTTATCTTAATTAATGCATCTATATACTTGGTAAAGGGTGAAAGGCTCGGCCTTATGCCTGGTGTTTTGTTCCACTCTTGCCGCCCTAGTTTCCGTCATACCGGTGTTATGTTCCTTGATTTTGCGTTCCTTGCACGGTTGGGTGATTTATGGGACCCCCTTGACAGTTCGCTTTGAATAAAACTCCTCCAAAGAAGGCCCAACCTTGGTTTTACCATTTGCCACCTAAGCCTTTTTCCCTTGGGTTCTGCAGACTCAAGGGTCATCTTTATTTTACCCCCCCGGGCCAGTGCTCCTCTGAGTGTTGGTCCAAACTAGAGCACCGTGCGGGACCATTCCTTGGCAACTTGGATTATGTCGGTACTTGTACGCTTAGCTTATCCGGTGTGCCCCGAGAACGAGATATGTGCAGCTCCTATCGGGATTTGTCGGCATAGCGGGTGGTCTTGCTGGTCTTGTTTTACCATTGTCGAGATGTCTTATAGTCCGGGATTCCGAGACTGATCGGGTCTTCCCGGTAGAAGGAATATCCTTCGTTGACCGTGAGAGCTTATAATGGGCTAAGTTGGGACACCCCTGCAGGGTATTATCTTTCGAAAGCCGTGCCCGCGATTATGAGGCAGATGGGAATTTGTTAATGTCCGGTTGTAGAAAACCTGAAGTTGATCTTAATTAAAATACACCAACCGCATGTGTAATCGTGATGGTCTGTTCTCGGCAGAGTCCGGTAAGTGAACACGGTGTTGGAGTTATGTTTGACGTAAGTAGTTTCAGGATCACTTCTTGATCATAGTTGTTCGACTGTGCCTTGCTTCTCTTCTCGCTCTCTTTTGCGAATGTAGCCACCAAATATGCTAGTCGCTGTCGCAGCTCCATCTCACTACCTTCTCCTACCCATAAGCTTAAATTGTCTTGATCTCGCTGGTGTGAGATTGCTGAGTCCCCGTGACTCACAGATACTTCCAAAACCAGTTTGCGGTGTGCCGATGAAACCGCAGGTGACGCATCCGAGCTCAAGGAGGAGCTTGATGAAGATCTTGTTCTTTGTGTTGTTTCGTTTCAGTTGATCAGGAGTGGAGCCCAGTTGGGACGATCGGGGATCTGTGTAGCATTTGGGGTAGTCTTCTTTTATTTTGGTTCCGTAGTCGGACCTTGATTGTATCTGTATGATGTAATGCTTTACTCATGTATTGTGTGAAGTGGCGATTGTAAGCCAACTATGTATCTCTTTCCCTTATGTATTACATGGGTTGTGTGAAGATTACCTCACTTGCGACATTGCTTTCAATGCGGTTATGCCTCTAAGTCGTGCTTCGACACGTGGGAGATATAGCCGCATCGAGGGCGTTACAGGATTCAACTCGGAGAGTGTCTCCCTATAAACCCCTGCATATGCAAAGTTCACCTCCCCAACCGTGCTGACCAGACCACACACAGAAATACAAACCCCTTATGTCTCTATAACAGGCAGACACACATTTCAAAACTGAAGTAGGAACATTAGAATCATATGAAATTCATATTTGAACAAATAAACTAAGCAATTATGAGTGGCGTAATGTTTAGCTTCAAGGGTGGAGTGTTGGTAGTGCGACACAAAGCAAGTAGGCAGATTGTATTCCATGTAAAAGATCGAAACCTATGTAAAAGCTGGAAATGACACTTTCTTTCTGTACAATGCAAAGGTACGTTACCCGCATGATGGAACAGATCACATAGAGAAATACTATTCACTCATGTCTACGGTTCCAGTATTTAGAAACAGGGTGGTCCACCATAAAAGAATATTGACAACAAATATGACAAGGCAAGCATAGATGTAGTGAATCAATTATTTACTTGTGAGCTTATTAGGACAAGTATGCCGAATTGTAACTGCAGTAAGAGACCGTCCAAAATATGAATGAAGAAGTTTGTCTAGAACTTATTGTTTGCAACTAACTGACATGAATAATTGGATATTATATCGAATGAGCAAGAAAGACAAGTAAAATTGTTAACAAACCTGGCTTGCAGTAGTAATCTGGGTCAATGTCACTACGACCAACAATCCAAAATGACTAGTTTCTGTTCAGAGGGCCGGAATTTTGAAAACCCTGTGAACTTTAGAGGTACTATAGATTATCGAAATACATCTGAACCATTAAGTGTAGGTAGCACTGAGCACACAACAAACCCTAATGACAGTCCTGCCTAATGAGTAATGAATCAATTAGAAAATGGGTGATGTGGAGTTGCTGCTGAGTGTTGAGGACGTATCTCAGGATAAATCGGGTTGACTTGGTGGGTGCTGCACGCCTGAGCCCTAAACGGACTGGGTAGGTAGGCACGGTGGCGTGCCCGGGCAGCGGTGACGCTGTTGGGCGAGCGGCTCCTGGCCTCCTGTTAGTCCGGCGTCTCCTCCTAGAGTCATGCCGTTCGGGGACGGCAAGTCGCCGGCGAGGCAGGCGACTGGGGGCGAGTAGAGATCGGAAGCGCGCAGCAGAACAGAGGGGAATCGGGGCCTGGGCTGACCCAAAATTCCAGGGTGGGCTGCGGCCTACCATGGGCACTCTGTAGAGATACACACCCGAGCGGCGAACATGCATTTTTGAAACTAATTTAGGAACATTTAGCTGACCAATTAAACAACTCTGTTTTAATAATATCAGATTCGTATTTGAACAACTAAGCTTGTTTAGCTTGATGGCTGGAGCAGTGTTATTATGACACGAAGCACGTATTCTGATCGTATAGTGATCATAAAAGGGGGAAACTCTAAGCATATTTTTTTAGCAAAAGAGGGTTTCCCCTCCGATTTCTATTAAAAAACCACCACGGAACCAACATGATCAATTAAACCCTCAGCATGATCAATTAAACCGTATTATGGTTGTGCCATGGCAGATTTGAAGCTGCACACCGAATAAATGATATTTAGCATCCATTGTTTGCTTCGAACTAAGAACTAAATTCTAAGAGCAAAGTAGAGTAACCAAGTTAAGATCTATTTTCTGGTTGAGATCAAAAAGTTGAGGAGATATGAAGTACCACCTCTCTTGCGGCGCCGTGTAGGTATCGGGGGTGCGATGGTTGTCGGTGGCGTTGAAGCAGATCTGCGACGGTAGACGGGTGCATCGGGGGATAAGTCCCGTTGCGGTGGAAGAGAAGGTCGTGTGAGCGGCCCCGGCAAAGAGGACGACGACGCCGATGAAGCGAGAGGACGCGACGCAAGGCTATTGGTCCGTCGCCGTGGAAGAGAAACGACCATCTCTAGCAGTGGACGACGCGGTCTTGGTAGGTGCTCCGGCATGGTGGAGGACGGTGGCGATGGATGTGGTGGAGGACGACGGCGATGGATGGGGTGGCGTACAGAGGCTGGTGTGGGGATGGGGTGTCCTAGCGCGGACGGTGTATGAATGGGAAAATGGAGGGAGAGGTACGGGGAACCATGTTTTTGGGACGCGCCTGTCTGAAATATGGGAAAGTTACGAACTTAGCCCCGTTTAAAATTTGGACGTCTCGTCGGTTGGGGATAGGACGGTAATCTCGCATCTCGCCAATATTTGCCCAGAGCAATTTTGGGCGAGGAGAGGGTGGTTGGCGCCCATGGTTGGCGCCCACGGTGTATGAACGGGGCTGATAGGTAGGGCGGTTGTGTCATGTCTGAGTGAAGTTACAAACCTGCCCCTATTGAAAATATTGGCCTACATCGATTTCGGCCGAGTCGAGTTTGTTTTGCCGCCCACCGTGTATGAATGGGGAATGGAGGGAGAAACATAGGTCTTTCGGACGAGCTTGAATCAAATGTGTTTTGCCGCCCATGTTTGACGCCCACCGTGTCGGAATGGGCTCAGAGGCGGTCGTGTCACGTCTAATTGAAGTTACTAACCTACCCCTATTTAGACCAGTGGAAATCGGGCCGATGGATTGTCCGTGTAATGGGTAGACAGTAATTTCCATATCCCAAACACTTGGCTTCGGGAAGCCACGTGGGAGTGGACATTTTGCTGCTTCTTTCAAATTTTGGGACAATAAGCATCCACGTTTACCCTGGCAACTAAATTCAAATCCATTTTTTATTCCTATATGAATCTTTATAAATCATTCTATGTGTTTTTATATATCTTCAAAAGGACGACAAAGATGTATTCCACTGTCATATATGAATATGGTTTACAAATGTCGATACTCAAATTTAGAAACTAGAATCCAGTTTAAGGTGAATTCGTATATTTGGAACACTTCATGTCCAACTCAAATGTCACACGCAGCATAATGTGTAATCCCATTTTGATATGTACACAAGCGATGTATCAAGATTGAAATACCGAGTCAATCAACCAAGAATGTAGAGAACTAACAGACATATAAACACTTATAGAGTATATGGATCAATAATATCAACTAACAGACATATAAACACTTTTTTTTGGCTACAACAGCATCCTTTTTTTAGCCAGCATCTTGGCCCTTTCCGATGCGTGCCACTTATGGTCCATCTATACACTACTATTGCTGAATGCACATTCAGCCCGATTGGCATATTTGTAGGTCTGGCACAGCAATCCAAATGAAATGTCTTAGAGTCTTATCAATTAATACAGACTTGTGCTCAAATAAAATTACAAACCAATAAACAAAAAAACAATTATTACATGATCTCTAAAACAAATGGTTTGATTGATTACATGAACAGAGAACACAAAGGTTAGTCAACTATGGAAAGAACATTTCACCTATGATTTACCAAGAAGGAATTTAATTTCCTTTTTTCCTTCAGGACCTTAACAATCTGGTCAGTCTCAGCTTGCTTCATTTTGAAATCCACAAAATATTTAATGGTTGTCTTGAGTACTGCTTGTGATTGTGTTGTTTTCTTCCTCAACATGTCAACTTCATCTCTAAGTGCAGAAGCAGAATCTCTTTCTACCACTAGTTTAGCCTCTAGAGCATCATCAGTTGGCAATTCATAATGCATGATTGGGCCGGTGCCACTGTTGTGGGATGATGCAACGTCCATGGGGACCTCGCTCTTTGATCTTGGGCTAACCTGTTTTCCCATTAAAGTTCCGATTGGATTTAGAAAAGTTGAAGTTAGCAAAACATCTGAACTGGGAGTTATAACAGCAAACCAGTTAAACAAAAAAGGAATTAAAGAGTTTTAATTGGATGCTGAAAAGTAGTTATTAACATCATTGTAACCCATTGCAAAGAAGCAATGCAGTTAAACAAACAAGTAGATATTTAAGTTAAGGCAAACAGGTAATTCTTAACAGTAAGTATCAAACACATAGATTGGCGCAGTCTACAATATAATTAACAAGCTGTGCCATTATGTAATCAGTAGCAAACTAAATTAAGCCAAGCAATGTAATTGAACAATTTTGCAATAAGTGGCTAACTAAAATTCCGAGAAGCAGGCAACTGAACTTACGCTAGTTCTTTGTACAGGCACATTGCAACTTCTTTTTTTCTTACAAGGTTGTACGGCGAAGTCCATGGCATCAATTGCTTGGATACGCAGTCCCAATACTTCTTTCTTCCCACACTGCATGGGTAAGTCGAATGGTTAATCTGGTAAGATGGTGCGTCCTTGATATGTTATATGTGGACGTGTAGTCAGACTAGTTGTAGCCAAACACATCACACTGCATTTTACTGTATATTTCATGCGATTACTTTTGGCATATCGAGATCTAAGCAATCTACAATAGGATGAAAAGACTGGCATCCTTCACATTATTGGCGAACTCAGTTCATAGAAACAAGCAATTCAACCATTCTGTGGGTAAAACAAAAGCGCCACTGGAATATTTTTCACTATCCAATCATACACGCAAAAAGGGGCGACGCCACCATAGGGGCTGGTATGGGCGGCCACCTCAGGTGGCTGGAAAGTGTGCACCTAGTTTGAGTCATCCAGGTTGGCCCATGCTAGTTTTTTTCGTCCCAACACACGAGCAGGCAATGTAAAAAATGAAGAAGTGCCTCCCATATTGATCGACAGCAGGAAAAATGCCAATTCATTCGCTCCAGCCTCCAGTCTGGTTCGCTCCTAACCTAGCCGCCGCTGGACAGACCGACAAAACACTTCCTCGCGCCCTCGTTGGAGGGCGGTCACCGGGCTTCAAGCGAACAGAAGGACAAGAAGATGAAGATCCATCCCTGGGTCTAGGCTGCGTGGGAGGCAGCGGCGGCAGCACGGCCATGGCATCGAGCTTGCGCAAACGGACAGTCGCAGCTTGCAAGAGTAGCATGCACAACGAGCAGGTACATCACATCCCTGATTATATCTAATTCAACTCTTCAATTTCTGGCCAATAGTTAAACCTGACGGTGTTGTAAAACTGCTTGTATGTAGGGAATCTATGAGAAAATGAAACCAATTTCTACTTATTTTATAACTCCCCAATCAATACCGAATCGATTGAATCGATGTATCTAATCAAGTTTCTGTAACATCCCAAATTTTCAATTTGGAATGTTATACATTAGGTCATCATGCATATCATATTTTCTCGCATTTTTCCGATCCTAGAAAATTTCACGCAACTCAAGGACCCTCGGAGAGAGTTGGAAGTTTCATTATTTTCATATTTGGGATTTCTCAAATTTTGAAAATAGGATCATTGGATTTATTTAATTATCTTCATAAAGTTTTTCCTATAAAAACTTAAGAGAGGGAATAATATGACTTTCCCAACATTTAGGAAAAATGAAGATATTATAAATAAATCAAATTTGGATTTGGAAGATTTATTTTGCTTAGGCAAAATGAGCATTTTAAAAATTTATGCATGTTTGCCGCTTTTAAAGTTCATTTTGTTCGACTCATTTTTAGGAGTCGGGAAAATTATTTTTATTAAAATCGGAGTTCGCTTTGGTATTTTTTTAATCCGCTTTTGTTTTGTTTTAAATAAAAATAATAATATCGCGCCCCACAGGCCAAGGCCCAGCCAGCCTGCCCAGCCGTGCCTGCCCAGGCCCAGCCCACCTCCCTCTCTCCCTCGCGCAAGACGCCACTTGTGAGCCCACGCCACGCCGCCGCCCGTGTCCGGGTCGGACACGCCGTCGCCGCCGCCAGCCCCTTCCCAAGCCGGCCAGCCCCCCATCTATTTATACCCCGCCGCCTCCTCTCCCCTCACCTGAGCCGCCGCCCTCCACCCGAGCCGCCGCCGCCAAGGCCGCCGCCCGTCGCCGAGCCACCCGCCGCCCCTCGCCGCCACCCACCGCCTCGCCGCCCACACCCGACCCGCCACCGTCCGCGGAGGTCGAGTCTCACGGGCGGCACCGGAGGTAGCCGCCGCCGCCCCGCCCGATCCGGTTTTTTTTAGAAAAACCCGATCCGTTTTTTTTAGATGTTCGGATTTTTTTGAAAAACCCCTAGATGATTTTTAATTTTTCGGTTTTCTGTGAATGTGTTCGTTGGATTAGTTCTGTTAACGAACGTCCGTTATTTAATCCGTTCGTCGTTTTCTTTTAATCGGATTTAATCCGTTATTTTTTTCTGATTCGATTTCTGATCCGATTTTCAAATCTGTTTTATTTCTTGCTCGTTTATCGGAATCAGGTGATTCAAGCGCCTGGAGTTTCGTTACGAAACCACCGTTCCGACTAACCTACTTACACAGAGTTTTGCTACTGTAAAATTTTGACTTAGTTTCAGATTTGCTAAACCGAGTCGTTCTCTCTCGAGTTCCGACTATTTATGCTTTATTTGATTCGAGTCGTTTGCAACTGTGGTTCTTAAGTTGAACTATCTGGTTAGATCTTTTATTCGAGATTTCCCCATGCATTAGATGAGTACTTATTGTATGCTTGTTGTTTGTCTGCGTTAGATCACCCGTGAGTGCGCCGCTTGTTACTTCAATCTCTAGGTCTCATGGATCATCGACAAGGCAAGTAACACTTTGATCATACCTTTTCTACTACCCAGTTTTATTGCATTAGATCAAACCCTCAAACACTTGCATGTTTAGGATCTAATTAAATTGTGGGTTTGGTAAGTAGATTGAGGTAGTACCTATTACCTGTTTTATTATCAAACCCTTGGGAGTTACTTCTACGTTTGCTTATTATGCTATGCTATGCTAGTAGACGTGGATTGGGTGAGTGATATCCATGACAGATGTGAGATTGTTAATTAAGGTTTATCTAAGGTGGCAACCTAAACACACATCTGGGTGGATTGAGGCACCTGGTTTCTATCAGGACTTGCCTGTATTTCTTGGACCGCCACCCGTGCTCTAAGGGATCATAAGATTATTCAAACTAGAAACTTCCGTGCAGCCACAAGCCAATTATGGGCTCTGGCATAGTTGACTAAGTTGTGCGAACTCTTACGGGAAGACTAGCAGATGTAGGGGAAAGTAGGTGTACCGGTCTACCCACAAGTAAGGTGCTAGCGCTTCTGAAAGACTGTGTCTCGGTCATCCGTTTCTCAAACACCATGTAGTGCGAGAACCAAGCGGAGGCGATCGAGTCTTGTGGGGAAAAGTCGCAAACCTCTGCAGAGTGTATAAACTAATCATGATTAGCCGTGTCCCCGGTTATGGACGTTTTGAGTATCTAGTACTTGAATATCATGTGAATCTCAACATGTTACTTCAAATAAATGTTATTGGGTTTTAATGAGTACTTTTAATTGGGATTGAGGATGCTGTCAACCATTCTCAATGTTTAACAACCACCATGATAGTTAAATAAAATTATTCCTTTGATGTAGGGAAAAACTAGCTTTATGCAAAAATGTAACGTAGAGAGCTTTTCCACCAGCCATATATGCATGTAGTATAGGCTTATTCCTTCATTGCCCTCTATGTGTTACATTGCCAGCATATTCCATGTCTTGACCGTTTTTGGGCTGCAACTTTCACGTATGCAGACTTTTCTTATGACAGTAAGGTGTTAGGTCGTGGTTCTATACTTTCGATGATGCCGATGGAGTTGATGGACTCACTTATCTTCCAAGCCTTCCGCTGTTATTATTAGATGGCCTTAAGCCATATTATTGTATTAAGTTCCCTTGTGGACAACGATGTAATAAGTGTGTGATTGCTACTCCGCTATAAATCCTTCGAAGTACTGTGTGGTGTCAGCATTACTGATCCAGGGATGACACTGAGCACAGAGCACTAGATCCATTCGGTCTGGTCGCTACAGAGAATGGTATCAGAGCACACGCTGACTGTAGGACACGACCACTAAGATAAAGCCATAGATCACTATTCTCTTCCCATTTTCTAACTCCTCATCTTTTCTACTCTCTTTAGGATGACGGACGCGAAGATCAAGTACACCCAACCGGATGAAGGCACACCTTTTGGATTTCACTTGAAGGAAGTTACCAAGTACCTGAACATTGGACTACCCAGCTTCACCGGGACTTTCAACGCCACTCTGCCTGAAGAGGAGCGCTGGAAGATTCACACTCACGTTCCAGGAAGGACATTCGCCCCAATCACCAAGCCTATAGATAGTGTTTTCAGTGCACCAACTTGGAGTCTGGGAAAGAGCATGGCAGCTCACATCACCATGGGACGCATTGGAAAAGTTTATCAAGAAGACCTCAAGGACACTATCTACTAGATTTGCGGACGCCGAGATGACAAATGGGACGTCGTCAGCACCAAGAAGGATAGATCCATTGCAGCATTCATCCAGGAGTTAAACCAGCACATTCGACGCCGGAGAACCAGATGTGCAATGATATGTTGGAGTTGCGTAATGCAAAGGGAAGGATCATCGAACTTGAAGGAGAACTAAAGACAACTCGCAAGGACTATATGGACGAGATCGTAGCTCTAGCAAGACACAATAACGATCTTAAGTACGAGATTGAAGAACTCAAGAAGAAGTTGGCGCTCAGGAATGAAGACCAATATGTCGATTGCCCAAGCGACTACATCAACATCGACGACACCGATTCGGATCCAAGTGAACCCGACTTTGAAGACGAAGCTGGGCAGACATTATGGAGTCTTCCACCGGTTCAAATTAGTAGAAGTCCCCACATATTAGTAGTATTCCCCCATGTAAGCATTATAGTACACGCACTTTTGCGATAGTTAGATCGTTGTAAGCCCTTGTTTGATTGAATGAAGTGATTTTGTGTGTATTTGCTCATGTGCATTTGGGTAGTGATTCCCCTTAGACCTCATTCTATTCTAAATTCTCATCTTTTCTAAACCCATCAGATGCCTCCGAGACGCGACTCGGATTCATTTTCCCACCAGAGATCACCCAACCGATCCAAAGCAGAATACCCTCGATTCAAACATTGGTGCGTAACCGGGCAACAACAACAATAACAACCCACCACCACCACCACTGCGGATCATCCGACTCGTTTCCTTAGACTAAACCCGCGGTGTATTCCAAAGTAGCACCGAGCCGATTGTAGCAGATGACTGGCTCCGCAAGATAGGAAGGGAGCTGACCACTGCAGGATGCACAAATGGAGAAAGAGTGAAGTTTGCAGCACATCAGCTTGAAGGACCCGCAGCAGCATGGTGGGAGAATTTCACAGCCACTTACCCTGTAGACACTGTCACATGGGATCAATTTCAGCAAGCTTTCCGCACTGCCCATGTTTCAGCAGGAGCTATGGCCATGAAGAAGCGGGAGTTTCGCAACTTACGCCAAGGAGGAAGGACTGTTGGCCAGTACGTGGATGACTTTAGTAAACTAGCACGTTATGCCCCAGATGACGTTGCTACCGATGCAGCTAAACAGGAGAAGTTCCTAGAAGGACTGAATGATGAGTTCAGCATGCCGTTGATGGTAGCCAGTTTCAATAACTACCAGGAGTTAGTAGACCGAGCCCTCATGATTGAAGGAAAGCAGCAACAAATTGAGAACCGCAAGCGGAAGTATGGGCAAGGGAAGTATAACTCTGGAGCTCAGCAGAAACCTCGTTATACCCCTAAATCAGGAATTCAGTTTCAGCATACCCATGGAGGAGGTAATTCGCATAACCATAACAGCACCAAGAATGGGAACGGGAATGGAGGAAGCAACGGACATAATCGCACCAACCCGTCAACACCATCCAAAGTAGACCTGAGTCATACTACTTGCTTTAAGTGCCGCAAGATCGGGCATTATGCCAATGACTGCCTGAAGGCCGAATGGAAATGGCAATGGAAGCTCTGGAAAGAAGCCCAACCCTTTCAATAGGGGACAGGTGAACCACATTGAAGTGGAGGAGGTTGAAGATCAGCCCGATGCAGTAATCGTTAAGTTTTTGGTTAAGTCTTTTACTGCACTAGTTCTTTTCGATACCGGTGCATCGCATTCATACATATCAAGGGGATTTGTAGAGAAGTATAGCCTACCTACTCGGATTCTTAAAACCCCTTTGCTAGTAAGCTCACCAGGAGCGGAGTATATGGCCAGACAAGGATGTTTTCAAGTGCCATTAAGTATAGGAAGGCATGTATTCCCGACGGATTTGATCATTCTGGAATCGCAAGGATGGGATGTAATTCTCGGTATGGATTGGCTGTCGATGTATGGAGGAAACATTGATTGCGCAAGTAAGACGATTTTTCTCAAAACACCAGAAGGAAGAAGGATTAAGTATGTATCACGGCATCAGCCGAGAAGAGCGCAAGTTAATTGCCTATCAGGAGTGGTGCAGGAAGAAGTACCAGTGGTGAAGGATTTTCTGATGTATTTCCTAAGAGTTGCGGGAATGCCACCGGATAGAGACATTGAGTTTTTGATAGAACTTTTGCCGTGAACAGGCCCAATATCGGCGACCATATAGGATGCCAGCAGGATTTGGCGGAAATCAAGAAGCGATTAAAGAGCTTTGGGATAAAGGTTTTATACGCCCAAGTTCTTCACCTTGGGGATCCCCCGTTTTTGCTAGTGGAGAAGAAGGATGGATCGTTAAGAATGGTTGTTGATTATCGTGGATTGAATGAAGTAACAATCAAGAACAAGTACCCACTACCTATGATAAATGATCTGTTTGATCGTTTGCAAGGAGCCAAGGTGTTTTCCAAGATCGACTTGCGATCAGGGTACCATCAGTTGAAGATTCGGGAGCAGGACATACCCAAGACAGCATTTACCACGAGATATGGACAATACGAGTATACCGTTATGTCATTTGGACTGACTAACGCACCAGCCTATTTCATGAACCTGATGAACAAAGTGTTTATGGAGTTTTTGGATAAGTTCGTCGTTGTGTTCATTGATGACATTTTGATTTTCTCGAAGAATGAAGAGGAACACAAGGAACATTTGCGATTGGTTTTGATGAAACTGAGGGAACACCAGTTGTATGCCAAGTTCAGCAAATGTGAGTTTTGGCTAAAGGAAGTTGGATTTCTCGGACATGTTATATCCGGAGAAGGGATAGCAGTTGACCCCACAAAAGTTGAGACCGTAACCAAATGGGAAGCACCAACGACAGTTGGAGAGATTCGGAGTTTCCTTGGACTCGCAGGATACTACCGAAGGTTCATTGAGAATTTCTCAAGGATTGCTAAGCCTATGACAGAATTGTTGAAAAGGAAAACAAATTTATATGGACTGAGGACTGTGAGGCAAGTTTTCAGGAGTTGAAGAAAAGATTGGTTACCTCACCAGTCTTGATATTGCCAGATCAGACTAAGGATTATGACATGAGATTGCATTATCACCCCGGAAAGGCTAAAGTCGTAGCTGACGCATTGAGCCGTAAGAGCCACGTCAATACTCTAATGATGGGAGGAATACCCAATGAGTTAGCCGAGGACCTTCGAGAGCTATGTTTGGAAATAGTTCCGAGAGGCTATGTAGCAGCATTGGAGATTCAGTCAACGCTGATGGACAAAATCGAGAGAAGCCCAAAAGGCGAGATAAGGAAGTTGCCTCTATAAAGGAGAAAATGAGCAAAGGAAAAGCTAAAGGATTTCGTGAGGATGAGCATGATACCCTATGGTTTGAAGACCGTGTTTATGTGCCCAATGACCCGTAGATCAGGAAGTTGATTTTACAAGAAGCTCATGATTCACCCTATTCGATTCACTCCAGGAAATACCAAGATGTACTTGGATTTGAAGAACACTTTACGGTGGACCGGAATGAAGAAGGATATTGCGGAGTATGTAGCAGTTTGCGATGTATGTCGAAAGTAAAGGCGTAACATCGAAGCCAGCAGGATTGTTACAACCATTGCCGATACCGAATGGAAGTGGGATAAACTAGGCATGGATTTTATCACAGGATTGCCAAAGACTCGTTCAGGATATGACTCGATTTGGGTTATAGTCGACCGTTTAACAAAGGTAGCTCATTTCATTCCAGTCAAGACCACCTATAGCAGTGCTAATTTGGCAAAGATATACATGACCAGAATTGTGTGCTTACACGGAGTTCCGAGGAGCATCGTATCAGATAGAGGAACCCAGTTTACCTCGAAATTTTGGAACCAGTTGCACGAAACATTGGGAACCCGATTGGAATTCAGTACAGCTTTCCACCCACAGACCGATGGACAGACCGAGAGAGTCAATCAGATTTTGGAGGACATGCTGAGAGCTTGTGCCCTAGATTACGGATCTAGCTGGGATGATAATTTGCCGTATGCAGAATTTTCCTACAACAACAGTTACCAAACCAGCTTGAAGATGGCACCTTTCGAGGCTCTGTATGGAAGAAGGTGCAGGACACCGTTGTTACTGGAGATCGTCAGTTGTTTGGACCAGATTTGATTAAGGAGTCTGAACAGAGAGTTAAGTTGATTCGAGATGTGCTCAAGGTAGCCCAGTCCTGCATAAAAAAGAGCTATGCCGATTCAAAGCGCAAAGCGATTGAGTATGAAGTTGGAGACAGAGTATATCTCAGAGTATCCCCACTTCGAGGAGTTAAGCATTTTGGAGTTAAGGGAAAGTTAGCACCACGTTTCGTTGGACCGTATAAAATTTTGCAACGCATGGGAGAAGTTGCTTATAAGATGGAATTACCAGAAGGACTGTCAGGAGTTCATGATGTATTCCATGTTTCTCAGTTGAAGAAATGTCACCCCGAGATAGCAGAGGTACCGTTAAGAGACACAGTGACACTGGAAGCAATTCAGTTGAAGGATGACTTGACATATGAGGAAAAACCGGTTAAGATTCTCGATTATGCCAGCAGAGTTACCCGCAGCAAGGTTATCAAGTTTTGCAAAGTTCAGTGGAGCCACCACACTGAGGATGAAGCCACCTGGGAAAGAGAGGAAGTTTTGCTCAAGGACCACCCTCACCTATTTTCTAGCCAACCCGAATCTCGAGGGCGAGATTCATCTTAAGGGGGTAGGTTTGTAACATCCCAAATTTTCAATTTGGAATGTTATACATTAGGTCATAATGCATATCATATTTTCTCGCATTTTTCCGATCCTAGAAAATTTCACGCAACTGAAGGACCCTCGGAGAGAGTTGGAAGTTTCATTATTTTCATATTTGGGATTTCTCAAATTTTGAAAATAGGATCATTGGATTTATTTAATTATCTTCATAAAGTTTTTCCTATAAAAACTTAAGAGAGGGAATAATATGACTTTCCCAACATTTAGGAAAAATGAAGATATTATAAATAAATCAAATTTGGATTTGGAAGATTTATTTTGCTTAGGCAAAAATGAGCATTTTAAAAATTTATGCATGTTTGCCGTTTTTAAAGTTCATTTTGTTCGACTCATTTTTAGGAGTCGGGGAAAATTATTTTTATTAAAATCGGAGTTCGTTTGGTATTTTTTTAATCCGTTTTGTTTTGTTTTAAATAAAAATAATAATATCGCGCCCCCCCTGGGCCAAGGCCCAGCCGGCCCAGCCAGCCGTGCCCCGGCCCAGCGCCCCGGCCCACCTCCCTCTCTCCCTCGCGCGCACGCCCGCCATGCTGAGCCCGCCGCCAAGACGCCCGCCGCCGCCCGTGTCTGGTCGACACGCCGTCGCCGCCGCCCCTGGCCCCTTCCCCAAGCCGCCAGCCCCCCATCTATTTATACCCCGCCGCCCCCTCTTCTCCCCTCACCCCGAGCCGCCCTCCACCCGAGCCGCCGCCCGCCCGCTCAAGGCCGCCGCCATCGCCGGAGCCACCGGCGCCTCGCCGCCACCCACCGCCCTCGCCGCCCCACACCCGACCCCGCCACCGTCCGCCGGAGGCCGGAGCCCCGCCGGCGAAGCACCGGAGGTAGCCGCCGCCGCCCCGCCCGATCCGGTTTTTTTTAGAAAAACCCGATCCGTTTTTTTTAGATGTTCGGATTTTTTTTAAAAAAAACCCTAGATGATTTTTAATTTTTCGGTTTTCTTAATTAACGAACGTTCACCGAACCGTTCGTTTCAACGAATGTGTTCGTTGGATTAGTTCTGTTAACGAACGTCCGTTATTTAATCCGTTCGTCGTTTTCTTTTAATCGGATTTAATCCGTTATTTTTCTGATTCGATTTTCAAATCTGTTTTATTTCTTGCTCGTTTATCGGAATCAGGTGATTCAAGCGCACGGAGTTTCGTTATGAAACCGCCGTTCGACTAACCTACTTACACAGAGTTTTGCTACTGTAAAATTTTGACTTAGTTTCAGATTTGCTAAACCGAGTCGTTCTCTCTCGAGTTCCGAATTTAGATGGTTTATTTTATTCGATTATTTTGCAAACTGTGGTTCTTAAGTTGAACTATCTGGTTAGATCTTTTATTCGAGATTTCCCGTGCATTAGATGAGTACTTATTGTATGCTTGTTGTTTGTCTGCGTTAGATCACCGGAGTGCTTGCTTGTTACTTCAATCTCTAGGTCTCATGGATCATCGACAAGGCAAGTAACACTTTGATCATACCTTTTCTACTACCGGTTTTATTGCATTAGATCAAACCCTCAAACACTTGCATGTTTAGGATCTAATTAAATTGTGGGTTTGGGAAGTAGATTGAGGTAGTACCTATTACCTGCTTTTATTATCAAACCCTTGGGAGTTACTTCACGTTTGCTTATTATGCTATGCTATGCTAGTAGACGTGGATTGGGTGAGTGATATCCATGACAGATGTGAGATTGTTAATTAAGGTTTATCTAAGGTGGCAACCTAAACACACATCTGGGTGGATTGAGGCACCTGGTTTCTATCAGGACTTGCCTGTATTTCTTCGGACCGCCACCTGTGCTCTAAGGGATCATAAGATTATTCAAACTAGAAACTTCCGTGTGCAGCCACAAGCCAATTATGGGCTCGCATAGTTGACTAAGTTGTGCGAACTCATACGGGAAGACTAGCAGATGTAGGGTACAGACGGTGTACCGCTCTACCCACAAGTAAGGTGCTAGCGCCCGAAAGACTGTGTCTCGGTCATCCGCTTTCTCAAACACCATGTAGTGCGAGAACCAAGCGGAGGCGATCGAGTCTTGTGGGGAAAAGTGCTAAACCTCTGCAGAGTGTATAAACTAATCATGATTAGCCGTGTCCCCGGTTATGGACGTTTTGAGTATCTAGTACTTGAATATCATGTGAATCTCAACATGTTACTTCAAATAAATGTTATTGGGTTTTAATGAGTACTTTTAATTGGGATTGAGGATGCTGTCAACCATTCTCAATGTTTAACAACCACCATGATAGTTAAATAAAATTATTCCTTTGATGTAGGGAAAAACTAGCTTTATGCAAAAATGTAACCGTAGAGCTTTTCCACCAACCATATATGCATGTAGTATAGGCTTATTCCTTCATTGCCCTCTATGTGTTACATTGCCAGCATATTCCATGTGCTGACCCGTTGGGCTGCAACTTTCACGTTGCATACTTTTGAACTGACGAGTAAGGTGTTAGGTCGTGGTTCTATACTCAGTGATGCTGATGGAGTTGATGGACTCACTTATCTTCCAAGCCTTCCGCTGTTATTATTAGATGGCCTTAAGCCATATTATTGTAATAAGTTCCCTCGTGGACAACGTTGTAATAAGTGTGTGATTGCTACTCGCTATAAATCCTTCGGCATCGTGTGGTGTCAAGATTATCGATCCAGTGGATGACATCGAGCACGAGCACTAGATCCATTCGGTCTGGTCGCTACATTTCGGTGCAAACATACAAGCTCATGTTGTTCTTGAGCCTGAAGTGTCTAATGAATGCATCGCTAATGAAGGATTTGATGCAAACATTTTACGTGCTCCTGGTGATGAACATATAGTGTCCAATGAGGGATCTAATGCAAGCATTTTGCAAGCTCATTGAAGGATTTAGTGTCTAACGATGATCTACTATGTTGAGAGAGACAGATATTTGCAGGCATTGATGACAAGCAAATTATAGTGCATTTTCATAGCTTGAGGAAACGTCGAGGCCATCTACCGTAAAGTCCCAGATCATGACAACATAGCATAAATACTTTTCTAATATGTTGTTTGAAACTATTGGCATACTTGTGCAGGATAGATATATTGATATGCAGTTTCCGCACTGGTTATACATGCAATTACACTTCGATATTTTCAGCCAGAGAACGAATAATTCAAGCAGGTACAGACCATGTTTGTAGTCCTTGTACACCATGTTGCATTTTGTGTTTTCTGGTGCTTGCATCATTTAGTGTCTATAATCTGAAGTACTTTGGATCATTAGCTGGTTTTCAAAGAGCATGTAGCTTCACATTTCTCAAGTTATGTTGATTTCTGGAGTGCAAGTGCCTTCATATTTTTAAGTTAAATATTCGCCCCTTGTAACTTGAATTCGTGGATCAGCCACTGCACACAAATCATACACGAATGCCAAGCATTTAATTAAATGAAATGCGTGGACTTAGCTAGCTCGTTGTATGCAGGCTCACTGCAGCTCGCTATGCGCTTGGGATGTTCCATGTACAAGTCCATGTTACCACTTGCTTGGATGTGCAGGCCTTGTGCTCCTTGCATCCCCCTCCGCATTTTTGACACGACGAATGGTTGATCAAATAAGAGGAATCGACCTTGATGTTGTACCGGAGGACAGATACTTACAAGGTTATACGGGAGTGCAGGATATGTACCAGATCCCGTAGCACCGTCATGCTTCGCTAAAAAATGGATTTGCTTGTTTCAAATGATACCTCTAGAAGAAATAAGAGTTAAAGTCAGAGTTGCATAGGCGTGTAAGCTAAGAGAGCAGTGAAAGGATATCCATACATCGTCGGAACAGTGCACAAGGGAGTGATGTGTGGATACCTAGTTCGGGCCAGCGTTTGGGCATGCTTGCCTAGCTAGAGTGCGGGTCACTTCAGAGCCGTTGAGGGTGAGGCGCTAGCGTTGGCTGGCCGTGCACGGATGCAGATCTTGAGTGGCAGCGGAGCGCTATGATGCGGTGGACGAGACCGTTGGTGAAGCCCCAATGGCCTCGGGGGGCGGAGGTGCGACGATGTGCTCGGTGAAGTAGCCCCGGTGAGCTGGGAGACGGCGTTGGTGAAGCTCACCTGATGTGGTGGAACTCGGTGTCTGTGAGGCACGTCGGTTGCGGCGGCCGACGTTGTCGCTGGACCACCCGGTGCGGTGGACGAGGGCGTAGATGAGGTAGCTCCGGTGCGGTGGTGAAGCGCGACCGTCGTCTTTGTCGTCGCTGCCCGCATGAGGTGGGGAACGGTGGGGAAAGAGACGAGACGAGGGGCAATTTGAGGGTTGACGGCGAATTAGGGATTTGAGCAATCTGGGCGCGGAAGGGGATGATGGAGAAGACAGATTTTTCAGGGCTGGAATTGGGGCCGCCAGATATTTCAATCCGAAACGTGGAAGCGCGAACTTATATTGTCGTCGTCCTTTTTTTGGGGGGGAGGGGGGTGGGTGGCTGGGTGCTACGCGTCCGTCCGACACATGCGACCACCCCGACAGGACTATGCTTCGGTGCCTTAAGGCACCTGCCTTTGTGTCCATGACATGTGGGCCCAACAGGTTGCTGGCCCACATGTCAGTCACCCAAAGGCAGTTGCCTTTAAGGCACCGAAGCAGCGTCCACCCCGACACGACCCTGGTCTGCCTGGTGCGCCTACATTTGAGAATGCAAATGAATCTTCTTTCATTTGCAAACGAATCTGTATGTATTACCATGGCCATGTTTTCCTTGCAATAATTAGTCATTCGAAACAAGATACTCCATCCGTTCACTTTTGTAAGTCGTTTTAGACAACTTAAAATGAACTGTTTTGCACATTGTCTGAAATGTCTATAAGGTCTTATAAAAGTGAACAGAGGGAGTACTATAAATTAATTAATGAGTTATTTGAAAAAAAATTGAAACGGTACCCACGCTAACGTGGATTAGAGTGTGTGTCACATAATTAGTTATTTGAATTAGAGTGTATGTCACGTAGTTAGATTTTTGAATTAGAGTGTGTGTCAAGTCGCGATCTCAAATTCTAACGTGGATTTCAGATTTCACCGTATCCACGCTTACTTTTTTAATACAAATTCATATGTATATGATGAACACCATGGTAGTGAGAAAACTTTTGGATGGATTCAAACATATGACCTACAAAATAGCACAACAAATTGAGTCAATGTCAACTTTTCGAAACTTAGTATGGCACGAATTCGAAATAATTACCCGTATGCCTGGTCCTCGGTTCAAATCTTACAATGTACGCCGAACTGAAACATCGATAATAAGTCTCATACTATGTACATTCAAATGTTCTTTTAGCGCCCAAGCACAAACGGTACATACTTCCTCAGACGGTCAATCTTCCTCTCCTAACCACCTTAGGAAGCTATCGGTTTCCAACACACGTTCATTCTTTCTCTCCATGTTTCGATCTCTAAGTCTCTCAACTATACAACCCCTTTTCCCACTCTGTTACCAAATGTATTTACCTCACACACCCGCCATTGCACCCCCATGCCGAGCTCTCTCTCTCTCTCTCTCCCCTCTCCCTCTCACCCTCTCGCACTAAATACATGCATTGCCTATCTAGCCCCCCCCCCCAACCTCTCATGCGCATGCAAGCACGTTGTATATCTAGGTCACTCCCTCGAGGCTGTCTCACTCTTTCTTCCGCACGGCGGGCCACACTCGCTCAATCTCGCTCTCTTTATCTGAGTCTCGTTTAACCTCGTTTTCTTTCACACACAAATGATATATCTCCTCTTCGGCCTCGATCGACACACTCTATACTCTCTCACGCAGATTGTCTATCTAGGTCAGTCCATCCAAGCCGCCGCCACTCTTTTGACCTCATGGTGGGCCACGCCACTCAATCTCTCTCTCTCTCTCTCTCTCTCTCTCTCCGTATGTCTCGATTGACCTCACTCTTTCTCGGACAAAAACGATATATCACCATGTTTGAGCCCAATTCGACCTATTCACATTGTATACTCTCTCACGCACATCGTCTATCTAGGTCACTCTCTCCAACCTGTCTCACTCTTTCGATCGCATGGCGACCCTATGTGATCGGTTGACCTTGCTTCCTCCCACGCATAAATATATCTACACGTCTGTGACTGGATCATCTCTCAAGCTCTATCTTACAGCCCTCACCCTTGCTAAAAGCTCAATCGAACAATATCTCTCCAGAGCATATATATTTGTTCAATGAATGTCGGACCACACTCACTTTGTCTCTCTATCTACATGTCTCTCGATTGACCTCGCTTTCCCACACCGTATCTTCCACGCGTTGAAGCTACTACCTCTCCATCCCTCGCAAAGCCGGAGCTATTTACATTTCAAGGGGCACTCCAACATTGGATTAATTTGTGTAGGCATTTATTCCGGTCGGTTTAGATTATATTTTCGTAGCATTCGGCCCACAACTACTCCAAACACCGTTGCAACCCACGCAACTCCCCTAGTTGATTTCCCTCTAGCTCGGTCATCGCCTTCTCAAGACGTTCTTTCTCGCCTTCAACGTCGCACCATGGTATTATTGAAAAAACTATGTTGTTCTCTTTAATTATTATAAATAACCTACAAAACTACACACCGATAGTCCACTTGGAATGGAACAAATTTCGACCCACAAATTAAAGTGCTACAAACTACACACCGAGGGGCCCACATATCATGAAACAAATTTGGACCCATATACATATTAAAAAATAAAGGACGAGGATCGAACATGCGACCGGGCCTTCAAGCCACACGTCAATAGGCAACATAATGAGAATAGCAATGTTTGTTGTACCCCCTTTGTTCACATAATGTTTTTATATTACCACAGCCTAATTAATGGACAACATGTAATATTATTTTTAGTACTATTCGCCTTCACTTACTGGTGGGTTCAATGTGTCCTCTCTCTCTCCTCCCCTTCTGCGTTTAGACGCACGGGCAAACAGGAAGAACTCGCGGGCGATATGCCGTTGACCATATCTGAACACGTTCACAAGTCACGGCACCAGTTTCACATACTAGAAGCACTAGTCAGTGTGTACGTGCAATGCACGTTAATTTGGAAGTATATGAAGTGCATCCGGATATTAACTAATAGGATATTATTTGTGTGTTGTCATGTGATTAGCACTATTTTTGGCATGAAATTAACTGCACGCTAAACGTGTTGAGCGCTCGACATTGAAGCAGTCTAGGTCATTGGATGACAAGGAATACATGTGGTTTGATGATGTTTTATATTTAATTTGATACGGCTCTAGCAGAACATTCAATCGATCAAACCATACATTTCCTTCAGTCTGACTCCGACTTTAAATTATACGACGATCGATATAAAATAAATGGAAATGATAAACGTTCGGATTTTAAGCATGGAAATCCAAACGTTTTTCATGGCAAATTTAAATTACGCGGCGGCGGTGGGGGCGTCTCGCGGTGGGAAGCGGCTCCTCTGCCGTGCTCTGTGTGTCGTCGGGCCACTGACCAACGGCGACGGCGACGTCTTGCGCCGTTGTTGGCGTACTCCTGGACGTTGGCCTAGCTTCAAGGAAGGCCAAAATGTTCTGGACTTTAGAGCGAGTCAACTGGCGGGAGGAGGCGACTGACGTTGGTGCAAGGAAGCGGTCGACGGCGGCCATCCATGCCGCTGAGGGGGGCACTGGCACCCATGCCGGGACAGGCGCTGCTAACGCGGCGCTTGGCGGAGACATTCGTCGTGTGCACGCACGGCACCGGCACAGCGCGTCGACGCTGCAGACGCAGACGCATACCGGCAGGTGCACGGGCACCGCACGGGCGGCAGGCGTCTGCTGCACGCGGCAGCGCATGCCGGCAGGTGCACGGTGCGTGAAAGTCGGCGGGACCTCGTGGAACCCCGTGGCATCAAGCTCGGCGACAATGTGCGGCTCCCAGCCCATCAATGCCACGGGATGGGCTCCGCGCAATGGGCGACGGAGCCGAACGGGAGCGGGACAAAGCGCGACGTCTTCCCACAAGGCAAGTTCAAGCTCGTCCCAAAGCGCCTTATGTTCTTGAGACTCTGGCTGGGTGTCTTCCTCAGGAAACTCGAACACTAAGTGCAGACCATCGTGATGCGGCATAGCGTACGTTTAGGTCAGGCTAGTTGGAGGTAGACGACAGGAGAATCAGAGAGGAAGAGAGAGGATTGTAGCCATACCGGGTAGTGCGGGGTTGATTTTAAACTGTGGCGCCGACGACATTAAAAGTGGGAGTAGTTGGGACGACGGTGGGCGGCGGAGCCTGGTCAAAGGGCTCGCCTCCCGGTGAGTCTGCACAGATGCCTTCCGCCACGCCTCCATGACAGCCGGGCGCAGTTGGTTCGCTTTCAAGACGCCTCCCATCGACTCACACGCTTGCTGGGACGGCACCTGCCGATGAGAAGCGGGGACTCGTGGCGGCACGTAAACACCCACGGTTTCAATAGTGAAAGAGTTCGCCTTGACGTGACAGGTCTTTGTTCCGAAATACCTTGGCTCTTCATTTGTGCAACTTGTCATAAGCAGCTTGTCTCGAATTGAAGAAAAAATTTACGAAGTAATATTTGTGCCATATCATGTGACCATGCTCAGTTTCAAGAATTTATGCTCACTTTTGGATTTTCTGAAATTTAAGATCCAGGATTCGAAACAATATCATAACCTGCATCATGCAATAAATTTTCAAGCCGTACATCTGTCCTGTTGTATTTCTTAAGAAAGGATTTGGTCAAACATTTTGCTTAGTTAGACTTCAGACAAGTTATATATGCAGAGTAAATGGATAATCCCTCTGTACTAGTGCATTGCCTGATATTTCGACTTGAAACGCCGAGGCTCGACTGGTTGGGGTTGCCTAATGTGCGTACCACGCACGCCACCGAAGGACACGAGCCCGGTTTTTTTAGGATCAACATGAGCCAAGGTCTGGCTGGTACGCCGTTGGGTCCTACCATTCGAGAATACGAAAGGAACCTTTTAAATTGCCGAACGAATCTATGTGTATTACAATACCCCTATTTTCCTTGCAAATACTAATCTCAACGTGGTAATTGATTTATGACGAGTTGTTGAATTAGAGTGAGTTTGTGATATAGTGATCTCAACGTGGATTTCACATTTCATGGTATCCCTAGTAAGTTTTCCAATGCAGATTCAAATTTAAAAGATGAACAATACGGAGGTGAGAAAACTTTGTATGTATCAAGCATATGACCACACACACACAGAGGGACACACACGCACGAACACAACAACAATCCAATAAGTATAGTGCATCTATTTTCCCAAACCATGCATGTATGACACGAAATCAAAAATACTCCTTCTATTCCTAAATACTAGTCTTTTAGAGAGTTCGACAAGTGACTACATACGGAGCAAAATGAGTGAATCTAGACTCTAAAATATGTCTATATACATCTGTATGTGCCAGTCCATTTGAAGCCTCTAAAAAGACTAATATTTAGGAACGAAGGGAGTAAAATGTAAGACATCCATGGTCCTCAGTTCAATATTTAAAATGAAAATGAAACTGAAACATCAATATTAAGTCTAGTACTACAGTACATGCAAATGTTGTGTTTAGGCGGAGCTATGATTGTCGGGGGTCAACCCCTCGACCTTAGATAAAATTGTGGAGCTCTGTTTAGGGTTGTTTAGATTATATTCGTCCCCACCCTCCCAACCACCGATTGGTTGTGCACCCCCCACCCTCCTCCCCGGGAGGATATCATGTGCCCCCATACCTTAGATGCTATATGCCAATACGAGTTGCTTGGAGCTTGTAGATCTGAGATATAGCAGCTCACATGATGTGTCTTAATAATTTAGCAGGAAACCTTGATGAGTTTGAGAATTGCACACAATTTGTACAAAAACTACTTAGATGCCCTTTGATCCCATATCCAACGACCTCGAAGCTTGTATCACCGTAGCATCTAAGATGAAGGAGGACATCATATTCTCCTGTATGTAAGAATATCATGTGCTACCACACCTTAGATGATTTGGTGATACAAGCTCTTGGAGGCGTTGGATTTGTGACCCAACACCTCCTCGGTGGTTTGAATGGTTTTTGCGTAAAAGCCCCAAAAGAGTTCGCCACCGCCATACAAGCACAAAGACTGCCAGATGCCATTGGATCTCAGATCAAACAACCTCCAAGCTCAGATCACCGTAGCATCCAAGCTGCGATAGCACCTTATGTTTTCTCGCACGGGAGAGTATGAGGTGCTCCCGCACCGTAGATTCTATGGTGATACGAGTTCATTGAGATCTAACGGCCCATAGTAGGAGGTTTGAATGTTTTTTGCAATACACGGCTGATAGAGTTTGGGAAATGCGCAGAAAGTACAAGTACTACGCATGTGCCATCTGATCACTGATCATACGACCTAGATGCTCATATCACCGTAGCGGGTAATTAATCTACGGGAGCACCTAATATGAGCAACGGGGAGCCGTTGGATCGAAGATGCAGCGGCACACACGAGGCCTGAATGTTTTATTTGCAAAAAACCTTTGGAGAGTTTGGAAATTGCGCATAATTACAAAGACTACTCCCAAGCCATTGGATATCACTTCCAACGGTGTAAAACTCAGATCACCATAGTATCTAAGCTGCGGGTGGATGTGATATTCTATGCCGCTGTCATTTTTGTTCGTAAACTTGCAACATACGTGTAACTCGTGCCGTTACTTGTCTAACCGCGCAAAGTGTTTGTTCAAAAAAACCATCCTACACTGAAATATCGGAACAACACACGGGGGTCCCACTTGTCATTAATCAAATTTGGACCTAAAACTAACAAATCTGAAAGACAAGATTCGAACTGGCAACCTGGACTACAAAGTGTAAGTCGATAGCCTGTAAAAACGAACGGTTGTTGGCTTTGTCCCATAACTTGATTTTATACACTACTTGCGTTGAGTAGAGTAGAGGGAGTGCCTCATCAACACGTGCATGACTGTTGTCTCACTTATCGGTGGGTCCTGTGTCTGTGATCTCAATCTCTCTTCTCTCCATCGTCTAACCTTTGCACGGGCACACCCGAAGAGCGGCGCTAGCTTGCCTTGGTGTTATTACAACTAAAAAAAAGCTTGGAAAATAGAAGAATCGCCTAGAATAAGAGACGTTGTGGCTGGTCGAGACGGAGCTAACCACATCTATCCTCCGTGCCATGTTTGCTTGATGAAGCTGTGTGGCTAGTGGGGTGTTTTCGACCGACTGGCTGGGTCCCGAGGTCGAACCAAAGGTACTACGTCTGATACAATATATTTTTGCAGGCACATTTTTCCTCCATGCCGAGACATGGCACACCCTACCGTGCAGTTTCGGGGTCCTCCCGGGTGGTGCACGCATATATTCTTCCTGACGTTGGACGCCCTACCGCGCATTTTCTGGGTCCTCCTCGGTCATAGCGCCGAAGCAAGTAAATGACTCGTCAAATCACGAAAGACCACCTTTCTCGCCGAGTACATCAGTGAAGCACGGCGGCTAGCTAGTTGGGCTAGTTCGACCGATTAGCTAGGCCGCCGCCACATTTGGTTTTTCACCCCTTTTTTTATCTACTTGCCGGCATGTAAACTTAAATATCCACTGCGGCGTTGCTCTGGTGTTTGGGTGCGGCAGGATTTTTAATTTTTTGATTGACGGGAGCAGGCGAGGCAGGATTTTAAATTTTTTGATTAACGGAAGCAGGCGCCGCAGCAATTAGTCACGATGACTCCGCCTGTAAAAACCCACTGCTCCCTGATATGAGAAGTCATCGACTGGTGTTTTACCGTGGTGAAAACCAAAAGATTCCCCGCTCCCTCCGCCTTCCCGTACATTGCATTGCATTTCAACCGTTTTGCCCCCTTTGCATCCTCTCCCCATTGCTTCTACCTGGTGCCATGGCGGCGCAGCAGATCACGGAGTCCGAGGTGAGGCGCCTGACACAGGAGCTCCATGCCAAGGATGCGGAGCTCAGGGCCAAGGACGTGGAGCTCCGTGAGCTCAAGGAGGAGAGGAGTGCCATGCTCCTCCGTTATGTGCGGGAGTTCACGGAGCTTCAAAAGCAGCAGGCGTCCACCACAAAGATGCTCGAGGCGTCGGCGGTGTTGCTGCAGATAACGGGAGATACGATAGGCCGTCAGGGGCGCTGGCTGGAGCGCGAGCGGGCCGATTGTGACGAGGTCGAGGATCGCCTTAGCCACTTGGTGAACCAAGTTGCCGCGCACGTGTTGCGGCTGCGCGATGCCTACCGTCGTGCCATGATTTCTACTATGCAACCTTCTCCTTGTACACGTTGTTGGGCCTCCAAGTGCAGAGGTTTGTTGGACAGTAGCAAATTTCCCTCAAGTGGATGACCTAAGGTTTATCAGTCTGTGGGAGGCGTAGGATGAAGATGGTCTCTCTCAAGCAACCCTGCAACCAAATAACAAAGAGTCTCTTGTGTCCCCAACACACCCAATACAATGGTAAATTGAATAGGTGCACTAGTTCGGCGAAGAGATGGTGATACAAGTGCAGTATGGATGGTAGATATAGGTTTTTGTAATCTGAAAATATAAAAACAGCAAGGTAACTAATGATAAAAGTGAGCGTAAACGGTATTGCAATGATAGGAAACAAGGCCTAGGGTTCATACTTTCACTAGTGCAAGTTCTCTCAACAATAATAACATAATTAGATCATATAACTATCCCTCAACATGCAACAAAGAGTCACTCCAAAGTCACTAATAGCAGAGAACAACGAAGAGATTATGGTAGGGTACGAAACCACCTCAAAGTTATTCTTTCCAATCAATCCGTTGGACTATTCCTATAAGTGTCACAAACAGCCCTAGAGTTCGTACTAGAATAACACCTTAAGACACAAATCAACCAAAACCCTAATGTCACCTAGATACTCCAATGTCACCTCAACCATCCGTGGGTATGATTATACGATATGCATCACACAATCTCAGATTCATCTATTCAACCAACACATAGAACCTCAAAGAGTGCCCCAAAGTTTCTACCGGAGAATCACGACGAAAACGTGTGACAACCCCTATGCATAGGTTCATGGGCGGAACCCGCAAGTTGATCACCAAAACATACATCAAGTGAATCACATGATATCCCATTGTCACCACAGATATGCACGGCAAAACATACATCAAGTGTTCTCAAATCTTTAAAGACTCAATCCGATAAGATAACTTCAAAGGGGAAACTCAATCCATTACAATAGAGTAGAGGGGGAGAAAAAATATAAGATCCAACTATAATAGCAAAGCTCGCGATACATCAAGATCGTGCCAAATCAAGAACACGAGAGAGAGAGATCAAACACATAGCTACTAGTACATACCCTCAGCCCCGAGGGTGAACTACTCCCTCCTCGTCATGGAGAGCGCCGGGATGATGAAGATGGCCACCGGTGAGGGTTCCCCCCTCCGGCAGGGTGCCGGAACAGGGTCCCGATTGGTTTTTCGTGGCTACAGAGGTTTGCGGCGGCGGAACTCCCGATCTATTCTCTGTTCTGGAAGTTTTAGGGTACGTGGATTTATATAGGCGGAAGAAGCACGTCAGGGGAGCCACGAGGGCCCCACGAGGCAGGGGGCGCGCCCTAGGGGGGTGGGCGTGCCCCCACCCTCTTGGCTTCCTCGTTCCTTCCTTGATGTGGGGTCCAAGTCCATCGGGTAGCTTTCGTTCCAAAAATAACTTCTCTACTTGATTTCGTTCCGTTTCGACTCCGTCTGATATTCCTTTTCTTCAAAACACTGAAATAGGCAAAAAAAACAACAAATCTGGGCTGGACCTCCGGTTAATAGGTTAGTCCCAAAAGTAATATAAAAGTGGAAAATAAAGCCCAATATTGCCCAAAACAGTAGATAATATAGCATGGAGCAATCAAAAATTATAGATACGTTGGAGACGTATCAAGCATCCCCAAGCTTAATTCCTGCTCATCCTCGAGTAGGTAAATGATAAAAAAGATAATTTTTGATGTGGAATGCTAGTTAGCATCATTTCAATGTAATTCTTCTTAATTGTGGTATGAATATTCAGATTCGAAAGATTCAAGACAAAAGTTTAATATTGACATAAAAATAATAATACTTCAAGCATAGTAACTAAGCAATCATGTCTTCTCAAAATAACATGGCCAAAGAAAGTTATCCCTACAAAATCATATAGTCTGGCTATGCTCTAGCTTCACCACACAAAGTATTTAAATCATGCACAACCCCGATGACAAGCCAAGCAATTGTTTCATACTTTTGACATTCTCAAACTTTTTCAATCTTCACGCAATACATGAGCGTGAGCCATGGATATAGCACTATATGTGGAATAGATTGGTGGTTGTGGAGAAGACAAAAATAGGGAAGATAGTCTGACATCAACTAGGCGTATCAACGGGCTATGGAGATGCCCATTAATAGATATCAATGTGAGTGAGTAGGGATTGCCATGCAACGGATGCACTAGAGCTATAAGTATATGAAAGCTTAACAAAAGAAACTAAGTGGGTGTGCATCCAACTCGCTTGCTCACGAAGACCTAGGGCAATTTGAGGAAGCCCATCATTGGAATATACAAGCCAAGTTCTATAATGGAAAATTCCCACTAGTATATGAAGGTGACAATATGAGAGACTCTCTATCATGAAGATCATGGTGCTACTTTGAAGCACAAGTGTGGTAAAAGGATAGTAACATTGTCCCTTCTCTCATTTCTTTTTTTATTTTTTGTTTGGCCTTTCTCTTTTTTATGGCCTCTTTCTTTTTCTCTTTTTTTTCGTCCGGAGTCTCATCCCGACTTGTGGGAGAATCTTAGTCTCCATCATCCTTTCCTCACTGAGACAATGCTCTAATAATGATGATCATCAAACTTTTATTTACTTACAACTCAATACTTAGAACAACAATATGACTCTATATGAATGCCTCCGGCGGTGTACCGAGATGTGCAATGAATCAAGAGTGACATGTATGAAAGAATTATGAACGGTGGCTTTGCCACAAATACAATGTCAACTGCATGATCATGCTAAGCAATATGACAATGATGGAGCGTGTCATAATAAACGGAACGGTGGAAAGTTGCATGGCAATATATCTCGGAATGGCTATGGAAATGCCATAATAGGTAGGTATGGTGGCTGTTTTGAGGAAGGTATATGGCGGGTGTATGATACCGGCGAAAAGTGTGCGGTATTAGAAAGGCTAGCAATGGTGGAAGGGTGAGAAAAGTGTGTATAATCCATGGACTCAACATTAGTCATAAAGAACTAATATACTTATTGCAAAAATCTACAAAATTAAAGTATTATGCGCGTGCTCCTAGGGGTATAGATTGGTAGGAAAAGACCATCGCTCGTCCCCGACCGCCACTCATAAGGAAGACAATCAATAAATAAATCATGCTCCGACTTCATCACATAACGGTTCACCATACGTGCATGCTACGGGAATCACAAACTTTAACACCAGTATTTCTGAAATTCACAAGTACTCAACTAGCATGACTCTAATATCACCATATCCATATCTCAAAACAATTATCAAGCATCAAACTTTTCTTAGTATTCAACACAATCATAAGAATTCTTACAAATCTTGTATGCTTAGCATATTAGGATTATTTAAGCAAATCACCATGATATTTAAGACTCTCAAAATAATAAAAGTGAAGCATGAGAGATCATCTATTTCTTCAAAACAAAACCACCATTGTGCTCTAAAAGATATAAGTGAAGTACTAGAGCAAATGACAAACTACTCCAAAAGATAGTGAAGATCAATGAGTAGTCAGATAATTATGCAACTATGTGAAGACTATCCCATTTAATAATTTCAGATCTTGGTATTTTATTCAAACAGAAAGGAAGGAAAATAAAATGACATTTCAAGGATAGCACACATCATGTGAAGAAGCAAAAACTTAGGTTCAACCGACACTAACCGATAATTGTTGAAGAAGAAGGGTGGGATGCCTACCGGGGCATCCCCAAGCTTAGATGCTTGAGACTTCTTGAAATATTATCTTGGGGTGCCTTGGGCACCCCAAGCTTGAGCTTTTGTGCCTCCTTAATTCCTCTCATATCACGGTTTCCTAAATCTTGAAAGCTTCAATCACACCAAACTCAACAAGAACTCGTGAGATAAGTTAGTATAAACCAATGCAAAAACCTTATCATACTATACTGTAGCAAATAACTAAAATTATTATTCAACATTTCATACTAAATGCCTCTGCATATTTAATAGTCCTATCCTCAAATAGAATCATTAAACAAACAAACATATGCAAACAATGCAAACATAACAGCAATCTGCCTAAACAGGACAGTCTGTAAAGAGTGCAGCAAGATCCATACTTCCCTAGCTCCAAAAATTATGAAATAAAATTCCCACTGTAGTAAATTTATCAGATCTTATTATGCAAAAGGTTTCAAAATTTTATCACATTCTGACTTTTCTAGGGAATTTTTGCAACAGCGGTAAACTTTCTGTTTTCAAACAGCAACATGTATACTTACAAAATAAGCATGGTAAAGGCTATCCCTGACATTTTTATTGAAACTAGAGATGCAAAACATTATTATAAATAACAGAAATCAAATACTAACAAAATAAAATGATGCTCCAAGCAAAACACATATCATGTGGTGAATAAAAATATAGCTCCAAGTAAAGTTACCGATGAACAAAGACTAAAGAGGGGATGCCTTCCGGGGCATCCCCAAGCTTAGGCTCTTGGTTATCCTTGAATATTACCTTGGGGTGCCTTGGGCATCCCCAAGATTAGGCTCTTGCCACTCCTTATTCCACATCGAATCTTTACCCAAAACTTAAAAACTTCACAACACAAAACTTAACAGAAAATCTCGTGAGCTCCGTTAGCGAAAGAAAACAAAACACCACTTCAAGGTACTGCAATGAACTCATTCTTTATTTATATTGGTGTTCAATCTAAGTTATTACAACTTCTCTATGGTTTATAAACTATTTTACTAGCCATAGATTCATCAAAATAAGCAAACAACACACGAAAAACAGAATCTGTCAAAAACAGAATAGTCTGTAGTAATATGTATCAAACCTATACTTATGGAACTCCAAAAATTCTAAAATAACATGGTGGACTTGAGTAATTTGTCTAGTAATCATCTGCAAAAAGAATCAACTAAATATCACTCTCCAGTAAAAAGTTTTAGCTAATCTCGTGAGCGCTAAAGTTTCTGTTATTTTACAGCATGATCATAAAGACTTCACCCAAGTCTTCCCAAAGGTTCTACTTGGCACAAAAACTAATTTAAACATAAAACCACATCTAAACAGAAGCTAGATGGATTATTTATTACTAAACAGAACCAAAAAGCAAAAAACTAAAATAAAATTGGGTTGCCTCTCAACAAGCGCTATCGTTTAAAGCCCCTAGCTAGGCATGATGATTTCAATGATGCTCACATATAAGATTAGAATTGAAACATAAAGAGAGCATCATGAAGAATATGACTAGCACATTTAAGTCTAATCCACTTCCTATGCATAGGGATTTTGTGAGCAAACAACTTATGGGAACAAGAATCAACTTGCATAGGAAGGTAAAACAAGCATAACTTCAAGATTTTAAGCACATAGAGAGGAAACTTGATATTATTGCAATTCCTACAAGCTTATATTCCTCCCTCATAATAATTTTCAGTAGCATCATGAATGAATTCAACAATATAACCAGCACCTAAAGCATTCTTTTCATGATCTACAAGCATAGAAAATTTACTACGCTCCACATAAGCAAATTTATTCTCATCAACAATAGTGGGAGCAAACACAACAAAGTAACTATCATGTGATTGAAAATTAAGATCAAGATGACAAGTTTCATGGTTATTATTATTCTTTAAAGCATATGTGTCATCACAATAATCATCATAGATAGGAGGCATGCTTTCATCATAGTAAATTTTCTCATCAAAGCTTGGGGGACAAAAAATATCATCTTCATGAAACATAGATTCCCCAAGCTTCTGGCTTTACATATCATTAGCATCATGGATATTCAAGGTATTCATACTAAGAACATTGCAATCATGCTCATCATACAAATATCTAGTGCCAAAAAATTTAATACATTCTTCTTCTAACACTTTGGCACAGTTTTCCTTTCCGTCATACTCATGAAAGATATTAAAAAGATGAAGCGTATGACGCAAACTCAATTCCATTTTTTTAGTTTTTTTATAAACTAGTGCTAAAACAAGAAACAAAAAAGATTCGATTGCAAGATCTAAAGATATACCTTCAAGCACTCACCTCCCCGGCAACGGCGCCAGAAAAGAGCTTAGTTGACGGGGTGTGAGTGCCGCTTACCTAGCCTCCCCGGCAACGGCGCCAGAAAAGATCTTGATGTCTACTACGCAACCTTCTCCTTGTAGACGTTGTTGGGCCTCCAAGTGCAGAGGTTTGTAGGACAGTAGCAAATTTCCCTCAAGTGGATGACCTAAGGTTTATCAATCCGTGGGAGGCGTAGGATGAAGATGGTCTCTCTCAAGCAACCCTGCAACCAAATAACAAAGAGTTTCTTGTGTCCCCAACACACCCATTATAATGGTAAATTGTATAGGTGCACTAGTTCGGCGAAGAGATGGTGATACAAGTGCAATATGGATGGTAGATATAGGTTTTTGTAATCTGAAAATATAAAAACAGCAAGGTAACTAATGATAAAAGTGAGCGTAACGGTATTGCAATGATAGGAAACAAGGCCTAGGGTTCATACTTTCACTAGTGCAAGTTCTCTCAACAATAATAACATAACTAGATCATATAACTATCCCTCATCATGCAACAAAGAGTCACTCCAAATTCACTAATAGCGGAGAACAAACGAAGAGATTATGGTAGGGTACGAAACCACCTCAAAGTTATTCTTTCCAATCAATCCGTTGGGCTATTCCTATAAGTGTCACAAACAGCCCTAGAGTTCGTACTAGAATAACACCTTAAGACACAAATCAACCAAAACCCTAATGTCACCTAGATACTCCAATGTCACCTCAAGCATTCGTGGGTATGATTATACGATATGCATCACACAATCTCAGATTCATCTATTCAACCAACACATAGAACCTCAAAGAGTGCCCCAAAGTTTCTACCGAAGAATCACGATGAAAACGCAGCCAACCACTATGCATAGGTTCATGGGCGGAACCCGCAAGTTGATCACCAAAACATACATCAAGTGAATCACATGATATCCCATTGTCACCACAGATACGCACGGCAAGACATACATCAAGTGTTCTCAAATCTTTAAAGACTCAATCCGATAAGATAACTTCAAAGGGGAAACTTAATCCTTTACAAGAGAGTAGAGGGGGAGAAGAAACATGAGATCCAACTATAATAGCAAAGCTCGCGATACATCAAGATCGTGCTAAATCAAGAACACGAGAGAGAGAGAGAGAGAGAGAGAGAGAGAGAGATCAAACACATAGCTACTGGTACATACCCTCAGCCCTGAGGGTGAATGTCGGTGTCAAAACCGACGGATCTCGGGTAGGGGGTCCCAACTCAAGGCCTAGGCGGATGGTAACAGGAGACAAGGGACACGATGTTTTTACCCAGGTTTGGGCCCTCTCAATGGAGGTAAAACCCTACTCCTGCTTGATTAATTTTGATGATATGGGTAGTACAAGAGTAGATCTACCACGAGATCAGAGAGGCTAAACCCTAGAAGCTAGCCTATGGTATGATTGTTGTTTGTCCTATGGACTAGAACCCTCTGATTTATATAGACACCGAATAGGGTTAGGGTTACACAGAGTCAGTTACAATGGTAGGAGATCTACATATCCGTATCGCCAAGCTTGCCTTCCACGCCAAGGAAAGTCCCATCCAGACACGGGACGAAGTCTTCAATCTTGTATCTTCATAGTCCAGGAGTCCGGCCAAAGGTCTTAGTCCGGCTATCCGGACACCCCCTAGTCCGGGACTCCCTCAGTAGCCCCCAAACCAGGCTTCAATGACAACGAGTCCGGCGTGTAGATTGTCTTCGGCATTGCAAGGCGGGCTCTTCTCCAAATCCTGTGTACCTCTTTGAATAGTGTCCGGTTCTTGTAAATATCGCGCTCCTTGGCTTCCACGCCCAATAATGGCCATCTTCCACGTGTTGAATGAATGCGAAAAGCCAGGGTATTTTTACATTTACCCCCCTAGCTGCGCAAATGAGCTACCTATATAAGAGACGAGGATCTAGATCCAAATCACACCACCTTCCCTTCATGAAGCTTTCAGCCGGAGCGCATCTCGATGTAAACCCATTCCATCATGGACAGTCGATGCGGCTCCTCCTCTCGCCTCCTAGTCAATCTGGAGATTGGGAGAGATGCTCCGTCAAGACAAAGGAGTTAGTGACGCCCAAACCAAGGGGTTTCTTCCCCAGCCTTCATGGTTCCGGTTCGAGCCGGACTCGCCACTGTAAGGGCGGAAAACAAGCGGAGAGCGCCCCTGGCCCCTCCCGAGGAGAGCGGGTATGCCTTGTCCCTTATTTGATAAGAGGGCTCGGATTTCCAATTCATCCGTTTCTCCGGGGCTCCTGGAGTTCTATGGCCTCCAGTTGCACAACCTTACGCCTGTCTCCATTTCTTCATATTGCGGGCTTCATGGCCCTTTGCGAGCTGTTTTTGGGCATCGAGGCTCATTACGCGCTGTGGAAGAGGCTGTTCTGCCTCGTACCCCGTTCTCAGGAGGGGTCGATATATCAAGTGGGCGGAGCCGAACTATGGCGCATCGCCGGGACCGGATATCTATCCGGAATCCCGAAGAAGGCGTTCGAAGACTGGCCTTCGGAACGGTTTTATATAGAAGACGTCCCCCTGCCGGACCCTGTTTGGTTCGGCCTCCCGGAGTTCAGTAATGCTCCTTTGAAGAAACGCCTAAGCTGGCATCCACGGAGCCCCCAGAGGGAGAATGACAGGGACGTCCTTTACCTGATGAGCCGAATAAGGTTGTTGGCTCATTCCGGACTGACCATGATCGGAGTCATGGCCATATGCATCATGCGGGGGGTGCAGCCGCTTCAATATAGAGGCCACCCCATGTGGGATTTCAATGGGGAGGATGACGCCACCCGCTGCGGCCGTAAGGGGCTGGGATCGGTTGTTGTTCTGACGAAGGCCTTGTCTGCATTATACAAGGGAGAAGAGGAGGATTTCCTCCGCGTCAATCCACAGGGCAGATTTTCTATGTACGATCCTCCAAGTTGGGTAAGCGGACACTTCTGTATGCCCATCCGTTAAGTACCTTATCTTGTGATTTTGACGCAGGAATTGCGCCGGGCCGTAAAGGATATAAACAGCCCACCTCCACAACCTGAGGATCCGAAACGGTCCCTCGATCCGGCCTCCCAAGAGGATCCGGACATATCTGTGGAGCTGATCGATGGGGTATTTTACCAACTGAGCATCGACAATGTCTTGGTTGCCATTACGGCCGATTACCCCGGAATATTTCCAGCCTCACAGGTAATTGAGACCAAGTCCCAATACTTTAGAAATGATCCCTCCGTGCTTATCTTTGACCACCGTATATCAATGGTGTTTTGCAGGGGGAGCCCTTGAGGCGGAAGGCCGAACCTGCGGTGGCTAGCCAACAAGGGGCAGCAAGGCCCAGCAGGCTGAAAAGAAGTGCGGTCCGGATTGAGACGCCGGCGCCACGGTATGGCAGGCCGCCTTATTCCCAGGTTTTATTCTCGGAAGGTATACTAACGCTCCTGCTCTCTTCAGGAAAAAGAGCGCTCGCCGGACTATATCCGGAGAGGCTGCCAATCGAGCCTCCACCAGCCAGGTCCAGAAGCGGAGGCGAACACGAAGCGTGCGTCGGACGCTCCTCCGACAGAGGATGCCGACGGGCTATCTGCCACCAATTCCAAGGTGGAGAGTGCCATGAATCACAGGCGTCGCCGGACTGTTCTTCGTGACCCATGTTTCTCCCAAGAGGCATTGGATGCCTTCAATTCGGGAGATGTGCACCTCCGTGCTGCTCAAAATGGTCTAGCCAGAGCCACGGAGCAGTATGTGAAAGACATAAGGGTGAAAAAATTTGATGGTTATATATACCAGTATCCCCCGAGACTTGAAATAGTTAGAATAACTGATTTAAGGATCATTTATTGTGCAAGATCTTACAGAAAATAATACCCAACTGTCCCAGGAGCATGAAGAGTGCAAAGCCCAACTTGAGGCCGCACAAGCCGCGACAGGGGAAGTCAAAGAGACCCCCTCTGATAACATACGCTTTTAAAAGATAAGTATGTTATGAAGTGCGGCGTGTGTATAGATCTGACAATAACATTGCAGATGGCGCCGGGGTAGATCCGGACAAGCAACAGCTTTTGCGCCGGTTAAAGGCCGGCGAGAACGTGCTTACGAGGGTGAGGCAGGAGAAAAATAATCTCCAAGATGCCAACACCCAGCTGGGTGAGGAGCTAAAAGATGTTCGTGCCCAGCTGTCTGACTCCGTTAAGGAGAATCGGCGGCTTCGACGCAGCATTTTTAGTAAGTGCTTAAACAAACTTCAAAAAAAAAAGTTCGACGAGGAAGTCGACTAACAGAGTTATGTCTGTAGGTATGCTCACAGGCCGTCCTGTAGAGGAAATGCCCGGTTCTATGGGTGACCTTCTTCCCGAGCTCTTACAACTGCACAAACGAGTTCGGCAGGTGATGAAAGGTGTCGCCCAGGCCTTGCGGCCATCTGTCTCCCTGCCCGAAGGCCTTGGGGAGCTTGTAGAGAGGCTCCAGGGAGCGCGGCGGCGCTTCCAATTATGGAAGATATCGGCCTGCCGTCAAGGCGGCAGGGAGGCCTGGGCCATGGTGAAGACGCGGTACACGAAGGCTGACCCAAACCACATGACCGAGGTCGGACCTGTGGAGCCAGATGGGAAGGAGATCCCTGTGAGCTTAGTGTACGGCCAGGAAGAATTGGCCGCAAAGTATTCCCAGCAGGACTGTAAACTAGACAGCCTGTTAGATGGCATTGAAGAGGAATACAATCAGTCAAATTGACTATGTAATTTAAGGTGACATGTAAAATGCCTTCTAGACGGATTGTAGATCGTTTGTCTTAGCGTACCTTCTCACTTCAACCTCAGGACCCAATAGTCCAGAGTGTGTCCGAATACCCTCGCGGTTATATAAAAACTGAGGCATGCTGGAGACCAGGCGTAGGGGTCATTAGTGCTTTATCAGACAAGTGCCCAACTAGTTATGTTATATTACATGGTTAGTAAGAAACATCTTCCAGGGAGAATAGTTCCGTTAGGGGTTCCTTTCCCTAGGAGGCATGCCCTAAAGTGCATGTCCTGACCATGTAAAAAAGCGTAAAAACATCTGGGGCAGATAAATAAATAGGTAAGAAATCTTCTTTTAGTTCACCGACCTAATATTCTCTTAAGAACGCTAGCTTCGGCTTCACCTGGGCCTGAGGTACACATCCGCTGACCCGGCAGTAATAATCGCAGAGGTGCTCCTTTACCACCTAGCCGAACAATCGGGAACGTAGGGGTAAGCACAGGAGCCAGGCAACCCAGCTTGGCCAAAACTTAAGTCATATCGATGCATATAATGGTGAATAAAAGGTACATGTGGAAGTGTGACACATGTATTGGGCGTGAAGCCCTTATATTTAAGCTTCTGTGAAAGAAGCCCACAGGTATAATGAGCGCTGATAGCGCGTCAAGTGTGTGTGAACAATGCGCTAACGAGCCTTCCAAGGCTTGAAAGAAAAAAGGAGGGAGAAGGAAAAATAGAAGACAGCTAAAATGTAAAATATGGACAGAGGAAGGAGACGAACTCAGAATCCGGCGCTAGGCGTAGAATCTTTGGAGACGTGCTGCGTTCCATGGGTTCGGCTCGAGTCGGTTATCCGATGCATCTCGCAGACGTGACGCTTCCACCGGGTCAGGACTTGGTCGATGATAAAGGGACCTTCCCATTTGGGCTTTAGTTTGTCCTTTTTCTTGTCCGGCAGCGTAGAACTAGCTCGCCAACATTGTAAGTTTTGGCCCGCATTTCTGCTTTTGATATCTTCAAGCCTGCTGTTGATAGAATGCGGAACAGGCTTTTGCTACGTCACGCTCCTCCTCCAAGCGTCCAAACTGTCCTTCCGATCGAGCTCGGCTTCTCTTTCTTCGTACATGCGCACGCGAGGTGAGTCATGAATTATGTCGCAGGGCAGAACTGCCTCTGCGCCGTATACCATAAAGAATGGTGTGAATCCGGTCGTGCGATTCGAAGTGGTCCGCAGCCCCCAGAGTACGGAGTTGAGCTCCTCTACCCAGTGCGTGTTAGAATCCTTGAGGGACCGCACTAATCTGGGTTTGATGCCGCTCATAATTAGACCATTTGCTCGCTCAACTTGACCGTTAGTTTGAGGGTGATAGACTGAAGCGTAGTCGAGCTTAATGCCCATGTTTTTGCACGAGTTTGACCTCGTCGGACGTAAAGTTCGTGCCGTTATCGCGATGATGCTGTAAGGAGATCAGAACGTGTACGACCCTCGATATGAAGTCTATCATCGGTCCGGATTCGCCATCTTGATGTGCTTGGCCTCTATCCATTTGGTGAATTTATCCACCATGACCAGTAGGTATTTTTACTTGTGGGTTCCCCCTTTAAGGGGTCCGACCATGTCAAGCCCCCAGACCGCGAAGGGCCAGGTGATGGGTATAGTTTTGAGGGTGGTGGGTGGCATGTGGCTTTGATTAGCAAAGAGCTGGCATCCGACGCATCGTTGGACTAAGTCCTGAGCATCTGCCCGGCGTCGGCCAATAAAATCATGTACGGAAGGCCTTGCCTACAAGGGCCCGGGCTGTGGCGTGGTGCCCGCCGAGTCCGGCATGTATTTCAGCCAGAAGATTCCGCCCTTCCTCTTCGGAGATACACCTTTGAAGGACTCCGATTGTGATTTTCTTATAAAGCTCTCCCTCATGGACTTTGTAAGCTTTAGATCGCCGCACTATGCAGCGGGCCTCGTTTTGGTCCTCAGGGAGTTCCTGCCTGGTTAGGTAGGCTAGGAATGGTTCTGTCCACGGGGCAATGACTGCCATTATTACATGGGCTGAGGGTGTTATTTTGTTGGTAGAACCACTAGCTGTGTCAGAATGTTCGGTGTGGGGCAGTGCGGTTGGGTCCGGGTTGTTGTTTCCGGACTCTCCCTCCCATAATACGGATGGCTTGAACAGCCTCTCTAGGAAGATGCTGGGGGGGGACAGCATCGTGCTTTGCGCCGATGCGTGCCAACACGTCTGCTACCTGGTTGTTATCCCGGGCTATATGGTGAAATTCGAGCCCCTCAAACCGAGCTGACATTTTTAGGACGGCATTGCGATATGCTGCCATTTTCGGATCCTTGGCATCAAAGTCTCCATTTATTTGGGATATCACGAGGTTCGAATCCCCGCGCACCTCTAGGCGTTGAATGCCTATGGAGACTGCCATCCGGAGACCATGTAGAAGGGCCTCGTATTCGGCTGCATTGTTGGAGTCCAGATACATTATCTCGAGTACGTATTGAATCAGATTCTCCGGTTGGGGACGTCAGAACGATGACAGCTCCCAGGCCAGCCAACATTTTGGAGCCGTCGAAGTACATTATCCAGTTGGAATATGCGTCGTACTCTTTAGGGAGTTCGGCTTCGGTCCATTCGGCGACGAAGTCAGCCAAAACCTGCGACTTAATGGCTCTGTGTGGCTTATAGGTTATGTCGAACGGGAGGAGCTCAATGGCCCATTTGGCAATCCGGCCCGTCGCGTCACGGTTGTTTATAATGTCGTTAAGGGGTACTTCGGATGCTACTGTTATTGAACACTCTTGAAAGTAATGTCGCAGCTTCCGGGATGCCATAAACACCGCGTACGCTATCTTTTGATAATGCATGGAGTTAGGACAGTGGACACGTAGTAAACTGGTTTTTGAAGAGGGAACTTGTGTCCGTCAGTTTCTCGTTCGACAACGAGCACCGCGCTTACAACTTGATGAGTTGCTGCGATGTATAATAGCATTGGTTCGCCCGTGTTGGGCGCGGCCAGGACCGGGTTTGTTGCCAATATGTCTTTTATTTCTTCGAGTCCGGCCGTGGCGGCATCCGTCCACTCGAAGTGTTCGCAAGGCCGGAGGAGGCGATAAAGGGTAATGCCTTTTCTCCCAAACGGGAGATAAAGCGGCTTAGAGTCACCACGCATCCAAATAATTTTTGTATTTGTTTGAGGTCTTTTGGGATATCCAATTGTGACAGAGCTCGGATCTTGGCTGGGTTTGCTTCAATTCCTCTACCGGATACAATGAAGACCAAGAGCTTTCCGGTACGCCGAAAATGCATTTTTCCGGGTTGAGCTTAATGTCATATGTTTGGAGATTATCGAATGTGAGCCTCAAGTCGTCTACTAGAGTTTCGACGTGCTTGCTTTTGACGACCACATCGTCTACGTATGCCTCCACTGTTTTGCCGATCTGGTTTGCCAGACATGTCTGAATCATGCGCTGATATGTTGCGCCGGCGTTTTTGAGCCCGAAGGGCATTGTGTTGAAGCAGAATGGGCCGTATGGAGTGATGAATGCTGTTGCGGCTTGGTCAGGCTCTGCCATCTTAATTTGGTGGTAGCCGGAGTATGCGTCGAGGAAACACAATGAATCATGTCCTGCGGTAGCGTCGATGATTTGATCGATGCGGGGGAGGGGGAAGGGACCTTTGGGCAAGCCTTGTTGAGGTCCTTGAAATCGATGCATAGGTGCCAGGATTTGTCCTTCTTTGGTACCATCACCAGGTTTGCTAGCCAGTCCGGATGTTTTATATCTCTGATAAATCTGGCCTCCAATAGTTTGGCTAGCTCCTCTCCCATGGCCTGTCTCTTGGGTTCGGAGAAACGCCGAAGAGCATGTTTGAGTGGCTTGAATCCTTTTAGGATGTTTAGGTTGTGCTCGGCCAGTCGGCGTGGGATTCCTGGCATGTCTGAAGGGTGCCAGGCAAAAATGTCCCAATTTTCGCGTAGGAATTCTCTTAGTGCAGCGTCTACATCAGGATTTAATTATGCCCCGATGGAGGCCGTTTTTGTAGGGTCCGTTGGATGGACTTGGAATTTGACTATTTCATCCGCTGGTTTGAAGGAAGTGGACTTGGATCTCTTATCGAGTATCACATTGTCCCTATTCACCGTGGGAGCCTAGCGCAGTGAGTTCCTCGGCCGCTAGGGCTTCGGATAGTGCCTCAAGGGCCAGTGCGGCTGTCTTATTTTCGGCGTGGAGTGCTATGTGCGGGTCACTAGCAAGAGTGATGATTCCGTTGGCCCCGGGAATTTTGAGCTTCATGTACCCATAATGGGGTATAGCTTGGAAAATTGTGAATGCCTCTCGCCCTAATAGAGCGTGGTATCCGCTGCTGAACGGGGCCACTTGGAACGTGACCTCCTCGGACCTGTAATTATCAGGCGTGCCGAACACCACATCCAGTGTGATTTTTCCTGTACAGCGTGCTTCCCGACTGGGGATTATTCCTCTAAAGGTTGTGCTGCTTCATTCAATGCGGCTCCAATCTATTTCCATTTTTCGGAGGGTTTCCTCATAAATGAGGTTCAATCTGCTGCCACCGTCCATGAGTACCTTAGTAAGGCGAAAGCTGTCCACTATCGGACTGAGGACCAATGCGGCTGGTGCTCGGGCTGTTCGGAATTTAGGTTCGTCACTGGCATTGAAGGTAATAGCCGTGTCACTCCATGGGTTTATTGTTGCTACTTGGTAGACTTCGACAAGGCTACGGAGTGTTCATTTTCGCATATTATTTGATGCGAAAGTCTCGAAGACTGTTAATACCGTACTGGTATCCCTGGGTTGGTGCTCTAGAGCTAGAAGCTCTTCGCCACTTTTGGCCACCTGCCGTAGTATCCAACATGCTCTAAGGATATGAGTTGGAGTGGCGCCCTCTGTACTACGAATTTTACAGGGTCCATTGAGCCATCCCTCCAGTACGGTTCCATGCCCTATAGAGGGTTTTTTCTTTTTGGTATTTTACCCAGGTGCCTGGTGATGATGCACCCTTTTATTTCGGACTGGGGTTGTATTCAAGGCCAGATTGTCCCAAAATCTTGCTTCGGTTTTCCAGGCGCTTTCCATCGCACAGTACTTTTGTACTATGGACGCCAAGTCGGTAAAGCGTGTGATGTCACGGCGACTTATAGCGTTTAGGATCCCGTTTTCCGTGCAATTGTTGCAGAATAATGAGATTGCGTCCTCCTCGCGGCAGTCCTTTATCCTGTCCATAACAAGGAGGAATCTGGCCCAGTAATGGTGTACTGTTTCTGCGGGCTCTTGCTGAATTTGAGATAGGTCGCTTATGTTTGGGTGGGCGGGTGGAATTAAATCCGGAACCGCACTCCAATCTGAGACTTAAGGGCCAAGGAGCTTCGAACTTGGAAGCTTGGATTCTTGGATGTTGTCCAATGAATCTAGCCCGCTGCCTGACTTTAGGTTCAGGGCTTGAGTGACGTCCTCTCCTCCGCGGGAATCTGGCATGGAGGGATTGGGAATCCGGACATAGTTAGTCTTTAAGATAGAAGAAGGGTCACCGTATTGTTCCTCCACCACAGCAACGTGGTGGGTAACCTGGGGAGAGTTAATCTTTCTCAGATCGGGTTTAGGCCCAATCTGATCATAGTCTGTAGCGACTCCCAGGGCGGCGATGCGATCCAAGAGCTCGTTTAAGGAATAGAGCTCCATCGGATCTAACTGCTTAGCGAGCTCCGAGTTAACGTGAAGGTTGCTTTCGATGACCCGAGAAGTCATTGTCGGCGTGGCGGCCGAACAGCCAGTCATAAGAAAACCGCCTAGCTGGAGAGTTTGGCAGACAGCCAAAGCTTCTTTAGCAACAGTTCCTTCTTTAAATATGGGATGAGGCATCCTTCCTGACGGCGACGACACAGAGGAACTCTCAATGAAAGCACCAATGTCGGTGTAAAATCCGGCGGATCTCGGGTAGTGGGCCCCGAACAGTGCGTCTAGGCGGATGGTAACAGGAGACAAGGGACACGATGTTTTTACCCAGGTTCGGGCCCTCTCGATGGAGGTAAAACCCTACTCCTGCTTGATTAATATTGATGATATGGGTAGTACAAGAGTAGATCTACCACGAGATCGAGAGGCTAAACCCTAGAAGCTAGCCTATGGTATGATTGTTGTTCGTCCTATGGACTAAAACCCTCCGGTTTATATAGACACTTGAATAGGGTTAGGGTTACACTTAGTCGGTTTCTTTGGTAGTAGATCTACATATCAGTATCGACAAGCTTGCGTTCCACTTCAATGAAAGTCCCATCCGGACACGTGACTAAGTCTTCTTTCTTGTATCTTCATAGTCCAGGAGTCCGGCCAAAGGTCACAGTCCGGCTATCCGGAAACCCCCTAATCCGGGACTCCCTCAGTGAACTACTCCCTCCTCGTCATGGAGAGCGCCGGGATGATGAAGATGGCCACCGGTGAGGGTTCCCCCCTCCGGCAGGGTGCCGGAATAGGGTCCTGATTGGTTTTTGGTGGCTACAGAGGCTTTCGGCGGCAGAACTCCCGATCTATTCTCTGTTCTGGAAGTTTTAGGGTACGTGGATTTATATAGGCGGAAGAAGCACGTCAGGGGAGCCACGAGGGCCCCATGAGGCAGGGGGGCGCACCCTAGGGGGGTGGGCGCGCCCCCCCACCCTCGTGGCTTCCTCGTTCCTTCCTTGACGTGGGTTCCAAGTCCATCGGGTAGCTTTCGTTCCAAAAATAACTTCTCTAGTTGATTTTGTTCCGTTTCGACTCCGTCTGATATTCCTTTTCTACAAAACAATGAAATAGGTAAAAAAACAGCAAATCTGGGCTGGGCCTCTGGTTAATAGGTTAGTCCCAAAAGTAATATAAAAGTGGAAAATAAAGCCCAATATTTCCCAAAACTGTAGATAATATAGCATGGAGCAATCAAAAATTATAGATATGTTGGAGACGTATCATGCCAGCGCGACGATGCCAGCCATCGGGCTAAACACGTTCGACCACCCGGTCGACTTCAACGAGCTGCGGCTGCCTGACCTGGTCTCCTTCTTCACCTATATCTCCGAGGAGCTGAGCCGTCTCCGCGCGATGGTGTCGGGGAGGCTGATCGTACCCACGAACACCTATGGGGCCGGCGGACCAGGCCCCTTTGTGGTTCGGAGGGGGGCGGAGATCGCACGAAGAGCGGATCGAGGCGAGGCACACGAGCAGTTTACCCAGCTTCGGAGCTCTCCGGAGAGATAAAACTCCTACTGCTGCTTGTTTGATGTATTGTGTTCTTGCTAGGGAGCCGGCGCGAGCTACAAAACCTAAGCGTGAGCGTATCTGGTCTCTAGTGAGTCGAATGAACTGAAACTCGAACCCCTCTACGCTATGCATGGGCCTCCTTTTATATGATCAAGGGGTCTCCGATAGGTGGCAACATAGGCGAGGGTACAAATGTAAAAACAGGAGTTGGTGCACCTACTCGAAACAGTGTACAGTGCAAAATACCTAACTCTGACGGCAAGGGACAAAAGCAATAAATGCCCGTCAGTGTCGCCCAAACAAAGGCAACAGAGATCGTCAGGTGCGCCACCGCTTGCCACGATGGCAAGCTTGTCAGCGCCGCTTATCGCTGCTCTCCGCTGGCTGCACAGCCTCTCGACACGCGTGCATGGAATGGTCCCATGGCGACACGTTGCTGGATGAGCTGGAGCGGAGATGTAGAGAGGTTGCTTGCCGCGGCAAGCGCCTTGCCGCAGCCGAATCCTTGTCGCGTCCGGAGGCTTGTCGCGCTCCGAGCCTTCCCGGCAAGCTCCTCTTGCCGGGGCCTTGTCCTGCATGCCTGGAGTGGCCTTCCCGGCAAGCTCCTCTGTCCGGGGCCTTGTCTTCTTAATCAAATACTTTGTTCTTGAATGGCTCCAAAGAAGCCACGGAGGATCTTGGCGGTGACGGGGCAAACCCTGCCGCGGGGTGCTACAACTGTCCATGCACGAGTACGGGATACTAGGGTACCCCTACTCTAGTACACCGGCAGAGCCCGGGCCTGGCCGTCAGACACGGTGCCGAGCGCTGTCGGGCCAGGCCCAAAACAGTGCACGGTCACACGCGGCCTCGATCACGTCGCAACTCGCCCCGGACCCACTACGACCCCCACTAACGGCACGCACCGGACGTGGCGTCAGGCGAAGATCGGGGCGTGGTCGTGGGGGTTTCTTTATTAGAAAGCGGAACGCCCCCCTCTCCCTCTTTATAAGCGGAGGAAACAGGGGCAGGCCGTCCACTCTGCCATTGCTGTCTTGTCAAGAAAACCACCGCCGCTCCCCCCTTCTTCTCCGGTGCGAAGAGAGCAGCGCCCCGCCCCACTTCGCCACAAGCGCACTCACCGCCGTCGGCTTCCTCCGCCGCCCTCGCCATGGCTCCGAAAGCCGACAAGGAGAAGGGCGTCAAGTCGGCCGAGGCACAGCGGCTCGCGGCGTTGCGCAAGGAGCGGGCCATCTTCCCCCCACAGCTCGGCGCAAGGGAGCTGCAGGATGTCTTCTATCTCTTTTGGTCGATGGAGACGCGTGCGCATCCGCGCACGAAGGTACTCCCCGCCTCCGCTTCTGATTTGGCCCCAACTGGGTACCCCTTTTTTGCCCTTTTCTGCCTTTTCCGAGTTCTTCTGCGATATCATGAACACGTTTGGCCTCCGCCTCCTTGATTTCACTCCCAACACCGTCTTGACCATGGCAGTTTTCGCGCATCTTTGCGAAAACTTTGTCGGAGTCCACCCAAATGTGGCACTCTTCCGCCACTTCTTCGTGCCCCGCGTCGAGAGAGGAGAGCCGCTTGTCAAGGGATAGCTTGGGTCTCCGTGGATCGGCAAGAAAGAAGCCTACACGGAAGGAGAGTTCCGCAACAAGTGGGAGGAGTGGAGAGCCAATTGGTGTTGGGTCGAGAGGAGAACCCGCAGCCCTTCGATCGCCGTGCGCCAAACCCCAATAGTGCGCGGCAGGGATTGGAGTAACTTGGCGCCGGAGGATGCGAGGTTGAAGATAGCTGTGACCCGGATTCTGCGCCTCAGGCTTGCCGGACTAACCGTAGGCGCAGTTGGCGCAGACTTCCTTCGCCGCCGCATCACTCCCTTGCAGGAGAGGAGGAGGCCTGCTTGGGAGTTCCAAAATGCGGCAGACATTATGAGGTTGCGCCCGGGCCTGAACTGGAATTTCACCGTCTTGGAGTTGGATGCGATGCTGCTCGAGCTGTTCAAGAACGACCCCGACCACCCTGAGTGGTTTAGGTTGCCGAGGGGGGTTGTCCCATTGTGCAACAACTCGGCGCTCGACCGCATCCGCGCCATGATGCCGTTGTGCGATTCCCATGGGATCGTTCCAACCTGGCAGGAGCCCCCCGACGAGGTCGTGCAGCAGTTCTTCGACGACTTGGAAGAAGTGCCGATCCGCTCCGACGAGCAGAAAAGGCTCACCCGCGACACCACCGACGAGGAGATGGCGTGGATTGCCACCAGGGTGGAGGAGGCGGCAGCAGCCGCTGCCGCTGGAGCCTTCGGGTGTACCGTGGAGGAGGCGGACGCTGCGAAGGCGGCAAGCCTTGCCGAGCGAGGGGAGATCGAGGGCGAGGACGAGCTTGTCGAGCCCGAGGCCGGGTCGAGTGGACCCGCCGAGGGCGCTTCTTCTCCACCACCCAGCGACTTGCCGCCAGGTGAGCCCCGGCTCGCTGAAGAGGCGTCTCCGCAAGGCCGGAGACGAGTCGGGACGGCAGATCGCCCACGCAGAAGAAGCGCCAGCGACGCGCTTCCACCGCTGCAAGCGATGTTGCCGCTGAGGCGCCACACACTGCTATGGCTAACCGGGCGAGATCTTCTCGAGCCACCGCCGACGCTTCCGCCAAGCAGCCAAGAGAGCCCACTTCATTGCCGCACCGGAGGCGAGCCGGAGTTTGACTTTTCCGCGCACAGCTCCGAGGAGGAAGGCGAAGAGTAAGCTCTTGAGATTGTGCTTGTGTTTCTTCAATTTTATTGCTTCATCTTGAATCTGATTCGCTTGCTCGGATTCTTTCCTTTTCGTGACGCCGCCCAGAGAGCGTCGAAGAGGGCCAAGATCCCGACGGTCGTCATTGAGGACGATTCTCCCGTGGCAACGGGAAGCGCCCGAGACCCCTTGCCGGACCCGCAACCTTCCTCAGGCAGCCCCCAAAGACAGCCCCCGAGTAAGTGTGCAGTTTTCTCCTTACTATTAGGTGTGCAGGGGTGCCTTCTTCGCTGATACCTGATTGTTTGCTTGTGTAGGAGCAGAGCAGCCTCATCGGGAGGGCTCGAAGCCGCCTCAAATCCTGCCCGCTGCCACTATGCCGCCAAGGGAGGATTCTCCGGCAAGGGAGCGCCCTCCGACAAGGGAGGCCACTCCGGCAAGGGAGGTTACCCCGGCAAGGGACAGCGCCAGTGACCCTCCAGTGGTCGAGGCCATGGCTGCGGATCCCATCGCAGGTAATTTCCTTACACGAAAATTTCCCTTGGGCTTGTTTTCTTTTGTTCCTCTTTTTGAACATTTGCTTGACTGCTCCTTCTTCGTCTGACGCAGAGCCGATGGAGGTCGAGGCCGCCGGCGAGGAGGAAGCGCGCGGCAACACCGACAAGGCCGCCGTCGAGGAAGAAGAGGTCGTTGATGTGGAAGAAGAGGCCGTCGTCGTGGAAGAAGAGGCCGTCGCCGACGAGCCTGTTGGCGAGAAGGCCACCGAGGCTGCCGACGCAGAAGCCGGCGAGGGGTCGGGCGATCGCACTGACGGCCCTGAGGCCGCAGGAGCGCCAAGCGCTACACCGACAGCCGACTCCCCCGCTGCTGCTGCAGCGTCAGGCTCCGAGGAGCCCCAGCCCGGCGCCTACCTGAAGGCCGGCGAGGGTGTCTTCATCAAACTCCCCTGGGAACCGAGCTCCAGGGCGCCGGTCGAGGGAGAGGCCTTCGACGGTGAGCTACTCGCCTCTGCTGGGCTGACGTTGGTGGACGCGCCAAGCAGCAGCAGCGGCGAGTCTGAGGAGGAGCAGCTGCTGAAGAAGCTGCTGTTGCTCTACCGCGCCCGGCAAGCCAAGTTGGAGTCCCGGGAAGCACTTGTCGCGAGGGCAGGAGCGGACATGGAGAAGCGCACAGAAGAGCTCCGGAGCGCCAACCAAGAAACTCTCCGCGACATAGCAGAAGCGCGGGGCAACTTGCAGAAGAGCGCACGGCCTTCATCCTTGAGAAGGCCGCAGCTGAGGAGGAGCAGCGGCTGGCTGCCGAGAAGCTCTCCGCGCAGGAAAGCGAGCTGGCGCAGCGGAAGGTCAACCTGGACAGCCACGAACAATACCTTGCCGCGCGCGAGGAGTCACTTGGCGGGGCGCTTAGGGAAGCGAAGGATGCTGCCGCAGCCGCCGAGGCCGCCAAGGAAGAGTTGAAGGCGAAGGTGGCACAGCTGGAGGCCAGCCTCAAGAAGAGCGGCGAAGAGCTTGCCGCGCTCAAGCATGAGCTTGATAAGGACGCCTACACTCTTGGCGAGCTGCAGAGTCGTCTCGCTGATAGGGGCAAGGAGCTCGACACCGCCAAGGATTCCAAGGTGGATCTTGAGCTGAAGCTGACCACCCTGACGCAGACGTTGGACGGCGCCAGAGAGCGGGAGGTGGGTTTGTTGGAGGCGATCAAGGCCAAGGAGGAGCTGCTAGCGAATGCTGCCTCCACCAGAGCACCTTGAGGGAGAGCGTGGAGCACTGGATCGAAGGTCTTGTGGACACCGCCGCCAACATCCACAACGAGCTGATGGAGCTGGGGATGGCGGACCTTGCATACTCCTCCGACGAGCATCTCCAACCCAGCGCCAAACTCAGTTTATTCTTCAAAGGCGTGGTGACGGGTCTCCAGCGACTCCGGGAAGAGGTACCGAAGCAGTTGGCCGAGGAATCATGCCAGATCTGTGCAGGAGCCCTCGAGAAGGTGTTGATAAAGGTGGCCTTCCGCAATCCGGGCCTCAACCTTAACGGCGTCCTCAGATCCTTGCCGCCAGATGCCAACGTGGAGGAGTTTCAAAGCCCTTGTCGCACCCATTGTGGACAAGGTGAACAAGATCAAGCGGATCGATGGCGACCGCGTAGACTAGGCCGCCAATTTTATCTTTCCCTTGTTGTTGCTGATCATGTTTAGAACACTTTGTTAGATCAGCGACAAGTTAATTTGTAATATACTCTATCTTAGGCGATCAATGCAACGTTATTTCCTCTACTTGATTCCTTCCTTTGTACGTTTCTGCCCTACGCAATTGGGGGACTTGTCGGTGTGGGCACCTTTGCCGCGAGCGCTGAGTGCGGAACGTCAGCAGACTGCTGGCAGTGCCGCTTCCGACAAGCAACCTTGTCGCGACTAGCCGCAGCTCACTTAAGTTGTTGAGCGGACTCGAAACAAAGTAAGGGCACGACTAGCCTGCGAGTTGGTTCCTCTACGCACAGGTTTTCCATACAAAGTACTATCGTTTGAGGAAGATAACTTAAAAATTTAAAAATTGATTGCTCAAACTCTGGCAACTTAGCTTTTTTGTCTCTTGCTCCCCGATGAGGCGAAACTTCCTCGAGCGGTGCCTGGTCCATAGTATTATCTCCTCCTCCCCCCCTGGTTAACTTTTGCGCGAGGGAGCCTTCCTTTCTTTGAGAAAAGAGAAAGAAGAGGAAATAAAGTTATGGAGCCTAATGGCTCGATTTTGCTTACCGGGTGTGGTTGCTGCACAAAGTGTAAGTCAAAACATGCAATAAAATGATGAAAGCATGAATTTGACAATTTGTGCGCAACACATGAGCTTTACTGATGCACGGGGTCTGTGCCCGGCTTTGTACAAAGGATTACATGCAACCGCGGCAAGACTTGTACAAAAGGTGGTTGCCGGGACGGGTCCCGCAACCGCGCCTTATGGGTAAAACTTACGAAGATGCTCAATGTTCCAGGAGTTGCTCACCGGAATGCCATCTTCGGTCTCAAGGCGGACAGCGCCAGGCCTAGTGACTCGTTTCACCCCATAAGGGCCTTCCCACTTCGGCGTCAACTTGTTGGAATTCTTGGCAGACTGAACACGACGAAGAACAAGGTCGCCTTCCTCGAGACTTCGGCACTAACTCTGCGGCTATGATAGCGACGCAAAGCTTGCTGGTAGCGAGCAGCTCGCACAATGACTGAAGACGATCCTCCTCAAGGAGCAGCGTCATCTTGTCGCAGCTGCTCTTGCTCAAGCTCATCATAAGCGAGCACTCGAGGCGATCCGTATACGAGTTCCGTGGGGAGAACTGCCTCTGCTCCATAGACTAGAGCAAAAGGTGTCTGGCCGGTGGCTCGATTTGGCGTCGTCCTGATCGACCAAAGAACCACCGGCAGCTCCTCGATCCAGTTTCTTCCGCACTTGTGCAGCCTGTCAAAAGTTCTGGTCTTGAGCCCGCGCAGCACTTCAGCATTTGCCCTCTCTGCTTGACCGTTGCTTCTCGGGTGAGCAACGGAAGCACAGCAGACCTTGGCGCCAAGATCTTGGACGTCCTGCATGAAGGTGCGACTTCAGAATTGTGTGCCGTTGTCGGTGATGATCCTGTTAGGGATTCGAAACGGCAAACAATCGACCAAGAACTTGATCACGACCGTTGTCACCTTCCTCATCGCTTCCACTTCCGCCACTTTGTGAACTTGTCGATGGCGACGCATAAGTACTCAAAGCCCCGACAGGTCGGGGAAGGGGCCGAGGATGTCGAGCCCCAGAATCAAAAATGGCCAGGATAAAGGGATCGTCTGGAGAGCTTGAGCTGGCTGGTGTATCTGTTTGGAATGGAACCGCACGCTTCACACTTGGTTACTTGTGCAGTTGCATCACGGAGGGCTGTCGGCGGAAGAAACCTTGCCGGAAAGCTTTGCGGCAAGTGCTCTTGCGCCAATGTGGTGACCACATATGCCTCCGTATCTCTCGCCAACAGCTTCGGCCCATCTTCCCCGGAATACACTTCAATTTCACACCGTTGAGTCTTCTTACATGCGATGCTTTGTCGACAAACTGGTACATACTTGACTGCCGGCTACTCTTTCCGCTTCTTCTTGCTCTTCGAAGTTCTCATGTCTCAAGGAAATGGACAATCTGCTGCGCCCATGCCGGAGCTTATGCTCGACAACAAGGACCAAAGGCACATCTCGCTGCGCGGAACATCAGCTTCTACGGCAAGAACCTGCGGCTCACGGAGCTTGATGCTCCCGGCAAGCTTGCCGGAGCAAAACTTGTCGGAAGCGTCGCTTCAACGAAACAAACCTCAGGGCCCGCCGGAGCAGATCGCCTCAAAGATTGTTGGTGTTGATCTTGGGGACCTTCGCAACGACAGCTTCGGGAAGCTCTGCCGGAAAGTAGTCGCCAGAGATCAACTTCCTCTTCTTGCTTTGTCCAGTTGATGGTGTTACGGTTGGTTGAGTCAGCTTGAGTACGAAAATCCCTGGTTCCATTGTGCAACTTAAGTGCAGCGCACTTTGGCGAACCGTCGGCAATATCATTACGAGCTCTTGGAACATGTTCCATTTGCAGGCCGTCAAAGTGCTCTTCTAGCTTCCTCACTTCACAACGAGGCTTCCATCAACGGACTCTGGTAATCTTTGTTCACTTGGCGGACGACAAGTTGCGAGTCACCCCGACGATAAGCTTTTTGATCCCAAGGTCCGCTGCGATCTCGAGACCGGCAAGCAAACCTTCATACTCTGCGGTATTGTTTGTTGCTTGCTCCTCGAAAGTGCATCCGGACTACGACTTGAGGTGCTCTCCGTGGGTGCGATAAGCAAGACGCTGGCACCGGCGCTTTGCAGCGAGAAGGCACCATCAAAGTACATCACCACTCTTTACTTGCTTCCTTGACGGGAACGCTCGTCTCGGAATCTCTTCATCTGGCGTTGGCGTCCCATTCTGCTATGAATTCTGCCAACGCCTGCTTGGATAGTTGATGTGCTTTCAAACTTGAGACCAAAGCTTGACAGTTCCAATGCCCACTCAACGATCCTGCTCGTTGCTTCTGGATTCTGCAGTATCCTCTTCAGCGGAAAGCGAGTGACAACCGTGATCTCATGTGCTTGGAAGTAATGGCGCAGCTTTCTCGAGGCCATGAGGAGGCCGAAAAGCAATTTCTGCACACCAGAGTACCTTGACCTAGCCCCTTGCAGGAGGGAACTGACAAAGTAGACTGGGCGCTGCACCATCCTTTTCTGCACCTGGTCGTGCGTCTGTGTGGATTCGTCCTTGTCGGGACCAGAGCCTGTCGGCGAAGCCCCCTGCTTGTCGCTGGATGTGCTTGCCGTGGTTGCTGGCTCGTCATCCAGCTCCCTCTCCGCCACTAACGCAGCACTAACCACTTGATTGGTTGCTGCTATATATAGCAGCAACTTCTCTTGTGGCTTAGGTGCGACAAGTGTTGGAGTGGAGGACAGGTATCTCTTCAAGTCCTGCAGCGCAGCCTCCGCTTCGGAGTCCATTTCATTGGACCTGCCGCTTTCAAAATCTTGAAAAATGGCAGGCGCCGGCAGAACCTAGAAATAAACCTGCCGAGAGCAGCCATGCAACCGCAAGTCTTCAGACATCCTTGACGCGCTTTGGTGCTTCAATCTGCTCAATGGCCTTGATCTTGTCGGGATTAGCTTCAATCCCTCGTTGAGACCACGAAGAACCCGGGAAGCTTGCGGAAGGGACTCCAAACACGCACTTCTCGGGGTTGAGCTTAAGGTTGATCTTGCGCAGATTTGCAAAGGTCTCGGCCCAAATCTTGAACCAGAGTTGCTTTGTCCTTGCTTTTGACCACTATGTCATCCATGTAGGCTTCTACATTTACGTGCATTTGCGGCTCAAAAGCGTCATGGACTACCCTTGCAAATGTTGAACCAGCATTCTTCAAACCGAAAGGCATCCGTATGAAACAGTATGTGCCACATGGTGTAATGAATGCGGTCTTCTTCTCATCTTCTTCAGCCATGAAGATCTGATGGTATCCTGAGTATGCATCAAGAAACGAAAGCAAATCACATCCAGCCGTGGAGTCAACAATCTGGTCAATGCGCGGCAAGGGAAATGGATCTTTGGGACAAGCTTTATTAACACCCGTGAAGTCAATACAAAGTCTCCATTTTCCATTTGCTTTGCGCATGACTACAGGATTGGCCAACCACGTAGGATGGAGCACTCCTCTGACAAGGCCTGCTGCTTCCAGTTTCTTGATCTCTTCTTCTATGCTGGAGTAGTGGGTGGCATTGGCGAACGGTGCGAGGAGCGGGATATGCTCGGACTTCTAACTACGTTAGAAGGAGCAGCACCCCGTCCGGGCGACCGTATTTCACTCGTGCCAGCATGTTGGCGCGCATGCTGGTCTTGAGGGTCTCGATCCAACGAACGTATGGCATTGTGAACGCCATGACGTTGTTGGTCCCGCGTCTCCTGAGATGGGCGTGGGGGATGCGCGGACGCCGAGGTTTGCGGGGCCTTGTCCTTGGACTTGGCAACGTCGCGAACACCTTCGTCGGCAACCGTTCCTCCGCCGGCGTCTGCCCCATCACCCGTTTGCTGCGGTGAGGGTGGGTACGACGCGGACGGCTCTACTGCCGCCGAAGCCTTCTTCTTCGGTGGCATGTTGGGGAAGATGTTGAGGACGCTGCTCGTGTGAACGTCGGATCAGATTCACACGGCCTCGACGCCCCCTACCTGGCGCGCCAAAGATGTCGGGGAGGCTGATCGTACCCACAAACACCTATGGGGCCGGCGGACCAGACCCCTTTGTGGTTCGGAGGGGGGCGGAGATCGCACGAAGAGCGGACCAAGGCGAGGCACACGAGCAGTTTACCCAGCTTCGGAGCTCTCCGGAGAGATAAAACTCCATCGCTGCTTGTTTGATGTATTGTGTTCTTGCTAGGGAGCGTCTGAGCTACAAAACCTAAGCGTGAGCGTATCTGGTCTCTAGTGAGTCGAATGAACGAAACTCGAACCCCCCACGCTATGCATGGGCCTCCTTTTATATGCTCAAGGGGTCTCCGACAGGTGGCAACATAGGCGAGGGTACAAATGTAAAAACAGGAGTTGGTACACCTACTCGAACAGTGTACAGTGCAAAATACCTAACTCTAACGGCAAGGGACAAAAGCAATAAATGCCCGTCAGTGTCGCCCAAACAGTGCAACAGAGATCGTCAGGTGCGCCACCGCTCGCCACGATGGCAAGCTTGTCAGCGCCGCTTATCGCTGCTCTCCGCTGGCTGCACAGCCTCTCGACACGCGTGCATGGAATGGTCCCATGGCGACACGTTGCTGGATGAGCTGGAGCGGAGATGGAGAGAGGTTGCTTGCCGCGGCAAGCGCCTTGCCGCGGCTGAATCCTTGTCGCGTCCGGAGGCTTGTCGCGCTCCGAGCCTTCCCGGCAAGCTCCTCTTGCCGGGGCCTTGTCCTGCATGCCTGGAGTGGCCTTCCCCGGCAAGCTCCTCTTGCCGGGGCCTTGTCTTCTTAATCAAATACTTTGTTCTTGAATGGATCCAAAGAAGCCACGGAGGATCTTGGCGGTGACAGGGCAAACCCTGCCGTGGGGTGCTACAACTGTCCGTGCACGAGTACGGGATACTAGGGTACCCCTACTCTAGTACACCGACAGATGGTGGGGGCGGAGCTGGACAAGGAGGGGTTGCGGGCTGCCGTCGCCGTTGCCGGGCGAATCCTTTCAGGGCTCCGTCACCGGAATCCATTCGTGCCATTGGACGCCGTCTTTGACGAGCTGGGTCCTGTCGACCGGGAGCGGGCTTTGCGGGCGGTTGCACCCTGCATCACGAACGTCGTGCGCCTCGAGAAGCAGAGGGACTTCGGTGGTGTTTAGGCGCCCTCTGCATGGGCATGTCCATGTCTCGGCGCAACATGACCGTTGGATCAAACTCAGACGTTGCAGATCGATCAGAGCACAAAGCGTGTGGGTGTGTTTGGTTGCATTCTCATCTCAATATAGTTGTTTCCTCGTCGTGTATTTTTGTCAACCTACTAGTGTGGACTCCTGCACCCTTCATGCACTCTGCCAAACACCCAAAACTGGGTCGAGAAGGGAACTTTTGCTCCCATCCCGTGCACCCTTCATACACCCTGCCTAACACTATTCGTGCTTCATGGTTCATGTTTCGTGGAGTACTGTAGCACCATACTCTCCATGCGCCGTGGACCTAGTTCTGTTAACATTGATCTCACCGTTCATTCTCGACCGGACAGTCGAAAAAGCGGTACTATGTTACATATAGGAGTAGTTGACATGCGCACAACATCATTTGTTATCGTCATATCTTACTACACTAGCAACAAGATTGTGTAGTACTGACGTATGAACCACTGCACATGCCTAGTAGTAGGAGCACTGTGTATGTTCAAGTGGCTGCCTTGTTCCGCACTCCTCCGTCGTAAGAGTGGAAACGCTTGCTGTAATCATTTTTTTTCTTCAGAATGAAAAACAGTGGACACGCTCTACCGTGTGGATCCTCCTCCAGCCATGCACTAAATTACTCACTTTCGCCGACGTGTGGGACAGCCAAAGACTGGGTCCACCAGCCATGCACTAAATTACTCCGTAGTAGATTGACGGTAGACTACCCCGATCGAACCGCCGCAGTAATGCCCAATGAGCCGTCAAATCACAAAACCCCTCCTTTCCAAAGAAAGAAGTTGGACGAACGAAGCAACCATCATTTCAGTCTTCTCTCTCAGCTTCCTCTCTTGAAGAAAACCCCCACTCGCTTCGCTTCTCCCACATCTCGTTCCTCCTTTCACTCTTCTCTCTCAGCTTCCTCTCTTGGATGGACACCGGAGCACCGGCCGACGTGATGTCTATGGCTCTGGCCAAAACTGTCGAGGCTCATGGTACAAAGAAGCGCAAGCACCCCGCCGAGACTACCGCAGACAAGCTCAAAGCCATCGCCCTGCCCAAGCCCCCCTCTCCAGGATCCCTCATTAAGCAAGTCCAGGTAATATCTCTTGTTGACGATCTTTTTCTCGATCTTGGTCATGTTTTTTCATCTAACACGCATTACTAGTACTGGTAGTACAACTTTCTGGGTGATCTTGCATGTGATTTTAGTGTGCCAAATGACGGTTCTAAATTCCTCTTTTGACCAAAACATGCGAGAGGTTGACATTGATTTCTTATAGATTACTTTCAACTACTCCCTCTGTCCCAAATTTCTTGTCTTAGATTTGTCTACATATGGATGTATCTAATACTAAAATGTGACTTGATACATCCGTATCTAGAAAAATCTAAGACAAGAATTTTGGGACAGAGGGAGTACTTTATGAATATCAATGCTACCTTTTAAGAGGGTATATTTTCCTTAGTAACTTGTGTTATGGATATTGCATCTAATCCCTCTGCTCTCATGCCTTTGAAGACATGTTCTAGTGTCTTTGTTCACTCATTTTTGTGCATATATGTAGTCATATATGGAGTATAATATCAAAAATCATCTTATATTTTTGAACAGAGGTATTAATAAAATATGGTTTCTGTTTGAATTAGAACCAAGTCCGCGGTGGAGATGAAGTTCTCAAAGTCATGTCGTGTGAACTGGAAGACCTGATGATGAGTTCTACTGCTGAACTATCCAGCTGATGCGTCCTTGTCGCCACGTGTCCTGAACTAGTGTTTTCCTGTAGCACTGTTGTCAGGCGTGTTCTCGAGGTTGTACTTGACCACAACAATTTCCTAGTTGTGCCTTCGATTACGAAGGGTGTGGTTCTTGTAAAGCTTCCAAACAAATCTGATGCGGCCTGTCTTCATCATCATGTTTATGAGTGGAAAGACCACTCTGTTAGGTTCTCCAAGGTTGTCAAGATGGTGATGGTGCATGTAGACATCTCACACGAAGTCCATGGCCTAGTCAGTTATGCGGGTTTCATCCCGTAGGTCGGTGGCAAGAAATAGTCTGTAGAGTTTAGTTTGTAGTAAGTACTGTTGTTCAGTACTATTGTCCATGGCCTAGTCAGTTATGCAACTTTGCTTGTCTGTAGTAAGTACTATTGTTCAGTACTTGATTTTTGTTTGTGAACCCTGTATTGTTTATTAGTACTGCCACTTTTGGTGTGTGGTCAGTCCTGAGAACGGTCTATGTTAATGTCTGTCCACTCAATTCAGTCTGTATATTTTGAAGTATCCAGATCATATTTTTTGTGAGGACGGTTTATCAATTATGGTTACACTCCAATATCTGTATGCATTGCAGGGTTTATCACACCCACCAGGATTTCCAGTCCCATGGATGTTCCGTCCATACGATTTGTCACGACCTTTGGACTGTCCTGCTTGTGGGAGTCGGCGGGGCCCCTGCATGCCACGCGTAGTTGGACGATCAATCTTCTGTTTAGTACTTCAACATAGTGATTTCCTAGTAAGGATTCGCTCGTGTCACATCAAGTAAATCTTATTGATTTACTGTCTAAATCTTATTGGTTTAATGTCATGTTTTCTTTCTTTTCCTGCAATTTTACGATGCAGGTTTTGCCATGTGACACTCATCACAGAATAAATCGTTTGGTTTGCTCTACGATGGCTATTTTTGCAGGTTTCACTTCTTATCTCGTGTCAGTAATGAAGGCATTGTCCATCACTTATATTACTGGAAAAAATTGGATCAGTCTGTTGTCTGAGTACAAGCTGAATCCCTATGATGAACTACAGTTTGGTTTAACAAAAACGCCAGAATTAGTCCTTCTCGCGTTTAAAAGAAATGAAGAAAAAAACTGGATCATGGTCACGGATCCTAGTCAAGTTAGAAAGCTGATCATAGCAGACCAGACACGATTGCCGTTGTCTCGCAAGGATCGATCACCGGCAGTTGCTCTAGCACTGACAGCGGCAGCAGTTCAGTCTGATCCAGCTAACGATCGGGCACCGACCGCGTCGTGATCGATCCGATCTCTGGGAGGATCGGGCATCGACACCGGCACCTGCTCCGACACCGGCACCAGCTCTACAAGGAGCACCATCTCCGGCAGCAGCGGCGTCTTCGGCACCTGCACCAACACTTGCACTTGCATCTACTCTGGCCCGTGCAGTTGCACCGGCAACAGACTGGGCTGCAGTTCGCACTTCATGTACCAAAGTCCTTACAAAAACTGACATGTCCACCTTCTTGGTAAGCATTGGCCGCCCAAGTGCTTCGTTCTTTTTTCTTTCCATGTTGTTTCACATGATTCACTGTGTTGATCTAACTGTTTGGGTATGTCTTTTTTGTTTGAAACAGAGAATTCCTAGAGCAACGATGAAGTCGTTCAACAATCCGGGCGACCGCGGCCTAGTTTCTCTTACCATGCGCAGCCTTGGTGTGAATGAACCTGCTCAATATACCGTAAGTACAAAGGATGGTCGCATGATGATTGATGCTAAAGGATGGTCAAGGTTCAAATCTAAATCATATCTTGCGGTAGGGGATGATGTCAAAATCGAACTTTCTCGGCAAGGAGAGCTGGTCCAAATCAAGCTGTGAAATTCTTCAAGAGCAGCACGCAATCGGCCGAACTGATCTATCCCCCGAGAGATTTTGATGTAATAATCTGGCATGGTGAAACAAGTGTCCTGTGTGTATAAGTAGTATGACAGTATTATTTATCACATGGTATATCGTTGATAGAATTGCAACTATGATTGCTGGTTAGGAACTGTCGTTCGATTTCATTCCAACAGCTGTCGTTTTTTATTCAATTTTGTGTATTCGCCTTGCGACAACATCTAAAACCAGTGTCGTACCGATCGCTTGCAATATGAAAAGCGCTGAGGTAGAACACATGGGCCTCCAAACATGCAGGGTCGGCCTGCGGCTCAAAGTCCAGAACCGTGAGCCTATCTGAGTATTATAATCTCAGCTGAACCCCCATAAAAAAAGCTGAACCCCCATAATGCTCGTGCGCTATGTAGGAGGAGTATATTTCTTGGCAAGGTGAGCCTGTGATATAAAGGTTTGTATATTTCTTTCTGAGAGGAGTATCTCTCTGTCAAAAAATATATTTATGTGTAACTAGTTACTCCTGTCTATCTACTTCCTTTCGCTGATATGTGTGGCAACCGACAACGGGGTCCACGTGCCATATGCACAAATTAGAGTGCACAACTTCACGGTAGACACACCCCGATCGTAGCGCCGCAGTAATGCCTAATGAGCCGTCAAATCACAACCCCCCCCCTTCCAGCTTAAGCGAAGAAGACGGACCAGCGGCAATATTTCACTAGGCACGAATCCCTTCTCCCTCGTCTACTTGATCAGAGAAAACCCCCTCTCGGCGATTGCATAGGGTTTTCTCATGGAGAACCAGGTACGAATTCTTCAACCATCCCCGATAAATCCAAGCCCCTTGGTCATAGGTAATCCTAGGATGGCAGCCGCCGCCGTTGATGCATTTTTCTTCCTACTGAATCTAGTGTGTTTAATTTGCAGAGCCCAAAGTGCGAGTACCCTATAGGTTTCTGCGCCCTCGGCGAGATGCCACACTTGTAACTTCTCATCCTAACACAGCATTTTGAAACGCGCACATTATGTTCCTAGAATCCTCTTTTCTATCCGGGAGGGTGGGGGTTTTTTGAACATGCTGTGTTCTCATATTATTTTTCCTGTGATGTATTATTTGCTCTACCAGAACACATGTACTTAAGATGCTCGGTCTTGCCATAACTGAATACACTAGTTTAATGGTCACATTGAAGACAAGCCATGGATATAAGTTCCGAGTTGGGTTCATGAACCAAGAAGATCGCTGTTTTTTATGGCCGAACTTGGATAAACTTTCTCAAGTGTTACGGAGTGAAAGTTGGCGCACGAATGTTGATGGAAATAGCAGAACCTGGTCTCATCTTCACTGCGATCTTCCACCCTGATGTCATTCCAATTGTTCACCCATGTTAGTTTTGTATCTAGTTCTTGCTTGTTGCCTCGATTACTTCTTAATCCACCTATTCTGTCTAACTAATCACAATTTAACTTTAGAAGTTGCAACGAATCTCTCACGAAGATGCTACTTCTAACTAATATTCTCTTATAATTGGTGGCACGTGTAGGTTTTTTCAGAGTTAAGTAGTCTGCTCGTTTGTTACTCTGTAATAACTCAGCTGTTACTAATGGCACTTGAAGTTGATCGGATCGACATCCACAAGTTCCTACACTTTATTGATCGTCTTGAGGTCCTTGTGGGCCGTTTAAATGGTGGAAGGCCACGTGGGATATGTGTGCCATTGCTGCACTCGTTGAACAGGTCCAAGCGTGTCGAGAAACTTATGGTATGAGCTGTTTTACATTATATATGTTGTTCATAAACTATTGCTTATACACAGTTTTACAGCTGTGATCTTCTTGAAACAGAAACTGCCCAGTTCTATTGTTCCTATATAGATGCATGACCATGGTCGGGTCAGACTTGCGCTTGGTCACAACATGATGTTTATGTCGACCTACTCAATTCCCCTTGGAGGTGAAAAGATACTTATTCATGGGTGGTCTCAAATAATGAAGGCCCGTCCATCTTGGAGAATAGGACAGAAGATTATGTTCATGCTTTTCCATGGCTCTAAAGCTTAATATCATGTTTATTGACTACGTTGCGAGATGAAGTCGCTTTCGGAAAGGTTGTGGATGCGCGGGGTGGCGCTGGGCCTTGTCTCCGGGGCTTGGCGGCCTCACCCTTGGTTAATCAGAGGCAAAGTAGCACCTTCGAGGCGTGCTTTTTACGGTTGAACCTGTATAAGTACTCATACTGCCTTGACTTTGGTTGTTAAGTGCTCCTGCTGGTTTCGATTAAGGTTGTTAAGTACTCCTGCTGCTTTTACAGTCATCGTGTTTCTTTAGTCCTGTCTTCCTCCGGTAAGCAAAACCAAACCAGCGCGGGCCGCCTATACGCCTCCCACGGCTGGCTGCGCCTCAGCGCATGCATCGCCGCCCCACCATCTCCTAAATTGTTAACGCCGACGTCCTCCGCGCGCTTTGGTGCACTCTCCGCGGCGCCGCCCTCTCGCGTTGTCAACATGGTCAACAAACAACAAGAATCGGCAGAAGTACGTGGAGAGGATGATAGTAGGGGCCCACCACGTCAGCGTATGGAAAAATAAAATGCTTCCTCCTAGAGTTTTCCTGACATCTGGGACCCACGACATTGTGAGCGTATATAGTCAATAGACAAGAGAACAACACAAGATCGGCTGACACCTGGGACGTAGCTACTCGAGCAGTATTTTTTTGTTTGGTATTGTTGAGATGGAGCAGTGTTTGAACTGGTCAGGCCCGTCTAGCCGAGGCTTATATTTTATGTTCACCATGTGACCGGCCCAGCTATTTTTTCTTGGTGAAAATGAGCCCAGTTTATTTTTTCTGAAGAATACCCAATCCAGGCCTACTTATTTTTCTACGCCCTCATGGGCTGCAACTCTTTCAAGTCGCCTGCAAATCTTAAAAGTAATATGAAATGGGTTGTAAATATAAAAACTGATGACAAATTGGCAATTACTTTATAATTTCTGATTTTTTTCACATTTTCAGATTCCTATTTCACTGGGCATTAACCTAATTTAAATATATCTTCAAAGTACTTTAAATCTGGACCGACATTTCGGTATTAAAAATAGTTTGGAACCCACAGAAATATGCGAAAAATTGGCCCTGGCCAACCAAAAAAACGACTGCAATAAATTGCATAAGAAGTTGCCATGAGCTATATATGAATTATTAAAAAAAAAGGGAGTGGTCTGACTTGTGGGCCTATTTAGTTGACGCGTATGCAAGATTTTTTTTAGTTATTATATACGTCAACAAACGATTCTAGCAGACATAACCATTGGATGTCAATCCAACGGCCGTCGTGTTTCTTCAATCTCTGATCTTCTTGCTCCAGCCGCCAAAGCAGCGCCGGCGGGACCGGCTGCTCCGCCTCCGTGCCCGGTTGTCTTTGCCATGACCTCAGCGCCCCCTTCTACTCCCACCGCTGGCCAGGGCATCCCTCTACTCACCCACACCCCCTGTTATTCTGCGGCGATGGCAGCCTCACACCACAGCCGAACCGGTGAACCCTCGTACTCCTCTCCGCGCGGGCTTCCACTGCCGTGTCTTCCCCGGCTCCGCGTCGTCCCCTTCCTAGGCCTCGCCGTCGTCCACCGCCGTGGTGCTCTCGGCGCGGCGTGGTCAATGTGGTCAATGACCGACTTCCATCGGAAGAGTACTGTACATGGAGAGGCTGACAGCTGGGTCCACGGCAGCCGCAAGGAAGTGCCTCCTTATTACGCGGAAAATAATTATTCCTCCACCTGACAGCAGGGACCCATCGGACGGGCCACCAGTATTTCATGAAAAAAAACCTTTGCCCCTGACTGCTGGGACCCACTGGATGGGCCACCGTACTTTGCGAAAAAAACGTTCCCCCCGTTGTCAGCTCGGACCCACCGGAAGTGCCTCCTTATTACGCACAAAAAAATAAATACCCCCCTGCTAGTTGGGACCCACCTTGGTGGGAGGCTGACTTGTGGGGCTACTAAGTTGACTGGGATGGATGCCTTTGTCAACGTTAGTCAATATATGAACGATTCTAGATCTAGTGACTGTACGATGTCCATCCAACGGCCGTAGTGCTTCTTCAACCTCTGGTCTTCTTGCTCCAGCCGCCCAAAGCAGCGCCGGTCGTGCCGCCTGCTCCTGCCGCCCGTGGCCGGCTGTGATGCCATGGAGGCCTCACCGCCCCCTACTACTCCCACCGCTGGCCAGGCCATCCCTCTATGCACCCACACCACCTGTTATTCTGCGACGACGGCAGCCTCACACCGCAGCCGAACGAGTGAACCCTCATACTCCTCTACGCGTGGGCCTCCACTGCCGCGTCTTCCCCGGCTCCGCGTCGTCCCCTTCCTAGGCCTCGCCGTCTTCCACTGTTACGTCTTGAGCTTGCGTTGGTTTTCCCCGAAGAGGAGGGGATGATGCAGCAGAGTAGCCTAAGTATTTCCCTCAGTTTTTGAGAACTAAGGTATCAATCCAGTAGGAGGCCACGCGCAAGTCCCTCGTACCTACACAAAACAAATAGCTCCTCGCAACCAACGCGAATAGGGGTTGTCAATCCCTTCATGGTCCCTTACGAGAGTGAGATCTAATAGAGATGATAGATAATATTTTTGGTATTTTTGGTATAAAGATGCAAAGTAAAATAAAAAGGCAAAGTAAAAAAGCAAAGCAATAATAAAGAATAGGAAGATTAATATGATGAAAATAAACCCGGGGACCATAGATTTCACAAGTGGCTTCTCTCAAGAGCATAGGTATTTTACGATGGGTGAACGAATTACTGTTGAGCAATTGACAGAATTGAGCATAGTTATGAGAATATCTAGGTGTGATCATGTATATAGGCATCACGTCCGAGACAAGTAGACCGAAACCTGCCTACATCTACTACTATTACTCCACTCATCGACCGCTATCCAGCATGCATCTAGAGTATTAAGTTAATGAAAACAGAGTAACGCCTTAAGCAAGATGACATGATGTAGAGGAATAAATTCATGCAATATGATAAATACCCCATCTTGTTATCCTCGATGGCAACAATACAATACGTGCCTTGCAACCCTTTCTGTCACTGGGTAAGGACACCGCAAGATTGAACCCAAAGCTAAGCACTTCTCCCATTGCAAGAATTACCAATCTAGTTGGCCAAACCAAACGGATAATTCGAAGAGACTTTGCAAAGATAACTCAATCGTACATAAAAGAATTCAGAGAAGATTCAAATATTGCTCATAGATAATCTTAATCATAAACCCACAATTCATCGTTCTCAAAAAACACACCGCAAAAAGAAGATTACATCGAATAGATCTCCACGAGAGAGGGGGGAACATTGTATTGAGATCCAAAAAGAGAGAAGAAGCCATCTGGCTACTAACTATGGACCCGAAGGTCTAAGGCAAACTACTCACACTTCATCGGAGAGGCTATGATGATGATGTAGAAGCCTCCATGGTGGAATCCCCTTCCGGCGGAGCTCCGGAATAGGCCCCAAGATGGGATCTCGTGGATACAGAAAGTTGCGGCGGTGGAATTAGGTTTTTGGCTCCGTATCTAATCTGTTGGGGGTACGTAGGTATATATAGGAGGAAGGAGTACGTCGGTGGAGCTTCGGGGGGCCCACGAGGCAGGGGGCGCGCCCTCCACCCTCGTGGCCGCCTCGTGGCTTTCTTGACGGAGGGTCCAAGTCTCCTGGATCTTATCTGATGAGAAAATCGTATCGCTTAGAATATAATGATGGGGTTATGTGGAGAAGATAAATGAGGAGAAGGTCTTACATCAACGAGGCTAATCAACGGGCTGTGGAGATGCCCATCAATTGATGTTAATGCAAGGAGTAGGGATTGCCATGCAACGGATGCACTAGAGCTATAAATGTATGAAAGCTCAACAAAAGAAACTAAGTGGGTGTGCATCCAACTTGCTTGCTCACGAAGACCTAGGGCATTTGAGGAATCCCATCGTTGGAATATACAAGCCAAGTTCTAAAATGAAAAAAAATTCCCACTAGTATATGAAAGTGACAACATATGAAACTCTCTATATGAAAAACATGGTGCTACTTTGAAGCACAATATATGAGACTCCCTATATGAAGAACATGGTGCTACTTTGAAGCACAAGTGTGGAAAAAGAGATAGTAACATTGCCCCTTTTATTTTTAATTTTTTTGGGACTTTTTTTTCTTTGGCCTTTCTCCCTTTTTTGGGACAATGTTCTAGAAAATGATGATCATCACACTTCTATTTATTTACAACTCAATGATTACAACTGGATACTAGAACAAAGTATGACTCTATGAATGCCTCCGGCAGTGTACCGGGATATGCAATGAATCAAGAGTGACATGTATGAAAGAATTATGAACGGTGGCTTTGCCACAAATACTATGTCAACTACATGATCATGCAAAGCAATATGACAAAGATGAATGTTTCATGAAGAACGGTATGGTGGAAAGTTGCATGGCAATATATCTCGGAACGGCTATGGAAATGCCATAATAGGTAGGTATGGTGGCTGTTTTGAGGAAGATATAAGGAGGTTTATGTGTGAAAGAGCGTATCATATCACGGGGTTTGGATGCACCGGCGAAGTTTGCACCAACTCTCGATGTGAGAAAGGGCAATGCACAGCACCGAAGAGGCTAGCAATGATGGAAGGGTAAGAGTGCGTATAATCCATGGACTCAACATTAGTCATAAAGAACTCACATACTTATTGCAAATATCTACAAGCCATCAAAAACCAAATCACTACGCGTATGCTCCTAGGGGGATAGATTGGTAGGAAAAGACCATCGCTCGTCCCCGACCGTAACTCATAAGGAGGACAATCAAATAACACCTCATGTTTCAAATTTGTTACATAATGTTTACCATATGTGCATGCTACGGGACTTGCAAACTTCAACACAAGCATTTCTCAAATTCACAACTCAACTAGCACGACTTTGATATTATCACCTCCATATCTCAAAACAATTACCAAGCATCGAACTTTTCTTAGTATTCAACGCACTCAAAAGAAAGTTTTACAAATCTTGAATACCAAGCATATTATTATTAAGCAAATGACCATGCTATTTAAGACTCTCACAATAATCTAAGTGAAGCATGAGAGATCAATAGTTTCTTTAAAACAAATCCACCAGCGTGAAGTACTGGAGCAAAACTATAAAGCTCAAAAGATATAAGTGAAGCACATAGAGCAAAACTATCAAGCTCAAAAGATATAAGTGAAGCACATAGAGTATTCTAACAAATTCCAATTCATGTATGGCTCTCTCAAAAGTTGTGTACAGCAAGGATTATTGTGGTAAACTAACAAGCAAAGATGCAAATAATACAAGACGCTCCAAGCAAAACACATATCATGTGGTGAATAAAAATATAGCTCCAAGTAAAGTTACCAATGGAAGTGAACGAAAGAGGGGATGCCTTCCGGGGCATCCCCAAGCTTTGACTTTTTGGTGTCCTTGGGTTATCTTGGGGGTTCCATGGGCATCCCCAAGCTTAGGCTCTTGCCACTCCTTGTTCCATAATCCATCAAAAAAATTCACCCAAAACTTGAAAACTTCACAACACAAAACTCAACAGAAATCTCGTAAGCTCCGTTAGCGAAAGAAAACAAAAGCCCACTTCAAGGTACTGTAATGAACTAATTCTTTATTTATATTGGTGTTAAACCTACTGTATTCCAACTTCTCTATGGATCATAAACTATTTTACTAGCCATAGATTCATCAAAATAAGCAAACAACGCATGAAAAACAGAATCTGTCAAAAACAGAACAGTCTGTAGTAATCTGTAACTAACGCAAACTTCTGGAACTCCAAAACTTCAGCCAAAATAGGGCGACCTAGGAAATTTGTTTATTGATCTGAATAAATTGAATCACTATCTTATCACGTTCTGGTGATTTTTAAAAATTGTTTTCGTGAACTGAAAGTTTCTGGAAATTACAGCAAGATCAAATAACTATTATCCAAGAAGATCCTATAGGTTTAACTTGGCACAAACACTAATTAAAACATAAAACCACATCTAAACAGAAGGTACATGGATTATTTATTCCTAAAAAGAAACAAAAATTAAAAACTAAAAATAAAATTGGGTTGCCTCCCAACAAGCGCTATCGTTTAACGCCCCTAGCTAGGCATTGATAATTGTAATGATGCTCACATGAAAGACAAGAATTGAAGCGCAAAGAGAGCATCATAAAACACGTGACAAACACATCTAAGTATAACATACTTCCTATGCATAGGCATCTTATAGGCAAACAAATTATCATAGCAAGCAAAAACTAGCGTATGCAAGGAAGCGGAAAGAAACAATAGCAATCTCAACATAACGAGAGATAATTTGTTATCATGAAAATTTCTACGACCATACTTTCCTTTCTCATAAAAATTACATGTGGATCATAAGCAAGTTCAAAGAAATATATATCACATAAAATATTTTCAACACGATCCACATGCATGCAAAGTTGACACTCTTCCGAAATAGTGGGATTAACATTAACTAAAGTCATGACCTCTCCAAACCCACTTTTATCAAAAATTTCATAAAATTGAATATTCTCCAAATAGGTGGGATCTAAAGTTCACACTCTTCCAAACCCACTTTCAATATTATTGCAAACAATATTATCAATCTCATATTCATCATAAGGATTAAATAAATTTTCAAGATCATAAGAAGAATCACCCCAATCATGATCATTGCAACAAGTAGTAGACATGGAAAAACTAGCATCCCCAAGCTTAGGGTTTTGCATATTATTAGAACAATTGACATCAAGAGAATTTATAGTAAAATCATTGAAATCATGCTTTTCATCTAGGGAACTATCAAGCATGGGTGCAATAGCAACAAACTATAGCAAATTCGTCTTCATAAATATTGGCATCATGACCACAAGAATAGCAAGCATCATGTTCATCAAGGGATATTTCAACCAAATCATCGGAATCATCATTATCTATAGATTCATGCATATCGTTATTTTCTTCCAAAGCAACGGTCATTCTTTCAATAAATTCTTGGTCATAGACATTGTGAGCAAGGTTTTCATTGCAATATTTAAGTATGACGGAATTTTCAGATTTGTTGAGAGTAAAATCATACTTTTCAATCAAAGAAGCGACCTCATGAGCACCCTTAAAAACGACAAATTCTTCAATTTGTTCGATATCATAGTAACTATAAACACCCTTAGCATAAGAAGATAAGATTTCATTATCATTTAACTCACATAGGTAGGGAAGGTGTTTTTTAGGGTTCTTAAAGCAACAAGTAAAATCACACATTTCACAAAGATTCTAAGCATAGCATAGCAAACTATTTATATGATACCATAAGAGCTTCCCTTTTTCAGAAAAACGATAACGCACAAAATGAGCATGCTCATCTAAAGATTTCCCATCAACTAGGCTAGTTGGGGTTTCAGCACGAGTGCATAAGGATCGAAGATGATCCAAGTAGAACACTTTAAGTGGATCCATATCAATAGATTTTCAGCAAGCGAAGATGCAAGCATATAGAAGGCACAAGGAAACACAAACAAAGATACATAGGGGAAGAAGGCGAACGAAAAAGACAGGAGGAGATTGGGAAAGACAGGGCGAATAAAACGGCAAGGGTGAAGTGGGGGAGAGGAAAATGAGAGGCAAATAGCAAATAATGTAATGCGAGAGATAAGGGATTGTGATGGGTACTTGGTATGTTGACTTTTGCATAGACTCCCAAAGAATAGCTGTAAATCCTTCTTGCTACGACTTGAGCTATGCGTTGGTTTTCCCGAAGAGGAGAGGATGATGCAGCAGGTAGCGTAAGTATTTCCCTCAGTTTTTGAGAACCAAGGTATCAATCCAGTAGGAGGCCACGCGCAAGTCCCTCGTACCTACACAAAACTAATAGCTCCTCGCAACCAACGCGAATAGGGGTTGTCAATCCCTTCACGGTCACTTACAAGAGTGAGATCTAATAGAGATGATAGATAATATTTTTGGTATTTTTGGTATAAAGATGCAAAGTAAAATAAAAAGGCAAAGTAAAAAAGCAAAGCAATAATAAAGCGTAGGAAGATTAATATGATGAAAATAGACCCGGGGCCATAGATTTCACTAGTGGCTTATCTCAAGAGCATAGGTATTTTACGGTGGGTGAGCGAATTCTTGTTGAGCAATTGACAGAATTGAGCATAGTTATGAGAATATCTAGGTATGATCATGTATATAGGCATCACGTCCGAGACAAGTAGACCGACTCCTGCCTGCATCTACTACTATTACTCCACTCATCGACCGCTATCCAGCATGCATCTAGAGTATTAAGTTAATGAAAACAGAGTAACGACTTAAGCAAGATGACATGATGTAGAGGAATAAATTCATGCAATATGATAAATACCCCATCTTGTTATCCTCGATGGCAACAATACAATACGTGCCTTGCAACCCTATCGATCCTTTGGGTAAGGACACCGCAAGATTGAACCCAAAGCTAAGCACTTCTCCCATTGCAAGAACTACCAATCTAGTTGGCCAAACCAAACGGATAATTCGAAGAGACTTGCAAAGATAACTCAATCATACATAAAAGAATGCAGAGAAGATTCAAATATTGCTCATAGATAATCTTAATCATAAACTCACAATTCATCGGTCTCAACAAACACACCGCAAAAAGAAGATTACATCGAATAGATCTCCACAAGAGAGGGGGGGACATTGTATTGAGATCCAAAAAGAGAGAAGAAGCCATCTGGCTACTAACTATGGACCCAAAGGTCTGAGGTAAACTACTCACACTTCATCGGAGAGGCTATGATGATGATGTAGAAGCCCTCCATGGTGGAATCCCCTTCCGACGGAGCTCTGGAATAGGCCCCAAGATGGGATCTCGTGGATACAGAAAGTTGCGGCGGTGGAATTAGGTTTTTGGCTCCGTATCTGATCTGTTGCGGGTACTTAGGTATATATAGGAGGAAGGAGTACGGTGGTGGAGCTTCGGGGGGCCCACGAGGCAGGGGGCGCGCCCTCCACCCGCGTGGCCGCCTCGTGGCTTTCTTGACGGAGGGTCCAAGTCTCCTGGATCTTATCTGATGAGAAAATCACATTCCCGAAGATTTCATTCCGTTTGGACTCTGTTTGATATTTCGTTTCTTCGAAACACTGATATAGGCAAAAAAACAGCAATTATGGGCTGGGCCTCCGGTTAATAGGTTAGTCCCAAAAGTAATATAAAAGTGGAAAATAAAGCCCAATATAGTCCAAAACAATAGATAATATAGCATGGAGCAATCAAAAATTATAGATACGTTGGAGACGTATCAGGCATCCCCAAAGCTTAATTCCCGCTCGTCCTCGAGTAGGTAAATGATAAAAAGAGAATTTTTTATGCGGAGTGCTACTTGGCATAATTTCAATGTAACTCTTCTTAATTGTGGTATGAATATTCAGATCCGAAAGATTCAAGACAAAAGTTCATATTGACATAAAAATAATAATAATACTTCAAGCATACTAACTAAGCAATTATGTCTTCTCAAGATAACATGGCCAAAGAAATTTCATCCCTACAAAATCATATAGTTTAGTCATGCTCCATTTTCGTGACACAAGAATGCTCTCATCATGCACAACCCCGATGACAAGCCAAGTAATTGTTTCATACTTTAGTAATCTCAAACCTATAAACTTTCACTCAATATATGAGCGCGAGCCATGGACATAGCACTATGGGTGGAATAGAATATAATGATGGGGGATATGTGGAGAAGATAAAAAAGGAGAAGGTCTTACATCAACGAGGCTAATCAACGGGCTATGGAGATGCCCATCAATTGATGTTAATGCAAGGAGTAGGGATTGCCATGCAACGGATGCACTAGAACTATAAATGTATGAAATCTCAACAAAAGAAACTAAGTGGGTGTGCATCCAACTTGCTTGATCACGAAGACCTAGGGCATTTGAGGAAGCCCATCTGGGAGTATACAAGCCAAGTTCTAAAATGAAAAAAAATCCCACTAGTATATGAAAGTGGCAACATATGAAACTATCTATATGAAAAACATGGTGCTACTTTGAAGCACAATATATGAGACTCGCTATATGAAGAACATGGTGCTACTTTGAAGCACACGTGTGGAAAAAGAGATAGTAACATTGCCCCTTTTATTTTTTATTTTTTTGGGCCTTCTTTTTTTTTCTTTGGCCTTTCTCCCTTTTTTTTGGGACAATGTTCTAGAAAATAATGATCATCACACTTCTATTTATTTACAACTCGATACTAGAACAAAGTATGACTCTATATGAATGCCTCCGGCGGTGTACCGGGATATGCAATGAATCAGGAGTGACATGTATGAAAGAATTATGAACGGTGGCTTTGCCACAAATACTATGTCAACTACATGATCATGCTAAGCAATATGACAATGATGAATGTGTCATGAAGAACGGTATGGTGGAAAGTTGCATGGCAATATATCTCGGAATGCCTATGGAAATGCCATAATAGGTAGGTATGGTGGCTGTTTTGAGGAAGATATAAGGAGGTTTATGTGTGAAAGAGCGTATCATATCACGGGGTTTGGATGCACCGGCGAAGTTTGCACCAACTCTCAATGTGAGAAAGGGCAATGCCAGGTACCGAAGAGGCTAGCAATGATGGAACGGTAAGAGTGCGTCTAATCCATGGACTCAATATTAGTCATAAAGAACTCACATACTTATTGAAAAAATCTACAAGCCATCAAAAACCAAAGCACTACGCCCATGCTCCTAGGGGGATAGATTGCTAGGAAAAGACCATCGCTCGTCCCAGACCGCAACTCATAAGGAGGACAATCAAATAACACCTCATGTTTCAAATTTATTACATAACATTTACCATACGTGCATGCTACGGGACTTGCAAACTTCAACACAAGAATTTCTCAAATTCACAACAACTCAACTAGCACGACTTTGATATTATCACCTCCATATCTCAAACAATTATCAAGCATCAAACTTTTCTTAGTATTCAACGCACTCAAAAGAAAGTTTTACAAATCTTGAATACCAAGCATATTATTATTAAGCAAATTACCATGCTATTTAAGACTCTCAAAAAAATCTATGTGAAGCATGAGAGATCAATAGTTTCTTTAAAACAAATCCACCACCGTGCTCTAAAAGATATAAGTGAAGTACTGGAGCAAAACTATAAAGCTCAAAAGATATAAGTGAAGCACATAGAGCAAAACTATCAAGCTCAAAAGATATAAGTGAAGCACATAGAGTATTCTAACAAATTCCAATTCATGTATGGCTCTCTCAAAAGGTGTGTACAGCAAGGATGATTGTGGTAAACTAACAAGCGAAGACGCATATAATACAAGACGCTCCAAGCAAACACATATCATGTGGTGAATAAAAATATAGCTCCAAGTAAAGTTACCAATGGAAGTGGACGAAAGAGGGGATGCCTTCCGGGGCATCCCCAAGATTTGACTTTTTGGTGTCCTTGAGTTATCTTGGGGGTGCCATGGGCATCCCCAAGCTTAGGCTCTTGCCTCTCCTTGTTCCATAATCCATCAAAAAAATTCACCCAAAACTTGAAAACTTCACAACACAAAACTCAACAGAAATCTCGTAAGCTCCGTTAGCGAAAGAAAACAAAAGACCACTTCAAGGTATTGTAATGAACTAATTCTTTATTTATATTGGTGTTAAACCTACTGTATTCCAACTTCTCTATGGATCATAAACTATTTTACAAGCCATAGATTCATCAAAATAAGCAAACAACACACGAAAAACAGAATCTGTCAAAAACAGAACAGTCTGTAGTAATCTGTAACTAACGCAAAATTTTAGAACTCCAAAAATTCAGCCAAAATAGGAAGACCTAGGAAATTTATTTATTGATCTGCAGCAATTGTAATCACTATTTTATCACGTTCTGGTTATTTTTAACAATTGTTTTCGTGAACCGAAAGTTTCTGGAAATTACAGCAAGATCAAATAACTATTATCCAAGAAGATCCTATAGGTTTAACTTGGCACAAACACTAATTAAAACATAAAACCACATCTAAACAGAAGGTACATGGATTATTTATTCCTAAACAGAAACAAAAACAAAAAACTACAAATAAAATTGGGTTGCCTCCCAACAAGCGCTATCGTTTAACGCCCCTAGCTAGGCATTGATAATTGTAATGATGCTCACATGAAAGACAAGAATTGAAGCGCAAAGAGAGCAGCATAAAACACGTGACAAACACATCTAAGTATAACATACTTCCTATGCATAGGAATCTTATAGGCAAACAAATTATCATAGCAAGCAAAAACTAGCGTATGCAAGGAAGCGGAAAGAAACAATAGCAATCTCAACATAACGAGAGATAATTTGTTATCATGAAAATTTCTACGACCATACTTTCCTCTCTCATAAAAATTACATGTGGATCATAAGCAAGTTCAAATAAATATCTATCACATAAAATATTTTCAACACGATCCACATGCATGCAAAGTTGACACTCTTCCGAAATAGTGGGATTAACATTAACTAAAGTCATGACCTCTCCAAACCCACTTTTATCAAAAATTTCATAAGATTGAATATTCTCCAAATAGGTGGGATCTAAAGTTCACACTCTTCCAAACCCACTTTCAATATTATTGCAAACAATATTATCAATCTCATATTCATCATGAGGATTAAATAAATTTTCAAGATCATGAGAAGAATCACCCCAATCATGATCATTGCAACAAGTAGTAGACATAGCAAAACTAGCATCCCCAAGCTTAGGGTTTTGCATATTATTAGCACAATTGAAATCTAGAGAATTGATAGTAAAATCATTGAAATCATGCTTTTCATCGAGGGAACTATCAAGCATGGGTGCAATAGCAACAATCTCATTTTTAACATAAGGAACTATAGCAAATTCGTCTTCATAAATATTGGCATCATGCCACAAGAATAGCAAGCATCATGTTCATCAAGGGATATTTCAACCAAATCATCGGAATCATCATTATCTATAGATTCATGCATATCATTATTTTCTTCCAAAGCAACGGTCATTCTTTCAAAAAATTATTGGACATAGACATTGTGAGCAAGGTTTTTATTGCAATATTTAAGTATGACGGAATTTTCAGATTTGTTGAGAGTAAAGTCATACTTTTCAATCAAAAAAGCAACCTCATGAGCACCCTTAAAAACGACAAATTCTTCAATTTGTTCGATATTGTCGGTGTACTAGAGTAGGGGTACCCTAGTATCCCGTACTCGTGCACGGATAGTTGCAGCACCCCGCGGCAGGGTTTGCCTGGTCACCGCCAAGATCCTCCGTGGCTCCTTTGGAGCCATTCAAGAACAAAGTATTTGACTAAGAAGACAAGGCCCCGGCAAGAGGAGCTTGCCGGGAAGGCCATTCAAGGCATGCAGAAGACAGGGCCCGGGCAAGAGGAGCTTGCCGGGAAGGCTCGGAGCGCGACAAGCCTCCGGACGCGACAAGGATTCGGCCGCGGCAAGGCGCTTGCCGCGGCAAGCAACCTCTCTCCATCCCCGCTCCAGCTCATCCAGCAACGTGTCGCCATGGGACCATTCCATGCGTGCGTGTCAAGAGGCTGTGCAGCCAGCGGAGAGTAGCGATAAGCGGCGCTGACAAGCTTACCATCGTGGCGAGCGGTGGCGCACCTGACGGTCTTTGTTGCATTGTTTGGGCGACACAGACGGGCATTTATTGCTTTTGTCCCTTGCCGTCAGAGTTAGGTATTTTGCCTTTGTACCTTTGTTTGAGTAGGTGTACCAACTCCTATTTTTACATTTGTACCCTCGCCTATGTTGCCACCTGTCGGAGACCCCTTGAGCATATAAAAGGAGGCCCATGCGCAACGTAGAAAGGGTTAGGTTCATTCAACTCACTCGAGACCAGATACGCTCACGCTAGGTTTTGTAGCTTGCATCGCTCCCTAGCAAGAACAGAATACATCAAACAAGCAGCAGTAGGAGTTTTATCTCTCCGGAGAGCTCCGAAGCTGGGTAAACTGCTCGTGTGCCTCGCCTCGATCCGCTCTTCGTGCGATCTCCGCCCCCTACGAACCACAAAGGGGCCTGGTCCGCCAGCCCCATAGGTGTCTGTGGGTACGATCAGCCTCCCCGACATCTTTGGCGTGCGGTAGGGGCGTCGGGCCGTGTGAATCTGATCCGACGTTCACACGAGCAGCGTCCTCAACATCTTCCTCAACATGCCACCGAAGAAGAAGGCTTGGCGGCAGCGAAGCCGTCCGCGTCGTACCCACCCTCACCGCAGCAAACGGGTGGTGGGGCACACGCCGGTGGAGGAACGGGCGCCGACGAAGGTGTTCGCGACGTTGCCAAGTCCAAGGACAAGGCCCCGCAAACCTCGACGTCCGCGCATCCCCCGCGCCCATCTCAAGAGACGCGGGACCAACAACGTCATGGCGTTCACAATGCCATACGTTCGTTGGATCGAAACCCTCAAGACCAGCATGCGCGCCAACATGCCGGGCACGAGTGAGATCTGGTCGCTGGGCGGGGTGCTGCTCCTTCTAACATAGTTAGAAGTCCGAGCATATCCGCTCCTCGCACCGCTCGCCAATGCCACCCACTACTCCAGCAGAAGCTTTGGCGAGCTCGGCTGCTCCTCGACTACCCTCCAACAGCCGGCTGTGGTCGACGAGTGGAGGGCCATCGCCCGAGCCTCATCGGCTTTGCTAACGGCGACGCTCGCGGCAACCAACGCCATCATTGCCGCGGCAAGATGACAAGGCACGAGCCGGTGGCGGCAAGGCTGTCGAAGGTGCAACTACCATGCACTCTCCGCCCCGAAGGCCAAGATCGCCGACTCACCGGATCCACCTCGACAGCGACTCCACCGCGTCGCCGGATCCGCGAGCTCGCCGCGATCAGCGCCAAGTTCTTCATGAGCGACAACAAGAGGACGCTCGAACTCGCATCGAGCGCCGGAGAGAAGCGCGACGTCAGTCCGACAAGCGCACTGGGCCTTCTGTTGACATGTGCGCACCGGAGGAGCCAGGCGACTTGCCGTACGCGGTAGGTTGCCCTGCGTTCACTCGTGAGCTGCGGCAAGTCCAGTGGCCCAGCCAGAAAAATATCAAACCAGGTGTGCCGGAGAAGTATGATGGCAGGACGCATCCATCAGAGTTCCTCAGCATCTACACCATCGCGGTGCAGGCTGCGGGGGGACGGGACGACAATATTCTCGCCAATTACTTCCCGCTCGTGCTCAAGCCCAACGTCAGATCTTGGCTCATGCACTTGCCGGACAGCTCCATATCCTCTTGGGAAGATCTATGCCATCAGTTTGTTGGCGCCTTCACAGGTGGCCACAAACCTCATGGCCAAGAGAGTGACCTTCATCTGCCGCCGAAGGAAGGAGAGTCCCTGCGCAAGTTCATTCAGAGATTCAGCCATGTGCACTACAACATCCCAGATGTCCACCCTACCGCGGTGATCAGCGCGTTTAATCAGAACGTGCGGAACCGCCGGATGAGGGAGGAGATGGCGATGTGCAAAGTCAAGGACGTCAGTGAGCTGTACGCCCTGGCCGACAAGTGTGCACGTGCTGAGGAAGGGAGGAGGCTCAGGAGAGAATGCGGAAGCAGGATCGGCAGTGAGGAGACCGCCTCAACAAGAAGGGCGGCAAGGGGAAACAGGAAGAAGAAAGGTAGAGAAGTGCTAGCTGTTCAGCAGTCCGGCAACGGAGGTGGCGACAAGAACGCCAAGGCTGGTGGCTCCGGTAAAGAGGTTGCTGCTGACACCCACCACCAGTCTGTGGCGGCCGCCGACAAGCAGGACGGCTCCGGCAAGCAGTACTGCAAGATCCACCGCACCAAGGGCCACGACCTCCAGAGCTGCAAGAAGGTCGAGCAGCTTGTTGAACAGCAGAGGGCAGAGTACGAGCGGCGCGACAAGGAGAAGGCCCAGGAAGGTGCTGGGGGAGCAAGCAAGAAACGTCCCGGTCGGGGAGGACGCCGCGGCAAGGCCAAGCAGTGGCAAGGAGATAGACCTCCCTGCGGCCGCGACAAGGATGAATATGATGACGACGACGAAGATATGGAAGACGCATTTACGCTGATGAGCAGGAGTTTCAGAAAGCCACAGAGGTCCTCTGCGTTGACGGAGGTGCTTCCCTACATACCTCCCACCGCCAACTCAAGCAATGGATGCGGGAGGTCAATGCAGCGGAACCATCCGTAGAGTCACGCAAGCCTCTGAAGTGGTCCAGCACGCCTATCGTCTTTGATATTGAGGACCACCCTGATCGCATAACTGCGGTCGGGTGCTTGCCGATGTTGGTCTCACCAACCATCCGCAACCTCAAGGTCACCAAGATGCTAGTTGACGGCGGGGCCGGCTTGAACCTGATCTCCTCCGCGGTGCTCCAGAAGCTTCAAATCCCTGACAGCGAGCTCGAAGAGACTGGCACCTTCCAAGGAATCAATCCGGGAAGGAGCAAGCCGAAGGGGAAGATTACGCTGCCGGTAACATTTGGCGGCGAGCTGAACTTTAGGACCGAGAAGGTCACATTCGGCGTTGCCGATTTCTCATTGCCTTACAATGGGATACTTGGCCGCCCAAAGACTCGCCAAGTTCATGGCAGCCTCTCACTACGCCTACAACTTACTCAAGATGCCAGGCCCGATAAGCGTCATCTCTGTCCATGGCGACAAGAAGGATGCCCTTATCTGTGCCGACAAGATCTACCGGGATGCAGCAGCCACGACAGATTGCCAAACACTTGCCGCTGAAGCTCCCGGGGGGAAGAATACAAAGTCCAAGTCCGGCAAGAGCTCTGATGCCCACTCCGGCAAGCGCACCTCTTCGGAGTGCTGCGCTACCGTCGAGGACGCACCATCGAGCTCCACCGGCAAGTGCAAGAAGAAGATGGTAGCTCCGCCAAAGACCAAGAAGGTGCCCGCCAAGGAGGACGGCACTGGTGGTACCTTCACCGTCAGTGCCTCTCTCGACCCTAAATAGGAAGGCGCGCTCGTTGCTTTCCTGCGGGCGAATGTCGACGTGTTTGCATGGCAACCGTCTGACATCCCCGGTGTTCCCAGGAAAGTGATTGAGCACCGCCTGGCTGTTTGTCCTCATGCGCGGCCCGTCAAGCAAAAAGTCAGGAAGCAAGCAGTGGAGCGCCAAGAATTCATAGCAGAAGAGATCAAGAAACTGGAAGCAGCAGGCCTTGTCAGAGGAGTGCTCCATCCTACGTGGTTGGCCAATCACAGTGCGTAAATGCGCCAAAGCAAATGGAAAATGGAGACTACTGTATTGACTTCACGGATGTTAATAGAGCTTGTCCCAAAGATCCATTTCCCTTACGGCGCATCGACCAGATTGCTGACTCCACGGCTGGATGTGATTTGCTTTCGTTTCTTGATGCATACTCAGGATACCATCAGATCTTCATGGCTGAAGAAGATGAGGAGAAGACCGCATTCATTACACCATGTGGCACATACTGTTTCATATGGATGCCTTTCGGTTTGAAGAATGCTGGTTCAACATTTTCAAGGGTAGTCCATGACGCTTTTGAGCTGCAAATGCACAGAAATGTAGAAGCCTACATGGATGACATAGTGGTCAAAAGCAAGGACAAAGCAACTCTGGTTCAAGATTTGGACGAGACCTTTGCAAATCTGCGCAAGATCAACCTCAAGCTCAACCCCGAGAAGTGCGTGTTTGGAGTCCCTTCCGGCAAGCTTCTCGGGTTCTTCGTGTCTCAGCGAGGGATTGAAGCCAATCCCGACAAGATCAAGGCCATTGAGCAGATTGAAGCACCAAAGCGCGTCAAGGATGTACGAAGACTTGCCGGTTGCGTAGCTGCTCTCAGCAGGTTTATTTCTAGGTCTGCTGAGCGCGCCCTGCCATTTTTCAAGATCTTGAAAAAGGCAGGTCCAATGAAATGGACTCGAAGCGGAGGCTGCGGCTGCGAGACTTAAAGAGATACATCCTCCACTCCAACACTTGTCGCACCTAAACCACAAGAGAAGTTGCTGCTATATATAGCGGCAACCAATCAAGTGGTTAGTGTTGCGTTAGTAGCGGAGCGGGAGGCGAACGACGAGCCAGCTACCACGGCAAACACATCCGGCGACAAGCAGGGAGCTTCGCCGACAAGCTTTGGTCCCGACAAGGACGAATCCACGCAGACGCATGAACAGATGCAGAAAAGGATGGTGCAGCGCCCAGTTTACTTTGTCAGTTCCCTCCTGCAGGGGGCTAGGTCAAGGTACTCTGGTGTGCAGAAATTGCTTTTCGGCCTCCTCATGGCCTCGAGAAAGCGCGCCATTACTTCCAAGCACATGAGATCACAGTTGTCACTCGCTTTCCGCTCAAGAGGATACTACGTAATCCAGAGGCAACAGGCAGAATTGTCGAGTGGGCATCGAACTGTCGAGCTTTGGTCTCAAGTTTGAAAGCACTTCAACTATCCAAAAGCGAGCATTGGCGAAATTCATAGCAGAATGGGCGCCAACGCCGGATGAAGAGATTCGGAGACGAGCATTCCCGTCAAGGAAGCTAGCAAAGAGTGGCTAATGTACTTTGATGGTGCCTTCTCGCTGCAAGGCGCCGGTGCGGCGTCGCTTATCGCACTCCACCGGAGAGCACCTCAAATCACGTAGTCCAGATGCACTTTCCCAAGGAGCAAGCAACAAACAATACTGCAGAGTATGAAGGTTTGCTTGCCGGTCTCGAGATCATGATGGACCTTGGGATCAAAAAGCTTATTGTCAGGGGTGACTCACAGCTTGTCGTCCGCCAAGTGAACAAATATTATCAGAGTCCGTTGATGGAAGCCTACGTTGATGAAGTGAGGAAGCTAGAAGAGCACTTTGACGGCCTGCGAATGGAACATGTTCCAAGAGCTCATAATGATATTGCTGACGGCCTGTCAAAGTGCGCTGCACTTAAGTTGCCTGTGGAACCAGGGATTTTCGTGCTCAAGCTGACTCAGCCAACCGTAACACCATCAACTGGACAAAGCAAGAAGAGGAAGTTGATCTCTGGTGACTACTTTCCGGCTGAGCTTCCCGAAGCCGTCGTTGCGAAGGTCCCCAAGATCAACTCCAACAGTGCTGAGGGGCAGTCTGCTCTGACAAGCCCCAGGGTTTGTTTCGTTGAAGTAGACGCTTCCGACAAGTCTTGCTCCGGCAAGCTTGCCGGGGAGCATCAAGCTCCGGCAGAGCCGTAGGTCCTTGCCGTAGAAGCTGACGTTCCCGCAGCAGCAGATGTGCCTTTAGTCCTCGTTGTCGAGCCACAAGCTCCAGCATGGGCGCAGCCGATTGTCCTTTTCCTTCAGATGGAGAACTTCCGAAGAGCAAGAAGAAGCGAAAGAGTAGCCCGGCAGTCAAGTATGTACCAGTTTGTCGAAGACATCGCATGTAAGAAGACTCAACGGTGTGAAATTGAAATGCATTCCCGGGAAGATGGACAAAAGCTGCTGGCGAGAGAGATACATGGAGGCATATGTGGTCACCACATTGGCGCGAGAGCACTAACGGCAAAGCTTTCCGGCAAGGTTTCTTCGGCCGACAGCCCTCCAGGATGCAATCGCACAAGTAACCAAGTGTGAAGCGTGCGGTTCCATTCCAAACAGATACACCAACCAGCTCGGGCTCTCAGACGATCCCTTTATCACAGCCATTTTCGGTCTGGGGCTCGACATCCTCGGCCCCTTCCCCCGAGCTGTCGGGGGCTTTGAGTACTTATACGTCGCCATCGACAAGTTCACAAAGTGGCCGGAAGTGGAAGCAGTGAGGAAGGTGACGGCACAGCCAGCAGTCAAGTTCTTCAGGTCGATTGTCTGCCGTTTCGGAATACCTAACAGGATCATCACCGACAATGGCACACAATTTACGAGTCGCACCTTCATGCAGTACGTCCAAGATCTTGGCGCCAGGGTCTGCTTTGCTTCCGTTGCTCACCCTAGAAGCAACGGTCAAGTAGAGAGGGCAAATGCTGAAGTGCTGCGCGGGCTCAAGACCAGAACTTTCGACAGGCTGCACAAGTGCGGAAGAAACTGGATCGAGGAGCTGCCGGTGGTTCTTTGGTCGATCAGACGACGCCAAATCGAGCCACCGGCGGACACCTTTTGCTCTAGTCTATGGAGCAGAGGCAGTTCTCCCCACGGAACTTCGTATCACGGATCGCCTCGAGTGCTCGCTACGATGAGCTTGAGCAAGAGCAGCTGCGACAAGATGACGCGTTGCTCCTTGAGGAGGATCGTCTTGAGCCGGCTGGCGAGCTGCTCGCTACTGACAAGCTTTGCGTCGCTACCATAGCCGCAAAGTTAGTGCAGAAGTCTCGAGGAAGGCGACCTTGTTCTTGGCGTGTTCAGTCCGCCAAGAATTCAAACAAGTTGACGCCTTGAAGTGGGAAGGCCCTTATCGGGTGAAAGCGAGTCACTAGGCTGGCGCTGTCCGCCTTGAGACCGAAGATGGCATCCGGTGAGCAACTCTGGAACATTGAGCATCTTCGTAAGTTTTACCCATAGAAGCGGTTGCGGAACCCGTTCCGGCAACCACCTTTATACAAGTCTTGCCTGTTGCATGTAATCCTTTGTACAAAGCCGGGCGCAGACCCCGTGCATCAGTAAAGCTCATGTGTTGCGCACAACTTGTCAAATTCATGCTTTCATCATTTTATTGCATGCTTTGGCTAACGCTTTATGCAGCAACCACACCCGGTAAGCAAAATCGAGCCGCTGGGCTCCATAACTTTATTTTCTCTTCTTTCTCTTTTCTCAAAGAAAGGAAGGCTCCCTCGCGCACAAGTTAACGGAGGGAAGGAGAAGAAAATACTATGGACCGTGCATCGCCGAGGAAGTTTCATTATGTCGGGAAGCAAAAGACGGAAAAGCTAAGTTGCCAAAGTTTGAGCAATCAATTTTAAATTTTTAAGTTATCTTCCTCGAGCGAGAGTAATTTGTATGGAAAACCTGTGCGCAGAGGAACCAACTTTGAGCTAGTCGCGCCCTTACTTTGTTTCGAGTCCGCTCAACAACTTAAGTGAGCTGCGGCTAGTCGCGAGAAGGTTGTTTGTCGGAGGCGGCCTTGCCAGCGGCGGCCGACGTTCACTTTTCGGCGCCATGACAAGGTGCCCGCACCGACAAGTCCCCCAAATGCGTAGGGCAGAAATGTACAAAGGAAGGAATCAAGTAGAGGAAGTAACGTTGCATTGATCACCTAAGATAGAGTATATTACAAAATAACTTGTCGCTGATCTAACAAAATGTTCTAAACATGATCAGCAGCGACAAGGGAAAGATAAAATTGGTGGCCTAGTCTCTGGCGGTCGCCATCAATCCGCTTGATCTTGTTCACCTTGTCCACAATGGGTGCGACAAGGGCTTTGAAACTCCTCCACGTTGGCATCTGGCGGCAAGGATCACGAGGACGCCGTTAAGGTTGAGGCCCGATTGCGGAAGGCCACCTTTATCAACACCTTCTCGAGGGCTCTGCCGCAGATCTGGCGTGATTCCTCGGCCAGCTGCTTTGGGACCTCTTCCCGGAGTCGCTGGAGACCCGTCACCACGCCTTTGAAGAATAAACTGGGTTTGGCGCTGGGTTGGAGATGCTCGTCGGAGGAGTATGCAAGGACCGCCATCCCCAGCTCCATCAGCTCGTTGTGGATGTCAGCAGCGGTGTCCACAAGACCTTGATCCAGTGCTCCACACTCTCCCTCAAGGCGCTGGGTGGAGACAACATTCACTAGCAGCTCCTCCTTGGCCTTGATCGTCTCCAACAAGCCCATCTCCCGCTCTCTGGCGCCGTCCCAACGTCTGCGTCGAGTGGTGGCTTTCAGCTCAAGATCCGCCTTGGAATCTTTGGCGGCGTCGAGCTCCTTGCCCCTATCGGCAAGACGGCCCTGCAGCTCGCCAAGAGTGTAGGTGTCCTTCTCGCGTTCGTGCTTGAGAGTGGCAAGCTCCTCGCCACTCTTCTTGAGGCTGGCCTCCAGCTGTGCCACCTTCGCCTTCAACTCTTCCTTGGCGGCCTCGGCGGCTGCGGCAGCATCCTTCGCTTCCTTAAGCGCCCCGCCAAGTGACTCCTCGGCAGCGGCAAGGTCTTCTTCGTTGCTGTCCAGGTTGACCTTCCGCTGCGCCCGGCTTTCGCTCTGCGGAGAGCTTCTCGGCAGCCACCGTTGCTCCTCCTCGGTGCGGCCTTCTCAAGGATGAAGGCCGTGCGCTCTTCTGCAAGTTGCCCCAGCGCTTACGCTACGTCGCGGAGAGTTTCTTGGTTGGCGCTCGGAGCTCTTACATGCGCTTCTCCATGTCCGCTCCTGCCCTCGCGACAAGTGCTTCCGGGACTCCAACTTAGCTTGCGGTAGCGGTAGAGCGGCGGCAGCTTCTTGACTGCTCCTCCTCGGACTTGCTGCCGCTACTCGCTTGCACGTCCACCAGCGTCGGCCAATGAGGCCAGTAGCTCGCCGTCGAAGGTCTCTCCTCGACCGGCGCCACAGAGCTCGGTTCCCGGGGAGTTTGATGAAGACACCCTCGCCGGCCTTCAAGTAGGCGCCGGGCTGAAATTTGAGCTGTGCAGCAGCAGCGGCGAAGTCGGCTGTCGATTATGGCGCTGGCGCTCCTGCGACCTCGGGGCCCGTCGGTCACGATCGCCCGACCCCTTGCCAGCTTCTGCCTTGGCAGCCTCGGTGGCCTTCTCGCCAACAGGCTCGTCGGCGACGGCCTCTTCTTCCACAGCAACGACCTCTTCTTCCACGACGGCGGCCTCGTCGGTGTTGCCGTGCGCTTCCTCCTCGCCGGCAACCTCGACCTCCATCGGCTCTGCGTCAGACTAAGAAAGAGCAGTCAAGCAAATGTTCAAAAAGAGAAACAGAAGAAAACAAGGGAGATTTTCATGTAAGGAAATTACCTGCAACGGGATCCGCAGCCACGGCCTCGACCACTGGAGGGTCACTGGCGCTGTCCCTTGCCGGGGTAGCCTCCCTTGCCGGAGTGGCCTCCCTTGTCGGAGGGCGCTCCCTTGCCGGAGAATCCTCCCTTGGCGGCGTAGTGGCAGAAAACAGGATTTCGGGGGCGGCTTCCGAGCCCTCCTGATGAGGCTGCTCTGCTCCTACACAAGCAAGCAATCAGGTATCAACGAAGAAGGAGCATCCCTGCACACCTAACAGTAAGGAGAAAGCCGCACACTTACCACAGGGGCTGTCTTTGGGGGCTGCTCACGAGGAAGGGTTGCCAGTCCGGCAAGGGGTCTCAGACGCCTCCTCTGTTGCCACGGGTGGATCGTCCTCAACGGCGACCGTCGGGATCTTAGCCCTCTTCAACGCTCTGGGCTAAGCGTCACGAAAAGGAAAAAGTTCAGAGCAAGCAAATCAGATTCAAGATGAAGCAACAAAATTGAAGAAATACAAACACAATCTCAAGAGCTTACTCTTCATCTTCCTCCTCGGAGCTGGCCGAGAAGTAAAACTCGGCTCGCCTCCGGTGCGACGAGGCGGGGAGTGGGCTCTCTTGGCCGCTTGGCGGGCGTCGGCGGTGGCACAGGAAGATCCCGCCCTTGATTGTTGCAGCAGTGTGGCGCTCAGCAACATCGCTTGCGCTTGATGAAAGCCAGCGTCGTAGCAGCGATCTTCTTGTGGGCGATCTGCCGCCACGACTCGTCTCCGGCCTTGCGAAGACGCCTCTTCGGCGGAGCTGGGGGCTCCGCTGGCGGCAAGTCGCTGGGTGGTGGAGAAGACGCGCCCTCGGCGGGTCCACTCGACCCGGCCTCGGGCTCGACAAGCTCGTCCTCGCCGGCGATCTCCCTTCGCTCGGCAAGGCTTGCCGCCTTGGCGTCCGCCTCTTCCACGGTGTACCCGAAGGCTCCGGCGGCAGCGGCTGCCGCCTCCTCCACCCTGGTGGCAATGGCGCCATCTCCTCGTCGGTGGTGTCGCGAGTGAGCCTTTTCTGCTCGTCGGAGCGGATCGGCACTTCTTCCGAGTCGTCGAAGAACTGCTGCACGACCTCGTCGGGGGGCTCCTGCCAGGTTGGAATGATCCCATGGGAATCGCACAATGGCAACATGGCGCGGATGCGGTCGAGCGCCGAGTTGTTGCACAATGGGACGACCCCCCTCGGCAACCTAAACCACTCTGGGTGATCGGGGTCGTTCTTGAACAGCTCTAGCAGCATCGCATCCAACTCCAGGACGGTGAAATTCCAGTTCAGGCCCGGGCGCAACCTCATGATGTCTGCCGCATTTTGGAACTCCCAAGCAGGCCTCCTCCTCTCCTGCAAGGGAGCGATGCGGCAGCGAAGGAAGTCTGCGCCAACTGCGCCTACGGTTAGTCCGGCAAGCCTGAGGCGCAAAATCCAGGTCACTGACTATCTTCAACCTAGCATCCTCCGGCACCAAGCTACTCCAATCTTTGCCGCGCACTATTGGGGTTTGGCGCACGGCAGTGAAGGGCTGCGGGTTCTCCTCTACGACCCAACACCAATTGGCTTTCCACTCCTCCCACTTGTTGCGGAACTCTCCTTCCAGATAGGCTTCTTTCTTGCCGATCCTGGAGACCCAAGCTATCCCTCCAGCAAGTGGCTCTCCTCTCTTGGCAGGGAGCACGCGAAGAAGTGGCGGAAGAGTGCCACATTTGGGTGGATCCCGACAAAGTTTTCGCAAGGTGTGCGAAAACTGCCATGGTCAAAACGGTGTTGGGGTGAAATCAAGGAGGCGGAGGCCATATGTGTTCATGATATCGCAGAAGAACTTCGCAAAAGGGCGGGCAAAGCCCGCAATAGAAAAAAGGGCAAAGAAGGGTACCCGATTGGGGCCAAATCAGAAGCGGGCGGGAGTACCTTCGTGCAGCGGATGCGCACGCGTCTCCGTCGACCAAAAGAGATAGAAGACATCCGCAGCTCCTTTGCGCCGAGCTGAGGAGAAGATGGCCCGCTCCTTGCGCGGCGCCGCGGCCGCTGCGCCTCGGCCCGACTTGAGCGCCCTTCTCCTTGTCGGCTTTGAGCCATGGCATGGGCGGCGGAGGAGGCCGACGGCGGTGAGTGCGCTTAATGGCGAAAAGGCGAGGCGTTGCTCTCTTCGCCTTGGAGAAGAAGGGGGCGGCGGTGGTTTTCTTGACAAGACAACAATGGCGGAGTGGACGGCCTGCCCTGTTTCCCCGCTTATAAAGAGGCGGAGGGGACGGACGTTCCGCTTTCCTAATAAAGAAACCCCACGACCACGCCCACGATCTCTCGCACGACGCCACGTTCGGTGCGTGCCGTTAGTGGGGGTCGTGGTGGGTCCGGGGCAAGTTGCGGCGTGATCGAGGCCGCGTGTGACCGTGCACTGTTTTGGGCCTGGCCTGACAGAGCTCGGCACCGTGTACGGCCCAGGCCCGGGGGCTCCTGTCGGTGTACTAGAGTAGGGGTACCCTAGTATCCCGTACTCGTGCCGCAGACGATTAGACACCAGCGGCAGGGTTTGCCTGGTCACCGCCAAGATCCTCCGTGGCTCCTTTGGAGCCATTCAAGAACAAAGTATTTGACTAAGAAGACAAGGCCCTGGCAAGAGGAGCTTGCCGGGAAGGCCATTTAAGGCATGCAGAAGGCGGGGCCCGGCAAGAGGAGCTTGCCGGGAAGGCTCGAGCGCGACAAGCCTCCGGACGCGACAAGGATTCGGCCGCGGCAAAGGCGCTTACGCGGCAAGCAACCTCTCCATCTCCGCTCCGGCTCATCCAGCAACGTGTCGCCATGGGACCATTCCATGCAGCGTGTCAAGAGGCTGTGCAGCCAGCGGAGAGCAGCGATAAGCGGCAGCGACAAGCTTACCATCGTGGCGGCGGTGGCGCTTTTGACGGTCTCTGTTGCCTTTGTTTGGGCGACCTGACGGGCATTTATTGCTTTGTCCCTTGCCGTCGAGTTAGGTATTTTGCACTTGTACATTGTTCGAGTAGGTGTACCAACTCCTGTTTTTACATTTGTACCCTCGCCTATGTTGCCACTGTCGGAGACCCTTGAGCATATAAAAGGAGGCCCATGCATAGCGTAGAGGGGGTTCGGTTCATTTGACTCACTCGAGACCAGATACGCTCACGCTAGGTTTTGTAGCTTGCATCGCTCCCTAGCAAGAACAGAATACATCAAACAAGCAGCAGTAGGAGTTTTATCTCTCCGGAGAGCTCCGAAGCTGGGTAAAGTGCTTGTGTGCCTCGCCTCGATCCGCTCTTCGTGCGATCTCCGCCCCCCTCCGAACCACAAGGGGCCTGGTCCGCCGGCCCCATAGGTGTTCGTGGGTACGATCAGCCGCCCCGACAGATATCATAGTAACTATAAACACCCTTAGCATAAGAAGATAAGATTTCATTATCATTGAACTCACATAGGTAGGGAAGGTGTTTTTTAGGGTTCTTAGATCAACAAGTAAAATCACACATTTCACAAAGATTCCAATCATAGCATAGCAAACTATTTATATGATACCATAAGAGCTTCCATTTTTCAGACAAACGATGATGCACAAAATGAGCATGCTCGTCTAAAGATTTCCCATCAACTAGGCTAGTTGGGGTTTCAGCACGAGCGCATAAGGATCGAAGATGATCCAAGTAGAACACTTTAAGTGGATCCATATCAATAGATTTTCAGCAAGCGAAGATGCAAGCATATAGAAGGCACAAGGAAACACAAAAAAAGATACATAGGGGAAGAAGGCGAATGAAAAAGAGAGGAGGAGATTGGGAAAGAGAGGGCAAATAAAACGGCAAGGGTGAAGTGGGGGAGAGGAAAACGAGAGGCAAATAGCAAATAATGTAATGTGAGAGATAAGGGATTGTGATGGGTACTTGGTATGTTGACTTTTGCGTAGACTCCCCGGCAACACCGCTAGAAATCCTTCTTGCTACGTCTTGAGCTTGCGTTGGTTTTCCCCGAAGAGGAGAGGATGATGCAGCAGGTAGCGTAAGTATTTCCCTCAGTTTTTGAGAACCAAGGTATCAATCCAGTAGGAGGCCACGCGCAAGTCCCTCGTACCTACACAAAACAAATAGCTCCTCGCAACCAACGCGAATAGGGGTTGTCAATCCCTTCACGGTCACTTACGAGAGTGAGATCTATTAGAGATGATAGATAATATTTTTGGTATTTTTGGTATAAAGATGCAAAGTAAAATAAAAAGGCAAAGTAAGAAAGCAAAGCAATAATAAAGCGTAGGAAGATTAATATGATGAAAATAGACCCGGGGGCCATAGATTTCACTAGTGGCTTCTCTCAAGAGCATAAGTATTTTACGGTGGGTGAACGAATTACTGTTGAGCAATTGAGAGAATTGAGCATAGTTATGAGAGTATCTAGGTATGATCATGTATATAGGCATCACGTCCGAGACAAGTAGACCGACTCCTGCCTGCATCTACAACTATTACTCCACTCATCGACCGCTATCCAGCATGCATCTAGAGTATTAAGTTAATGAAAACAGAGTAACGCCTTAAGCAATATGACATGATGTAGAGGAATAAATTCATGCAATATGATAAATACCCCATCTTGTTATCCTCTATAGCAACAATACAATACGTGCCTTGCAACCCTTTACATCCTTTGGGTAAGGACACCGCAAGATTGAACCCAAAGCTAAGCACTTCTCCCATTGCAAGAACTACCAATCTAGTTGGCCAAACCAAACGGATAATTCGAAGAGACTTGCAAATATAACTCAATCATACATAAAAAAATTCAGAGAAGATTCAAATATTGCTCATAGATAATCTTAATCATAAACCCACAATTCATCGGTCTCAACAAACACACCCCAAAAAGAAGATTACATTGAATAGATCTCCACGAGAGAGGGGGAGAACATTGTATTGAGATCCAAAAAGAGAGAAGAAGCCATCTAGCTACTAACTATGGACCCGAAGGTCTGAGGTAAACTACTCACACTTCATCGGAGAGGCTATGATGATGATGTAGAAGCCCTCGGTGGTGGAATCCCCTTCCGGTGGAGCTCCGTAACTGGCCCCAAGATGGGATCTCTTGGATACAGAAACTTGCGGCGTTGGAATTAGGTTTTTGGCTCCGTATCTGATCTGTTGGGGGTACGTAGTTATATATAGGAGGAAGTAGTACGTCGGTGGAGCTTCGGTGGGCCCATGAGGCAGGGGCGCGCCCTAGGGGGGTTGCGCCCTCCACCCTCGTGGCCGCCTCGTGGCTTTTCTTGACGAAGGGTCCAAGTCTCCTGGATCTTATCTGATGAGAAAATCACGTTCCCGAAGATTTCATTCCGTTTGGACTCCGTTTGATATTCCGTTTCTTCGAAACACTGAAATAGTCAAAAAACAGCAATTCTGGGTTGGGCCTCCGGTTAATAGGTTAGTCCCAAAAGTAATATAAAAGTGGAAAATAAAGCCCAATATAGTCCAAAACAATAGATAATATAACATGGAGCAATCAAAAATTATAGATACGTTGGAGACGTATCATCCACCGCCTTGGTGCTCTCGGCGCGGCGTGGTCAACGTGGTCAAGGAATGGCTTCCATCAGACGTGGACTGTACGTGGAGAGGCTGACAGCTGGGTCCACGGCAGCAGCAAGGAAGTGCCTCCTTATTACGCGGAAAATAATGATTCCTCCACCTGACAGTTGGGACCCATCGGACGGGCCTTTGTATTTCTCGAAAAACGTTCCCCACATTGCTGGGACCCACCAGCTTCATCTTCGCACGCATAAGGAAGTGCGTCCGCAAAAACGATTCGCCCCTAAGCTGCTGGGACCCACCAGCTACACCTTCATACGCAAGGAAGTGCGTCCCGGCAAAAACGATTCGCCCCACCGCTGGGACCCACCGACTACATCTTCGCACGCAAGGAAGTGCGTCCGGAAAAAAGCGATTCGCCCACCGCTTTGGGACCCACCAGCTACATCTCCATACGCATAAGGAAGTGCACGGCGGTCGGGACCCACCTGGTCGAGCGTCGTAGCATTGTCATTCAGGTGTGAACGATATGCGTACATCTTTGGTCGTTGTAGAGGCGCGCGTGTCGTAGTAGAGCGCGCGACGTAGCATGTACACATACGTGCGGTGACGGTGCAAGAAAGAAAATCTGCCTCGTATGTTTACATATGGGCTGGGTCTCGAACGCCTACTCACGCATATGTATGGCCAGGGCTCGTGTACATGGCTGGGTCGGAACGGAGAAACAGCGTCGTCGTCGTGTTCATGGGGAGGCAACGGAGTGCGTCATGTGCATGGGGAGGCAACGGAGTGCGTCATGTTCATGGGGAGGCAACGGAATGCGTCGTGTTCATCGGGAGGCAACAGAACGCGTGGGAGTCAACCGGCTGGGTCGGAACGGAATGCGTGGTTGTGTTCATTGGGAGGGCTTGGACAGAACAGGCGATGGAAACGAGGCCTGGCGTACCGTTCAACGGAGGAAACGGACCTCCTACGTTCGGAATGGGGTCCTTTTGATCAAGAGGGGTGTGGCGTACCGCAAAACGGAGGAAACAGACCTCCTACGGTCGAAACGGGGGTCCTATTGATTGGGAGGGGTGTGGCGTACAAAACGGACGAAACGGACCTCCTACGGTCGGAACGGGGGTCCTGTTGATCGGGAGGGGTGTGGCGTACCGCAAAACGGACGAAACGGACTTGTGTTGGAAGCGATGCAGTCGAAACGGGGTCTGTTCATCGGGAGGGGTGTGGCGTACCGCAAAACGGGACTCCACGGGATACTGTTCATCTCCACCGTCGACCTCCTCCAGCCTCCACGGGCTCCTGTTCATCGAGCCTCCACCGTGCGCTACTCCACCAACTACTGTTCAACCCCCCCTCCACCATCTACTGTTCATCCAGCCCTCCACACCAAGGGGTCCAGTTCAACCACCCCTCCACGGGCACCCCTCCACTGTCTACTGTTCATCCAGCCCTCCAGACCACGGGGTCCTATTCATCCAGAGGCAAATGCCACCGCTTACTGTTCATCCAACCCCCCCCCCCCCCCCCACAACGCTCACTGTTCATCCCAGAGGCAGCATCGATCGGCTTCATTTAGCAGCTCGATCGGGTTCAGTTAACAGCCATCGATCGATCGCTCGGTTTGATGTGCGTAGCTGCGGTGCAATCACTCGGGTTGATTAGAGCCCAACGCCTTGCTCGGGTTCAGTTAGAGCCAACGCCTCGCACACATGCGCGTACGTGTACGAGAGAAACGCGCATCGCTCGGCCCCCGACCTCCCACCGTAACCGGGAACTCCCCGAAATTTTCCTCCCCCTCGCTTCTACCACGATTTTTTCCGTCATGGACGGCCCAAAGAATGTCATGCAGCTGCGTCTCTGGCCCGCCCAGGACGAAAAGCCCATTTTGTCATCATGATTTTTGTCATAGAAGTAGAGCCCACCACATCGATGATGATACGGGTTTTGTCACAATTATCATCATAGAAGTGTCATATGTATGACAGAAAAAAATTCGTTCGCCTAAAATGTCACGGATGTGTCTTTTTTTGTAGTCTGGAGCGACCCGGAGATGGGGAAGGCAGAGGCGGTGGAGTCGCGAGATGGAGAGGAGTGGAAACTTGACTGGTTCGGTGCACGCAGCGGCACGGCATGATGCCGCCCACGGGAGGCAGGAGCAAACAGAGGTTGAAGAAGGAGTACAACTATTGGATTAACATCCAACGGTCCAGCTGCTAGAATCATTTGTTGATTAAGTTGACAAAGCCTTGCGTACACGTCCGCTTAGTAGGCCCACAAGTCAGCCACCAAATCTGACGGGTCCCAGCTGTCAACGGGATGAATATTTTTTTCGCAAAACAAGGAGGCACTTCCTTCCGTGCGAAGATACAGCCGGTGGGTCCCAGCTATCAGGTGGAGGAAACATTTTTTTCAGCTTAATAAGGAGGAACTTTCCTTGCGTGCGACCATGGACCTCGTGGGTCCCAGCCGTCAGGCTCTCCATGTACAGTCCTCTTCCGATGACTCTCGTTTGTTTACCACGCCGCACCGAAAGCCTTGGCGCGGTTAACGACAGCGAGGCCACAGGACGGAAAGCGGCTCGGAGATGGGAAGACGCGGCGGTGGTGTCGCATGATTGAGAGGAGGAGAAGGGTTATAACTGGTTACGATGCGGCATGGGGCTGCGATGCGTGGAGAATAATAGGAGGTGTCGAGGGGTGGAGGGATAGCCTGGCCGGCGGTGGGGTAGCGCTTCGCAGCGATGCGTGCTAAGCAGAGCCGCTAGCTGCCGGAGGCAGGACCAGGCGGTCCCGGCAACGCTGGAGGAAGAAGACGAGAGATTGAAGGTGCATGCCGGCCGTTGGATATAAATCCAATGGCTGTGGATGTCACAATCATTTATTGACCAAGTTGACAACGCCCTACATAGGCTTCGACCTATTGGCCCACATGTCAACCTGCAAAAATGTGGCATATATTTAACCCATGTTTTCTAGAATGTACAGTCCATTTGCTGGGCTGGGTGAACAAATAATTTCGCGTCAATCATGCCCATTTATATTTTCTAAGAAATCCCAGCCCATTTGCACTTTCTTGAAATACACGAATTAGCTGGGCTCGTTATATATATAATGTCATGTTAGAAGGAGCAAGTAATATCAAAGAATAAACCAGAGAGGCACATTATATATATATATATATATATATATATATATATATATATATATAACAAATTAGCGAGTTATTGCTCAAAATAAAAATGAGCGCATGATTATTAAATTGGTCCTTAAAATCTTCGCAAGCTTTTGTACGAAATCACCAGGATTTTCCTTGCCAGTGAGTCAAAAACAACCAGGATTTTCCTTGCCAACTTTTGTTAAACATTTACTTTTATAAGTTAATAACATGTGGGATGTTTTTATAATGTATATATAAGTCTCTATAAAATATACTATAATAGTAATAATATAAATATATATATAATGTGGTTAGAAGGGAAAACATAAATTGGACACAACATTATTATTCTTATATATAGATAAATAGAACAGAGACCTGCGTTTTATTAAAAAAATACATTGGGCTGCCGATCTTTAAGAAAAAGCCCATAGGCCGGTATGGACCTCAAAAAATAAGTTGAAACCACTGTCTCCGTATGTCGTGGGCTATGCATGTTAAAATACAAAACCTAAGCCTAGCTGATACTTGTTCACCCTCTGGGAAAAAATGATACCAGATCCCCGAGCGAACTGGATTAAAGAGGGGGCCAGCGGCACGACTGAAGAAGGACATCAGGAGCGGTTTTTTTCAGTGGATGGCTCTCGATAGCATTTTTTACTTGCCTCTGCACCAAACAACTTGTATTTTTAGCCTCCCAGTCCGTCGTGGTGGACCAGCAGCCCATATGCTGGGCGGGCCAACCTACAGAAACCAGCACTCGATTTTTCATCAAGCCCCAAAAACAACGCAGTACTATGTTTGTTTTGAGGCCGAAAACATTACGGCAGGGGTTGAGCGGGGGAGAGGGGAAGACAGAGTAATAAAAAGATTAAAAATAGCTGATACGCCGTTGCTACCCTAACAAAGCAGGTGCAATTCTTCTCGGGAAGAAGGTGTGTCGTTGACACCCACACGTCACATACCCCATAGTAGGCGTACTAACAAGTTCACACACAAATACAACAGAAAAGGTAAACATTCGTATCAAACTCAGGTTCACAGGACACGTTCATATTCATAGCCAACATTCACTATCAACAACTCAAAAGATTCATATATACACAAGCTCAGCATATCTATGCATCCAAATGATTGATAGATCACACGACAATATTCATACATAATTCACAAAAAGATTCAGATATACACATGTTCAGTATGTTTATGCATCCAAATGATTGAGATCACATCCAATATGATCCATGGACGAAATTTAATTACCTAGGGTATAGACTGGTAAATGGTGTTCAGTCGGAGGTACTTCTTGCTGAAATTAGTTCTTGTACGAGTAAACTTTCGAGTACATAAGAAGCAGCACAGATAATCTGAACTTTGCTTGTAGGTTTATCCTCAAATAGTGTCCTCGTGCCGAGCGAGGTTTGAGCAACTTGGCCACTACTTTCATCCAACTGGTTTACTGGCTCATCTTGGTCATGTAGCTCGCCAAAATTCTACATTGCAGACGAGAAAGGAGGCGGTTGAGAAAATGAACCACCCAAATTTTTTGTGCAGTTCAACTGAAATGGAGCATCCACAGGCGTCTTGAGGCCCGATTAAGTGCCAGATGAACATACGCGTCAACCAACTTGTCGTGAATCTTTAGACTCCATGCCATACAGTTCGCTACCATATCTGCTGATAACCAAAAGGCACAAGTTGGGACCAAAGACTGGACTGTGTTCTTCTGGGCTATGCGCCAAGCAATATTTTTGGCGTTCACTCTCCTAATACTTGGGAGTTTGACAACTGGTTAACGCCGGTTGATACTCGAATGAATCTGAGCACTTCTTGTCAACATCGATGCTTATGCGAGTGAACTTTGGAGTACATGGCAGCATCATAAGTATCTCATCCATCTGATCATTTTGTGCAGTTCTCTGAAATCACCCAATGCAATGATTTGCACTGAAGTTCAGGCTCCAAGTTACTCCTTTATAAAATCGGCAAAAGTAGCACAATACCAAATTACCAATACATGACAAGCACAATAATCGGGATAAAGACCGGTACCAACCTGTGAGGTAGCATATCAATTACTATTTCCTTTATTTGGAAGCCGAGATAGGTGAAGCGGTGACGGCGAAGGAAGAAAGCAAGCCGAGATTAGCGGTGACAGGGAAAGGACGGAAGGCTGTCGAGGCAATGAAGCACCCAAAGTTTTGTGCAGTTCCACCAAAATCGAGCATCCTGTTGGCACATATATTGAGAGAGTGAGATTACTGTAATAGTGGGACTAGTTGATGAAACATACACTAACAAATAGAAGCACCCTCATTATCTTAATGGGTAAAGTTAGCAACATAGTAGTCTTGCTTAAAGAGAGAGGTATTAGTTTATTTAATCGATTGCCAATTAGCTCAACACTCAAAGCATTGCCATTTATCATAGGTTGCAAAACTTTAACGTGCAAATATAAAGGAGTTTGTCATGATGATGTACGATACAAATAGAGATGACAACAAACTAATATGGATGAAGGCCTTAGGCCCGTTACCAACCTGAGAAAAAAAGCTTATTCATGTAGTCCCATAAGAGATGATAAAGCACTCACTGGAATCACTCAATAGTATATATTTTTGTGCACTTCAAATGTATGGTTGAAATCACTCTTGTTTACCAGTGCTGAGATTATATCAAAAGACTACCAAGAACTTCCAGCAGAGTTGAAGGACTGGCTGGGATACAGTTCATTGTATTGTCTTGTGTAGTTCCACTAAAATGTATGATTGGCACAACATGATCAATGTTTGCACAAGTAGGAACAAGGTGAAACCTTCATTAGCTTAGTGAGAAAGGATAGGAAGACATTAGCATATTACTCAAACGGTAGCATCAAATTCATGATGGACAATCATAAAACATTGCCTCATTGAACCAATGGAAATAAATTGACATGCAAAACAATAGCACTATTATGTCATGACACTAATAATATTCCCTCCCTGCTCCACCACATGATTCACCTCCATACACAAACATACACACGTACATGATTCAGCATAGGGTCCTACTAAAGATTTGTTTAACTCCGACAGGAAAATTAGGCAGCAATAAATTAGTGGTATTTAAGTACTCCTAATTAATTAAGTGAGACAGCAGAAGTGGAAGGGCTTCCTGGAGGATCGTCTCACATGTAAGGTAGTCCTTGCCGGAGACCTTGAATGGCCTCGACTGAGGCCTCTGGCTTCAGCAAGATCGCCTTGGCACTGTTTATTCTTCTTCCTCCTCCTCTTGATGCTCTGTTTCTCTTTCTCCTCACCAGTTGGTGAAACTAAGTACATGATTGGCCTTCTATTTCAGAATTGGTTTTGTTAGTGAGGGAGTACAAGTGTACTAGTAAAAAATAGCATTATTTTCTCATGGCAGTCGGAAAATATAGATGAGCACATGCATTAAATATCATTCTTACCTAAAGGAAGGTTATGGCGCCAATATGGATGATGAGGATTGGAGATCTCCCTTTGTGCAGTTCCATGTAAATGAACCAACTGTTCCATTCTGACATTACAGTTGAACAGCACAAAAGTCACTTCTTTTAAGAAGAGTTTTGTGTAGTGCACCAAAAGGTCACAACAGCAACCAGGTGAATTGGATATCCCTGTTTGCACAAAAAGGCACAGAGGAAACAGTCAGAGTCTCAAACAATTACAGGCAAAAACATTTGGCTAAACTTGTCATGGCTTATAACAGTAGCATGGCTTCATTTTACCAGGGATATTAGATTAAGAACAACTAAATATTTGGTATAAGGGCATGGGACGTTAGGGTGCACCAGCAGTCCGGCACCATGTGCGTAAACAGGGGGCATAAAGTGGTGATTCATAGTTTGTTGCCCCGAGAAACAAACATCCAAGAAACATATCTGGGTTGGTCCCATTTTTGTTCACTCTAGCCACCTACTCCTATGTGTGGATAGCAAATCTAGTCTGGTCATACCACTTTGTGAACAGCGTTACCCCTATATTTCCCTTTTTGACCAAGAGACGGTTGGATGACGGTCTGTACTACTTTCACCCCTTTCCTTCCTGTTTGTACCAAGTCCGATGTACATACTAAATTCCCCGCCCCACTTTATTTCTTGTTTGAACCAAGTACTCCCTCAAATGCGGAATTACTTGTCATCAAAATGGATGTGTCTAGAACTAAAATACATCTAGATACATCCATTTCAATGACAAGTATTTTCGGACGGATGGAGTACAAGATTCGACTCCATGAAGTAGCTTTATCTCTAACAATAGAAGAAGAAAAAAAGGTGAAGTTGGACCATCTGATCGAGAGGGGCTGACAGGTAGAAAATGATGCACATGCAGCGACGTAGCGAGTTGGGGAAGTAGAGCTAAGGCGGTTTCGAACAAAGATATACGTGGAGGTCGTTGGGATGTGGATAGGTGGGCGGCGGGAGGCCGGATCCGCCCACACGCAACGACGAAGGGATCGGAGGACCTCCTGCGCCGGCGCTCGGCCATAGATAACGGTGCGGCCGGTAGTGGGTCTCCTCCCTCGCTGTCGACGACGGCCTAAATGCTGCCCCTCCTCCCCTTCACCGGCGGAGGGGGATACGTCCGGATCTGTAACCAGCGGTGAGGATAGAAAGACAGTGTTTTTTTAAGGGAGAAAGACAGTGTTACTACCCCTATCTTGTTTAGATTTGGAGAGGATGAGAGTGTGTGAATATAGCAACCCTAGCAAGCAAGCGTGGAGGCTCTGGCCTATATATACGTAGTGGGGTAGTTTTCCTTTTTCACTCCATCAAAACAATCATTTAAAATTGTGTACTACGTGCCAGGTCGCAGTTTTTTTTAGTTGTTGATTGTTTTTTGAGATTGCTACCCGCTTGTTACAAGTGGTGTTACGGTGTGCCAAGTCGCACTTTGTATCGTTCAAGTCTGGTACTACAAGTCCCTCCATTAAATGAACAACCACCCCCTCGTTAAAATTGTGAACAAGCCCACGGCTAAAATTAGCGGAAACGTGGGTTGCCCCAACATGCATTATTATTTATATTTTCTACTCCCTCTGTTCCTAAATATAAGTCTTTTTTATTAGCCGCACCTAAGATAAGAATTTTTTTTATTAGCAGTGAACCCCACATGTCATAGAAACAAAAACTATGGCAAGATTCCCTTAGGCAAGTCAAAGTGTGTCTAACAATTTGAGCAAGTCAAGTTAGGCAAGTGTGGGAAAAATAATGTGGCAACATAAGGCAAACATAGTCACAATCCAAACAGCCCCATAAAATTTTGGGACATGCATGAAATTTTGGTTAGTTAAATTTATAGTCAAAATTTGGCAAGGTGCATTAAATCAACACATGCAAGTATCAAAAGGAAAGTCACGGCATGCATGCATGCATTGTACTCCATCCGTTTCCAAATATAAGTCTTTTTAGATATTGCAACAAGTGACTACATATGAAGCAGAATATGTCTACATACATCCGTATGTTGTAGTCCATTTGAAATGTGTAAAAAGACTTATATCGAGTGCAATGCTGTGATGTGTCGCGTCAACTCGTACAAGACCGAGAAATTTGATTACTACAACGCCCTCTCCCTCGCGGACTGAGCTCCGGTGCCTTAACTGCACCTGCCTTTGGCTGCATGACAGGAGGGCCAACCACCTGTTGGGCCCACCTGTCATACACGCAAAGGCCGGAGCAGTAAGTAGAAGCTTTCGCTATACACGCTATCCCTCCCGCACGAGGTGGACGGACATGCAGCAGTGGATTCGATACTGTAGAAGTAGGAGTACTACCTCCGTCTCGGTGAATAAGTCATTTGCGTAGTTCTAGGTCGACGATTTAACTATCTAAATATGTATTGTATGTGACAAAAAATATATATTTAAAAACTACATCCGTGTAGAAATCTAGTGATATACTTTTCGTGACATATAACATATATTTAATTCCTCAAATCGATGACCTAGAACTACGCGAATGACTTATTCACCTAGACGGAGGTAGTAACATCATTGTTCGTCTTCTCGAAGAGGCGAAGAGCCAAGCGCAACCCGAACGTGGCAGTTGCAAACGCTCGCGTGGTGTGGTGCCTTGGAGCACGCATATAGTAGCCACGCTCTTGCATGAGACAAAATTGCTATTTGAGCCCACTATTGTAGTACTAGTACTTGCTACTCCCTCCGTCTAGGTGAGTAAGTCGTTGAATTTGTAGCGAAGCTTCCCTCATTGAATTGTTTAACAATTAAACTCCATCATCCATTGATTGATACTCATTCTGCATAGGTCCACAAGCTTAGCACCGTTTCCTCCTGGGGTCACCAATGTTTATTTGCTAATTAATAGCATTGCATGCAATGAACTAGCCACTACAAGTCATTAAAAGCATGCACACCTCTCATCTCTTATTGGTTGATATGTCAAGAAACAAGAAACAAGGTATAAGTCAATGCACCGCACCTAAGTGTTTTGGGACTATTTGGTTTTCGTAAGATGACTTACACACCTAGATGGAGGGAGTAGTATATCCCTGTAAACTGGAAAGGAGTATTTGCCTTTCTAGAGATTTCAACAAGTGACTAGACTACACCGCATGCAGTACTCCCTCCCTTCCGGTTTATAGGGATCAAATCTGAAATCTCATGAACCAAGGCATTTTGCGATTGGAGGAATGTATCTCGTACTTTACAAAACTACCCTAATTAAACTCATGCATTAATTACGTAGTTCTCTCGTTTTCCTCTTCGCCTTGGTCGCGGTGCACAATATTGAGCACTCCTATATGACTAGCCGCTCTATCTACATGCAGGACATTTCAAAGCATCCGGGCCCGCATGCCATCCACCAAATCACTGCGAGGTGCTACAGTCGAGACTCACCTGTCACCCCGGTGTGGCCGTCATGACCCGTCATATCTCAAAACCCACACCTTTACCAACAGTGGTAAGGTGGACTCCAATTTGGACTGGACGAAGCAACCATCATTTCACTGGAATGCTCATTCAAGCCCTTTCTTCCCTTTCTTGAAGAAAACCTCACTCCAGGCTACTCACTTCTGCCATTTTTCTTCTGTACCGACGAAGGAAAGGTGGGCGAACCATTTATGCTACTATATTTTCATTCCAAGAATCTTCTTTTTGCGAAGCACCGGCCGATTCTCACATCCTATTCTTTTCCCGTTTTCATTACGATTATGGTTTCCTTTCGATTGCTTTTTGTTTGTCAGTTCATTGATGGATCCTGGAGCACTAGGCAAAGAGTTGCCGGCGGACAACCCACTAGAGACAGCGATCTCCAGGAAGCGAGCACCGACCAACGAGTTGACCATGTTGGCGGGCCAACCCATGGAGACGAAGAACTCCAAGAAACAAGCACTGGCCAAAGAGTTGACGACGTTGGCAGACGAACTCCTCAAAGAAAGTTGGAAGAACAGCAAGGGCCCCACCGTGCCTACCCCAGAAACTCTAATGGCCACCTATGCGAGGCTCAAGGCCGAGTTTGAGGAGATGGTCGCCGTTGAGAAGCAGTATTCCCCTGGCAAGGTGATGGCCCCCATCGAGGACGAGGAGATGGCCCCCGGGGGGATGAGATCCCCCGGTGAGCTGCACAAGGTAAAAAATAATGGCTTATTACCATAGCTGTGGTTTTTGATTATTTGCAATGTGCTTGCTAATATGTTAGGGTTGTGCAGGTGCCGGTGCATGTCCTTGATGATTCCGATGTCGCGGTCCGTCCTGTTGGCATCGCCCCGGAGATCGATTCCGATGCCGCTGTCCATCCTGTGGACATCGCCCCAGAGATTGATTCCGATGTCGCGGTCAGTCCTGTGGACATCGCCCCAGAGATCGATTCCCATGCCGTTGTCTGTGCTGTGGTCATTGCCCGAGAGATCGATGACAAGAAATAGTTGGTCGCGCTAATCCTTCAGGGTAGTTTGCATTGCCCTGTGTTTAATTACCAGAATGATGTGTGTTATCAAGCCATCTTAGGGCTAGTTCACTGTCTTGTGTGGGCGGTACTTGCTACTTGTTTGATAGTGAATCATGCGAACCCTCTCTGAGTTATGGAAACAGATGTATCCTCACCAGCTTTTGATGTAATATATGGCATGCTTAGATGTAAGTTTGAACTGTTTATCATATCAGCAGGGCTTGTTTGATGATTCTTGGTGTTAGTAGGCTTTCTACTGTGCGAGCTATAGTAGTTGCAAAACACTCACCGAAGAGAAACGTTGGGGCTAATGAGCTCGTGGTACGCTTATACTTATCCGTCGTCGATCGACCAATAGCCCTAGCTCCTAAAATTGTAGGCTTAGCGATCGATCAGACAATAATTGACATGGATACATTCAGGCCTCATTTGGTTCATAGGGTAGGAAAATCGTAGCAAAAGTACAGAGACGTACAACACAAAATCATAGCAGTCTGAGAGGCGTACTCCTCCGTTCCAAAATAGATGACCTAGGCGGGCTAGTTTGGCCTACTGGGTTTCAGTGATATGACGTGGTACAGTGCCGCCCAGTCTTCGTGTGTGGTAGCAATATTGCGGGTAAAGTAAGTTTTCTTGAAGAAGCAGAATTCAACAAAGTCATGATGGTTCCTTCGTCCAAACAACTTAGAGTGGGAAAGGTTGGGCCTGCGATACGACCGGGGTAGACCAGGATAATTTTGTGCATGGCAGGTGGACCAGGATGGTCGACGTCCCACATGTCGGTGAATGAAAGTATTCTTTCTGATATAGAGGACGAGCAACGAGTATTCATTGTTTATTTTTTATGAAAGCTATTGTCTCCACTGTTACGACGGAGGAGTGTGAAACACTGCAGCCCAGTGAACTTGGCATGTGCACCACTCCCTCCTTCCTCATGTAATGCTACCATACTGTTGACTAAGGTTGGCTATAAGGTTACAACTTTTTCTCACTTTCTCTCTATCTATTTCCTCTCAAATGTTTTTTACCTTTCTTTTTTTAGACACAATTGTTTTTATGCCTTTTTTAGAAAAAAATTATACCTAGGAGCACGTGTAGGGACGGGCTCTTGCAGAGCCCACTCCTTGACTTTGTCAATGCCTCTCTCTCCTCCACATAAGCGGGCTTAGGCCTTGTACAATGGAAGATGCTTAGGGAGATGCTTAGAAAAATAAATCAGGCTTCTCTTAAGCACCGGTGCCTATTTCTACAGGATAGACGGTTAGTTAAGCGTCTATCCTGTACAAGTAAGCACCGGTGCTTAAGAAAATCCTGGTTTATTTCTCTAAGCATCTTCCCTAAGCATCTCCCATTGTACAAGGCCTTATAGCCCAGTTTTTTAGTACTTGCTATGCATGCATGCGGCGGGCAGCTGGCGGCTTGAGGGGCTAGGGCGGTCAGAGCGGGCTCCGGAAGCGGTCCGGAATCCAGCATGGCCCACCTCACATTATCACCATATATTTCTTAGAGTCCGTGCTTGGCGGTAGGCGATCTCTTCTCCCTCCCCGATTCTCTCTTCTCGGCCGACGCTCACGAAGCGATTAGATTTCAGCTATCGACGGTTTATTCAATTACGGTCCCACATGTCAGTGAAATTGCAAGACAACGCGTGTCCCCTCTGGTGAGCGGCGTGCGAGCCGGACTGTCGGGGTTGCGACGCGTACGAGTTGTAAGTGTGCCGCCTTTTCCTTTAGAACATGCGAAGCGTAACATTTTCGCGCGATCGATCGATAGAAATCCAGAACAAAATGACGAGGGCGGTGCTTTCCGGCTCGTTAGGCGGGCTAGTTCGAGTGGTATAACGTCCTACAGTGCCGTCCACTTGCTCCATTTTTATGTAAGCAAGAGTTTACACTCTTACACGGGAGGAGTGTGAAACACCGCGGATCGGATTTTGATCAAGGGATAATTGTTTCCTGCCAAATAATGGAGGACTGTTAGCGATTATAGCATGATAGTTAGGGCATCTCCAGCGCTGGCCCACAAATTTACACCGGCATCTGTCCGAGGACACTGATGGATGCCATTCGATGCTGCCCGCATACCTTTCGATAACTATATGAACTAACCGGACGAAATTCGTGCAAACAAAGCAAATTTCAAATTAACCGGATCAAATTCATTACATTTCGAAAACTTTTCCTACAAACTGGATGAAATTCATTACATATTTCGCACAAACCGTACTAAAACCTACTGTAAACCTAATCTAAACGATCGCCGGCGCCCGACCACCATGTCCGGCCATGAACTCGAGAAAACCGTCCTTGCCTTTGCCTCCTCCTCATCCGCCTCGATAACCTCCTCCTCCAGAGCACAAGGTTCTGAAGATTTCCGCCTCCACGTCACCGTCAAGCGGCTAATCGGCCGCCGATGTTTACCCCACCAAGCTTGGCGTCGACTGAGTGGAGTAGTGGTGGCCTTCCTGGGAGCAGAGCGGCGGCGACCTACCGTGTACTACTCTTCCTCGCTGCCAGTTGCGCCCGCGCACGCGTGCCGGCTTCGTGGTCATGGCGGCGGAGGGTGGCCGGGGGGTGCCGGCGATCTCCTTCGTTTTCTCCTGCGACAGTACGTCGAAGAGAGCTTTGGAGCGCGCCCGGAGTGGAGCCGCTGATGTCCCTCGTCTGCTCCTGCGACAGTACGTCCAAGAGATCTTCAAAGCGCCAGGAGGCCATGGTTGGAGTGGTGCCAACAGAAGGAAGGGGCCGGAGGAGAATAAGTGTGGGTCTTTGGCTATAGCTGGGAGCTGGGGCTCAATTTAATATAGCGGGCGAATGGCAATGAGCCACGGCACACGGATGGACAACTGGCGCCGGAGTAGGTTCGTCGGGCGTGAATGCGGACGCTGCTTCAGTGACTTAACTGCAGATGCGTTGGGTTACTGACATGTGGGCCCAACGGGCGTCTGGCCCACATGTTAGTGACACACCAATTGCACCTGCAGTTAAGTCCGATGAATGCGGCACTGATGTTCTGGAGAGACGGTGATCGTTTCAGGCGGGAAGCGCGCGCTAGCGATGGAATGGGTTTCTGTGTGCAGTGGCACTAAGATCGGTCGCTCACGATAGTACATACTCCGTCCATACTACCATAGTACCCTCTCTAGCTAGGTTGTTTTATAGATTGTCGTTGTGATGGACGATATACATGAGCAAGGCGCTCCGAGTATGAACGTTGGTGTTGAGCCAGGTGAATACATGCTCGGCGTTCGCGTAGGCCTCCATCAAACGTCTAAACAGTAATGTCAGGAACCGCCAGGGCGCGCAAGTGATGGGCTCGCCATTTGCGTTGCGCCATGAGCAGGCCTTTGATTTAGAGGACAACGTGCATGCATTAGAATGCTTTGACAGCGTGAACGTGAGTGTCTGACGCGAAGTATTTCATTTTCATTTGGCTGACGAGGGTGCGTTGCAGCGACGAGTCCGTGGTTTGATTCCCCACATACGCATAATTTTAGTTTTTGTAGTATTTCTTTCTGCATTGATTGGTAGGCCCGCGTAGATAGATAAAGAACACGAGCTGATGAGGCGCATGCGGACTGTTTGACTGGTCAACCAGACAAATACGGAGCTATATGCTGAGCCAGTGACCATATAATCACCATATCTCATATACAATGATCAAAGTGAGCTATCAAGACAAGTTCGATGACCGCCAATGCATTTTACTCGGTAATAAATGACCAGGATTGAAGGGGAATCCAAATTTCCTTCGTCTTGTGTTCTAGAGCTCTTGACAAACCAATGCACTATACAGTTGTCCGGCCACTCCACCCCAGAGCTTTCACCAAGCGTCGTTCATGCCACCGCGCCGCACACTAACCAGTAAGGAAGCGATGGCATCCCGCCACGCCGAGTTCCTCGCCGCCCACGACCGCACACAAAATGGTAGGGAAGCGATGGCATCCCGCTGTGCCGAGTTCATCGCCGCTCGCGACGTCACAACTATGTGGGAGGAATTTGAAGATGCCAAGGCCGAATGGGCAGTAGAGCAAGAGGCGGCCAAAGTCGCACAGAGGGAGCGGAAAAGTCAGAAAGCACTCAAGAAAAGAGAGGCCCGCCGCCGCAAGAAAGAAAAGGATGCACGCGCTGCTGCGAAGAGGTCGGCGGAGATCCAAGCACGGTGGGGTGTCGCCGACAAAGCCGGGAAGGAGAACGACGGCGTCTAGCCAGCATGTGAGAAGTAGTAGTACTAGTAGTTAGTGTGTGTGTCCGTATGCCGAGTACGAGCATGTACCAAGTACTACTAGTTACTACTGTAGTTTTTAGAGCAAATTACCAAAGTACATTAGCCTAGACTAAATGGAAAAATTCCTATCCTATGCATCAAATGGCATCTCTTTCTCTATAGGAATTGAGATGCATGTCATCTCACTTCCTATGATTTTCATATTCCTATAAAATTCCTATCCTATGAACGAAAGGAGGCCTGTGTTGGAGTAACTACTGTAGCTAGCAGTACTGCTAGTACAGTAGTTTTCTTCAAGAAGCGGAATTCAATGAAGTCATGATGGTTCCTTTGTCTGAACAACTTCAAAGTGGGAAGTGGGCCTGTGATTTGACGGCTCATTAGTCATTGTTACTGCGGCGCGATGACCGGGGTGACTCTCCCTTGGAGTTCTGCGTGCATGGCAAGTGGATCAGGATGGTCGACGTCCCACATGTTGGCGAGCGGAAGTATTCTTTCCAATATCAAGGAGCAAGGAAACCGCGTGGTATAGTATCACTGCTGATTGGTTCTCAACAAGTAGTATCACTGCTGATTTATAATTATTTTTTATTTCTGATGAATGCTAGCGTTTCAACTCTTACGACGAAGAGTGCCAAACACGACACGTGCTGGATGTCCCACACGTCAGCGAAAGGAGTGGGACATGAATAGCGTGGTAGAGCCCAGCGTAAAAAAATAGCGTGGTAGAGCGTCTCCACTTCTTCCACTTCTGGGTCGGAGACCACACGTAGTAGTACTTAGTGGTATGAACGATACAAAGTGCGACCTAGAGAGAAAGACACGTCTAGTTGCAAGGTCTCGGGGCATACACGTAAACAAATATAAAAGTTAATATGTGCCTCCAACTAATATAGTAGTAGTAGAGTACTTAGGCACGTACTCCATAACATCACCATGCATTGCACGTACAACATTTAGTGGTAGTACATAGTAAGAGACAAATGTCGCCCAAGAGTTCCCTTCTCGACCTACTTTTGGGTGTTTGGTAGAGTGTATGGAGGGTGCATGAGTCCACACTAGTTTAGCACAAATACAGTAGAAGAATGCATGAAGAGAGCATGCATGAAGAGGGGTGTTGAGTTGAGCATGCATGAAGAGGGAACAACTATGCTGAGACGAGAACGCAACCAAACACATCCTATATGCCACGCATGTTCATACCATTTATGTCTTTCTACTTCACTTACTGCGCTACATTACTCAGGTTCGTACGTCCACTCCTGGGTACATGTCCGTCTCGTAGTTCCAGTCTCACGTGTTCATCATATAGATGGAACGATCCTTGCATAACACGTGCACCTTGATGCTAGCTGTCTCGCGTGTTGGAAAAAGGATGAACAAAGCTCACGTAAAAAAATAGAGTGGAAGAACATAGATTCCCGATGACCGAGAAGGAGCAAGGAACCTCGTGGTGGAGCGTCTGCACTTATAATATTTAATATTATTCAGCGATATAAAATCAACCAATCATCTCCACAGTGGACTGGAAGAGTACGAAACACGGCAGCCCAGTGTAGTTACATCATACTAGTACATGGCTAACCCATGCTATCACCATATTTCTTGGCTTCCGTGCAACACCTATCTCTAGTAATCCAGCAACCTGTATCGCTTCTCCCTCCTCGTCTCTATCAAAGTGTGGCGGGCTGGCGTTTTTGCCGTCTATTGAGGTCGGTTAACTCATCACATGTTAGCGGCATGCCAAGAGCATTCTAAAAAAATTCCTTTCACGTTCCGTTTTCAAAAAGAAAAAAATCCTTTCACGCATTTAATTTGACTCAGTATGCTTTGAGCAACTTGCATGTCCTATATCGCTCTGTTTGATACTCTAACTTAGCTAGAGGTTAGACTAACTCATGACTAACTCCTGAACTAATCAGTAACCAAAGAGGTGTTTGGTGACAGGTTAGATTGACAATAAATGCACTTGATGGAGAGAGAAAAGTGATTTTTAGTGGTCCCAATGAGAACTATCTCGATTAGCACCTCTTGGGTGGGATAGTTTTTTGGTGGGTTCGTGCAACTTTCTCCAATTTAAACCCTCATGCTTGGATACTTTAGGGCTATTTGAGCCCCAACTAGCTCAAACTAACTCTAACCTATGGATCCAAACAGGGCCTATGGCTTGATCTCGACGCTGAGCGATCGCATGCACCGGAAGCGGCGCTCTCTCGGCCGTCGCGCCACTTCAAAGCCGGGCGCCCGGTGAGAGGTTGCCTCCGCTCGACGGGCATTAATGCAGCAGATCGACGCCTGTGGCAACGCTGACCGTTTCACGCGGGAAGCGCGCGCTGGCAAGGGAGTATAGGTTTTGAACCGTTTCAGGTGTAGTACTGGTAGTTTGCAAAACTACTCAATTATTGCACTCAGTTTCCTAAGAAATTGTGGTAAAAAAATGTTACTCCACAGCCCGCTTCCCTTCTCCTTCCTCTTCCACCGCCCGCGCACGTCCGCGGGAAGCGACCGGTCAACCCTTATATAGGAGTGCTAGCAGAAAAAGATGCATGCATGACCACTAAAATTTCCATATTAAAGCGTTGCTCCTACGGGAGTATGGCGTATGTTATTACCTTCGGCCGGGCCATGGCTACCGGGCGACAGCGACCAGAGAAGAGGCGGCGGGAGGGGAATGAATGCAGCTACTGTTTGGGTTCGCCTTCTGGCTTAAATAAATGTGCAGCATCACGTGTACCCGTGGGTGCACAAATTGTAACATACGTGTCTACTTAAGTGGGCTTCACGTAACTGGTGTGTGTGTGAGCGAGATTCTGAGAGACAGAGTGCGTGTGTGTGACTCTACTCTTCGGGCATGTACTCAACCTTTTGAATCGGGATATAAGTATAATGGTATTTACTTTAGCTAGTAATTTACGTGGCCATGTTAACGTGGTTGTGTCAAAAAAATGTCACTTCCTGCTCGTGATTTGCGTTATATAATTACAAGCAAGATTCTCGTGCATTGCACGGAACATCAATATGCATTTTTTTACAAAACACCTGTTGTGATTGACCCATGCAGGAGTAATCCCATGTGTAAAAACTAATGATATCTCGAGAATTTTATCAGAAAACTAGTATCTTGATAATGTCATCGAAAAAATGAAAGATGAGAGATAAGGCGAGGAGGAGTGGAGCGTGGTGGTGACTGGTGGTCGGAATGGGCGGAGGCATGGGGATGGATTTGCGGCCCGGCAAAGCGGCAGCCACCATGCTAGATTGTTCCAGAGACTTCCTTTTTTAATTGCTGAGTAATGAGGTTGTGGGAGATAAGGATGTGGAGAGAGGTGCGGGTATCTTTTGTAAAATTATCATAGTTTGCTTTCTATCCATCAGACATAGATCATACGGTCTATATTACAAGATGGCGGGCACACCATCATCGCCAACTCGTTTTTTTATAAGGGTACAGATGATAAGTTTGTTGACTACTAAATTAAAGTGGAATTTGTCCATGTTATGCAAGTAAATTAAGGTGATTGTTTATCATACGGGTAAGGTTGGATGAAGGGTGATAGGAACAAATGCTCCTCCTAGAGCATGTGTGTGTGAGATGGAGTCTTAGTGTGTGTGTGGGGTGTGTGTGTGTGTGTGAGAGAGAGAGAGATAGAGAGAGAGATGGAGTCTTAGTGTGTGTGTGTGTGTGTGAGGGAGAGAGAGATGGAGTCTTAGTGTGTGGTGGGGTGGGGGGGTGGGTGTGCGTGCGTGCATGCGTGTGTGTGAGAGAGAGAGAAAGAGATGGAGTCTTAGTGTGTGGGGGGTGTGTGTGCGTGCGTGTGTGTGTGTGTGTGTGTGTGTGTGTGTGTGTGTGTGTGTGTGTGTGTGTCGCGGGGTCCTCGGTGGCGGATGTAATTTAAGTGTGCATGGCTTCATCATAGAGAGGTGATGTGTATGGCAGAGGCCACCAACGATGGGGTGCTAAGAGAAAATGCCCGTAGAGAGGGAAGAGAAGGTGTGTGCGCGTGAGAGGAGTCGACATCGAGAGAACGTGTTTGTTCGAGAGACACCGAGGAAGACTACTATATATCGATGGTACATGTAGGCGGGAATTAAACAAAGGGATGGTCTTATTGGTTTCGGGGATAAGGGGAAGAGTGAGAGGCGGGGGGGTGGTAGCTAGAAGGAGATTGTTAAGTGTGAGTGTGTGTTTTACCCATCCAGGCGGAAGTTATGTGCACACAAGAGGAGAACGATTCGATGTGGCGTTAGGATTGAGGGTAATTAACTACGTATGGAGACATAGAGACCTTGAACGTGCATGTATGAGAGGTATACATGTATACGTGGGATGTGTGTGTGTGCGCGCGTGCATGATCGAGATAAAAGAAAGAAGACATAAGTCATAAGATGGGAGAGACGGATCGGTATGACAATATGCATGCATGTGAGAATGCAGGGAAGAAGGCCCGACAATTGAGCATATGTTTTTGTCTTTAAGAGATATTGGCGTGGGCTGGAGCATGCATCTATGGCGAGCAGAGGGAGTGAGGCACAACGATTGTGCAAAAGAGATCAAGCTATAAATGCATGTGTATGGAGAGACATATATAATGTGGGTGATAGGAAGCAAGACTCCGTACGAGAAAGAAATGTTGACGGAGAAACTACGGATAGATACAGAGATGGAGATGCTAGCTAGAGGGACATCCGCTAGTTTGGGTGTTGGAGATGACCGCCGGGTGGTTCAGAGGGTGAAGTTATATATGTGTGTGATAGGGCACTTGACCGCATGTAGAGATAAACATATGTAGTGTGCGTGATAGGAATCAAGAGTGAGGGCGAGAAAGAAGGTTGATGGAGAAACAGATAAATAGGAAGATAAAGATGCTAGCTAGTGTGCGTTAGAGATAGGAGTCAAGTGGATCAGAAGGCTGAGTTCTGTGTGTTGGTGTGAGAGAGATAGAGAGAGGGTGCATGTGAGTCACATACAAACAGATATCAGAGAGAAATGAGATCCCGAGAGACGGAGTTTTGTGTCTGCGAGAGACAAAGTTACTTCACAACGAGAGTGATAGCTAGAGAGACATATGAGGGAACACAAGATATCTCTAGGTAGAGAGAGTGTGTGTGAGCGACATACAAGAGAACAACGGGGAAATATGAGACCCTGGGAGACAGAGTTTGTGTTTGTGTGTGAGAAAGAGATATTTAAGAGGAAGAGTCGTAGGTTCTCATATCTAAGGAGCGAAAGACATCTCTGTATGAGGGTGTGCGAGTGGCACACATGGGAATAGTAGAGAGAAATGAGACCCCGGGAGACAAAGTTTTGTGTTTGTGTGAGAGAAAGAGATTCCACATGGAGAATCATAGTTAGAGACACATAGCAGGGAGCGAGATATACTTAGAGAGAGATTGAGTGATGAAGGTCGAGGGAGAGAGTACCGTCAGTGTTACTGAAGATAAAAGATCATTGTCGACATACAGGTAGCACGAGAGATACACGAGAGACGATGAACGCCAGATAGGTCCGTAGAGATAGTCCTATATAAGCATGAGTGATAGCTATATGAGGCGAATATCTGGATTAAAGGGATTCAAATATTTAAACTGGAGATCACGACATCGATAATATCATAACGCAAATTGGTGTATCAAACATGCATATTCATTTGAATTTGGGCATACGTGTAATGTTATATAGTTTATCAATATTGGTGATCCATAGATTCTTTAATTACAAACAATGGATGGTTTATATGCAATTAATGTCTAAACGGGATTACACTATATGTTGCATCTGTGAAACACATTATACATGTTTGAGAAGTAAAAAAACCCGCATGAAACACACATTAATTGGAGACAGTTAGCAAGGAATGCATACATTGGATTTCAACATAAAGTGGTTTCAAATATTTGAAAATCCAAATTGATGGATACAACCTTATGAATCTGAGATATATATAGAATTTAATTCCAATTGAAAATGGATCCCGCCCGAAAAAAATAGAATACAAACGGGATTCCAATTGAGTTGGCACGGTAAATGTGCACTCTGCAAAATTTGAACGAAGCGGGGAAAGTCGTAGTAACCGCCCGAAACCAAAATCTGCGAGATGGAAATTACTACTGCCAATCCCTGCCACGCAAAGCCTATCTGCTGGATTTCTATAGGTTTCGATAGGGCTAGGTTTGTAATTTCACCCCAAACGTGACGTAACCGCCTCTCACCCGGATTCATACACGGTGGGCGCCAAACACAGTGTGTCCTCGGCCGAAATCGACTCCCTCCCCGTTTCATATTCATACACGGTGGGCGCAAAAAACAAACTCTCGTCAGCAAATATTCGGTGTATGCGAGATTACCCGTCCTATCCCCAACCGACTAATATTGCTGTGATGTAGTAGAAATTTGAAACGGGGGCTAAGTTTGTAAATTTCCTCGCACTTGAGACAAGCGCGCCCTGAATACATGGTTCCCCCTTCCTCTCTACCTCCATTTTCCCCATTCGTACTCCGTGGGCGCCAAAACACCCTCTCCACCCCACCCTCCTCCGTCCGCCGCCGTCCGCCACCCCATCCACCGCCGTCCTCCTCCACCATGCCGGAGCTGATACCCCGACACCGCCGTCCATTACAAGAGATCGACCTCTCTCATCCACGGCTTCGGACCGGGATCCTTGCATCCCGTCCTCTCGCTTCATCCCCGCTGTCGTCCACCTTGCCAGCGCCGCTCCTATGACCGTCTCGTCCACCGCGCCCCGCCGCCACCGTCTACCCTCCTAGATCTGCTTCCACGCCGCCGACAGCCATTGCTACCGCAGCATCGTCAAATTCTCAGTAGATGCATACATGGCGGCGCACCAGAGGCGGTGCTCTTTTGTATCTGCTCAACTTATTTATCGCAGAAAGAAAATAGATCGCCACTGCTTCACTCTGATTTCTTGTCTTGGTTGCGAAGTTGCCTTTGTCTGGTTTGCACCTTCAGATCCGTCGTGGCACGCTCAACACTATGCTCCCAATGCTTATGGTTTTCCCCTTTTATATTCCACACTAGTTAAATCACAGTAGACTAAATTTCAAAATTGGGTCAGTCGATTTTTCAGAGCTCGCCGGAATTTTCCGGTGCGAACGAAGGGGCTCGGGTGGTTGTGGGGCCTCACCGATGAAGAAAACTCGATGAGGGTGGGGGTTGGGGCGGGGGTGGGGTGGCGGAGGAACTCATGCGGGTGGGGGCCGGTGGTCCGGCCGGCGGCCCGTGCAGTGTTCTGTATGGGAAGAATCAGAGACGAGGAAGAAGAAGGGTTCGGAGACGTAGGATCTTCATCCAACCGCCTGAATTGGTCGAGAGACAGCTGGGAGTTGCATTCTTAATGCGCTCTGGTTCATCATATGTGGGCACTGCGCAACCAACATTTTATTATCCAAAATCTGTTTGCTCTTCTTTACCATGTTCCTCTTCCATTCTTCTTTAATGTGTACTCTCTCCGTTCCTAAATACAAGTCTCCATGGAGCAAAATGAGTGAATCTACACTCTAAAATGTATCTGGATACATCTGTATGTGATCCATAGTGGAAATCTCTACCAAGACTTATATTTTGGAACAGAGGGAGTATGATAGTAGTACAGTATGTTCCTTGTATTGAAGATGAGCAGGGACATTTGCAGTGTAGAGGTCTATACGGTCGGTTGTGATGGACACTTTGAGCCTCTTTGATTCGTAGGATTTTGTAAACATAGGGATAGGATTTGTAGTGGCCTGCCCACTTGAATCCTATAAGAATAGCAAGGAAATGCGGGGAGCTGTGTCGCCTTTGAGAGTTTCACAGATATTAACAGTACCACACATTCACTTGAACAGAGCTGGTATCCGAAGCCTTTCTAGCCGTACCGGCAATACTAGCACATATATTCCAGCAAGTTCTACTTTGCTGATTTTACTCTGATGCTCAAGGTTTTCCTGTTATATCTACACTATGATCGGTGTAGCTGCTTTGTGTCGCACTAGCAGCAGTCCACTCTTGAAGCTAAACACTGCAATGACTTAAAAAATTGGCACCAAGGCATTGAGTGCCATTCTGGATGCAATGAAACTCATACGCTCCCCACCTGTTGACTCTTGTTCAGAATATGATCCTAATGACTCTTGTTCAAAATTGCCACATATAGAGAGACATCATGTAATTGCATTTCTTTGGGCGCTGTGATTCATCATGAGTGGGCAACCAACATTGTATGCAATGAAGCGGAACCTCAAGAATATGCTTCCTCTTCTATTCTTTAACATGTTCCTCTTTGTTTATTCTGTATTTAGTACGTACAGTATGTTCCTTGTCAGGAAGGGGCGCAGGGACATATGCAGTCAACAGCTTATAGAGCTGGCCTTTACATGATCGATAGGCTTTCAATTACTAGCGTCAATACAACACCGTATTTTCAACCAGTTCCACTTTCCCGATTTATATATCGTGGTTATGGTGTACCCCTGTTATGTACACTATGATCTGCCTAATTGTTGTGTGCTCTTGTTATCATGGTATGGCAATAAACTCTCTATACGGTATATTATGAACCTATCATCTGCCAACTATCCTTACTTCTGGAGCTTATTTTTTGTGTACTTGTGCCAGATTATATAAATGCACGCACCATATTACAGCACACATGAGCTCTCTCATCAGAATCCAGTGATAGCACACAAGTGTTACAGGGCCGCCCCTATATTAGAATATCATCTGCATTACAAAGATAATCTCACAACTATTTATGTTTTCATGGTTCTCAGATATTATACGCAATTACAGTGAATATCAGAATCCACGCATCAGAAGAATATTGTGGAACACTGCAATGACTTACAAAATTGGCACCAAGGCATTGAGTGCCATTCTGGATGCAATGAAACTCATACGCTCCCTGTCGGTGTCAAAACTGGCGGATCTCGGGTAGGGGGTCCCGAACTATGCGTCTAGGCGGATGGTAACAGGAGACAAGGGACACGATGTTTTTACCCAGGTTTGGGCCCTCTCGATGGAGGTAAAACCCTACTCCTGCTTGATTAATATTGATGATATGGGTAGTACAAGAGTAGATCTACCACGAGATCAGAGAGGCTAAACCCTAGAAGCTAGCCTATGGTATGATTGTTGTTTCCCCCTACGGACTAAAACCCTCCGGTTTATATAGGCGCCGAATAGGGTTGGGGTTACACGGAGTCGGTTACAATGGTAGGAGATCTACATATCCGTATCGCCAAGCTTGCCTTCCACGCCAAGGAAAGTCCCATCCGGACACGGGACGAAGTCTTCTCTTGTATCTTCATAGTCCAGGAGTCCGTCCAAAGGTCATAGTCCGGCTATCCGGACACCCCCTAATCCAGGACTCCCTCAGTAGCCCCCGAACCAGGCTTCAATGACGACGAGTCTGGCGTGTAGATTGTCTTTGGTATTGCAAGGCGGGTTCTTCTCCAACTCCTGTGTACTTGTTGAATAGTGTCCGGCTTCTTGTAAATATCGCGCTCCTTGGCTTCCACGCCCAATAATGGCCATCTTCCACATGTTGAATGAATGCGAAAAGCCAGGGTATTTTTACATTTACCCCCCTTGCTGCGCAAAATGAGCTGCCTATATAAGAGACGAGGATCTAGATCCGAAACACACCACCTTCCTTTTCATGAAGCTTTCATCAGAGCGCATCTGACAGAAACCCATTCCATCATGGACAGTCGACGCGGCTCCTCCTCTCGCCCTCCTAGTCCTCAGCCTGGAGATTGGGAGAGATGCTCCGTCCCGCACAGCGAGTTAGTGACGCTCCAAACCAAGGGGTTTCTTCCCCCAGCCTTCATGGTTCCGGTTCGAGCCGGACTCGCCACCTACAAGGGCGAAAAACAAGCGGAGAGCGTCCCCAGTCCCTCCCGAGGAGAGCGGGTATGCCTTGTCCCTTATTTGATAAGAGGGCTCGGATTTCCAATTCATCCGTTTCTCCGGGGGCTCCTGGAGTTCTATGGCCTCCAGTTGCACAACCTTACGCCTGCCTCCATTCTGCATATTGCGGGCTTCGTGGCCCTTTGCGAGCTATTTTTGGGCATCGAGGCTCATTTCGCGCTGTGGAAGAGGTTGTTACGCCATTGCACCCGTTCTCGGGAGGGGTCGATATATCAAGTGGGTGGAGCCGAACTATGGCGCATCGTCGGGACCGGATATCTATCTGAAACCCCGAAGAAGGCGTCTGAAGACTGGCCTTCGGAATGGTTTTATATAGAAGATGTCCCCCTGCCGGACCCTGTTCTGATCGGCCTCCAGGAGTTCAATAATGCTCCTCTGAAGAAACGCCTAAGCTGGCATCCACGGAGCCCTCAGGGGCAAAAGACAGGGACGTCCTCTACCTGATGAGCCGAATAAGGTTGTTGGCTCATTAAGGACTGACCATGATCGGGGTCATGGCCACATGCATTATGCGGGGAGTGCAGCCGCTCCAGTATAGGGGCCACCCCATGTGGGATTTCAACGGGGAGGATGATGCCACCCGCCATGGCCGTAAGGGGCCGGGATCGGTCGCCGATCTGATGAACATCTTGTCCGCATTGTACAAGGGAGAAGAGGAAGAATTTCTTCGCGTCAATCCTCAGGACGGGTTTTCTATGAACAACCCTCCAAGCTGGGTAAGCGGACATTTCTTTATACCCATCTGTCGGTGTACAAAAAGAGGGGTACACTTTTTGTACCCCTATAACTGTGCACGGGCAGTCTGAGCCGCGGGCACCACCACACTGAGCAAGGCAAGGGAGGTGAGCCAAGGTAAGGCCAAGACCAAGACCACAAAGAGCAAAGGGGACGAAGCGAACTCCCCCGGCAAGACCATTGCCGGGAGGCGGTTTTAGCAAACCCGGCAAGACCCTTGCCGTGGCAGCTCGTCCCACGCCTACGGAGTGAGTCACCCTTGAGTCCACTGCCCCCATGGGGCAAGGATTCGGGAGACATCCCCGTGGTGGCATGCAGATCTTTGTGAAGACATTCAAGATCAGATACACACTATAGAAGATGACGACCCTTGGCGGGATCCCAGCCAAGGGGGACCACAAGGCCCCGGCAAGAGCCTTGCCGGGGATGACAGCAGGCGCCACGGCAAGACCCTTGCCGGGGATACGGCGAGGCCCTTGCCAAGGACACCCGTAGGGCCACCATCGGGCCCACGCCAATCAAACCTTCACCACCGTTCGCATGCAGCTGCCGACCCAACCAGTTGGGCAGGCACCTGCGTGGCGGCAAGCGGATCTTCGTGGAGACCCACCATTGCGCCACCTCAGCTGCCTGCCTGCCTACATGGCACCGCGGGCACCGCTGGCCAGGGCGCGTGTCAACACGAGAGGGAGCGGCGACGGACGAGACAGGGCTCTCTCCCGTCCCCGATAAAGCAAGGACACCTAAGCAAGACGCATTTAAGGCGCCTTGTCATGTAATGCGAGGGATAGACTCACATCACTATACCCTTTCCACCTCCTGTGTGCCACTGTGGCAACCCCTTTCCCTATAAAAGGAGGCCCATGGTGACCAGGAGGGGGATTCGGCTTTTTGGAGCTCCTCACGCCCCATTGCTAGTTCAAGAACACAGATAAACAAACCACCAAAGCAGGAGTAGGGTTTTACGCATCCTCACGGCCCGAACCTGGATAAAGAGACCGTGTGCTATCTGTTTGATCCGCTCTTCTCACGACCCCGCGCCCCGCAACCGTAGTAGGGATTCTTGTGATCCCATAGGTGTCGTTCCTACACCGACATCTTTGGCGTGCCAGTAGGGGGTCGCAGTTGTGAGAATCAGCTCTAGCAGTTAGTTCGACGTTTCTTCATCGTCATGGCGCCCAAGAAGAAGATGACGGTGGCGGTTGGCCCGTCGGAAGCCGGACATCCCATCCCGACGGGGGCGAGCAGCGGACCGGTCGCAGAAAGGACCCGGGGTGCCGCTCACGAACACCAACGCCGTCCCAGTAGCCGAAGTTTGGGAGGTGGCGATGTTCGTGCGCCTGGTAACGGGCCGCACGCCGCCAAATCCAAAGACGGAGCCAGGCCCTCCGCGGGTGGCGCGGGGCCTTCCAAGATCGCTGCCACCCCGTCCGAAGGCGGCGTGAGGGCTTCCAAGACTCCCACGCCGGCGCCGACGGCGCGCTCCTCTCAAGCAGCGCGCGACGAACGGCGTAATCACGCCGAGGACCCCGGGCGTCGCCGCGGGAAGAGCCCCGAGCGCCACTGCCGGGATTCAGAAGACCTGCCCGCTCGCCGAGGCGCTGGTGAAGATGGCATGCGCATCGCTGGGTCGTGATAGAGCTCGCCGACATGGTCGAAGTCGAAGCGCCCGCGATCCGTGCAGGTTTCGCTGCCACCAACGCCATGAAGCCACGGCCAGCGCGATTGCTCCTCGTTTTCCCTCCCACTACTGGGAAACTCGACGAATGGAGAGCCACTATCCGAAGCCTTGTTGCGGTGGCCAACAAAGACGAACCGAGTCCGGTGGAGCCCCCGGGTCGATGCTCCGACGGAGTCCCACGCACCAGTGGCAGGAGAGCCGGCGGCGCCGCAACCACGGTGCACTCGCCTCCTCCTCGCCCGGTACCGCGGACGCCAGCCCATCGCGACGTTACGGGCGACGAGATCTCCGTAGCATCGTCCGACCCGCGGGCCCACTGTGACCAGCGCCAAGTTCTTCGGGAACAAGAACATGAAGACGCTCGAACCACTATTGAGCGCCGGCGCGGAGCGCGCCACCAATCGGGACAGCGAAGCAGGTGGCTGCTATGAGCCACCCGGCACCGGGAGCCTCAGAGGCCTACCTTACGAGGTAGGCTATCCGGCTTTACCCGTGAGTTGCGGCAGTTCCAAAGTGGCCCACTCACCGCACCTTCAAACCCGATGTGGGCGAAAAGTACGATGGCAAGACCCACCCGTCCGAGTTCCTCAACATCTACACCATCGCGATGCAAGCTGCCGGAGCCCGTGACGATAAGGTGCTTGCGAATTACTTTCCGTTGGCTCTTAAACCCAACGCCATGTCATGGTTGATGCACTTGCCGGTAGACTCTATTTCCTCCTGGTCGGATTTGTGCCATGAGTTCGTGGGCGCCTTTACTGGAGGCCACCAAGCCCATGGCCAAGCAAGCGACCTGCACGTCATTCCCCAGAAGGGAGGCGAGAGTCTCCGCAAGTACATACAGAGGTTCAGCCGGGTACAGTACAATATCCCTGATGTTCACCCTGCCGCCATCATCAGCGCGTTCCATCAGAACGTGCGTAACCGCAAGATGCGCGAAGAGCTGGCAATGAACAAGGTGAGAGATGTACCAGAACTCTATGTTATTGCTGACAAATGTGCCCGAGCTGAAGAGGGAAGGAAGTATCCCGGCAAAGATGCCGGCGTGGAAACTGACTCCTCAGATGAGGATATTGCCGCCCCGGTGAAGAAAGGTCGGCGCCGCAACAGGAAGCGCAAAGGAAAAGCCGTGCTTGCCGTCGAGGGATCTGATGACGCCGGCTCCACCAAGAAAACCAAGGCAGATGACCCCGGCAAGGAGGTTGCCAGATGTGTCGCCTGCTGGGCCTTGGCGGCTGCCGAGAAGCCAGGAAACTCCGACAAGCGATACTGCAAGATCCATTGCACCAAAGGCCAAGCTCTCCAGGACTGCCGACAGGTTGAGCTCCTCGCTGAGAAGAAGAGGGCTGAGTATGAGAGGCGGGACAAGGATAAGGGCCCAGACGGTGCTGAGGGGTGTCGGTGTCAAAACCGGCGGATCTCGGGTAGGGGGCCCCGAACTGTGCGTCTAGGCGGATGGTAACAGGAGACAAGGGACACGATGTTTTTACCCAGGTTCGGGCCCTCTCGACGGAGGTAATACCCTACTCCTGCTTGATTAATATTGATGATATGGGTAGTACAAGAGTAGATCTACCACGAGATCAAGAAGGCTAAACCCTAGAAGCTAGCCTATGGTATCATTGTTGTTAGCCCCACGGACTAAAACCCTCCGGTTTATATAGACACCGGATAGGTTAGGGTTACAGTAGTCGGTTACAATGGTAGGAGATCTACAAATCCGTATCGCCAAGCTTGCCATCCACGTCAAGGAAAGTCCCATCCCGACCCCGGACGAAGTCTTCAATCTTGTATCTTCATAGTCTTGGAGTCCGGCCAAAGATGATAGTTCGGCTATCCGAACACCCCCTAGTCCAGGACTCCCTCAGTAGCCCCTGAACCAGGCTTGAATGACGACGAGTCCAGCGCGCATATTGTCTTCGGCATTGCAAGGCGGGTTCCTCCTCCGAATACTTCATAGAAGGTTTTGAACACAAGGATAGTTTCCGGCTCGCAAAACAAGTTCCACATACCACCGTAGAGAGAATAACTTTTGCACAGATCTGCTGACGTATTCCGTGGCGTGACATCACACCACGGCCAGGCCTTTATATGAATCGTTTTTTACTGTTCCACCTCAGCGCGTTTAGCGAGGCGGTTTCCTTGGCACGTCTTATCAAAGCATAGATCATGCCCCCTTATTCCAGGATTCTCATCAATACGGACGTGGGTAACCCATCCGCGCCATTGATTACGGCGCTTGGGAGATAAGCGAGTTTTACCAGGCTGGTGGGGGACGAATAGCTTCGTCAGTCCATATAAGGGGTAAGGATCCACCTTTTCACCTACGCCTTCTTCCTCCTTTGCTCATCCATTTTCACAAGACTCGAGCTCCAGTGCCCAAGTCCGCACACCCCACCTCAACCTTCTCCAACTATGTCCGGAGCGGGAGGCAGGTGGATGGCCTCCTCCGTCACAGAGGGGCACATCACAAAGTTGCGGGAGGACGGATACTTGTCCAGCAACATCGCACATCGGCTGCCCGACGTGGGGCAGCTCATTCCAACCCCCAGGCATCATGAGAGGGTGGTGCTTCTCCCCCACTTCCTCCGCGGACTAGGTTTTCCACTTCACCCATTTGTCCGGGGGCTCATGTTCTACTACGGCCTGGACTTCCACGATCTGGCCCCGAATTTCATCTTCAACATATCGGCGTTCATCATCGTGTGCGAGGCCTTCCTCTGCATCCAGCCCCACTTCGGCTTATGGCTGAAGATCTTGATGTCGAGCCGAGAAGGTAGTGGGCGGCCGCCAAGCGGAGTGCGGAGGTGCCATGGTTGGCAAGATGGCCAAAGTCCTATGGCTCGAGGGCTCCTTTGTGGAGACCATAAAGGGGTGGCAATTGGGGTGGTTCTACATCACCGAGCCGCGCGACTCCAAATGGGTGGCGGCCCCCGAATTCAGATCTGGCTTCCCCACACGGCTCTCATCATGGAAAGAGACGGGCCTGACGTGGGGGAATTCGGACAAGCTGTCCGGACTCAAAACTTGCGTCCGAAACCTGGTGGACAAGAATCTCAGGCTTGTCAACGTAATCCAGGTGATGCTCATCCGCCGGATTCTCCCATGCCAACAACGGGCCTTCAAATTGTGGGAGTTCGATCCGGCACAGCACTCAACTCTAAACAGGATCTTCGACACTACGTACGAAGATGCCCGGAAGGTGCCGTTCAAGGGCGCCGAGGCTCTACATCCGCTACCGAAGATCGCGGATTCAGCTCGCAGCGTCAAGCCAGCGAAGTGAGTTATTTTACCCTTTATGGGACTCTTTTTCATACATTGACTCTATGTGGGATCTAAAACTCCTAACCTTTAACAGATCGGCTGAAGACGTCCGGACAGGTTAACCGTCCGCCCCTTGCCGAAGACCCAGCAGACGCCCGATTGACGGGGCTGCTGGCTCCGTACCTCACGTGGTGCCGGAGAAGAAGGCCAAGAAGGAGGCAACGGAACTCAAGGAGCTCCCGATGCACAGTGCTGTCAGACTGGGCAGAATCTTCTCCTGAGAACGAGGAGGAGGAAGAAGAAGCCTCTCCCCCACCGGGGGAGGAGAGGAAAAGGAAGGCCGCCCCAACTGGGGAGGCCGGAGGGTCCAAGAAGGGAAGGACCCTTCCTCCGGACTTCTCCACCAACGTCGACAACGACGAGGAGGATTGGCCAACAAGGGCCAAACCCCTGGCGAGATCGTAAGTGTCCGGATACCCATGTCTTTTTCATTACATAGTGTTCTCTAATGCCGAACAATCATGCAGCCCGCCCAAGGGCGAGTTCACCGCTTCGTCGAGCGGGTCCCTGAGTTCGTCGAAAATGGAGAGTACTTCACTTCCGGCCGCCTCCTCGCCTCACGCTGCGGACGACGCCGAGGTGGTGCCCCAAGGGGGGCCTGGTCAAGAGGAGGTGGCGCAGGAGGCGCTGCAAGGCAGCCTCCCGGACTCCAGGCATGTGGGGGGCGAGACCCCCAGGGGCTCTAAGCCCGACCCTCGTCCGGACTCCATACCGGAACCTTCAGCGGTTCTGAAGTCCGGCAAGTGGCCCCTTCGTAGGAAGGGTAAGACGCCGGTGTCCTCCGTCCAACCGGAGGCACCGGATAGCTTATTGGAGGCGCTTAACAATGCTTCCATCGAGAAGGAGCACCGCACTGTTATGAGTGTGGTGATCCAGAAAGTTCAGTCCGCCAAGAGCGGGCTGACTGAAGCCTGTACCAGCCTTCTAACAGGATTTGAGGTAAGTTTAGAATATGTAAAAATATTACCGCATAGACAGTAGCCCCTGATGCTTAGTTCGGTGTGCGGAAAGAAAAGCCGGACTAAGGATCTAAAAAGATATACGCAGGAGTCTAACATAAGTATGTCAATATGGGAATGCACGTTGCGCTGCTGACCTCTGCCGCACTGACTGCGGAGGTCAATGCATTGAAGCAGAGCCTCGAGCGGTCCGAAAACGAGCTCGGCCAAGCCAAGAAGCAGCTCGAGGACAAGGAAGGTAAGTAATACCTTATCAAAGAAATACCTTATAGAAAGGATTTGGTTGCAAAAGATGATAGGAATAACATGGGTACTGCAGGGGCCACGAGCGAGGTGGCGACCCTGAAGGAGGCGGTGTCCGCGGCCGAAAACAAAGCGGCTGCGGAGCGCACCGAGCGAGAGAAGGGGGAGGCGCAGCTGGCGGAGGTGCGGCAAGAGCTCCAGACTCTCGTGGAAAAACACGAGGGTTTGGAGCATGACTCGAAGACCAGAGAGTCCGAGCTTGCATCGGCTCTTGAGTGTGCCAAAGCTGCTAAGGCCGAAGCCCAAAAAGCCCTCCAGGAGATTGAGGCAATAAATAAGATCGCGGCGGGTAAGGCATTCTTTATGCAGAGCAAGAATGTAAAAGTCAATTATCTAGTACTTACCCGAATCCGGAGCTCTCCAGAGCTGCTCGCAGATCTGCCTCAGACAGGTCTCGATCTTGCCGCATTCTACCGCGCCAAGGAGGGGAGCTCGAGGGAGAAGGTGTTCTGGTCTTAGTATGCTGAGGCCGGACATCCAGTGCCCCTAAGCGACCAGCTCAAGCAGCTGGTCGAGCTCCACAAGGTCGCCGAACAGGCCATGAGGGGCCTCATAGTTCGGCTGTGGCCATTGGAAGCCATGCCTGGGAGCTACTTTGGGCTAGTGCGGCGGCTGGTGGACGCCTGTCCATGGATTGAAGTCATCAAGCGCTCCGTCTGTATTGAAGGTGTCGGTCGGGCCCTTGCCCGTGCTAAAGTGCACTGGGGGAAGCTAGATGCGGAGAAGCTTGCGATGGATGGGCCACCGAAGGGCAAGGAGCATCGCACGCCCGAAATGTACTATGAGGGCCTCCTGAAGGGTGCCCGCCGTATAGCGGATGAGTGCTCCAAAGATGTAATTTTTGAATAGACTCACATTTTTTATCCTGTACGCTGAAAACTTGTTCATATGCGCTAAGCAACGCTTGTTAATTTAAAATATTACCTTATGTGCCGCCGTTTATCAAATTTGAGAGATGGCAGGTCGTTGGCTTCAGCCCCCATGCCACGAGTGCTGGGGTGTTCGGGATAAACTTGAGCACTCTTGTTCCCATTCTTGGGTCCATCGAGGGAGGCGCTCAACGCAACGAACAAGGCAACCGGACTTATTAGCCATAGAATTCTATAATTTTAAATTTCAGCGAAGCCCCTAGTATTCGGAAGACCGAGTTCGGGGCGCTATCCACGCCTTGGCCGGATAATTTCCGGTTCCTCGCTCTAAGCGGCATAAGTCTTTAGGGACCGAAAAAACCTCTCGAACAGCGATCGGCTCTCGCCCCATCATGATGGTCAGTTTAGCTTTCTCCACCGAGGTGCTCAACCCAGCTCAAGCTGGGGCACAATCGCGATGGTTCTCCTAGTTCTACCTTAGCCGATATAACGGAACGTAAGGTACCAAAACATAGGAGCCGGGCAAACCCAACTATTGACCCAAGACATGATTCGGAGCCGATGCATATAATGCTATAAGTTCGGGGTGCCGCACTTGTGAAAGTGTCCGGACTTATCACACCATACTTTTGGGGTACTTAAGCCCGTGGTGTATTGGCCGTACCAAAGTGTACGGGTGCAACATGTCATGAAATGAACATATATATAGATAAATAAACGAGTGCAATAATAGGCAAAAAGCTATGCATTGTTTATTCAAAAAGGTACTGCAATGGAAGCAGAACGAACAAATAGTGAGATCAGCAAGGGATGGGACTATTTAACATGTCCCCCTCTAGGGGTAAGCTGCGGGATGGTATGTAAAACAGGTATAATGCTCGTACTAGAGACCACCTGAACACTCGACGTAGCTTTCTGCTTCCCTGGCTGTTGCATCGTGAGTTCGACGATTCTAGTGCCGACGGGACTTCAAAAACGGAGTCCCGAAAGTAAGAAAAGAAAAATAAAAAGAATGACACAATCGGAGCCCACAGTGCGGTTGAGCCGCGTGCAGGCGTGCCGTGGTCGTGCCCCTCCCCTTATGCCCATGGTATCTCCAGAGCGTAGTTATGTACGCGTAGTACTGGCTTCGCTGTTTCGCGAGGGCTGGGGTTGGGGCCGGATTGCTACACCTGCTTGAATCGTTCCAGGCGGTCTTGCTGTAGGTTACTCCGGGCGCGCTTGACAGTGTCTGGATGTTTAGTGGCCGGACTCGAGAATTGCTGTGAGAGGCTGCTTTGCACCTCCGCGCGAGGTCAGCCGTGTGCTCCTCCGTTCGGAGAGAGCGTTCGGTGTTTCCATTGACCGTGATTACTCCTCGAGGGCCTGGCATCTTGAGCTTGAGGTATGCGTAGTGTGGCACTGCATTGAACTTTGCAAATGCGGTTCGTCCGAGCAGTGCGTGATAGCCGCTGCGGAACGGGACTATGTCGAAGATTAACTCTTTGCTTCGGAAGTTATCCGGGGATCCGAAGACCACTTCGAGTGTAACTGAGCCTGTACAATTGGCCTCTACACCCGGTATGATGCCTTTAAAGGTCGTCTTTGTAGGTTTAATCCTTGAGGGGTCTATGCCCATTTTGGCGACCTGTATCCTGATAAAGCAGGTTCAGGCTGCTACCGCCGTCCATCAGGACTCTAGTGAGGTGAAATCCGTCGATAATTGGGTCAAGAACCAATGCGGTGAATCCGCCGTGACGGATGCTAGTGGGGTGGTCCCTTCGATCAAATGTGATCGGGCAGGAGCACCATGGGTTGAACTTCGGGGCGACTGGCTCCATCGCATATACGTCCCTTAGTGCACGCTTCCGCTCCCTTTTGGGTATGTGGGTTGCATATATCATGTTCACCGTCCGCACTTGTGTGGGAAAGCCCTTTGTCCTCTATTGTTCGGCGGCCGGGGCTCTTCCTCGTCATCGCTATGTAGCCCCTTGTCATTGAGTTCGGCACTTAACTTGCCTGCTTGCTTGAACACCCAACAATCCCTGTTGGTGTGATTGGCTGTTTTTTCGGGGGTGCCATGTATCCGCTGGCGATCGAGTATTCGGTCCAAGTTGGACGGGCCCTGGGTATTTCTTTTGAATGGCTTCTTTCGCTGACCGGGTTTAGAGCCTCTGAATCCGGCATTGACTACCGTATCTTCATCATTATCGTTGTTAATGCGGCGCTTGTTCTTGTTGCGACGCGACCTGCCATTGATGTCCTTGGTATCTGAACTACCAGGGTTTTTGGTCAAGTTGTTGCTTCGAGCTAGCCAGCTGTCCTCTCCCGCGCAAAAGCGAGTCATGAGTGTGGTGAGGGCTGCCATGGATTTCGGCTTTTCCTGTCCTAGGTGCCGGGCTAGCCACTCGTCGCAGATGTTATGTTTGAAGGCTGCTAGCGCCTCTGCATCCGGACAGTCGACGATTTGATTTTTCTTGGTTAGGAACCGTGTCCAGAATTGTGCGGCGGTTCTTACAGCTGCTGGATTATATGGCTAAGGTCATCGGCGTCTGTGGTCGCACATATGTGCCCTGGAAGTTATCAAGGAATGCGGCTTCCAGGTCCTCCCAACAACCAATTGATTCTGCTGGCAAGCTGTTGAGCCAATGTCGAGCTGGTCCTTTAAGCTTGAGTGGGAGGTATTTGATGGCGTGTAGATCATCACCGCGGGCCATGTGGATATGGAGGAGATAGTCCTCGATCCAGACCGCAGGATCTGTTGTACCATCGTATGATTCGATGTTTACGGGTTTGAAGCCCTCGTGGATTTGATGATCCATTACTTCATCCGTGAAGCATAGTGGGTGTCTTGGCGCCAGATATTGGGCTATATCACGGCGTAGCTCATATGAGCTTTGTCTCATCGTGGTTCGCCCCGCCGGAGTTATCAGATCTGGCGTGACGGTTATCATCACGTATCGTGGGGCACCCACGCGATCCGTAGATCGATCTTGTATGTCTTGCCTTGTCCTCCAATACGTCTCGCAGGTCTGGCGCGTTTCCCCGTGCCTTGGTACTTTTCGAGCGACGCCGGAGTGCGGCTTGAATGGAGGGTCTAGAGGCCTCTCTGTCGCGACCACGGGGTGGTCGGTCGGCCGCTTCATGCGCTGGTGATGTAGGTTTGGGTGCTGCTTCCTCTAATTGGGGTAGCAGCCTGCGTTCAGGGTATTTTTGGAGGGCCGTTCGAGTTCATACTCTTGGATGCAAGGACTTCAGTCCATCTGTCGACTAGCGTGTCTTGGTCAGCTCTAAGTTGTTGCTGCTTTTTCTTGAGGCTGCTTGCCGTGGCCATAAGCCTGCGTTTGAAACGCTCCTGTTCGGCGGGATCCTCAGGCACGACAAATTCTTCGTCGTCGAGGCTTGCCTCATCTTCGGAGGGAGGCACGTAATTATCGTCCTCAACCTCTCTTTTTGCCGCACTGTCGTGCGGACTTGCTTCTCCCTCCTCCTGTGCTGAATCCTGCTGGAGGGGGTTGTCTTCGGCACTGTCCGGGGTGTTATTATCTCCCGTGCCGGAATCACCTTTTTTGCTGTGGCGGGATTTAGAGCGGCGCCGCTGACGTCGGTGCTTCGGTTGCTTCTTGGAGAGGTCATCCTCCGTTGTTCCATCGTCGTTCCCATCTTTTGGGATGTCCACCATGTATATGTCGTATGACGAGGTGGCCTTCTAGTGCCCTGTAGGCGCTGGATCTTGGTCGTCTCCAGCATAAATCGTCCATACCGTCGATGTCTTGAGTCGAAGTCGAGCATGTCGGTTAAATCATCGGCATGGCTACAAAGTGGGTGGTGGGTGGGCGTTGAATTTCTTCGTCGTCTGCATCCCAACCTTCCTGACCGTAGTCCGGCCAGGGCTTTCCTGATAAAGATAGAGACTTTAGTGAATTCAAGATGTCGCCAAAGGGCGAGGACTGAAAGATGTCCGCGGCGGTGAACTCCATGACCGGCGCCCAATCAGATTCGATTGGCAGGGGCGCGGAGGGTTCGGAGTCCGGAGAGGAGTCCGGCACCTTGGAGTCACGGTCTTCGCAAAGGACAGGGATGGAGTTCGGCTCAATCGCCGTAGAGATTTCAGCCCCCGAGGTGGTGTCCAACCAACCATCCTCGATCGGCGAGATCGGCTCCGAATCGATGTTCGGAGCGGACACTAGTGCGGCCTCCAGGACACTGTTCAGCGGCAGAGCTAGATCGTGCCCATCGAGACAGTGCGGCGCACTTGGCTGTGGCTCGAATCCGTCGAAGATCAAGTCTCCGCGGATGTCGGCCGTGTAGTTCGAACTTCCAAATCTGACCTGATGGCCAAGGGCGTAGCTTTCGATCTGCTCCAGATGGCCAAGAGAATTTGCCCGTAGTGCAAAGCCGCCGAATACGAAGATCTATCCGGGGAGAAAAGTGTCACTCTGGACCGCGTTGTTGTTGATGATCGAAGGAGCCATCGGGCCTATCGGTGACGACACAGAGGAACTCTCAATGAAAGCACCAATGTCGGTGTCAAAACCGGCGGATCTCAGGTAGGGGGTCCCGAACTGTGCGTCTAGGCGGATGGTAACAGGAGACAAGGGACACGATGTTTTACCCAGGTTCGGGCCCTCTCGACGGAGGTAATACCCTACTCCTGCTTGATTTATATTGATGATATGGGTAGTACAAGAGTAGATCTACCACAAGATCAAGGAGGCTAAACCCTAGAAGCTAGCCTATGGTATGATTGTTGTTCGTCCTATGGACTAAAACCCTCCGGTTTATATAGACACCGGATAGGTTAGGGTTACACAGAGTCGATTACAATGGTAGGAGATCTACATATCCGTATCGCCAAGCTTGCCTTCCACGCCAAGGAAAGTCCCATCCGGACACGGGACGAAGTCTTCAATCTTGTATCTTCATAGTCTTGGAGTCCGGCCAAAGATGATAGTTCGGCTATCCGGACACCCCCTAGTCCAGGACTCCCTCAAGGGGTCTGGCAAGAAGTGTGACGGCCAGGCGGGTCGTCGCGGCAAGGATAAGCAACAGGAGAGGCCCGCCCGAGGCCTTGACAGAAAGCCAGAAGACGACGATCACGAAGAGGACGACGAATCCGGCGACCAAGAGTTTCAGAAAGCTACAGAGGCCATGTGCGTCGACGGCGGCGCCTCGCTGCATACTTCTCACCGCTGGCTTAAACAGTGGGCGCGAGAGATTACAGCGGCAGAGCCGTCGTTTGATGCCCAAAGGCCACTGAAGTGGTCCAGCACACCTATCATTTTTTACACTGAGGACCACCCTGATCGCACTACTGCGGTCGGGTGCTTGCCATTGTTGGTTTCACCAACAATACGCAACCTCAAGGTGACAAAGATGCTAGTCGATGGCGGGTCCGGTCTGAACTTGATCTCGCCTGCCGTGGTCGAGAAACTGCAGATTCCTGATGGAGACCTCGAAGAGACGGGCACGTTTCAGGGGGTTAACCCGGGAAGAAGCCAACCCAAGGGAAAGGTCACGCTGCCCGTGACTTTTGGAAGCGACCTGAACTTCAGGACTGAGAGGATCGTGTTCGATGTTGCCAAGATCCCCTTGCCCTACACCGGGATCCTTGGCCGCCCAGCGTTGGCCAAGTTCATGGCGGCGTCACACTACGCCTACAACACCCTGAAGATGCCAGTACCTGTGATGATCATCACGATCCCCTCCGATAAGAAAGATGCGCTGATTTGCGCTGACCAACTATACCAGCAAGCAGTCGCAGTAGCTGCCGCCACTAGGGCACTTGCTCCTGCCGATGGGACCCCGGGGGGGGGGGAAGAAGAAGAAGAAGAAGACCGGTGAGACCTCGGGCACCCACTCCGGCAAGCGCACCTCTTCGGAGTGTAGCGCTGCCGTCTAGGACGTGTCGGAGAGCTCCGCCGGCGGAAGCAAGAAGCCCAGGGCCATACCGCCAGGAACCAAGAAGGTTTCTGTCAATGAGGACGGCACGGGAGGAGCTTTTACCATAATCTCCACCCTTGACGACAAATAGGAAGACGCGCTCGTCACCTTCCTGCGGGCGAATGTCGATGTGTTTGCATGGCAAGCTTCCGACATCCCCGGTGTTCCCAGGGAGGTGATTGAGCACCACCTTGATGTCTGCCCTCATGCGCGGCCCGTCTGCGGAAGGTCGAGAAAGCAAGCTCTGGAGCGACAAGAGTTCATCACAGAAGAGATCCGGAAACTGGAAGCAGCGGGTTTGGTAAGAGGAGTGCTCCATCCAACGTGGTTGGCCAATCCGGTCGTGGTGCGCAAGGCAAATGGGAAGTGGAGGCTGTGTATTGATTACACAGATATCAATAAGGCTTGCCCTAAAGACACCTTCCCGTTGCCGCGCATCGATCAGATTGTTGACTCCACGGCAGGGTGTGATCTGTTGTCATTCCTCGACGCCTACTTCGGCTACCACCAGATCTTCATGACAAGAGAAGACGAAGAGAAAACAGCATTCATCACCCCATGTGGTACGTATTGTTTCATGTGGATGCCTTTTGGGTTGAAGAGTGCTGGTTCGACGTTTGCAAGGGCGGTCCAGATTGGTTTTGAGCCCCAGCTCCATAGAAATATGGAAGCTTATATGGATGACATAGTGGTCAAAACCAAGGACAGGGCAACCCTCATACCAGATTTGCAAGAAACATTTGCAAACCTTCACAAGATCAATCTCAAGCTGAACCCTAAGAAGTGCATCTTTGGCGTCCCGTCCGGCAAGCTTCTCTGGTTCTTGGTGTCACAGCATGGGATAGAGGCCAATCCGGACAAAATCAAAGCTATAGAGCAGATTGAAGCACCCAAGCGAATCAAGGATGTGCGTCAGCTTGCTGGTTGCGTCGGCGCCATGGGCAGGTTCATTTCCAAGTCTGCCGAGCGAGCCCTTCCCTTTTTCAAGATCCTGAAAAAGGCGGGCCCAATGGAGTGGACGCCAGAAGCTGAAGCAGCATTGCAAGGTTTGAAGAGATACCTCTCTTCCGCGCCAATACTAGTTGCGCCTAGGCCACAGGAGTCGTTGCTGCTATACCTGGCGGCAACGGACCAGGTGGTCAGCGCCGCACTGGTGGCGCAGAGAGAGGTTGACGACGAGGAGATGGCAGCGGCAGAGCCCGACACCACCAATGCAGAGACAACACAGCCAGTTGGAGTGCCGCCGAAGAGGAAAATGATGCAGCACCGGTCTACTTTGTTAGTTCCCTCTGCGGGGCTAGATCAAGGTACTCCGGCGATGCGTAAACTGCTCTTCAGCCTTCTTTTGGCCTCGAGGAAGCTGCGTCACTACTTCCAGGCACACGAGATCACTGTCGTCACTCGCTTCCCTCTGCAACGGATATTGCACAATCCGGATGCAAAGGGAAGAATTGTGGAATGGGAACTGGAGCTGTCCAGCTTTGGCCTCAAGTTTGAAAGTACTTCGACGATTCAGAGCCGAGTCCTATCGGAGTTCATTACAGAATGAACCGCAACGCCTGACGAAGAAGCCCAAGAGACTGCTCTCCCCGGCAAGGAGGCAAGTTGTGATTGGATCGTGTACTTTGATGGAGCTTTCTCCTTACAAGGCGTCGGGGCTGGCGTACTGCTCGTCGCGCCTACCGGAGAGCACCTCAAGTACGTGATCCAGATGCACTTCCCCAGGGAGGTGTCAACAAACAATACGGCCAGTCTGAAGGGCTGCTTGCGGTCTTAGGATCATGGCAGACCTCGGAATCAAGAAACTCATCGTCGGGGGACTCGCAGCTTGTCGTCAAGCAAGTCAACAAGGATTACGAGCCCGTTGATGAAGGCCTACGTCGATGAAGTGAGGAAGCTGGAAGAAGCGTTCGATAGTATCTGAGCTGAACACGTTCCACTGGCGGAGAATGATATCGCCGATTACATCAAAAGCGTGCTGCCCTCAAGCTACGTGGAACAAGGTACCTTTGTGCTTCAGTTAACTCAGCCATCCGTTGATCAATCAACAAATCAGAAAAAGAGGAGGAAATCAGGGCCCGGCAAGTACTTTCCCGCCGAAGCTCCCGGAGCCGCGGCAAGGATGTTGCCGGGATACCGAGCCCGCCACGGAGACGGCCCGGCTCCGGCGGAGCGTCAAGCTCTTGCCGTCGAGACAGCCGCTCCTATAGCGGAGGAAATGCCTTTAGTCCCCGTCGTCGAGCCCCAGGCTCTAGCGTGGGCATAGCATACCGTCCGATTCCTCCAAACAGGGGAACTTCCTGAGGAGCAGGAAGAAGCGGAGAAAGTAGCCCGTCGCTCTACCATGTACCAGTTCGTCGATGACGTCTTGTACAGAAAGAGGCCGAACGGTGTGAAATTGAAGTGTATCCCTCGAGAGGAAGGACTAAAGCTGTTGGTGGAGATACACGGAGGCATATGTGGATCCCACATTGGGTCAAGGGCCCTTGCCGGCAAGGCATTCCGGCAAGGCTTCTTCTGGCCCACCGCCCTCTAGGATGTGACGACACTAGTCACCAGGTGTGAAGCGTGTCAGTTCCATTCAAAGAAGCTTCATCAGCCAGCTCAAGCCCTTCAAACCATTCCTCTCTCCTGGCCCTTCTCGGTCTGGGGGCTCGACATACTGGGCCCTTTCCCCCGCACTGTCGGGGGCTTTGAGTACTTGTACGTTGCAATCGACAAGTTCACAAAGTGGCCGGAGGTGGAGGCAGCGAGGAAGGTCACAGCTCAGTCAGCCGTCAAGTTCTTCAAGGGACTAGTGTGCCGTTTTGGCGTACCCAACAGGGTTATCACCGACAACGGCACACAGTTCACAAGCCGCACCTTCATGCAATATACCCAAGACCTCGGCAGCAAAGTCTGTTTCACTTCCGTTGCTCACCCGTGAAGCAATGGTCAAGCTGAGAGGGCAAATGCTGAAGTGCTGCGAGGATTAAGGACCAAGACCTTTGACAGGCTGCACAAGAGTGGAAGGCACTGGATTGATGAGTTGCCGGCAGTTCTTTGGTCGATCAGGACAACGCCAAATCGAGCCACCGGCCAGACACCTTTTGCCCTGGTATACGGGCAGAAGCAGTTCTCCCCACTGAACTCATATACGGGTCACCTCGAGTGCTCGCTTATGACGAGCTTGAGCAAGAGCAACTGCGGCAAGATGACGCAGTGCTCCTTGAGGAAGATCGTCTTCGGGCGGCTGTGAGAGCAGCACGCTACCAGCAAGCCTTGCGCCGCTACCATAGCCGCAAGGTTCATGCCCGAAGCCTTGAGGAAGGCGACCTTGTCCTTCGGTGCATTCAATCGGCCAAGAATTCCAACAAGTTGACGCCAAAGTGGGAAGGCCCTTATCGGGTAATACGAGTCACCAGGCCTGGCGCAGTCTGCCTGGAGACCGAAGATGCCGTTCCGGTGAGTAACTCCTAGAACATTGAGCATTTTCACAAGTTTTACCCGTGAGGCGCGGCTTGCCGGGCCCCCCGACAAGCCACCTTTTGTACAAGCATTGCCGATGATGCATGTAACCCTTTGTACAAAGCGGTAGCAGACCCTAAGCATAAATAAATGAAGCGCTGGCGCCCTAAGTTATAGCATGCATGCTAGGTCGAATCTCGTCCTTGGTTAGGGTTGATAGTGCTTAGCAGCGACTAACCCCTAGCTTAGAGGTCGAGTGTGCGTCTCTTTGCCTTTCTTTTGTCTTCTTAGGTTTGTAGGACTCACAGATATCCTTGCCGGATCACTTGAGGACGAAAAAGAGAAGAGGGACAGACCGACATCTAGACCCTGGCAAGCCAGTATTGCCGGGGGCTGCAAGTACAAAGATTCACCCACGGCAAACCAGAGTTGCCGGGGCTACAGCTTCTGATAAGTTCTTCATCCCTTATCATGCATTCCCTTATGGACTGAGGTATGTGAAACCTCGTTTTTTCCAAAGCTACCGTGCTCCCCTAAAACTCTAGGCCCTAGGGCTCGTTCCTGGGGCCAGGTTTGGTCGTAGTCGCGGCAGCAAAAGGATGAAACGAGGGGCCTGAACCCACCTCATCCCTGCCTCCGCCAAAAGCGTGAGAAAGGTCGAGCAAAGTGGGAAGACGGCAGGGCCTGTTGCCGGGCAAGGAAATGTTTATCTTAAGGATATCAAGGATTTACTCCTTGTCGTGGGTTCTGCCCGCAAACAAATGACCCGACAAGCATCCCTTTTTCATTAAAAAACATTCCACTCAGGTACAGCCCATGGGGAATGAAAAACATGAATGATGGGATTACAAGTTTTAAATTCAGCTAAGGCCCAAAGGCTTACAAACTAAAAAAAGATAAGGTGCCCGTAACCCCTTTCTTGTCCCTCTCCTCAGGAGGCAGGTCAAAGAGGCAAAAAGGGCAAAAGAAGCGTCTAGGCAAGCTACGGGTGGCAGGAGGCACCAAGAGAACATCTCGGTGGCCGTCCGAAGGCTGGATGGTGATGGCGGCGCCGGAAGCAGAGCTTCAAGAGGCAGGCGGCAGGACATCAAGACGTCGAAGGCGTCGGTGCACAGCGTACTCGATTTGACGGCCTTGCCGCCCGCCCTCTTCCTCTTCTGCAGCCTCCCAACACCAGCCGCCCAAGGAGACGACCCCGAGAAGTTCAGGAAGCCGGCGACACGGATGATGGGATCGCCGGTGCCGCACGAGGCGGCGCCCGACACCTAGTCGGACCCGTCATCCTGCCGCCTGCTACCCTCGTCGTCGCTGCCGCTGTCCTCCTCGCCACTCCCGCTCGAGGAGGAGTCTTCGCTATCAGAAGAGCTCTCCACGCAGCACCTTGCCCGAGTCCCGAAGCACCCGAAGACCTTGACGAAGAGGAGGCTGCCCTCCATCAGCTTGAAATGGAGGGTGAGCCCCGCCGTCAAGCTGTGGATATGAGCGAACGTCTTCCATCCTCGACAAAGATACATCACCTGAGGGGCTGGGAAGTCAACGCGAACTCGCGTACCGCTGATCCAACAGCCCCTCATGTGCAGCCGCAATGACTCCGGCGGATCCAGCTCCATCTCGCTCGCGAATGGAGTCGGGAGACGGCGACGGCGAGGCGGCCGGGCAACTGACGAAGAACTCGCAAGGATCATCCCCAACATGGTCCTCCATGGGGAGGAACTTCTGGTGGAGGCGAGACGGCGCGCCGCCCGACCTCCTCTTCCCGAAGCGCCTCGGCCTCGCCCCTCCCCTTCCTCGCGGCTGGCTCTGCCACCGCAGGTGCAGGCGAAGGAAGGACGCGTTGTCGAGCGGCGACCCTTGCCGCCACCGTTGAAGGGCCAGGATTCCCTCTCTCCATGGCGGACGGAGGGGCGGAGCAGAAGCTGAAGGAAGGAGAAGATGGAAGAGTGTAGGACGCCGTTCCCCCCCCCCCCCGCTCTTTATAAAGGAATGGGGTGGGGGCTCGGCCGCCCCGCTCAGCCAATCAAGACGCGGAAGGCACAGGGAACTGCGACCAACCCGCTGCCTCGGCCCGCGACGGCCCGGTTTCCCACCTCCACCGTTCGCCACCCCAAGCGCATGAGAACCACGTGGCAGGCATGCGGGACCGAGGCGACGATTGAGGCGACTCTCCCCACCCCATGATCGTGGGGAGTGGACGCCTTGAAGACCACGCCTCGGCCCCGTTCAGTAAATGGGCCGCGCCTCCACGCCTCCCTCCGTTTATGGGGAAGGCGTGAACCGCCCCCTTTACTATGACATGACTCATGCACGCAGAGCTCAGCCCCACGCATGCCGCCCATGTCACGCACGCCTCCCCACGCCGAGCCACGCGCGGGAGGCATGGGAAGCGCAGCGCGCGAAGAGACTTACCGCGGTGAAAACTACCCCGCATGCCCGCGCACCGTTTTTGGGCCTAGCCCAACGACGCGATTGCGCTTACGTGTGGCCCAGGCCCAGGGGCTCCTGTCGGTGTACTGAGCAAGGCAAGGGAGGTGAGCCAAGGTAAGGTCGAAGCTCGAGAGGAACAGAACAACGCCAAGACCAAGACCACAAAGAGCAAAGGGGACGAAGCGGACTCCCCCGGCAAGACCCTTGCTGGGAGGCGGTTTTAGCAAACCCGGCAAGACCCTTGCCATGGCAGCTCGTCCCACGCCTACGGAGTGAGTCACCCTTGAATCCACTGCCCCCATGGCGCAAGGATTCGGGAGACATCCCCGTGGTGGCATGCAGATCTTTGTGAAGACATTCAAGATCAGATACACACTATAGAAGATGACGACCCTTGCCGGGATCCCAGCCAAGGGGGACCACAAGGCCCCCGGCAAGAGCCTTGTCGGGGATGACAATGAGCGCCACGGCAAGACCCTTGCCGGGGCTACGGCGAGGCCCTTGCCAAGGACACCCGTAGGGCCACCATCAGGCCCACGCCAATCAAACCTTCACCGCCGTTCGCATGCAGCTGCCGACCCAACCAGTTGGGCAGGCACCTGCGTGGCGGCAAGCGGATCTTCGTGGAGACCCACCATTGCGCCACCTCAGCTGTCTGCCTGCCTACATGGCACCACGGGCACCGCTGGCTGTGGCGTGTCAACACGAGAGGGAGCGGCGACGGACGAGACATGGCTCTCCCCCGTCCCCGATAAAGCAAGGACACCTAAGCAAGACGCATTTAAGGCGCCTTGTCAAGTAATGCGAGGGAAAGACTCGCATCACTATACCCTTTCCACCTCTTGTGTGCCACTGTGGCAACCCCTTTCCCTATAAAAGGAGGCCCAAGGCGACCAGGAGGGGGATTCGGCTTTTTGGAGCTCCTCACGCCCCATTGCTAGTTCAAGAACACAGATAAACAAACCACCAAAGCAGGAGTAGGGTTTTACGCATCCTCACAGCCCGAACCTGGATAAAGAGACTGTGTGCTATCTGTTTGATCCGCTCTTCTCACGACCCCGCGCCCCGCAACCGTAGTAGGGATTCTTGTGATCCCATAGGTGTCGTTCCTACACCGACACCATCCGTTCCATATTCCCATAGTTAAGTACCTTATCTTGTGATTTTAATGCAGGAATTGCGCCGTGCCGTAAAGGATATAAACAGCCCACCTCCACAACCTGAGGATCCGGAACGGTCCCTCGATCCGGCATCCCAAGAGGATCCGGGCATATCTGTGGAGCTAATCGATGGGGTATTTTACCAACTGAGCATCGACAATGCCTTGGTTGCCATTACGGCCGATTACCCCGGAATATTTCCAGCCTCACAGGTAATTGAGACCAAAGTCCCAATACTTTAGAAATGATCCCTCCGTGCTTATCTTTGACCACCGTATATCAATGGTGTTTTGCAGGGGGATCCCTTGAGGCGGAAGGCCGAACCTGCGGTGGTTAGCCAACAAGGGGCAGCAAGGCCCAGCAGGCTGAAAAGAAGTGTGGTCCGGACTGAGGCGCCGGCGCAACGGTATGGCGTGTTGCCTTAGACCCAGGTTTTATTCCGGAAGGCATACTAACGCTCGTGCTCTCTTCAGGAAAAAGAGCGCTCGCCGAACTATATCTGGAGAGGTTGCCAATCGAGCCTCCGCTAGCCAGGCTTCAAAGCCAGGCCCAGAAGCGGAGGCGAACACTAGGCGTGCGTTGGATGCTCCTCCGACAGAGGATGCCGACAGATTGTCCGCCACCAACTCCGAGGTGGAGAGTGCCATGAATCACAGGCGCCGCCCGACAACTCTTTGTGACACATGTTTCTCCCAAGAGGCGTTGAACGCCTTCAATTCGGGAGATGCGCACCTCCATGCTGCTCAAAATGGTCTAGCCAGAGCAACGGAGCAGTATGTGAAAGACATACGAGTGAAGAAATTTAACGGTTATATATGCCAGTAGCCCCCGAGACTTGAAATAGTGAGAATAACTGATATAAGGATCATTTATTGTGCAGGATCTTACAGAAAAGAATACCCAACTGTCCCAGGAGCTTGAACAGTGCACCATGCCGTAGTCCGGGCCCTTGTAGGCAAGGCCTTCCGTACAGGATTTTATTGGCCGACGGCCCGGGCTGCGGCGTGGTGCCCGCCGAGTCCGGCATGTATTTCAGCCAGAAGATTCCACCCTTCCTCTTCGGAGATACACCTTTGAAGGACTCCGGTTGTGCTTTTCTTATAAAGCTCTCCCTCATGGACTTTGTATGCTTTAGATCGCCGCACTATGCAGCGGGCCTCGTTTTGGTCCTCGGGGAGTTCCTTCCTGGTTAGGTAGGCTAGGAATGGTTCTGTCCACAGGGCAATGACTGCCATTATTACATGGGCTGAGGGTGTTATTTTGTTGGTAGAACCACCAACTCTGTCAGAATGTTCGGTGTGGGGTAGTGCGGTTGGGTTCGGGTTGTTATTTCCGGACTCTCCCTCCCATAATACGGATGGCTTGAACAGCCTTTCTAGGAAGATGTTGGGGGGGACAGCATCGCGCTTTGCGCCGATGCATGCCAACACGTCTGCTGCCTGGTTGTTATCCCGGGCTATATGGTGAAATTCGAGCCCTCAAACCGAGCTGACATTTTTAGGACGGCATTGCGATAGGCTGCCATTTTCGGATCCTTGGCATCAAAGTCTCCATTTATTTGGGATATCGCGAGGTTCGAATCCCCGCGCACCTCTAGGCGTTGAATGCCCATGGAGACTGCCATCCGGAGACCATGTAGAAGGGCCTCGTATTCGGCTGCGTTGTTGGAGTCCGTATAAATTATCTGGAGTACGTACTAAACTGTATCTCCGGTTGGGGACGTCAAAACGACGCCAGCTCCCGGGCCAGCCAACATTTTGGAGCCGTCGAAGTGCATTATCCAGTTGGAATATGCGTCGTACTCTTTAGGGAGTTCGGCCTCGGTCCATTAGGCGACGAAGTCGGCCAAAACCTGCGACTTAATGGCTCTGCGTGGCTTATAGGTTATGTCGAACGGGAGGAGCTCAATGGCCCATTTGGCAATCCGGGCCGTCACGTCGCGGTTGTTTATAATGTCGTTAAGAGGTACTTCGGAGGCTAATGTTATTGAACACTCTTGAAAGTAGTGTCGCAGCTTCCGGGATGCCATAAACACCTAGTACGCTATCTTTTGATAATGCGGGTACCGTGACTTGCATGGAGTTAGGGTAGTGGACACGTAGTAAACTGGTTTTTGAAGAGGGAACTTGTGTCCGTCCGTTTCTCGTTCGACAACGAGCACCGCGCTTACAACTTGATGAGTTTTTGTGATGTATAATAGCATTGGTTCGCCCATGTTGGGCGCGGCCAGGACCGGGTTTGTTGCCAATAAGGCTTTTATTTCTTCGAGTCCGTCCGTGGCGGCATCCGTCCACTCGAAGTGTTCGGTGCGCCGGAGGAGGCGATAAAGGGGTAATGCCTTTTCTCCCAAACGGGAGATGAAGCGGCTTAGAGCCGCCATGCATCCAGTCAATTTTTGTATGTGTTTGAGGTCTTTTGGGATATCCAATTGTGACAGAGCTCGGATCTTGGCTGGATTTGCTTCAATTCCTCTACCGGATACAATGAAGCCCAAGAGCTTTCCAGCTGGTACGCCGAAAACGCATTTTTCCGGGTTGAGCTTGATGTCATATGTTCGGAGATTATCGAATGTGAGCCTCAAGTCGTCTACTAGAGTTTCGACGTGCTTGCTTTTGAGGACCACATCGTCTACGTATGCCTCCGCTATTTTGCCAATCTGGTTTGCCAGACATGTCTGAATCATGCGCTGATATGTTGCGCCGGCGTTTTTGAGCCCAAAGGGCATTGTGTTGAAGCAGAATGGGCCGTATGGAGTGATGAATGCCGTTGCGGCTTGGTCAGGCTCTGCCATCTTAATTTGGTGGTAGCCGGAGTGTGCATCGAGGAAACACAATGAATCGTGTCCTGCGGTAGCGTCGATGATTTGATCAATGCGGGGGAGGGGGAAGGGATCCTTTTGGCAAGCCTTGTTGAGGTCCTTGAAATCGACGCACAGGCACCAGGATTTGTCCTTCTTTGGTACCATCACCAGGTTTGCTAGCCAGTCCGGATGTTTTATATCTCTGATGAATCCGGCCTCCAATAGTTTGGCTAGCTCCTCTCCCATGGCCTGTCTCTTGGGTTCGGAGAAACGCCAAGAGCCTGTTTGATGGCTTGGGTCCTTTTAGGATGTTTATCTTTGTGCTCGGCCCGGCGTGGGATTCTGGCATGTCCGAAGGGTGCCAGGCAAAAATGTCCCAATTTTCACGTAGGAATTCTCTTAGTGCGGCGTCTACATCAGGATTTAATTGTGCCCCGATGGAGGCCGTTTTTGTAGGGTCCGTTGGATGGACTTGGAATTTGACTATTTCGTCAGCTGGTTTGAAGGAAGTGGATTTGGATCTCTTATCGAGTATCACATCGTCCCTATTCACCGTGGAGCGCTTGGCAGATGAGTTCCTCGGCCGCTAGGGCTTCGGATAGTGCCTCAAGGGCCAGTCACGGTTGTCTTATTTTCGGTAGAGTGCTATGTCTGGGTCACTAGCAAGAGTGATGATTCCGTTGGGCCCGGGCATTTTGAGCTTCATGTACCCATAATGGGGTATAGCTTGGAAAATTGTGAATGCCTCTCGCCCTAATAGAGCGTGGTATCCGCTGCTGAACGGGGCCACTTGGACCGTGACCTCCTCGGACCTGTAATTATCCGGCGTGCGAACACCACATCCGTGTGATTTTTCCTGTCTGGCGTGCTTCCCGATCGGGATTATTCCTCTAAAGGTTGTGCTGCTTCGCTCAATGCGGCTCCAGTCTATCTCCATTTTTCGGAGGGTTTCCTCGTAAATGAGGTTCAATCCGCTGCCACCGTCCATGAGTACCTTGGTAAGGCGAAAGCCTTCCACTATCGGACTGAGGACCAATGCGGCTGGTGCTCGGGCTGTTCGGAATTTAGGTTAAATCAACGGCATTAAAGGTAATAGCCGTGTCACTCCATGGGTTTATTGTTGCTACTTCGTAGACTTCGGCAAGGCTACGGAGTGTTCGTTTCTGCATATTATTTGATGCGAAAGTCTCGAACACTGTTAATACCGTACTGGTATCCTTGGGTTGGTGCTCTAGAGCTAGAAGCTCTTCGCCACTTTTGGCCACCTGCCGTAGTATCCAACATGCTCTAAGGCTATGAGTTGGAGTGGCACCCTCTGTATTATGAATTTTACAGGGTCCATTGAGCCATCCCTCCAGTACGGTTCCATGCCCTATAGAGGGTTTTTGCTTTTTGGTATTTAACCTAGGTGCCTGGCGATGATGCACCCTTTTATTTTGGACTGGGGTTGTATTCAAGGCCGTATTGTCCCAAAATCTTGATTCGGTTTTCCAGGCGCTTTCCATCGCACAGTACTTTCGTACTATGGACGCCAAGTCGGCAAAGCGTGTAATGTCACAGCGACTTATAGCGTTTAGGATCCCGTTGTCCATGCAATTGTTGCAGAATAATGAGATTGCGTCCTCCTCGCGGCAGTCCTTTATCCTGTCCATAACCAGGAGGAATCTGGCCCAGTAATGGTGTACTTTTTCTGCGGGCTCTTGCCGAATTTGAGATAGGTCGCTTATGTTTGGGTGGGCGGGTGGAATTAAATCCGGAACCGCGCCCCATCTGAGACTTAATGGTCAAGGAGCTTCCGAACTTGGAAGCTTGGATTCTTGGATGTTGTCCAATGAATCTAGCCCACTGCCTGACTTTAGGTTCACGGCTTGAGTGACGTCCTCTCCTCCGCGGGAATCCGGCATGGAGGGATTGGGAATCCAGACGTAGCTAGTCCTTAAGATAGAAGAAGGGTCGCTATATTGTTCCTCCACCACAGCAACGTGGTGGGTAACCTGGGGAGAGTTGATCTCTCTCAGATCGGGTTTAGGCCCAATCTGATCATAGTCTGTAGCGACTCCCAGGGCGGCGATGCGATCCAAGAGCTCGTTTAAGGAAGAGAGCTCCATCGGATCTAACTGCTCAGCGAGTTCCGAGTTAACGTGAAGATTGCTTTCGATGACCCGAGAAGTCATCGTCGGCGCGGCGGCCGAAAGCAGCGGTCATAAGAAAACCGCCTAGCCGGAGAGTTTGGCCGACAGCCAAAGCTTCTTTAACAACGATGCCGTCTTTAAAGGCGGGATGAGGCATCCTTCGGCGACGGCAACGACACGGAGGAACTCTCAATGAAAGCACCAATGTCGGTGTCAAAACCGGCGGATCTCGGTAGGGGTCCCGAGCGTGCGTCTAGGCGGATGGTAACAGGAGACAAGGGACACGATGTTTTTACCCAGGTTCGGGCCCTCTCGATGGAGGTAAAACCCTACTCCTGCTTTATTAATATTGATGATATGGGTAGTACAAGAGTAGATCTACCACGAGATCAGAGAGGCTAAACCCTAGAAGCTAGCCTATGGTATGATTGTTGTTTCCCCCTATGGACTAAAACCCTCCGGTTTATATAGGCACCGAATAGGGTTACGGTTACAGTGAGTCGGTTACAATGGTAGGATATCTACATATCCGTATCGCCAAGCTTGCCTTCCATGCCAAGGAAAGTCCCATCCGGACACGGGACGAAGTCTTGAATCTTGTATCTTCATAGTCCAGGAGTCCGGCCAAAGGTCATAGTCCGGCTATCCGGACACCCCCTAATCCAGGACTCCCTCACTCCCCACATGTTGATTCTTGTTCAGAATATGATCCTAATGACTATTCTAACCTCGAGGAGTCAAAGGCAGATGGCCTGTCCTGTTCACCCATCAAGGTGCCTGTTCTAATTTGGCAAGTTTTTATTGATTGCTCCTATCTTGCATATGTTGTCTTGCATTTCTTCTACTTTGTTGCACCGCTATCTGCTTAGTTTACTCATCATATATGTCGAGATGCCATGCCCATCCATTATCAATACATATTCCATCTGTCATCATACCATGTTTTTCCACTCAAATGTTGTTCTTGTGCATCAGACATCAAAAAGGAAGAGGGTGATTGCCGAACCTGAAGGAGCACCAGCAAAGTCCTTGAAAAACATGGTTGTGCCGGAGAAATCAGACAGCACCCCACTTATATTGGTTGTACAACCAGTGACACAAAACGTAGGACCGACTCCAGCAGACTGTACCCATACTTCACTGGCCACACCACTAACCCCACCACACAGGACCTGCACTCTAGCAAAAGGTATACCGATTTTATTTGCCATAGCACCAGCCGTACCACCGAAAAATCCCACTTGAGCAAAAAGTACAGCAAGTCCACCGGCCGAAGCCCTATCCCAACTACAGAGACGGCCAATTCCTGTAGATTGGAACCCCATTCCATTTATTCCCAGTTTAAAACACAATGCTTTCAATGTTGTTAGGGACTACGTGCATATATTCCCGTCATGGGAAGATTATAGTGAAGACAAACACCATTTTCACATCTTCCTGTCCAACTTACGTGTAAGTGCTATTATTCATGGTTATTATTTTCCTGCTTTTGCTGATTGAACACATCAATGATTTACATTCCATTGTTGTAACTAGGCAAGGGTCAATCTGGATAGTCATGACGAGCAAAGCTTGCTTGTGCTTTTCAAGGAAGCATTGCAGCAGTATCGGTGTTACCTGAGGAAATCACACTTTGATGGCAAGTCTATAAACGAATTTCCGGTGAAGTCTCCTGTGCTAAATTTAGAAGACATTGAATGGAAAAACCTTGTTATGCGCTGGTCTCATTCCCAGGATGAGGTATTGTCTATGAAATCACATGACAATTTGAACTTCTACTTTTCCGCATGTGCCTTGCGGATCTTTTTTGCAGGAAATCTGCTCGAAGAAGAATTCCGGTTTGAAAAGAACGATAGGATATCGCACATATGCTGCCGCTGCTTTGCTCTTGTTAGTACCTGTTGTCATGTATCCTTTGTACTTACATACATACCTGGTTCATTATGTGACAACAGTATGCATGATAGCTTGCTTATCAATTGTTCGATCCAAATTATCTGATCTGTATGAATGGTTACATTAGTGTAGAATATATCCAATGCCAATGAATTTTTTTAGCTCTGCATTGTTCTTGTAAGTACATGTTGTCCTTTATCAGTGTACTTGTATTGGCAGGTAGTTGTTCATGTACCATCACTCTGCAGCTTATTTTCCTTTGCCCTCCATTTTCTACACATCAGATCTATATTTACTCTTACCATAAGGTTGGTACTGAAGAAGTTTAGTTGTGCATTGCTCTTGGATGTGCCTTTTGCCTGTATGGCTGCACATACATTTATAGCTACTTGGTTATGTAGCATCACTCTTCATCTTATCTTAAATATTCTCCATTTTTTCGTATATTATCACATCTATATTTACTCTTAAAAAATGTAGAATAAAGGCAATGCTTATGAAGAAGATTACATGGTAAACTTCTTGAATTGCCCCGTCCCCATCAGCATGGACAAGGGCATTATAGAGCCCATCTTCACCAGTAATGTAAGTTTGTCCTTCTCAAGCCTTCAAACTTCATTGTGTATATTTGGTTAGGCATGACTGCAACAGCTGTTTATTTTTGGCGTTTGCATCAAATTGCATGTTTAAAGTTTATTATGTAGTTCATAAACAAAATTTTGTCCTTCTCAATTTAAGTTTTCAGTTGTACAACCAAGTTCCTTCTTCATACCATGTAAATTAAACTATATGAGCAAGTGATCTTCTTTTGCACCGCATGTATATACATTCTTCATCCGTAATCCATGGTGTGGTGAACCTACCCACTACAGACAATGTCATATTCTGCAATGTCTTAACTATGAACAATGTCATATCATTCTACTATTATTTAAACCGTCTCTTTATTTGCCAATCTGAAATGGGATAAATTGACGGCACACTAACCATTTATACTTATGAGTTCTTGATCTGTAATCCAGTGGTGTCGTGAAGCTGCCAACTCCTTCACAATGTCATTTCCTGCCATGTCTTGGCCTGAACAATACCATATTGTGTTAATGCAATTTTAAACTGTGTCACTTTATTCGTCAGTAAGAAATGTGATGAATTGTCAGCACTGATACTTTTATGTGCAAAACCTATCATTTGTCTGCTTGTTTATCTTTAAGAGTGAGGAAGATATAAGTGTTGAACAAGCGCTTGATCTCATCGACTTGCTCATTTGCTTCTTGCAGCTCCTCAAAGCATGGCTAACCTTTCTTGAACTCTATTGAAGTGCTATCGGTTTTGTATATTATTTTGTCGGCGTGTTTATTTGCCTTTGGTGGCGATCTTTGATGCCCGATGTATGTAATCATTTGTCGCTTGTGCTTTACTATCATAGTGGCGAACTTTGATGCCCAGTGGATGTAATATGTTGTAATTTCTTTATTGTATAGTCTAGGTTTTTTTCTTATTTATGATGCTGCAGTTATTTTACTGTATATATATCATGTCTTCATGATAAACCGCCAAACCGTAAAATTACGGTACATAATCGAACGTCATGCAATCATGATGTATGATCCGCATCATGGGCACCGTCATCTTGGTCAGTTAAAAGTCCAAAAGTAAACTGGACAACTAGTAGATTCGGGCCTTTAATAGGCCGAGTAACCCCCGGCCCTCTTTTCGCAAGAAAACTCAATGGGCTTTTAGGAGGCTGAGAAGTAGGTTGGGCCTGAAACATGCCGAACAGCTCACGGGCCGGCAGCAGCCCGAAATGGACCCCGGCCCATGATTGTGCGAATCAAATCACGAGCTTTTAACAGGCCAAAATTGTCTCAGTCCTTGTTTGGCCCAATCAGATATCGTCTGCGAGCAGGCCGGATGCAAACCAGGCCGTAGTTAGGCCCAACTATATGACGGTCTTTTAACAGGCCGAAATTAATATAGGGCCGAAATGTTAAACGGGCCCTTAACAAGCCAAAACGAATATCAAGCCGAATTACTAAATGGGACTTTAACAAGTGGGCCCAAAAGCATAGCGTCCATTTGATGGGCCGAATCTGATATGGGACATAATTTAGCCCAAAGCCTCTTAAAGGGCCGTACCTGATCTGGGCCGTAATTTGGCCCTGAACGTGGTAGGCTTTTAACGGGCCGGATCTCATATGGGCCATTATTAGGCCCGGAACATGGCAGGCAGGCCATTAGTGGACCGGATCAAATATGGGCCAACATTTGGCCCAAAACATGGCAGCCAGTTAATGGGCCGGCCTACTAGGGTCCTCAAAATCTTGTGGGCCCACAGCTGGGTCGGCCCATTAATGTCGGTGAAATCTCGTGGGACTTTAGCTGGGCCGGCCCATTATGATCCGCAGGAATCTTGTGGGCCTTTACCTAGGCCGGCCCATTATGGCACACAAAAATCTTGTGGGCCTTTACCTGGCCGGCCCATTATGGCCCGCAAAATCTTGTGGGCCTTTAGCTGGGCCAGCCCATTATGGTACGCAAAATCTTGTGGGCCTTTAGCTGGGCCGGCCCATTATGGTCCACAAAATCTTGTGGGCCTTTAGTTGGGCTGGCCCATTTAAACTTGATGGGCCGGTCCACGTGTCAACATATCATAGGCGCGGCTCGCCCATTGGATGAGTGACACCTGTGCCAACGCGGAGCTGACACGTGTCTCCTCCAGCCAATGATAATTTTACACGTGGAAAATCCCCATTGGTCGGGGTTGTTAACAGGTTATCGGATCCAAAACCCGACCCTATAGCTTAACGGTGTTCCGTTACGGTGGATGCCACGTGTCGGTCACCCTTGACGAAAGCACTTCTGTGACGCGTGATTTATCGCCATGGAAGTGGACACTTCCGTGATGATAATTTTGGTAATGTCATGGAACACTTCTATGACAGCACAGGTATGACTATCTTGATTCTGTCATAAAATCATCATGGATGTACATGCATGACAAAAAATGCGACCTACTGTGACAAACACGTATCATCATGGAAGTGTATTTTTTTGTAGTGAGTGGAGGTTGAAAATACTGAGGTGGCCATCAACAACACTACTGAAGCCAATGATGTTGTCATGGCTGAAGATAATGTGGCGCCTACAGTGAACACGGTGTCTGAAGCCAATGACACACCTGCAACCAATGTGCAGCCTGAAGCCCTTGTCAATGCCACTGCTCATGTACCGCCTCCAAGGCCACACACCATTGAGCAAGCATTTTATCAAGGCGAGCTTGTCCTTTGTCGGATGGCCCATTCTGGTTCCTCCGCCTGCTCCCGGACCTCAATTTGATTATCATGTGGAGCACAGGCCTCAGGTTCAGAAGCCAAAACCAAGGCTGCCAAGGTTTCCAGGTACTGCATCTGCGCCAGGATCGTTCAACACAAATGGCTTCATTGAACACAACACTTTCTTTGATAGAGCCAAGAACCCATATTCAAAGCCCAGAATTTCATCTGGTCGGTTCTGGAGCAATTAGCAGCGCAATTATTATTCCTGTGTCTTATACAATCAAGGGAGCATTTTTCCTCATATGCGTCTTGACTGCGAAGCCATTCTTTGGGACCTTACTGTTTGGAAGAAGCCCTAGGCGCCTTTGAGATCTGGCCTTTTGCGATTCGTGACCGACAAGGAAAATTGGAATGAAGAGCTTACATTATAATTCTATGCTACACTTCACATCATGGCTACAACAAGGACATCAAAACTTGGGTCCTTGAGTGGATGACAGGCAATGTGCACCATGAAGCCAAAGCTCTTGATCTCATTGAGCTTACTGGCCTGCCCACTCTAGGTGAACTATATGAACCTGGTTGTCAGCTTCACCGCAATGCCTTGGAAAGCATATTCCAGAAGCCTGAGCCCAACATGAGCCAAATGCTGAGTATGATGAAGCCTCTGCCACAAGATGTTGAATATCCTAAGGAATTCTTTGTTGAAGACCTAGAGTATCTGCCCCGCACCATCTATCACATTATCTGAACTCTATGGCCCATCAAAGGACATTCTTCCTCAGCAACGCTTGAAGGCTCAGTGAAGACATTGGTCTTCTATATTCTCAATGGCATCAGCTTCAATGCTCAGTATTTCTTCATTCACTAATTTGCTACATCTGGCTCAGATATATTTGGTCTGAAATTCTATGCTCCATGGCTAATGCGTCTTATCAAGCTTCACTCTGCTGTTAACTATCAGCCCTCTACGCGCAACCATCTCATATTCTTGCCAGAGGTTGATATGTCTGTGGAAGCCATATACCCAGAGCCTGCCAAGGAGGCAATTTATCTTCACAATGTCGATCGTCAAAGTTTCTCTCAACATGTTGAAGGAGTCCATGCTGCCACTCGTGTTTATCCTTTGGCTGGAAATACACGTGCACCTTGTCGTGCCCATACTGAAGCCACTGAAAGCACTATTGCTCCAAGGCCTCGGAAGAGATCTCGTGTGTGCTCAATGACCGAGAGCTTCTCATGGCCTTGCATCAGAAACACGATAAGCATCATTACTGGCTAAAGCGTCAGATGCAGAGTCTCTTGATGGATGTTAATCGCATTCGCAATCTCGCCACCAAGAATGCATTTTTCACTCATGAAACCTGTCGGCGTTCGTGGAAGAGTCTGACACTCCTCAGTTCTGAAGATGATCTTCAGCAAGATGGCTTCACAGAGCGATTCAAATTTGATTCCACTCCTCCCAGAAATGATGTCTTGCGTCGGACTCCTTCACTCAAAGACTCTGAGTACTCCTCCTCGGCATCAACTGTCAATGCCAGAGTCATCGATGATGAAGATGATGCGACATCACCAACAACCACTTCAGTGCGTATCGACACTGCACCAGGCCCGTCTGCACCACCAAACTCCAACATCGACCCTGCTCCTTCTAGGAACGAGTAGATGCTCTATGTCTTCAAACCTTTTTGGTCATTACTGACAAAAGGGGGAGAAGCATATGAGTTGATAGTCTTCAAGCGGGTCCTTATGGGTGGTTGCATTATCTTTGCCAAGTCTTACAACTCTCGTCTTTTGATACATTTGGTCTTCTACCTTATTTGCTATTCTGTGATGCGATGATAAATCCCGCATGAAGTCATTCTGCAGACGTCCATTTGTCATTATGCATATCATTATCTCCGTTACTTCTTATATGCATAATGCATTGTATTCACACTTTGATGATGGCCTCCACAAAGCAAAACCTGCCATGTGCATTTGCATTCAAACGCAAATCATTTATATGCACATCTTCAGGGGGAGCCTCGTCTTATGTATGAAGACAATACTCACAACACTAAACTTTCACATACTTTTATCCCCATTGAAAACTTCAACCCGTTTGTCATCAATCACCAAAAAGGGGGAGATTGTAAGTGCATCTAGTGCCACCCCTAGTTGGTGTTGGAGTATTGACGACAAACTTGGTTGAGGGACTAATGTGTTTGTGAGAATTGCAGGATAACACAGGTAGTAGTCCCATATTGATTGGGTTTACCTACCAGAGATGACCCCTAAAAATGTGTGAAGACATTGAAGACAATGGTGGTCTGTGAAGACATTCACATTGAAGACTATGACATGAGAAGACATCGCGTGAAGACTATGGAGTGCGAAGACATAACTATTTTGTAGTTTCCTTTTCTTCTTTGTTGAGTCATAGGAACCACCGTACTGTTAAGTGGGGTCCAAGTGAACAAAGTCAGAGTGACTGATGCGATGCTCAACCAAATCCTATGTCTTCGAGCGAAGACAATGAGAGCAAATCTTATCCAGAGCTGGATGAGTCAGCTTTACTTGTAGTCCAAGTCAAGCTGCCGCGTGTGTTCGAAATCTGAACGTTGGACACGTGTCAGTTCCTTAGTGACCCAGGGTCATTTTGGACAAATCAGGTCGGGTTGCCTTCTGGCTATAAATAGCCCACCCCCTACACCATAAATTGGTGGCTGCTCAGAGTTAGTGCACGGCTTTTTTCGTTTGAGAGCAACCCACCTCCGAACCTTTGAGAGAGAGAATCCTTGCGAGGACAAAGCCCAAAACACCCAGAGCCAAAGAGTGTTAGGCATCACTGAAGTCTTTCTGTTGGCGTGATCTGAAGACTTATTACACTTGAGGACTGTGAATCCTCCAGCCGGTTAGGCGTCGCATTCTGAGCATCCAAGAGTCACTGTGGATTGCCGGTGAACGAAGTCTGTGAAGGTTTGGAAGTCTCCCTTGAAGACTCACCAGAGTGATTGGGCGAGGACTAAGTGTTCTTAGCTCAAGGGGAATAAGGTGAAGACGCGGTCTTCTGAGTTGGATCTCAGCCTCCCTAACCAGACGTACAGTTGTCACAGCAACTGGAACTGGTCGAACAAATCTCTTGTCCTCTCCGAGCAACTGGTTCTATCCTACCTATCTTGCTTTACTTACAGTCTGTCTTCGTGAAGTCTTTGCTACTTGCCTTATCTGTTTGACTTCACTGTGTGAAGACAATTGTCTGTTTGGCTTCATACTATCTTCCATCCTGATCCAATCTACCTAGCTGCTTATAGTCTTCGTGCTTTCACTTCATTGCTAACCTGACTATGGCTTGTCTAGTGTAGTCTACCTTCCGCTGCATATCAATAGGTTCATTTCTATCGTTTGTCTTCGAAACATCCATGTTTTGAAGACTTTCATAAAAATCTCCTATTCACCCCCCCCCCCTCTAGTCGAATACTAGCACTTTCAACGAAAACCATTCCTGAGCTCTTCGTGATGCTGAAATCAATGAAGGTAGACATCAAGAAAGAGCATCAAGTGTTGATGATTAAACAAGATCACTAGTTTCAGGAAAAGGGCAAAGGGAAAGAAAGGGAACTTCAAGAAGAATGACAAGCAAGTTGTCACTCCCGGGAAGAATCCCAGAAGCCCAAAGCTAGACCCAAGCCTGAAACTGAGTGCTTCTACTGCAAAGGAAATGGTCACTAGAAGCGGAACTGCCCCAAATATTTGGTGGATAAGAAGGATGGCAAAGTGAACAAAGGTATATTTGATATACAGGTTATTGATGTGTACCTTACTAGTGTTCATAGTAGCCCCTGGGTATTTGATACTTGTTTGGTTGCTAAGATTAGTAACTCGAAATAGGAGTTACAGAATAAACAGAGACTAGTTGAGTGACGATGTGTGTTGGAAGTGGTTCCAAGATTGATATGATCATCATCACACACTCCTTATACTTTCAGGATTAGTGTTGAACCTAAATAAATGTTGTTTGGTGTTTGCGTTGAGCATGAATATGATTAGATCATGTTTATTGCAATACGGTTATTCATTTAAGACAAAAGGATAATTGTTATTCTGTTTACATGAATAAAACCTTCTATGGTCATACACCCAATGCTGATGGTTTATTGAATCTCGATCGTAATGATACACATATTCATAATATTGATACCAAAAGATGCAAAGTTGATAATGATAGTGCAACTTATTTGTGGCACTGCCGTTTGGGTCATATCGGTGTAAAGCGCATGAAGAAACTCCATAAAGATGGACTTTTGGAATCACTTGATTATGAATCATTTGATACTTGCGAACCGTGCCTTATGGGCAAGATGACTAAAACTCCATTCTCCGGAATAATGGAATGAGCTAATGACTTATTGAAAATAATACATACCGATGTATTCAGTCCGATGAATGTTGAGGCTCGTGGCGGGTACCATTATTTTCTGACCTTCACAGATGATTTGAGCAGATATGGGTATATCTACTTAGTGAAACACAAGTCTGAAACATTTGAAAAGTTCAAAGAATTTCAGAGTGAAGTGGAGAATTATCGTAACAAGAAAATAAAGTATCTACGATCTGGTCGTGGAGGAGAATATTTGAGTTACGAGTTTGGCCTTCATTTAAAACAATGTGGAATAGTTTCACAGCTCACGCCACCTGGAACACCACAGCATAATGGTGTGTCCTAACATCGTAACCGTACTTTATTAGATATAGTGCAATATATGATGTCTCTTACCGATTTACCAATATCGTTTTGGGATTATGCATTAGAGACAGCTGCATTCACGTTAAACAGGGCACCATCAAAATCCGTTGAGACGATAATGTATGAACAGTGGTTTGGCAACAAACCTAAGCTGTCGTTTCTTAATGTTTGGGGCTTTGATGCTTATGTGAAAAAGCTTCAACCTGATAAGCTCGAGCCTAAACCGGAGAAATGTGTCTTCATAGGATACCCAAAAGAAATTGTTGGGTACACCTTCTATCATAGATCCGAAGGCAAGATATTCATTGCTAATAATGGATCCTTTCTAGAGAAGGCGTTTCTCTCGAAAGAAGTCAGTGGGAGGAAAGTAGAACTTGATGAGGTAATTGTACCTTCTCCTGAATTGGAAAGTAGTTTATCACAGAAATCAGTTCCAGTGATTCCTACACCAATTACTGAGGAAGCTAATGATGATGATCATGAAACTTCGGATCAAGTTACTACCAAACCTCGTAGGTCAACCAGAGTACGATCCGCACCAGAGTGGTATGATAACCCTATCCTGGAAGTCATGTTACTAGACCATGATGAACCTACGAACTATGAGGAAGCGATGATGAGCCCAGATTCCGCGTAATGGCTTGAGGCCATGAAATCTGAGATGAGATTCATGTATGAGAACAAAGTGTGGACTTTGGTGGACTTGCTCGATGATCGGCAAGCCATAGAAAATAAATGGATCTTCAAGAGGAAGACGGATGCTGATAGTAGTGTTACTATCTACAAAGCTCAACTTGTCGCAAAAAGGTTTTAGACAAGTTCAAGGTGTTGACTACAATGAGATTTTCTCAACTATGGCGATTCTTAAATCCGTCCGAATCATGTTAGCAGTTGCCATATTTTATGAAATCTGGCAAATGGATGTCAAAACTGCATTCCTTAAATGGATATTTCTTAAAGAAGAGTTGTATATGATGCAACTAGAAGGTTTTGTCGATCCTAAAGGTACTAACAAGGTGTGTAAGCTCCAGCGATCCATCTTGGACTGGTGCAAGCATCTCGGAGTTGGAATATACGCTTTGATGAGTTGATCAAAGCATATAGTTTTATACAGACTTGCGGTGAAGCCTATATTTACAAGAAAGTGAGTGGGAGCACTACAACCTTTCTGATAAGTATATGTGAATGACATATTGATGATCGGAAATGATGTATAATTTTTTGGAAAAGCATAAAGGAGAGTTTGAAAGGAGATTTTCAAAGAAAGACCTCGGTAAAGCTGCTTACATATTGGGCATCAAGATCTATAGAGATAGATCAAGACGCTTTTACCTTGACAAGATTTTGAAAGAGTTCAAAATGGATCAGTCAAAGAAGGAGTTCTTGCCTGTATTACAAGGTGTAAAATTGAGTAAGACTCAAAGCCCGACCACGACAGAAGATAGAAAGAGAATGAAAGTCATTCCCTATGACTCAGGCATAGGTTCTATAAAGTATGCCATGCTATATGTACCAGACCAGTTGTGTGCCTTGCTATGAGTTTGGCAAGGGGGTATGATAGTGATCCAGGAGTGGATCACTGTATAGAGGTCAAAGTTATCCTTAGTTACCTAAGAAGACTAAGGAAGTATTTCTCGGTTATGGAGGTGATAAAGAGTTTGTCGTAAAGAGTTACATCGATGCAAGCTTTACACCAATCCAGATGACTCTGAGTCTCAATCTGGATACATATTGAAAGTGGGAGCAATTAGCTAGAGTAGCTCCATGCAGAGCATTGTAGACAAAAAATTTGCAAAATACATACGGCTCCGAATTTAGCAGACCCATTGACTAAAATTCTCTACAAGCAAAACATGATCACACATTAGTACTCTTTGGGTGTTAATCACATAGTGATGTGAACTAGATTATTGGCTCTAGTAAACCCTTTGGTTTTTGGTCACATGACGATGTGAACTATGGGTGTTAATCACATACAGATGTGAACTATTCGTGTTAAGTCACATGGCGATGTGAACTAGATTATTGACTCTAGTGCAAGTGGGAGACTGAAGAAAATATTCCCTAGAGGCAATAATAAAGTTGTTATTTATATTTTCTTATATCATGATAAATGTTTATTATTTATGCTAGAATTGTATTAACCGGAAACTTAGTACATGTGTGAATACATAGACAAAACAAAGTGTCCCTAGTATGCCTCTACTTGACTAGCTCGTTAATCAAAGATGGTTATGTTTCCTAACCATAGACATGTGTTGTCATTTGATGAACGGGATCACATCATTAGAGAATGATGGAGGAGGGTATATTATGCAGGTTTTTTTGATATATTATGCGTTTTTTCCAACATCGTATGCAAAAGATATGGCCGTTTTTGCAAAACATGTCCAAATTTAAGTTTTTAAATTTTCCTAACTAATAGATGTAGTAACATAACTACATCTCGAAGAGTATTAACTTTTGAAGTTTTTATCATTTTCTTTTGCTTTTTACAAAACTGAAAAGGACTGGGGGTGGGGGGGTAGAGTTTGAAAATGGGACCTTTAGTCCCGGTTTGCGGCACGAACCGGGAATAAAGGGCACCCTTTAGTCCCGGTTCGTGCCTCAAACCGGGACTAAAGGTCTAATCTTTAGTCCCGGTTTGAGATACGAATAGGGACTAAAGGGCATCGCACCCTTTAGTCCCGGTTCGTGTCTCAAACCGGGACTAAAGGGCTCATTTGAACCGGGACTAATGCCTTTAGCCGCATGAACCGGGAAAAATGCTCACATTAGTTCCGGTTCGTGACTGAACCGGGACTAATGGGCTTATCTGGCCCGAACAAAAGCCCTATTTTCTACTAGTGATAATTGTCAAAAACTAGGAGTGGCAAAAGTGAAATGTCAAGATCTAGAGCGGCATAAGAAAAACTAGCAAAATCTAGAGTGGCAAAAACAAAAAATTTCCATTATAATATTTGAATCGGTCATAAGCTAGGTCCCCTTATACCCATATGGGCTTTCGAGTGGAGCCTACATGGCAGATATTTTTCAAGCTAACAGCTCAATGGATTGTCCTTTTTAAACTTTGTATAATCCTACATGTAAACTGAGGAGAGTGGAGATAGTTTATTCCTATAAGCTTGTCTTAGCTTAAAAACCTTAGAGATTTTTCCTTGAAGACCTTTATTCCCGAAAATTCGCAGGGGCACGCAGCTATGGAATCATCTTCAGTCATCGATCTGCGCCATGATCCGGAAACTTGTTGCCTTATGTTGTGAATACGGGGCAATATACTTGTATAATACTTCGTGTAGCCGTTCTTATACGTTGCTTTTATGTATACGTTCTTTTCTTCTTCCACTGTGTTCCCACCGTCTCCTTCTGTTCTTTTCTGTTCTTATCCATTGTTCATGTTTGCCTTCTTCTTCCTTCGTCGATACGATGTACTAATGAATCTGGATGCAATCTTGCCTTTCCTGTCATATGCTTCCTTCCTTCCGCTTGTTTCATCATCTGTATCGGGTCCTTTTACATTCCTCGAACTATTATCCTATTCCTTTTCTGTATGTCCTCCCCCTTTGTTCTCACCCCGTCCTTCTGTTTGTTCGGTTATTATCCATTGTTCATGTTCACCTTCTTCTTCTTTGCTCCATCTCGTCCACTGTGACGGTGCAATGTTCTTCGCCATTCTTCCTCTCCTATGCTTCGTTCCTTGGGCTACTTGCATCATCTTTGTCCACTGTCGCAATTTTTTATACTATTTCACAACATAACATATTTTTCTTTCTTTTTTTGCATGGATTAAATGCAATTTCACTTCTGTGAAATGACAAATTACAGAGAAGGTGCCGTTCACGAAAGCAATCATTCCTGATTTCAGATGCCGACCACCACCCTCCACCCAAAGTGACACATCACCATCTGAACTAAAAGCTTGCTAATACTAGTCCAAATCAGGTCATGAAGCGACCCAGCAAATATGGTTTCATTACAGTGACATTGCAAAAGCGATAAGCCCATACATAACAAAGGTCAAAGTCAGACGACAAACGGATGGCTCCGGTATGCAGACAGGCACAACTTCGATGCTCGCTGATGCTTTACAAACTTGTGTTTGTATAATTATGCAGCCAACTGTATCATACTCGGTTCAAAGATATCACCAAAGCCCAGTTCATGAACAAAAGGAAGGGGAAAAAAACTCCATTCACTTGCTTCAGTTAGCTCCAGCTCATGACACATGGTTGAGCATTTGTCGTCTCACAACGCGATTTGCCTAGTAAAAAAACGAGAGTAGACCATCATTGGAATTGTAAAGGAATTGCAGTAACCATGTATGTACTCTTCAGTGGGTTATAGCATTACTTGAAGGTGGCAAGCGGTGATCCTGTGGTCGTGAAGTAGTCAGAAAGATCGATATTCAGGTCATCGTACATGCTCAGGAATGGATGAACCTGGACGTCGAGGCAACAGATAGAAAAATTGGATCAAGATCAGTCAGCCAACTAATGATGCTAAAAGTACATACAAAACTGGGAAGCAAACAGAATTTTCCTTACTGATAGGGTTTGGGCAGATGACCTATCTGCAGCATTTTTTTGGATACTGAAATCCAAAAAGAAATAAAAAAACAGATATTAGCCTTCTTTTGGACACTGATGTTCCACAAATAAATAAATAAATTAAAGATCAAATAATCTGCCCACAGATGAGATGAGACAAAAACAAAAAATATCTGGAAGTTCAGATAATACGTGTCCGCAAGCATATAATGGTACTGTACCTAAGCTCATACTTTAGAGCTCTAGATCTAAAAATTGCAAATATTGCCCGAGTAACATTGATTAACGAAGGGGGTTCAATGGAGAAGCACAAATACCAAGCAGAAATGAATGAACAGAACTCTGGTGAAAACTGGTCTGATGGTGCAGAAGGTGATGGTTGGTCGACAACAGCTTCAAGAAGTTCATAAAAGCTTTCACGAGGAGGATATGGGAAATTGCCAGTGGCACATTCCAGCATAACTAGGCCCAAGCTCCAGATATCACTCAGATGACCATGTTTCTGCCCACTGATTCTTTCAGGCTGTCAAGAGTATACATTTTACATTGGTTAGCTGAAACAAAAAAAGTGGTGGACATCTTTTCATGCCACACTGGAAGACATTTCTACATAATTGAAACAAACTTTCACTCACCGCCATGTAGTTAAATGTGCCAGTAAATGTATCTCGCTGTGCAGAAGAACTAGAAATGATGGCACTAACACCAAAATCTGATATCTTTACTTCACCCCTATGATTTATCAATATATTCGATGGTTTCAGATCTCGGTGTATAACGCGCTTCTCATGATGCAAGTACATCAGTCCTTTCAACACCTGCACAAGGAAGTTGCAATTGTCAATTGAAAAGGTCCATGTCATTTTAAGGTGACATTCTGATAGCAAACAAAAAAGTAGGGAAAACTATGTGGTTGGTTGTGTGACATTTCACTGGCCTGCTTACAAATTGCAGCCAGGTAGGCCTCTGGAACGGTTCTAACAGCCTTGAGGAAATCAGCAAGAGAACCACCATCCATATACTCCAAAGCAATAGAAATAACACCATTGACATAGAAACACTGATAGCATGTGACAACATACTGGCACTGTGTAAACAAGCTTATTTTCAACTCCTGGGCCATCTGCTTGCGTATGCTTTCCTGAATATTGAGCTGTATAACCTGCAGGCATGACAACATATACCAATGGAGGTGAAGACCCTTTGTAACAGATATGTAAAATAGCAGAGAGGATAGTTACAGAAAGAAGTTGAAGGAACCAAAAATGCATAGCAAAGATTTAAAGAGAAAAGCATCAAATAATGTATGTTTGGGACAATACCTTGAGAGCAAAAAACTGGCCAGTCCATTTGTGGCGCACCAATTGCACGGTTCCGCTATTACCTTTCCCGATCACTTTGATTGAATCTAGATCGTCTATGCTCAACTGATGATTATTATCCAACGGCTTGATAGGAGGAGCCTAGAGAAGTCGAGTATGTCAACAGAAAGAAGGTGAGACACAGACTAGGTGAATGAAGAGTTATAGTAATTTAGGAACAAGAATGCAATTAGACAATTCCCACACAGAAAATGGAGCACTCTTCCACACCATTTCCGGATAAATATGACCAACCACTGGATGCATGATAAATGGCATTAGTAATAAACTGCATACGCGGATATCCCCACATGAAAGCTGACCACATGTATTCCACCACCTAAGGGAAATAAAATAAATCCTAAATAGTAAATAGTAGTACTTCCATCATTTTTCCTAAAACGTTATTCTGAAATTGGGGGATAGGAAACCCCTGCTCCCTGCCCTCTGATCCAATCAGACGTCCCACTTTTTTCTGCTCATGTATGCAAGGCCACTATCAGAAATATTCCCTCCGTTCCTAAATATAAGTCTTTTTAGAGATTTCTATATGGACTACATATGGATGTATATAGGCGTATTTTAGAGTGTAGATTCACTCATTTTGTTCCGTATGTAGTCTATATTGGAATCTCTAAAAAAGACTTATATTTAGGAACGAAGGGAGTAGAGTTTTACATCTATACAAGGCCGCCATCTCTTCTTGAGAAGAAATGATTAGATTTTTGCCTGAATGGCTGGTCTGAAAAGGGGACATAATAATTTTTGACGGAAATAAAATAAAATTAAAATTAATGATAGTGCGTATCATTACTTTTCCTAAATCGTTGTTCTGAAAAGGTAACCACCGGAGGACAGGAACCCCCTGCTTGGCACCTGCTGCCAATCCAATCACGCATCCGGAAAGAAATTTAAAATCTGTTGATGACATCAACGAAATTACAAAAAAAAAGAAAAAAAAACAGTACAGGCTGTACCAATCTGCCAGCCAGGCCCAGCCCTACGTGTCTAGGACAAGATGAGTTGGGGAATTTTAATTTTCGACCTAGGGGGTGCCGGGTTGAGTGGGGCTGGGCTGGCTTACCTCGCCTTCCTCGCTCTGCGGGACGATGCGGAGGCCGTCCTTGTTGACGAGCAGGTCGCCGTCCTTGAAGGTCCCGCTCTGCGTCCTGCCCCGGTGCCGGAGCCCGGGCCACAACCGGAACCAAATCGATCAGCACGGCGACGCGCCCGAAGAGTGAATGAATGAAAGAAAGAAACGGACAGAAGAGGGGGGGGCGGCCGGAGCTTGATTGCTTACAGGAACTTGCCGATGGTGGAGTCCTGGGAGGGCAGCGCGAGCTTGCCCGGTTTCTTCATCGGCGGCGGCGCTTGCTAGGCTGGCTCGCTCGTGGACGGGACGGGACGGGCGCGGGCGGACGGTCGGAGCTTGCTAGGTGGCCTCGGAGGGACGCGGGGAAGGTGGGGGAGAAAAACGAAACGACGGTTGGGGCGGGGTTGCTGCTCTGCTTTGCTGCGCTGGTGGTGGCGACGAGTCCTGGTCCACGTCGTCTGTCTGCACTTTGACCTTTCCTCGCTGTCAAATTACTACTTACGCATTACGGTACCACGTAATTCCATGGATTAAATGGCTGGAGTAACGGGGGCAATACAAGCACTCTTTCGCACGTGCGCGTCCCGTCAACGGCTCCGTGGAAAACACACAGAGGAGCAAGTACACATTGTACACACCACACGCCTTTGGTAAGGTGAGGTGTGAACGACAACGGCCAAGGAAAGAAAGAAAAGCTTGGCATGGTTTCCAGAAGAGACAGGAGCAGGGGCTGCAACGTCATGTCATCTTTGAGTTTTATCACAGGACCCAATATTATTCCCTTAACAAGTGCAGAAACGGGTGGTACAAATGTTCAAGCCAAGGATGGCTTTTTTTAGGGGGTTCCTTGTGAAGCACAGCGCAAAACCATCCACAGGAAAAAGAAAGAAAAAAAACTAGGAGTACGCAATCCTCCATGAATTTCCTAAGAATCATCTGCAAACTTTTGCAGATTCCCTTTGATTTGATTTGAATCGCAACTGCATGCTTTGACATTGTCATAGGAGTGATTTTGACAGTAGTATAGAATAGTGCAGCCCGCCGTAAGAAAAACATTACCATAGGTGATAGGACTATAGGAGTACACAGCTGAGAAAGAAGCACAAAGGGTCGAGAGACGCTCGCTGACAGCGACGACGGTGTACGCCAGGGGAATTGTAAGAGCGCGTGGGTATACGGCTCGACTGTTGGATCCCACCCGCGCGCTAGCGCTACAGGTCGCCGGTGGCGCTGGCAGTGCAAGTGCCATGGCAAGCAGGGAAGAGGGAAGGGGTAGCTCTCACGCCGCCTCACCACCCAATTTGGGAGGCGCACACATGCCCACTACCCATCCCGCCCGGCCACATGGAAATACCGTGGAAAATGCGAGCTCCTCTCCGCCGAGATGAGCCATCACTATCAATCACCATCATCATCATCATCATCATCTAAGATAAACACATGAAAAAGGCTAAACCGGCTGCATGTAGGCACCGGCAAGCGGCAAGTGATGTGCTGCTACATGCAAATCTTGTCTGTGCATACATGGCAAGCCTGGTGCCAAGAGATGCTCGACTCAACTTCGAAAAGTAATTGTGCTATTTGTACTACCATGGCGTGATGAACAGATCAAAAAAATTCTCAAAATAACTAGAATTAGACAAACTGTTATTTTAAACATGGGTGGAAAGTTTGTACGCTAAAAAGCATGTTTACACATCAAGTCGTGCTAGTAAGAGAAGAAGAAAAACGAGGTGAGAAGAAAAGCTCATCAAGAAGTATCAAGCTTCTAGACAAAATCAAGACTACGATTTTGCAAAAAAGATAATCACGTCATTAGAAAACGCCACCATTCTAGACATGCTAGCTTCGGAGGCGACGCGACGACGATGCTACAGCCTACAGACACATATAAAGATGATGAGGACAGAGAAAAACCGATAATACATTCGCGATCCAATGGCTAACCGACGTGACAGTGATTTCTCTGAAAACCCCAAACCACGTCGCGCCAGTCGCCTCCTTCGGGAAGCTCCAGCAGAAAAAACCGCTGCGAGAGCAAAGGCGAGCGCGTACGACAGGCGGTCACTTCTCACCATCCACGTCCCGCCTTCGTCTCGAGCGCTCAGATTCCACGGCAAAATCAACGGCAAGTCCAGCGAACCTGAGCAACTTGGTCTCTTGCGGTTCCTGTCCCCAATCGACAGCTCTGGACTCTGGTGGCTGTATCAGGCCCCGGCTACAAGATGCCACTCCCCAGCATCACTAGTGGCAACCCCAGGATATCAGACAGATTGTACTCTACCTACTGCCCCTGGAGCTGCAAAGACAGTAACAGTTTATGCATATATCATTTCCAACATATCCACCCGCGAAAAATGTGACGCGGGAACACGGCGAATGTCATATCATTTCTAGCATATCCACCCGCAAAAATGTGACGCGGGAACACGGCGAATGTGCCAAAGGAGGCAGGTGGGTATTAGGCAAGTCTGTCTAGCTAGCCAATCTCCAGCTGACAAAGGCCCATCACAGGTTGCTACTACAGGCTGAACGAACATAGCTGATCTACAATGGCCCACTGCCTACAATACACTGCTGGCAAAGGGGGGAGATATATAGATGGCGGCGATCAGCGAGCGCTAAGGCGTTTCCGATCTTCATGGGCTGGCGGAGGTCGGAACGGGAACCTTGCGAACTGGATCTTAAGGAACGGGCCGTCAATCTTCCTCTCGTCGAAGCGGTATTCTGCAAAACAACAAATGTTGATGTTCAGTCTGTGTGGCCCAGAAACGCTTATTCTCAGAAGTTGGTTCTAGCAAATACTACTTAGGATTTTTTTTGTTGCATGTGTTGATACATGAATAGCAAACATACAGAGACAACATTTGGTTTTTTATATTAAATGTGTAAAGACACATGTGTTTTCAATACTTGCAAAGCTCCCATTGACACTTTATAAGTATGCTGTGATTATTCTTGTTCAAAAAAAAAGATAATGTCTACACTAAAAGATATACTTCCTCCATTTCTAAATATAAGTCTTTTTATAGATTTCAATAACTACATACAAATGTATATAAACATATTTTGGAGTGTAGATTCACTCATTTTGCTCTGTATGTAGTCCGCATTGGAATCTCTAAAAAGACTTATATTAAAACGGAAAATAGTATGAAGGAATATAGAGTGAAAGTATCAAAGGAACAAATGCACGCCACTGAAACAAGAACCTTGGAGAGCCTCCATAGCAGTCCCTGCACATTTTGCATCACTGAACTCCACAAAGCACAAAGCATAAGCCTTTTCACCACTCTGCAAGAGGAAAGCAGTAGTAGGAAAAAAGTGAGTTCGAAGTTTGGTTAAAAAAGGACATTTCACCAGTAATAAGGGGGAGGGGGGGCAGCTCTCTGCAAATGTAGACAAGCAGAAATAGCTATTTGTTCATTACCCAAGAAAACGAGGTAACAGGTTGCAATTGACACAAAATACCAAGATAAAGTTCAGGAATAAAAACTTGACATAATTTGACATCAATGTAATTTCTGTTGCTTTTAGAGCATTAGGTACTCAAAACCTATTAGGAATAACAATTAATTTCTGTCCTAATATCGTACATACTTTTCAAATAAATATGCTTCATTGCAATTGCTTACATTTCACCAAATAAAGATTTATTTAGCAAAATGGGGTTCTCATACAAATTCGCACATGCACGGGTTTCTATGTGAATGAGTGACTGGTTATGAACTACCCAACTGTTTGGAGTGTGTTAAAAATGATGCATTGGAAAAAGCACGGGACATACACGTCTGGGCTCCTTGTGCACAAGTCTGAGGTCCTTGAAGCCAACGAAAGGACGGAACAAATCTTCCAGAGGTAGTTAAGGTTGCAAATGGAACTAATGAAAGACAAAAATATGATGCAGAGAATACTGATTACAAAGGATACGAGCTACTTCTCTCCTGGTGCAATCAGTTGGGAGACCATCAACAAAAAGAATGTTGGATTCATCTTCTGATGGCCGATCGACGATCAAAACAGGTTTGGGGCGCTCAACTTCCGGAATACTGACACTTTTGCCAAGTGAAGAACTTCTCTGGACTAAAGCTGGGTCTTCTAAAGGGATAGGTCCCCTCGGACTAGCTCCAGCTTGCAGTGCAACCAAGCCAACCAAAGCAGGATGGCTCACGCCTGCTGGAACATCCATACCATAAGCAGGATGGCTCGCGCCTGCTGGAACATCCAAACCATAAGCAGGATGGCTCACGCCTGCTGGAACATCCAAACCATAAGCAGGATGGCTCACGCCTACTGGAACATCCAAACCATAAGCTCTTGACTGTAGTGGTACCTGTGGATCAAAACAATGTGCTGTGTGACAAACCAAAAAGGAATTTACCTTGCTCTTGCTAGTAACTATAAATCTGTGAAAGTGAAGTTGTCTTACATCAACTCTAGGTACATTTGGTACTCCTCGCAGAGCAGCCATTTTTGAAGCATAATAGGATGATTCTTCAGGTAGAACATACCCAGGATAACCGCCCAGTGGAACTGCTTATAAAATAAAATTATCCCATGGCAACAAAATCCATGTTAGGCATTTATAATGCGGTATAAGTGTCATTTTCCACATCAAAAGAGAAAGAAAAGGAAATAAAGAGGTAAAGTACAAGGTACGTCTCATCAAAACAGGCATATGTGCATGTATATGAATGCAAACTACATACAACTTCCTACATTCATCTTTCACCATGTATAAATATGTCCATGGAGATTTGCTTATTCTTGCACTTCTGACAACTCAGCAACTTCGACAATCTATCCAAACGAATGCAACTGAAGTAGCCACTAAGTTGATTGAACAATGGGTCCACTGTCCACAGTTGGCACAAGGGAGTGCTTCCAAAATTACAACTATATATATACTCCATAAGTATATCTTGTGTTCCAACATTCAATAGACAATAGTAAATAAAATCATATAAAAAGGTAACAACTAACAATGGCAAACTGCCTTGACAACCATAGAGGTTCTTCCTACGTATAAAAGTTCAATTCAAGAATGATTTCCATGGACCACATGGTATCAGATACGACATCACATTCCCTCAAAAAATAAAAGGTACAACATCACATTAACCCTCACAACATAAACCGCCTGATTCAGGGCAATCTTACACTCCACTATCTTTTAGCACACTTCATATTCCTCCAAACCTACTTACCAAAGCCAGTTCCAAATAGCAAAATGATCACATGGATAGTGGGAAAGCTATCCTTTCCTTTCCCACGATCACTTAAAACCAAACAAAGAACACTCTATGACACGAATAAGCAATTGGTACCGAAGGGACAGGATTTGTGGTAACTGTGTTTACTGGAAAATACCAGAAGTTACCATGCGGAATTTTCAAATGAATTTCCAAATTTCCTGAAAAGTTTATAGGAAAACTGTGACCGCAAGTCTTACACATATGCAACCATGGTGCAGTGGTAGCTCGCTCTTGGTGTTGTCCCCTTGGAACGCGAGTTCGACGTGCCTATCCCACACCTCTAGTTTTTTTTAATCTTTAAATGATAAAATCTTGTTGTGCGCGCAAGTGGCAGTAAATATTGAACATATTTTGCTAAAAATATACCGTTGGAGGATTCGTACCGGCGACGTCACGCTTGCGAGCGTGCGGAGCTACCACTACAGACTGTGCTAAGATTAGCATCCAATTGAGATACTAACTTATTTGTCACCAGATTTGGTACTAGAATCCAAAACATTAAAACAATTCAGTCTTTTTTCGGCTGGCAACACGTTTTCTGGATGGTAAATGCGGTTACTCTTGTTGGATACGATTCAGCGTTTTAGGGGAGCGGTAAATGCTGTTACTCTTGTGGGATACGATTCACGTGCGCTCCGTGGATTACTCTTGCCGTGAAGACCCATAACTCATCCAGGTCAACACAAACGTAGACATCACAGGTCACACCTATCTGGACCATAGAGGTATATATATATACCATCAGCCATGCCCTAGCAGTAGCAGTGTGGTATGGGATGCTACTAAAACTCGCCGCAGGCTAGAAACTAATCGACTCAACGGAACAACCCAACCACTAAGCACTGGCAGATTGGTAGCAATCCAGAATACACACAGATTCATCCGAGTCGAACAAATCTTGTCGCAACAAAGGTTCCCCTCCTCTGCAATCAATCTACAGCCCAATTACCCAAAACCTCACCCTGCACGAACTAACTCTACGGACGGACCAAGGAGCGGCAATCCGCGCCACTCCCGTCACCCATCGTCTAGAGATTCGTCTCCCCGACTCGAGACGCGGCGAGAATCGATCGCGCGGAACAGGAGACCCGGCTGCGTGGGGGTCCGAGCGACGCGTACCTCTGTCGTGAGAGGAGGAAGGGAGGTACGAGCGGTAGGGATCCGCCATGGGGGCGGCGTCCGGCGGGAGCGGGGGTCGGCGGAGGCGCTGGGCGGCGGCCGGCGGCGAGCGAGCGAGCCAGCAGCAGGGGTTGGGTTTGGGTTGGTTGGGTTTGAGTGGAGGTACGGAGTGGGGCGACTTTGGGGGAGCCCTGGACTCTGTTGGTGCCAGCGGTTTCGTGCGCGGTCTGGGCTTGTTCGGCTAATCAGGACACGGCCCAGATCTTTTTCTTTAGAACAGCGGCCCAGTTCTATCCGTGGGACCGCATAAGCATTCAGAAAATTCCCCTAAAAAAGAAGATTTCGAAAATATCCCTCAAAAAGAAGATTTCGAAAATGAAAATATTCATATTTGGGGAACACCCTCTAACCCACCACTTGTATTGGTTCGGCCATTTGTGCCTTTATTTATAAAGGAGGGAGAAAGCCTGTTTCGAGAGATCGCTCCCCTAACCAGTGATTGTATATTACACTAAAATAAAAAAGGTTATCATTCCCAAAGACTTCGTACTTTTGTGTGTTGTAAAAATGGAAATGGTATTCATATGCAGCGTGATTCTTGCTCATGGTATGACAAGTTCTTGTTGACTCGTTGTGCCAAAATCATGTATATTTATCATCCCCTGCTTCTTTTCCTCATCTTCCTCTCTTCTCCTTCTCAGCCACCCTTGCCTGCCAACTCTCATATGTGCGGGTTGATCCTTCTCATTGATTGGGTTGTCAAACCTTGAGCCGAATCCTCCTCCTCCCCCCCCCCCCCCCCAAATATGCTTCCACATGTTGTTTCTCTAACGTCTCGACCGATCTGTAACATATACATATGTGGGAGTAAGCTGCGTTGGGTGTGATTTTGCTTTGGTGAATTCACACAAAATCCCCTTGCTGAGTTGAATCGGCTTGGAGTGTGTGCAACAACGCCAACCACGCCCTTGTGCACGATCTTCAAGCGGATCGACAACGGACCATTGCCTTGGAAGCACCATGAGGGTCAACTCCAATTCAATCTCCATATATCACTCAAAATATAGGGTCTAGACAAGCAACTCAATCACATGTGCCCAACATCCATGAGGCCATCGGGACGCTAGGCCGAGATAGCGTCCTCAAACCCGCTGCGTACAGTGAACTCCTATTCAACGCGTTAGGCGCTTGGGGAAAGGTGCAGCGCACACCCCTGGCTCCCCACACTCGAACTTGAGCCAGCCCAGGTGCGGGGCTCCCTTTTTTTGGTTTCTTTTTGTTTTTTGTTTTGCATTTTTGTTATTTGCTTGCTAATTTTTTTTAGGTTTCAAAAGAAGTTTATAATTTCAAAAAATGTTCACTAATGCAAAACAATGTTGACAAATTAAAAACCATGTTCACAAATTCAAAAAACAATGAACATTTTTAGAATTTTGGTGAACTTTTTTGAATTTCAATGATATTTTTGGTATTTTAAGTAAAAAAAATCAAATTCAACGAACATTTTTAAATTGATGAACAAAATTTGAATTACAGAACATTTTCTGAATTCGATGAGCATTTTTAAATATGATGAACATTTTTTTAAAATTCATGAACTTTTTTTAATTCGATAAACAAATTTTTAATTCCAAAAATGTTAACCCTAATTTGAAAAAAAATTCATCGATTTTAAATGCTCGTGAAATTTGAAAAGAGAAAAACAAAAAACAAAAGGAAATAAAAAACCAAAATTAAAAAGATAAAGAAAAAAAGAAAAAGAAAAGGAGAAAATAAATTGAAAAACCCCGGTTTGAGAAGAACATTCCCAAAACCGGTCATGACCTAGTTGGGCCGGACCACATATAAGCAATGGGGGAGCCGGGGGTACCCACGTGGTTGCTACCTGGCGACGCGTAATAGGATCCGGGGCGCATCCACATCGGTTACCTAAAATCATAATTAACACTACAATAATATCTTGACATGGTGATAATACCAATATTATCCGAGCCCGGCCCGAAGAAATGCTAGAAACCCAAAAGCCCGACCCAAACGTTGTTTCATGTAACATACACGTTAAGCCGGGCCCAAAATGCTGAGAAATCAAAGCCCGAGCCCAGCTCGAATACTCTTTTCGGGCTGCAAAATGGAGCCCGAGCCTGACCCGAACGTCAAGCCCGAAGCCTAGGTTTTTCGGGCTGGGTCATCGGGCCGGGCTGTCCTTGATCAGGTTTAGTCTACGGACATGAATGTAATTTTTGTTATTTCTCATGCTTTTTGTACTGCCATGATATTTTTGGAACTTATATCGAAATGCATTTTTTGTTTTTTAATTGTGTAAAATGTCCGGCCGAGCAAATTGACCGCGGTAAAAAAATCTTCCTTCGGCGGTTCCTTCCCCTGCAAAATCTTCCTCCCATTCGTTCGGTACGAACTTCGAGGCCTCGCTACAGTCCAAATGGCGACGGCTCCACCACCACCACCGTCCCTCCCGCCGCTCCCCGCCGGTCGCCGCCTCGCCTCCGCCGTACGACGCTTCCCGCCGGGCTGCGGCCGCCAGCAGGGCAATGCCGCCCAGCCACCCCGCCGCCCGGCCCCCGTCCCCTCCGCCGCCAGCGCCGGCCCACCGCCCAACCCCTACGCGCGCGCGGCCACCAAACCCTCGTCACCCCCCGCGGCGGCTCGCCTCCCAGGGACCGCGGGGCACGATCGCGGCGGGGCGGACGGGCCGATGGCCGGGACCGGGGCTCCGGCGGCAGCGGAGGTGGTCACGCGCCGCCTCTCGGCCGTGCGGAGGTACCCTCCGGGCTGCGGGAGGCGCGTCGCGGCCCCCAAGCCAGAGGCTCCGGCGGCGGAGGTGCGCGAGGAGGACGCCGGCGCCATCGACCTGCTGGCGGCGGTGTGCGACGTGGAGGCCGAGGCGCTTGCCGCTGATCGGAAGGCCGACGGCTCCGATGGCGAGGGGAAGGCCGGAGGAGACGGCGTCGGCGTCGGCGGGCTGGAGGGGTGCGCCAGCCCCGGCCCGCCGCAGGACATGGCCGAAATCGCGCTGGTGCCCTGGGCGCAGCACGGGCAGAGGTCGCAGCAGCGGCGCAAGTCTTTTGAGGGGGGACTGTGAAACGCCGTGCACTTTGTTTTGCTGAACAGGGTGCCTGATTTTGACACATTTTGAGACCGTCCATGGCTTGCTAGATGATTATCCACAGCAGACAGCAAAGAGTTGCCGACTCACTGTGGCATCAGATGGTTTTGTAGCTCTCTCTTTTTGGCTGAAGATCAGCATTTCAGGTTCTGGTCACTGATACATGGGTTCCTGTTTCATGTTAAGCCCATACTCAAGTGCTGATGTTAGTGGTAGTCAAGTGTTTGGTCAGAACGTATGATAGCGGTATCTAGGTGTCGGAAGAAGCTCCGTTCCGTTAATATGGTAATGCTGCTGCAAGCCTGTAGTTTTCAGATGCCAGTAAACATGAAGCACTTTTGTTTTCGGTATTCATCTGATGTGCATTATCTTATTATTCTCGATGAACTGCGCCCAGTTGTTTGCTTGGATGCATGATTAGGAGTATCTCCTCACTCATAAATTTCACAATGATCCATATTCGAGACGCAAGATTGTGTTATTACATCGATTTTCTTGTGACCTGCTAGCTTACTGAACCTTACATGTGCAAGAGTAGATACTATTTCTACTCTTCTACTTCCAGTTATTTTTCTCAGAATTCAGTTATGATTTTGGACACTTGAATGATGTTACTGTTGATGCCTTGCTTGATAAGGGCATCATTGTCCTTGTATGCTTCATTATGTTAGTTGCACTGTCATCATCTCCGTAACTGTTCTGTCCTTCATGTTCCATAGTTAAAGGTCTGCCATGTCTAAAACAACTGCATTTCACTTTTAAATGAAAGGATGCCAATAATTACAGAAATATTTTCCGCATTGCGCCCGTATCTCGCTCATGATGAACTGCCTATTCTGAGATTTCTTCTAGTTGTTGTTATGTTTAAATATGCATACACTGTTTCACAGATTCTCAAAAGGCTGTCCTGTTGTTAGTATTTGAAAACACTGATTACGACATCCAACTGATTTTGCTGCTAATTAATAAATGCTGTCATGTACCTTTCAAGTGTTACTGTTCCTCACGGGAAGAAAGCTATAGTTGATTTATACTTGTTGCTGTTACACCTCAGTTCCTCTTTGGCATGTTCTCTCTGCATTTACATGCCTCAACTCTGAATATACCATATACGGAAACTATGGGCTAATATTTTTGGCTTAGTTACCGCATCTGATCTATATTACCCATGCAGTGGTCCATGCTCCCTTCTATAATTGGGTAAACTAGAGATACAATCAATCTATTAAATTGTTTTATCACTTCACCATGGAATGCTAGTTCAACACTCTTTAGCTCTTGCACACAATTTGTGTAATTTTCTCCAAATTAGATTGCTTTTGTTCCTTCTACGAAACAGCAAACTTCGGAACATGTTATATAGGTCTGGATATGGTATATCTTTCAAGCTTCGTTTGAATACTGACACCAGAAAAGGTTTATTTACTGTTCTAGCATCATTTGGTAGCCTTCCATATCTCATATTTTCGTTATCTTTTTGTGACTCTTTTCAAATGATTTTGACAGGATAAAAGGTCGCTGCAACATTTTGAACTTCTGTGACTAAAGCTTCAGTGCTTAGTGAGTTAGGTGCCTTTCTCTTTGGTTGTGTTTGCTACTTGCATCACTGATGGTTTACATGAGCTAGGGCTGTCAACATTGATGTTAAACTCATGAAAGATCATCATTTTTCTATATATTCTTGCAATGGCAGGTAGGTCCGTGTGTTACCTGTAGCCATCGTTTTTTATGTATAGTATATATTATAAGATATTCTCATCTTCTTATATGTGGTGATGTCAACCTTCTGTAAGGAACTGTCTAGGAAGGCATTCGATGGATCAGGTTAGCAGCTTGGTCGGTTATCCTAAACTTGCAACTATTATATTGTTAGTCATCTTCACAATCTTATGTATGACATAGGAACACACATATCTCTCTTTCCTTTTCAGCCTTAAAGTTATCAAACAAGGTGGGATCCTTTATCGGCTCTTCTGGTTTCAAGGTGATGCCATGCTTTCTGTGTTTCAGATGAATCTTAATATAGGATCTTGCTTCTATTTCTTCCTTTTCTTTTTGTGACTACGATATAAAATCAAATTCATCATACCTATTGGTATACTCCTGATAGTGAGATATGGTTTATGCCACAATCATGATAATAGCTATGCATGGTGTGCAAAACTTGGTTAAACTAATTATGCCACATAGGCCAAAATTGTCATACATTATGATTCAAACGAGTCGATGGCTTTCGGCGCTTTTGATGGAGATAAAAGTATTATCATATCTTGTTCAGCATTTTTAACATCGTGCTGTTATATCTTTTCAACATTCAACTACAAAAAATTCGTTGGATATTGCTAGCTGCATGGTGTGATATGCAGATAGATTTATACTCTTTCATACATGCTCTAATACATACATCTTCATTCCCTTTAATGCTTAGCAGATCACGTATGTGTCTGTTTTAGCATTATTGTAATTTTTTTAATTGTAAAACTTCTGATCTATCTCACCATCGATTTTTTTTTACCACTAGAAAATGGCAGTGGGAGCCATGACGATTGACGGCACCTACAACATACAGTTATATCTCCAAATCATGCAGACAACCAGGTCCTTTATCAGGTAAGCTCATCTTAGCTTGAGTGTGTAGCTGTGTACCTAACATACTGTAGTGTTTCCAGCATAGGCCTGAATCCACCTAGAGCATGCTTAATGTGAGAATCCATGTACAGCTCAGTTCCTACTAATCAGCAATGCATGAGAATCTTTTTCTAGAATACGCACAAGCATGAGAATCTTATACGGACCCTTTTGCCCTAATAATAATTCAATAATAGCAGCATCCTGGTACCAGTACCACCAGCCACTGCTTTCGCCGTAGCTTCCAAGTAGCTTACTTCAACCAGGCAAGAAAGAAAGAAACCTATCACACGAGAGACCAGTGGATTCCCTCTACCCTCCCTACGTACAGCATTTCGAAACTGCTTGGCTGCCCTGAACACGGCATTCACCAGTGTCTAGTGGCATTGATGGAAGTCATCCAGACAAACCTACAGAGCTGGCACATTGTACTTGAAAGATTTGCACCGCACAGACCATATCCTCCAGTCCAGAATCTATTGCACCCAGGCCCTGTGAGCGATCCTTCCAGTTCGGACCCGATGCATATATTGTGCTAGTACAACATGTGCAATAACTGGTTAGCTAGTAGTGGTTGCGTGGTGGGCTGTTGGTGCCTTCACTCGTCTCATGTAGTCATGTTCATGCCACTTCTATTGCCAATGTGTTGTGATCGATGTGCCTCATCGGCCATCACTCATAGCATCAATAGACCCCCCTCGCTCAACCACCGCCCTGCTTCCCTATCAGCGCAATAAATAGTCGCCGTTGCGGATGGACGACGGAGGAGTTAGTGTGGATAACCATGCGGTGGGTGCAGGGCATGGTGATACTGATGTGATGCGACAACCATGGAATGGAATGGAAGGAGACCGCTGCTAGCAAGTTTGCTAAGATCACGTACTATATTCAGCGTGTTGTGTGATGGAGGACAGATTAACATCGGTGCCCAGAAACTAGAGTGCTGCTCTGGATGGATGACGGCTAGGTCCCACCGAGAGTACTGGGTTGGGTGCTTCCTGGTCTTTGTCAGGGCGGCTTGTTCACATGGTGTAGTTATGGACCCATAACAAACGCATTAACCACTGCAAATTGTGTGTGTCATCTCGGTTTTGTGTGTGTGTGTGTGTGTGTGAGTGTGTGCAGGCACACACTTATATAAAGGTCACACGCGTTCCATTAGAGCAGACCGTGCTTCGCCTCACAAGATAACCACACACTCGTCTTGGTTCTGCAATGGAGGTGAGGTGCCTGCTGCTCCTGGCTGTCCTCCTCTTGGTGGGGGTTCATGGCGGGGAGGCGCAGCCGCTCGTGCCGGGGGTCTTCACGTTCGGCGACTCGTCGGTGGACATAGGTAACAACGACTACCTCCACACCCTCATCAAGGCGGACTTCCCTCCCTACGGCAGGGACTTCCCCAACCGCGTGGCCACCGGCAGGTTTTGCAACGGCAAGCTGGCTACCGACATCACTGGTCAGTTTCTACACACTCTTGCTCTTGTTAGTTGGATGTGTTCTTCAGCATCCATGCACATGGTGTTGCAGTATTATGATTGCACTTGCTGATGTATCAATTTTTACGACTTGCGTGGTTGCAGCTGATACGCTGGGGTTTACTAGCTACCCACCGGCGTATCTCAACCCGCAGGCGTCAGGGAAGAACCTTCTGATCGGCGCCAACTTCGCGTCTGCTGGATCCGGCTACTACGATCACACCGCGCTTATGTATGTAAGTATCATCGATCATCGGTCTCTAGAGGAATCGGCACCATGAAAGGAGAAGCTCTAGCTGAGATGTTCCGCCTGCATGAAGTACATGTTCATTGATCATCAGCTCGTCGATCATAAGTGGATTAGTTATCTGTCGCCGCCTCATTATTATTATTCTAGACCCCAGTAGCACTTTACAAATTTGTTGTAGAGTTTAAATGGTCTCTAGTTAACTTTGGCAAATGAATTGTGTGACGCAGCATGCCATCCCTTTCTCCCAACAATTGGAGTACTTCAGGGAGTACCAGTCCAAGCTGACGGCGTTTGCTGGGAGCAGCCAGGCCAAGTCCATCATCAGCGGTTCATTGTACATCGTCAGCTTCGGTGCAAGTGACTTCGTGCAGAACTACTACATCAACCCTCTGCTCTTCAAAACCCAGACCGTCGACCAGTTCTCGGACCGCCTCGTCAGCATCTTCGTCAACAGCGCGACGGTAAGCAATGCCGCACCAACCTAGATGATCCATCCTCGGCACGGGTCCAGTAAGGTGGTCATGACGAGCATGTGATTAATTTCTGAAACTGAAACCGAATGCAGCAACTGTACGGCATGGGAGCGCGGCGCATCGCGGTGACGACGCTGCCGCCCCTGGGCTGCCTCCCTGCGGCGATCACGCTGTTCGGGCACGGGAGCACCGGGTGCGTGTCGAGGCTCAACAGCGACTCCCAGAGGTTCAACGGGAAGATGAGCGCCGCCGTCAGCTCGCTGGCCAAGCGGTACCATGATCTCAAGATCGCTGTCTTCGACATCTACACGCCTCTCTACAGCCTCGTCACTTCTCCTGGAGATCAAGGTAGGCGCCAATGCCATGCATGGCACTGTTTCTCTTTTTCTGTCATACCGGCATTTAACCTGACATTGCAGACATGTGCTCTACTGTTCATGCTCAACTAGTATTTGTGTGGGGGTTTGTGGTGTCAGGGTTCACGGAGGCGAAGCGGGGATGCTGCGGGACTGGGAAGGTGGAGTTCACGGTGTTCCTCTGCAACCCCAAGTCGGTGGGGACGTGCTCGAACGCCTCGACCTATGTGTTCTGGGACGCCGTCCACCCGTCGGAGGCGGCCAACCAAGTGATCGCCGACGCGCTCCTTGTCACCGGCATCGACCTCGTCACATGATAAGCCATGCACTGTTCGGCTAACGTCGTCATCGGTCGGAGGATGGCGATCGACGGTGCACGCTTTTCAGGCGTCCTGAAGGGAAAATAATGTGTACCCAGAACTCCCGTGCCAAGCGTGTCGGGTTACTTTCTCAGGCCGTGCTACTCACTATATCGCCAGCGTTGTAGCTAGGGACTGGGACACATGGAGACATGGTTTATACGTAACAAAAGCTCGAAGTTATGGGTGCAAGCTCTGGATATTTTCTTCTTTTCTTTCATTCATGTCCTTCAGATTTGATGATCACCGTGTTTTTTCGCAAATGATTGCATGGCTCCTTTTGAACAGAAACCGTGTTCCAAGTTCTATCTATGTGATGCTTTTAAAAATAAGTTCTACCCCCTCCGTCCCATAATATAAGAACGTTTTTGACACTAGTGTAGTGTTAAAAACGTTCCTATATTTTGGGACAGAGGGAGTATCTATGTGGTGACATGCCAAACAAAAGTTTTTTGTTTGGTTTTAATGAACGGGCAAAGAAGATATAATTTGTAGAACCCCATTATCTAGCGTCCGTTAGAGCCTCGTGTCGAAAGTATTCGTTCGGGGAGGGTGGGGGGGGGGGGGGGGGCAGATCCACCGGCGGCAGATTGATTCCTATTTGGCGAATTCTGCATCCGTTGATGTGCATTTCAGCAGAAGGTGCTTGGACTTCGCCGGCCCATCTAATGGTGCAACGAGAGAGAGCTCTTCCTGGTTTTAGGAAGCTTCCTAGCCATTTTTTTTCATTTTTCCATTTGGTTATTTCTAATTTTTTTGGTTCATTTTCTTTATTTTTTCATTTTTCTTTACCTTTTTATTTTTTTAGGTTCCTTTTCCTTTATTTTATTTTTATTTTTTAAATGCACAATACATCGGAAGATATTTTTTTAAAGATATTCAAAATCACTCCCATATTATGTAGATACTTTAATGTACTCCATACACGTTCCGTAGAAACATGTTGGATACCGGAGCTCAAATCCACAGAGGTTACTCGATTCACATCCGTTTTAGCATTCTAGAACTGCTCGTGGAAAACTGAAACAAAAGATAACTTAAAAGAAAGGGGAAAATTAAAGAATTAAATATTACGATAAAACATTAGTTTAAAAAAATTAAAATATTCGTAAAATTGGAAAAACGTTCCTAGAGTTAATAAAAGTTCACAAGTTACAAAAATAAGTCATACATTTTGAACTATTACGAATATAAAAATAACTTTTTAAAAAAATTTGATGATTTTTTTCTGAGTGATCAACTTTTTTTCAAATAAATGAACATAATAGTTGCCATAATAGTTGCCATGCTCCTAGTCATCACCTAAAGAAATTGTGTGCACAAAGGTGGCAGTAAAAAAATGCCACCTCTCAATATTAAAAATGGCTTACCTCTTCAAATAATAAAATGCTCATCCTATTGTTAAAAACCATGACATGCTCTTATAATAAAATTGCCATTCTCTGCCATCCTTTTATAATTCAAAAATGCCATCCTCTTATCTTATAAGTAAAAAATGGCATCCTCGTATAATAAAAATGTCCTATCTTAAATAATACAAATGCCATCCACACAATAAAAAATGCCATCCTATTATAAAAAATGGCGTGCTCTTGTAAAATAAAACTGTCATCATCTTGTAATAAAAAATACCATCTCTTATTATAAAAAATTTCATCCTCTTATAAAAGAAAACGAAGTCTGCTTATAATAAAACCGCCCTGTGAGAATGTATAAGAGAAATTGGGAGGGGGGTGGGGGGCAGATCCTCCAGCGGCAGATTGATTCCTATTTGACGAATTCTGTATCCGCTGATGTCCATTTCATTAATTGGCGCCGAAGGTGCTCGGACTTGGCCGGCCCATCTAAGGGTGCAACAAGAGAGAGCTCTTCCTGGTTTTAGGAAGCTTCCTAGCCATTTTTTTCCCATTTTTCCATTTGGTTATTTCTGATTTTTTTGGTTCATTTTATTTATTTTTTCATTTTATTTAAATTTTTATTTTTTTAGGTTCCTTTTCCTTTCTTTTATTTTTATTTTTAAAATGCACAATATATCGGAAGATATAATTTTTTTAAGATATTCGAAATCACTCCCATATTATGTAGACACTTTAATGTACTCCATACACGTTCCGTAGAAACATGTTGGATACTGGAGCTCAAATCCACAGAGGTTACTTGATTCACATACGTTTTAGCATTCCAGAACTGCTCGTGGAAAACAGAAACAATAGATAACGTTCGTTAAAAAATAATAAAATATTCGTAAAATTGGAAAAACGTTCTTGGAGTTAATAAAAGTTCAGAAGTTACAAAAATAACTCGTGCATTTTGAACTATTATGAATTTAAAAATAACTTTTTTTTAAATTTGATGGTTTTTTCTGAGTGATCAACTTTTTTTTTCAAATAAATGAATTGTTTTTCAAATTTGATGAAACTTTTTTTTCAGAAACAATGATTTTTTCAAAATTGGCAAACTTTTCGAAATTTGACAATTTTTCTTTCAAAATTGATGAACTTTTGTTTTAAATGGATGAACTTTTTTCAAATTTACAAACTTTCCCCAAATTGGATATTTGTTTTCTGAATTTGTGGAAGTTTGAAATTCATGATCTTTTTTTGAATCTATGAACCTTTTCGATTTCACGAACTTTTTTCAATTTCATGAACCTTTTTGAAAATATCAACTAGCCAAATGGTGCATGTCATCTGGTGAACAAGTTAACTGCATGGAACCTGTTCAAAATGACCGAGTGAACGGGGACGACTACGTGAACGAATGTGCATGACTGAGTGATCAAGTTAATAAAAGTTCCTGGAGTTAATAAAAGTTCACAAGTTACAAAAATAAGTCATACATTTTGAACTATTACGAATATAAAAATAACTTTTTTAAAAAATTTGATGATTATTTTCTGAGTGATCAACTTTTTTTCAAATAAATGAACTTTTTTCAAATTTGATGAAACTTTTTTTCAGAAACAATGATTTTTTCAATATTGCAAACTTTTCGAAATTTGACATTTTTTCTTTCAAAATTGATGAAATTTTGTTTTTAAATGGACGAATTTTTTTCAAATTTACAAACTTTTCCCAAATTGGACATTTGTTTTTTGAATTTGTGTACGTTTGAAATTCATGATCTTTTTTTTGGATTTATGAACCTTTTTGATTTCACGATCTTTTTCAATTTTGTGAACCTTTTTGAAAAAGTCAACTAGCCAAATGGTGTGTGTCATCTGGTGAACAAGTTAACTGCATGGAACCTGTTCAAAATGACCGAGTGAACGGGGACAACTACGTGAACGAATGTGCATGACTGAGTGATCAAGGCAAGAAAGCTGGTGTTGTCTAGGCCGGCCTAGACGATCTGCCACATGAGCGCCAGTTGGGCAAACGGGCGCCTAAGGCGCTGACTAGGGCTCTCCCTCGGTGAACGTTTCGCCTGTTCACCAGTGGACAGGGCCATGGTGACCCCCAGTTGGCCCAAAGGCCCACCAAATAGTTTTTTTTGAGAAATATACCATGACAGAAATAAAAAAAAGGAAAAATGCCATAATAGTTGCCATGCTCCTAGTCATCACCTAAAAAACTTGTGTGCACAAAGGTGGCAGTAAAAAAATGCCACCTCTCAATATTAAAAATGTCTTACCTCTTCAAATAATAAACATGCTCATCCTATTGTTAAAAAACATGACATGCTCTTATAAAAAAATTGCCATTCTCTGCCATCCTTTTATAAATTAAAAATGCCATCCTTCTTATCTTATAAGTAAAAAATGGCATCCTCGTATAACAAAAATGTCCTACCTTTAATAATACAAATGCCATCCACATAATAAAAAATGCCATCCTATTATAAAAAATGGTGTGCTCTTGTAAAATAAAGCTGTCATCCTCTTATAATAAAAAAAATACCATCCTCTTATTATAAAAAATTTCATCCTCTTATAAAAGAAAATGAAATCCGCTTATAATAAAACCGCCCAGTGAGAATGTATAAGAGAAATTGGGATTTTAGGATGAATAAGAAAAGCTTCAAAAATGCTAAGCTATATATAAAAATCTGTTTTAACACGAATGTACACGCACTAGCTCTCCAGCCCATTGGCAAAAAGGCCCTGCACTCTCGCGGGAGGTTGCGAGTTCGAGACTTTCCCCCAATTATTGGGTGTTTGCTGGCACTACAAAAAAATACACTTCCGTGATGATACGTGTTTGTCACAGTAGGTCGTGTTTTTTGTAATGCATGTACATCCATGACAAATTTATGACAGAATCAAGATAGTCATACCTGTGATGTCGTAGAATTGTTCCATGACATTTCCAAAATTATCATCACGGAAGTGTCCACTTCCATGACGATAAATCGCGCGTCACAAAAGTGCTTTCGTCAAGGGTGACCGACACGTGGCATCCACCGTAACGGAACACCGTTAAGCTATCGGATCGGGTTTTGGATCTGATAACCCGTTAACAGCCCCGACCAATGGGAAATTTCCACGTGTAAAATTCTTATTGGGCGGACGAAACACGTGTCAGCTCGTTAGTGGGTCAGATAGGCGCCTATGATATGTCGACACGTGCCACGGCCCACCACTGGCCCATTTAGCTTACAAAGCCGGCCCGTTTGACTTGGTCAAAATTTAATGGGCTGGCCCATGAAAAGCCCGTTAACGGTCTCTTCGCAAATAGCTCATTTTACGACCCGTTAACTCACGGCCCATTAGGCACTAAAGGAAATCGGCCCAACAACGTCATGTGGGCCGTCGAATATAACACCAGCCCATTTCACTTTTGGCCCATGTATGACCCACGATGTCTTTCGGCTCATATGAGGCCTTCGTATCTTTCGGCCCTTTACAGGCCCACGGTGACTCTAGCCCATAATGAACAGTAATTTTCTTTGTACCCGTTAACGGCCCGTGATTTACATGGGCCGTTTCCAGCCCGTGTTAGCTTTCAGCCTATTGACGGCCCATACGTTCTTGGGCTCCTTTTCGGCCCTCGATTACTTCCGGCCCGTTACTGGCATGTTCCCCTAATGGGCCAAATTCAGCCCATGGCAAGAGTCGACCACATCTTGGCATGTTCCCCAAATGGGCCAAATTTGGCCCATGGCAAGAGTCGACCACATTAGCTCAGCACCCTAATGCGCCAAATTCGGCCCATGGCAAGAGTCGACCCGTTTTTGGCCAGCCCGTCCTATATTCTGGCCCATTAACGACCCGTTATGCATGTGACATAATTAAGCTTTTGCAGTCCTACGGCCTATTAACGGCCTGTTACCGTGTTGGGCCGATACCAATTACGCCCGGTTACGGCCCATGTAGACCCATTTATCTGACGGCCCGAGGCCCACCGATTACAGGCCCATTTATCGACGGCCCGAAGCCCACCGATTACATGCCCATTTATCCACGACCCGTAGGAGACCCATGGATTCTGCGGCCCGTATATGGCCCATGGGCGGCACTAGCAAACCAGGGAAAAAGAAGACTAGGAAATAAATAAGGCCGAAACTAACGCTAGGCTATTAAGGCGATTGCACAGATTACATCCACTCGGCATCAAAGATCGCCACCAGTGCAAATATAGGGAACACCCTACACTATACAAAAATGGCTTCTTTGTTTTCTTGATCGGTGGCTGCGTTAAGAATAATTTTGTATCGCACCAAAACATATTACAACTATATAACAAAAGGAAGGTTGGCATAAAACTTATGATCTAGCGGATAAATGCACCACCGTAAGTTCAAGCTTGGTTCATTTGACACGACCGTTACGTTTTCATCTTTGTATTGTCCGATGGAGCACCATAACCCTCGCCTTCATTTCCCTAGGCTCTGAACAACATAGCAAATGCCGATAGTCCGGTTTCAAAACCATGCATATCTTGACGACATTGAGCAATGTTTCTCCTTGTTTCACAAAGGGCCTCTGTTAGGGAATGGACTTGTGTCCGAGCGCAGATACAACATTGCTTTGAGCTTGCATATCTTGATCATGAGGCAGTTTGGACGATATTGCCTTAACAACCAACCCAAGATTACGCAGAACGTGCTTTTGGCAATCGTTAGTGGATGTGCATCTTGACCCAACGCAACAAGAGGCGACATTGCGGTTATAGTTGCCTCGCCACCCTCGGAAGGTGGCGGTTCCACCATTTTTCCATAGCTCATTTGAAAAGTTGAGGTTTTACATTAGTAGTACCGTAACGTAAGATATTAAGGAGGCAGCAAAACCAAACAAAATAGCTTTGGTCTATATACGTAACTTATTACGGTGAACCCATGTAAAATATTAGTTGTATTTTATTGCAAAGTACATAATAAAACCAGGTTCCAAACATATGACCATGTACCATCGCTAATGTATTGTCTATTTCTTCACATTGTATTGAGGGCTAAGGATAAAGAGACGAAGTTTATAATAGGGTAAGCATAGTATGACATCATTCATATCACAAAACAACTGAGAACAGACAAACAGACAATTGTAACGTTGTGTGGGCAAGTCCAGCATGGAACTAGATTACGGGTCAAGATCAAAGGAACATCACTCCTCCCTTTTAAACCTTGTAAGGTGCAATGATACGCTAAGACAATTGTGTATAAAATTTAAAATAATAATAGACATTGGTTGCAAACCATGCAGTTCAAGGCACAAGTCAGAGTAAGTAGTAATTAAAAGGCATGAGGATTAAGGACTTACAACAGAGGCTTTGACTGGTGTAGTCATGCCCTTCTTCTTCTTTGGTGTGACAGTCCTTGAAGATTTCCACAACATTTGGTTCGGTACTTTTTGGTCCTTATGCGTGCTTTCCTCTGCATTTGAACAAGTCAATATAGATGCGATAATATGGTACAGCAATGAAAAGAGTGAAACAACGACTAATTACAAGAGCCTCGCAGTGTGCAATATAGCTACGAGATCACGTAAATGCATTGGAATTTCACTTTAAATGCACGGTTGGCCTTGTTTTTTGAACAGTTCACCTACAAGAAGATAGATTTGTGTGGCACACACGTCAATAGGACTTCAACATGTGATCTGATCACATATACATAATGTACCTGATACTTCGGATCAGACCAGTGTTTAACAAGGCCCCTCCAGTCTTCATCCGATATATTTTCCACTGGAGATGTTTGGGAAAGTTCAACGTTAGCCTTGCCTTCAAAGTGAGTTTTCCTCAAGTTATACCGACATCTTGTCACAGAGCAGACTTGAAAATGTGGGTGCAAGCTTGCAGTTGCATCATCTTGGCTATCCAACTTGAACCTCATCTGTTGAAAATTATGGGAGTCTCATTATCGACAACCTAGAAAGTATGGGATGAGCAAGACGATATTACTAGTTTCCATACATAACCATACTTACAGATAAATGGTCGAGGAAGGTGTTGAAATGGGTTTCGTCTTTGTCATTCTGTCTTGAATCCATGTTGGGAGGATACGTACATGACACCTAACGGCAACCGCTGCCTCTGATACTAACTTGGCTGAATCTGTAGAATAACGTGGCCTTTTTAAGCCTGACTCAAAACGTATCTCCAAACTACATCCTCTAGATTTAGCTAACATATCGAGCATTATCACAGAAGTTTGTTTCCTCTTGCGCCTAGGTGCTAGTCCAACAACGAACATAGGAAGTGTTAGTGTACATCAAACTGTGAGACTACATATAAACAAGCATGCAACTGTAACTTGACTCCAGCAACTACCTTCTGGCTGTTGAAGCTCACAAGGTTCATCTGATATTGCCAACTCGTCTTGTGTCAAGAGTGCTTGGGAAATAGCGTCAGGTGGCAAGGGAGCTTGGGAATGTCTTTGCTAGCTCGATTGGCCTTACAGTATGTCGTGCAACTGGTAGTACTGTGGTAGGTGTTGCAAGAACTAGGGCAGTCTCTGCTTGTTTGGTGGCAGCTATTTGTTTCTGTTTGGCTTTTTTTGCAGCTCGTGTAGCATGAGATGTCGTGTTTGTAGAATTTTCCGCTGGACTTTCACCTTCTATTGCACCATCAGTACCAACAGAATCTGCAGGATTCATCCGCTTCTCATTCCCTGCCATTCTGTGTTTCTTCCTCTTTCTCTGTGCCATGTTAAGTCAAGCCGACAAGAAAAACGAATAACAATTTAGTTCTTCAGAACAAATTGATGCGTGATCATTTAACTGAACTTTGATGTTAGACAACCACATGATAGGAGGATGCAATATGTATGAAAAACAGGACGGAAGAGATAACCAGAACTATGATGTGTAAACTAAGAAGAAGACATTTCACCAAATTAGAAGCAATGCAATGGAAGGTAGACACCATATGAAAGATGCTACAAATATCGCTCTGCCAAGTTAAAGTGTCTCAACATAAATGGCGTTTAAACCAATGTGAAGCAGTACAAGAAATAAATCATATGCAAGATGCAAACAACATCACACTACCATGTTAGAGGTCTCTCGTCATTAGTGCCATTGCATATTCACAACATTGCATATTTACAGCTTATGATGTGTAAACTAAGGAGAAGGCATTTCAACAAATTAGAAGCAATGAAAGCTAGACACCATATGAAAGATGCAACGAATATCACTCTACCAAGTTAAAACTGTCTCGTCACAAGTGCCATTTCAACAAATTAGTAGTACAAGCTAGAAAAGAATGTGAGATGTAACCTATATCACACTCCGAAGTCAAACGTGTCTTATGATAAGTGATTGTTGCAGGTTATACAACAATACTAATTTGATGTAAGAACATGGTGTGATAGACAGATATTGTATGTTCTAGAAACAGGAACACGTGTCTTATTCAAGTATAATGTGTAAAGTAAGCAGATGGAATTCAACAAAATTAGAAGCAATACAAGCTAGACATCACACATAACATGCAACCACATATAACAATGCCAAGTTAGAGGGAGCACGGTGATGCTGCACTAGGGGAGACATGCTCATCATAAACACAACTTTGTTGAGTGTCTATGCATGTGTTGTCCTGGAAATCATCTTGGGGGTGTGGAGGAGTAGAAGCTGTAGAGGCCCTCCGTTTGGAAGGAGCACCTTTATCCGCTGCCTTGCTAACTTCCTTCCGCTTTATTGATTTTGAATTGTCAAGTAAAACCGACAAGAAAAAGCAATAAAATTCTCTCTTCAGAACTCATTCATGCATGATACTGATAATCACTACTTTGGTGTAAGGCAAACACATGATACCAGGATGGAATATGTACGAAAAACAGGACGGCATGGCATGTTCACAACTGTTTGTGTAAACTAAGCAAAAACCATTCCAGCAAATAAGAAGCAATGCAAGCTAGACACCACATGAAAGATGCAACCAATATGACTGCCAAGTTAAAAGCGTCCCATCATAATTGGAATTTCAACAAATTAGAAGCAGCGCATGCTATAAATCATATGAAAGATGCAACTAATATCGCACTGCATATACTAAAGGTGTCTCGTCATATTGATTGATGCGGGATACAAAAAAAAACAATAGTTTTATGTAAGGACATGCTTAATAGACAGATGTACTATGTACTAAATACAGGAAGGCATGTCACATTAACAGGTATAATGTCACATTTACAGGAGTATAAGCTAAGCAGACTAGCACATGCAGTTTAACCAGATTGGAAGAATTACAATCTAGACACCATATGCAACATGCAACCACATATCACGCTGCCAAGTTAGAGCAAGCACCTGCGATGCTAGTGTAGGGAAAATGCTGTAATCAACTTCTGAGCTACGTTCACTATCTTCATCTAGCATTTACATTTCTTGAGAATCATGTCGAGGTCGACGCTGCAATCTTTAAATGAGGATTAGTCCCATTGCCTGCCTGCCTCGTCATAAGTGATTGATGAGGGATACACAAGAACATTAGTTTGATGTAATAACATGGTTAATACACAGATGTACTAGTATGTACCAATAACAGAAAGACATGTCATATTAAAAGGTATAATGTGTAAGCTAAGCAGATGCAATTTAACCAAATTGGAAGCAATACAAGCTAGACATCCGGCTGGAGTGGTGAACATGATCATCTAGGACCTGAGAGCCTGGTGGGAGGTGGGCTGCTTCGCCACCATCACGGCTTTTTAGTTGGCTTCGGTGATGCCTGTCTTTCTTTGGGCTTCTCAGCAGCTCGGCCGGTCTACGACTAGCTATTTGTCTTCTGGTGCTCACGGGATGGTGGTTCATGTAAAAAATATCTTTCCTTATCTTAATAAAGACCGACTTCGGCCTTTCAAATACAAGCTAGACACCATATGGAACATGCAACCACATATGACACCGCGAAGTTAAAGCAAGCACCTGGGATGGTGGTTCATTGCGAGAGAGGTCATCAAATCCAGAGCAACGTTTACCGTCTCCATCTGCTGACACTGCACCCTTTAAAGCGGTAGAACGTGCAGCGCCCTAGCAGCGTAGAAAGCTGGCACGACTTGTCTCTTTTCTTTTTTGCTTCGCCGCAGACTCTGAAATACCCTTGCATAAAAACACAATAGTGAGAGTATGGATGAAGTGTGTGCATAACTAGTGCCTTTGTAAAAGTAGCAGATAGCGGTGGCTGAAAAATAAATGACATGAGACATATGATAGCTCTACAACATTGCATGGCAAACAAAATTAGATTCTACTCCGTATGATTTTGTAATATATGAGCACAGAAATGCAGGTACTCCTCCAAAGACACCACCACATGTGGTCATATATAAGATAACAATGATCGAAAATAAATAGGTCGGTCAATTTTTTGATGAACCGTCCGATCTATAAGGCAGGCAGATGACCTTCGTCTACCTCCCGCTTGATCACTTTGTGACGATCTTTCTCGAACCGCCGGCGACCACCGCCCAGACCCGTGCCTCCGCCGCCCGCCTCCCATCGACCTCACACCACCGCCGTGCTTGGCAGCGCCCCAAGCCATCCCTTTAATCCCGGCCGACCTCCAGATCGAGCGCCAGTAGCTCTAGGCCGCACACGCCCCTAAGATAAACACCAAGGCGCTGCTTCCCCGATGTAATAGTCATACTAGCGCCTGTTACGCTGGGGAATGCTTCCGTTAATTGGGAATCAACTGGCCAGAAATTGAAATTCAGGGGGGCGACGGACCTCTAGCTAAGGTGAAATAGTATATGAGGACAAACCTTGTGCATCGCGAGTTACTAGGAACATCTAGTATCAAGAAGAAGCGGTCAACTAGTGTCTTCTGTGGGATGAATACCATGCAAGCAGAGACGTAAGATTTGCACGAATAAGGAAGAGGAGTACCTTCTTCGGTTGCGGTGTGGTCACCTCCACATGTCGCTACCGATCTTCTTCTTTTCTTGGTGAAACCGATGTTACGGAGGGTGCAGGCTTGGACGAACCCATGGCCAAATTGTTGACTGTGTTGCCGTGGCCGTATGTCGGCGGAGGGGAAGCAGACCCGAGGCGGCGAAGGACGGCGTAGCAGGAACAACTCCGGTGCGGTGGAGGGTGGCAAAGTTAGAGCGGCAGCAGTGAGGCGTAGGACGGCGTGGTTGAACTGGCTCGGGTACGGATGGCTCGGCCTTGGCTTCAACTACTAGCCGTGGATGGCGTTGCGGTTGAGGTTGCGGTGGACGACGACGTCGGGGTATCGGCTCCGGCGTGATGGAGGAGGGCGGCGGTTGATGGGTGGGATGGGGTGGCGGACAGAGGACGCCGGGGTTTCGCGGCTGGTGGAGAGGTAGTTTTGGCGCCCACGGAGTACGAATGGGGAATCAGACGGGTGGGGGGACCATGTTTGATGCAGGACACGCTTGTTTTTGGCTTTTACGAGCAGAAGATGGGACACGCCTGACCGAAATTTGGGGAAAGTACAAACTTTGCCCCCCTCTTAAATTTCGGACCTACTGCGGTCGGGGGTAGGATGGTAATCCCAGGTGTCCCAAATAGTGGGCGGGAGCGATTTCGGCCGCGCGCATGTGTGCTTAGGCGGCCATTGTGTATGAATGTTTTTCGGAGGCGGTTGCGTGGCGTCTAGATGAAGCTATAAACCTACCCCGGTTTAGACCTTTGGACGTCGGGCCGGTAGGTTTCACAGGTCGGAGTTATTAGAAAAGTAATTTCCTTGTACTACCAAACATTGGTCTCACGCGGTTTCGGTCGAGTAGAGGCTCTTTTGGCGCTTCGTTCAAAATTTTGAAACACAAGTATTCACGTTTAGAGTACTCTTGAACTATGAGGATTGACCTAAATAGACAACGTTATATTTGACCTTGTATGTTTGAAAACCTCATTAAATTATCCGCTTCCTTTTGAAATTTTGACACTTGAAAATCCTATAACTACGATTATTTTGGAATGGAGGAGCTAAATTTGAATCTATTTTGTACACGACTACATATGCTATTATGTACAAAATCAGAGCAAATATTGGTACCCCATAGTTTAGGTATGGTTTACAAATGCCATGATATCAAATTCAAATAATTGAATGGACTTCATGTTGAATTCCATTTTTAAACCACCTTAGGTTGAATTCAAATGTATGCTAGTTCATAGGTAGCTATTTATAAATGTCCATTGTGTAACTTTCGTATGTATAATGTGCTTTACACACACAACATGAACTATACTCACGTTTATATTCGATTGCTAAAGCGATGCATTGTCTGTAGTTCAAAATACTAACTATGTGGATCAATTGTGTCGAATAATAACATAGACATGCTCAAATTCGATAGAATCTAGATGTCTGATGGATCAATGACCACTCCTTACGCGAATTGCAAATATCATGATCCCATCCTAATATTTGGATACAATTTATACCTTTAATCAATGTGTAGAGCTGTCTTTTACGTGTAGTTTCACTCTCCATTGGTGGTCTCTCACACATGCTCACACACTCTCTCCCGAGGTGTCTTTCTCGCACACATGCTCTAGATATAACCCTCCCTCCCTCTCGTAACCATTTATAAATGTTTTCACTAACCTTTATCACAAGCACTCTTTCTCTTGCAAACATACACACGCACAATCCTCATCGACCCTTTCTATATACATGGACCTGCCTACGTGTCTCATGTACGCACATTATCTTTACGCCTGTCTCTCACACATTATCTCACACCTCTCTTCCTAATCGATTTAGTATGATTCTAGCAGAGCATTCTGTAGGATGCCCCTTAAAGTTAGGTTGGATGAATAGTAATATCAGAGATAAAGGGGTTACCTTAGTCCGGGAACCTAGGGTTACAAATCCTAGCCAGCTTTGTCAGTGGACACAGAGTCCTTCACAATTCTGCTATCTTTGTCTTGTACGACTAGTCATCCATGGGTCTTCCTAAATGTGGCATGGGCCGACCAATGTGGCGCAGGTCGGAACCGAACGAAGGGCCTCACCTCGACCCACCGGACCTCACGCGGTGGCACACCCTCTGCCCCCACGTCTCATTATCTTCTCACATCCACACATACCAACACAAACACCACACACACAGAAAATTTCTCCTGGTGCCTCTATTCCCTCCCCCTTGCATATACACACCCAAGGAAATGGAATCTCTTATCGTGACGTCATATTCGTCTCTCTCTCTAGACCACTCTCATTTCTCGTGCTATCTCTCCCACGCCCCCCGTCGGCCCCTCTATCCATGCCTCTCTCGAATACGTAACACACACACATACCTCTCTAGGCCCCGACAAATGCATCAACTACACATTCACACATGTTACATCACAGTACCCCATTGATCTAAAAAGCCCTCTCTTCACGTTTATTTCGCATACAACATTCCTTTTGAATAAAGTGTGGCCAAAAAATTATTTTAGAGTTTCTACATATATACAACATTACAAAGTTATATGGAGGAGTATGAACGCTAATTTGCATTGCATGGTGCCCACAATGATATTTATTCAGCACTGTGAATTTGTATATTTTTATACTATATACAAAGTTAGTCATAATAAAGAGAAACGAAGAGCATCTCTCTCTCCATCGCATACCCCCCTGTACGCCCCTTTCACATATGCACACAATACTATCTCCAGGTCCTCTAAAAGTAAGCCCCCAGAAAATTCACGCGTGTTTCATCTTTCTCTCACGATATATGCAATGACGATCATTGTATTTGAAGCGAAAGCACGATACATACATTGGACTTCATAATCCACTCATTACGGCCACTGTTTACGTTTAGTGGTTATTATACAGTCACGGGCTCACCGTACAACTTTGTATTTGCTTATGACATGACTAGTTGACCAGTTAAACACTCCACGTGGCACCTCTAGTGTTGCATTACATTATCTCACTAAGATCGTGCCCACCTGTCGACTTGTATCTACTCTACATCTACACTATTATAAAATACATAATATACACTCTTATAAAAAAGAGAGTTGCTGATGATGGTGTGCCTGCCATCCTGCAATATAGGCCCTCTGATTTATATCTGACGGATAGGAAAGAAACTATGGCAATTTTGCAAAAAGGTACCCACACACCTCTCCACATTTGCAAATAAGGCCTTCCCTCGTTCATCCTTTTCTCTCACAAAATAAACAAGTCATACAAATGCATCTTGATGTTACGTGCAACGCACGGGCATCTTGCTAGTAAGAATGAAAACAAACTACAAAAAAATATTTTGACGGTGGTTCGAAGTCATGACCGCGGGCACAGTGGACAAGGTGGCCTTGTATTGGTTTGCTGAGCCGTCTGTTTTAACACACATGAGCTGGTGTGGTGATTACACACGCACGCATGCACACGAACTCCATCCACGCAACACTCACACAAACACATGCACCCACGCACGCACGCAACACTCACACGTACACACGCAGCCATGCACGCACGCAACACTCACACGCACACACGCACGCATGCATGCACACACCAGTACACCACACGACCAACACACACTCTCACGCTCAAGTGCTTAACCTACACGTGCATGCGCACACATCAGGCCGTAACAGACACATACACAACCAGGTGATTCCCGCACACGGGTTGGAGTCTTGTCGTGCCTGCGTAAATTTGTGTTTATCTGACCTTTTCCCTACGCGAACTGACAGGTGGGACCCACAAGGAACGTGGTCAATTTAACTAGTCAACATGGCACCACGCAGACTATTTGGCCGGTCAAGAGAGTGCAATCCCATGCTGAACTGTGAGCAAGTGATCGGATAATCACCGCAAAACGTATATAGTGACCGTAATCAGCTTATTCTGAAGTTCGGTGACCGTATTACGCTTTTCTCTCTGTAGGCCATCCAAAACTACATCTCTACACGTTCTCGCATGTTATATCTAACAACTATGCAATACAACACTACTACTACACTCTAACACAATAAATTATATGTGTTTTTAGTTTTACTAGATATCATATTGTTACTTATAATTATTCAGTTTGCATACATTAAAATTGCCTTTGAAATGTATTCCAAGATTATTCATCTACATGCGGGAAAAATCCCGCCCTTTCCTGTTTAATCGGGTTTGTATCGATGGATCGTGCGAAACAACAAAACTATAGTACTATACAGTACAAGTGACAATTCACTGGGCTGTCGTGTCGTCTACTCCTCCGTCGTAAGAGTGGAGCGCTCGCTTTCATAAATCTCCTAGTCCCTTTCGCCGACATGTGAGACATCAAGCTACCGGGTCCACGTGCCATACTGGAATACAGTGCAGAGCAACCGGGGTGAAGCACCCCAGTCATGGCGCCGTCGTAGTAATGAGCAATGAGGCGTCAAATCACAAAGCTACACCTTTCCCGCAGTTAAGTTGGAGGGACGAAGTAATAATGCTAAAAAAATAAGTTGGAGGGACGAAGCAACCATCATTTCACTCGTTGCTGAATCCGCTTCTCCCTCATCTTCTTCAACTTAACCACATGTTGCTTCTGCTGTTGTTCTGCCTCATGTGGGACGCGGATCAGCTTGGTAAAGCACTGACATGTGGGACCGCATGTTAGCAAACCGCCAGGACAACGTCCTCCCAAAATAAGAAACCTCCCCCGCCATCCGCGCGACAAAATCACCTCCTTTTTACTAATCTTTGATTCTATAATTTTTTAGATCAATATAATTGAGATTTGTATAGATAGCACACAGGAGCAAAACCAAATGGTACGGTTAAGGGCATCCACAATGTGTAGCCAAATGTGAAAATAGCTTTTGGCATCGTGGGAACCATTATGGACGGTGTTGCCAAAGCCAAAAAGATGGAACCGAAGCTCCCTGATTGATTGATTGAAGGAATAGAAAAATGCAACGTCTCTCCTCTTTCTCCCATGCTTGGACGCATGTAGTACAGTATAGAGCACAGAGTCTACTCCCCTGTCCCTTCTATCACAAATCACAAAGCAGTGAGGCGTCAAATCACAAAGCACGGACGAAGCAACTATCATTTCACTCTTCGCTGACTCCGCTTCTCCACCGTCTTCTTCGAGAAACCATCTCACCGCACTAGTACTCCTAGTAGTAGTACTAGTAAAGGACTTCCTGGATGCAAATAAGGCGGTTGTCTCGGCTTGCAGGCGGCACTTGCGAGCGACTTACCATGGTCTCCCTCAATGGTGTTCTCCGTCGAACGCACTTCACCAAACCACAAAAAAAAGTCGTCGACGTCACCGCAATGGGCAAGAAATTCAAATGTAGTTACTACCTCCATTTTTTTGTACACGAGGCCAGTATATCAAAATTACAATTTGCAAAGGGCCACTAACACTAATCGAGGCAAAATTGATGGGGTTAGCAACCAAGGACATTAATATCCCCTGCATGCATGCGGAAGTGAGAAGGTTCGTTTGCATGGCGCTGCATTAATCAAGCGATGAGGAGTGAGATGGTTAGCTCTTTGGTATTTTGAGAAAAAAATACGCATTAATTGACACGTGAAATGAGGATTTGTATCGATTAAATCCTGTGAAGGAAAACGCCGCCTTTCTTTTTTAACACTAGTACTCCTAGTACGTACGTACTTATCCTGTTTGGGTCTAGGCCTTGCATTGCCAAACTTCGCCACACATTTTTGCCAAGCTTGCCTAAAGTTTTCAAAATGATAAGGAGGTACACTTGCGCACGGCTATCGCGGTCGCATTGCACCCTCACACGGTCGCTCCTGCACGCCGCGGTCGCACCGCACCCTCACACAGTCGCTCCTGCACGCCGCAAACCCAACCAAGGGAACGCACCCTCACTGACACGTGCTGTCGCATGTGAACAAACCAAACTCAGCCATCCTATCGCTGACACATAATTTTCGTTCATAGAGTATGTTTATCCAACCGCATGTTGGGGAGTATCCGTACGGCCCATGCAGTGGCCTGTTGGGGTAGAAGAAGAGGTGAGGAAGAAGGAAAGAAGGGTTAGGAGACGTAGGATATTCATCCAACCGCCTGAAATGGTAGACTGACCCAAGTCAGGCGACTTGCATAACAAATAGTATGTTTTTACACAGCAAAAGATCCATAAAAACAACAACATAAAGAAAAATTATCACTGCTCGCGGAAAGAGACGGCCTCGTCGTCTTTGGCTGCCGGCGCGAACCAGCCATCGCTGTCGACGTGTGTCTCCACACCGTGGTTGTCCTCGGCCTCCAGCTACTCGTTCAAGCGGAGCGTGCGGGCGCTCTGCACGGACGAGAGCACAGCCCGATTCAAGTCGAGGATGTCCGGTTCCGCCTGCAGGAGGGCCTCGATGGCAGCGGCATCCGCGCGCTCCGCGTTGAGTCGAGCCTCCGCCGCCCGGTTCAAGTCCAGGACTTCTGGTTCCGCTGCGGGAGGCGTCGATGAGAGCGGCATCCAGCGCGCTTCGGCGTCGAGTCGAGCCTCTGCCGCCCGGTTCATGTCCGGGGCGTCTGGTTCCGCTGCGGGGAGGCCTCGATGGCAGCGGCATCTGCGCGCTCTGCCTCAAGTTGAGCCTCCGCCGCCCGGTTCACATCCACGACATCCGGTTCCGCCTGCAGGAGAGCCTCGATGGCAGTAGCATGCGTGCGCTCCGCGTCGAGTTGAGCCTCTGCCTCCCGGTCCTCCTTTAGTATCGCCACATTGAACCGCTGGTCCGCCTGCACCATGGGGGACTCGGACGCCGGCACGAATTCGACGTCCATCGTCTCATACCCATCGGGGGCCTTCTGCGCCGCGACCTCCACAGTGAACATTGGACTGGCTTCCTCCTCCTCGTAGCTTGGCTCCGGAGAACTTCGGGATTGGCCCGCCGCAGCGAGCTTGGGAACGGAGGTACGTGGCGCCCGACCGCCGCCGCGATTTCTGCGCTGGCGCCCGACGTCGACATCTTGTAGTAAGTGATCTTGCGGCGCACCATGGCTTTCCGGCGAACTAGGGGACGCTTGATGCGGGCTAGGGGATCGAAAGGTGGGGGAATGGGCTGGAGATTTGGTGTGGTTTTAGGGCAGCAGCGAAGGTTCTGGTGTGAATAGTGGTTCCGGTGACGACCGGTCAATCGGTTTTGACTGTACATCGCTCTTGTCGCGTTCGCGTTGCAGCCCGGCACGCTGGACCCTCCACGTCGCTCATCGAATGGAGCAGCGCCGTCTTGCATTTTCGCTCGCTTGTGGGACCGCGGTTGAGAGCAAACCGGCGTCCCTCCCTCCCCGCCCGCGTCATTTATTATACCACCACTCCCTCCGTTTTATGCGGAGTAAATAAAACAGAGGGAGTATACTACGGATGAGGATCCTGACGTGGCCAAACCCATTGAGTAACTGACATGCGGGGCCTAGCAAGCATGGGGTCCGCCAGTAAGTGACCGAAAGGGAGGGTAAGGGAGGGATACCTACGTCAGAGGATCCACTTCCACTATACTACTTTGACCAATTGTTAGAGTAATAATATATGACATGCAACTTACACAAATGTTAGAGTAATAATATATGACATGCACCTTACACAAAGCATACATGGTCTAATGCGTTTTTCGAGGCTAACTTCGACCAAATGTTAGAGTAATAATATATGACATGCAGCTTACACAAAGCATATGGTCAATTTCGTATGTGAAAGGAGTTTCCAATGATATAATTTTCACATTATACATCTCATGTACTCCCTCCGTCCAGGTGTGTAAGTCATCTTATGAAAACCAAATAATCCCAACACACGTAGTCGAAGTGAATTAACTTCTACCTCGTTTCTTGTGTCTTGACATATGAACCAATAAGAGATGAGGGTGTGCATGCTTTTAATGACCTGAGACTATCAAACATGACATGTAGTGGTTAGTTCATTGCATGCAATACTATTAATTAGCAAATAAACATTAATGTCTCGTTTTCCCCTCCTCCTTGGTCACGGTGCACAGCCTAAGATGACTTACTCACCTATGTGAAAGGAGTACTATTAATCTTGTCAATAGTCAAATTGGAAACCACCTCGAGTACAAATCTAGGACTACGTACGAATCTAACAATATTGATTGGGCGTTGTTGAATGTTGATACCTTTTTTTATCATAGTAGAGATACTTTGACTACACATAAAACTTATATGAAAGTATAAAGGATAGGAGGGAGTATATTATGCGTTCAAAAGCAAACGAACATTAAATACCCTTTATATATGATTTGCGGATGCTATGATCACCGGTTCAAAATTTTGAATCCACCTTAGGTATCACGTGCCCCCACTCGTTCCCTCTCGATTTCATCTCGGGGTCCGAAGATCTATTGAAAGAGGACTAGGGTGGGTACATGCGAATGATACTCGGCGGAATGTTCAAATGAGGCATGCGGGAGGATGGACTCAACTGGAGGGCGACATGATCGATGGAGAAGAGGGTTGGAGAGGAATGAGAAATAAGCAAACGCCACATGATTACACTTGAACGGCTCAAATAAACAATACGTTGTCTCGCTTGGCCTACATAGTGAAAGGCCTAATGCGCAACGCGAGCGAACCTGTCGCTCGAATATGGCCGGGAAAACAGGAAACCGACATGTGGGGCACACCGTCGGATGACGTAGCGCAGACTAGTCCAATGGAGGAGCTGGCCCACGACCTCCTCGCCACCGACAACCGTTCATGTGGGTCGTTGGGGCCAACAACGGGGCGCAGCTCCAGCACCGCCTCTGGACACGGCGACCGCGGTGAGCGACACGCTCATATCGTCGATAGACACGGTCGGTTTCAGTGTGCCGAGGGTGGCATTAGTGCTATGGCACGACCAACAGTATGTTTGGTTTGTGCTCAAGGTTGCCCCATCAAAGCATTGGGTAGCCAAAATTTTGGTTGAGGTATTGGTTGCCCATGATTTGGCCGACATTGGCAAGAAAAATGAACTAGAGTTGGCTAGAGTTCATTGGCATGCCAAAGAAAGGGCAACCATCCAAACAAAGACCAATCTTTGGGTCATGACCAAAATTTTGGTAAGGTGCACTTTGGCCACAATCCAAACACACCCCAACACCCGGCTCGTCGAGGATGCACGGGGCGCCACGACGCGTCCCCGGAGTGGTGTAGCGCGGCCAACTGCATCCTCTGGACCTGAGACCATGCCGGGTCGTCTTGCTTTTTCAATGACATGCGGGGATAGCATTTGAGCAAAGGGCATCTCCAACGTTGCCACGACCGCAGCTGACTACCACAGCACACCAAAGCCCTCGTCCCTCGCGCCCGTCATGTGCATTCCCAGCCGGGCGCCAGCTGCCGCATTCATGCCGTATGTTCGTATGTAAATCGTTAAGAGGCTCGGTGCCCGAGGAACCAACTCCGGCGACTTAATAGCGCACCGGACGCTTGGCCTCACGGAATGCGCTACTTAAAGCGGCAACGCCCAGCTAACCTCCACACCATAGCGCATCGTCCTCCTACCTGGCACCACATCTGCCATGACCGCAAGTGCGAACCCTCTGCGGGAGAGCTTGTCTTCGGGGATGAAGCTCGAGGTCGCCGCCCTCGCTCAAGTCGCCTCTCGCGACACAATAGCGGCGTAGCCGGACGCGGACGCGGTCGCACAAGCGGTGGCCACGCTGGCGGCCGAGGACGGGAGCACCATCAGCCACGCGTCCTACTTGCCGCCGTCCAACGTCCGGCACCGCCGAGGTCGGGGACTCCTCCGAGGATGAGTAGGGCATGGGAGGCGGCAGGGCATGGTGTGCCAACTGGCCGGTCCGTATCCCGTGTTCTACTCTTCCTTGCCGGAGACCGCACCTTCACTTCACGGGTCTTGAACCCCGCCCCCGTACATAGAGATCGTAGATGGAGGATGTTGGTCGCCGCCGTAGAATAGGTTTAGGGTCGGGTTTCTTTTATTTTTCTGTCCTATAAAAGTTTGAAATGTAATGAAAATCTGCCGTGTTTGCATTAATCTCGGTCGGTGTATATGAACTTTCACAATAATATACATATTGTAGGAGTACTAGCAAGATGCCCGTGCATTGCACGGAAGATCAAGATCTTGTGGGAGGAAAGGATGAACGAGGGAAAGCCTTGTCTGCAAATGTGGAGAGGAGTGCGGGTAAATTTTCATAGTTTCCTTCCTATCCGTTAGATATAGATTGGACGACCTATATTGCAGGATGACAGGCACACCATCATCACCAACTCTGCTTTTTATTGAACCGAGACAAATCTAAAAAAATCCAACTAAGCCAACCTCCCAGCATATCACGCGGGAAAAGACCCAGCCGCGCCATTTTAGTCGGGATTACCGGATTACTAGTAGTAGTATCGATGGATCGCGCGAAGCAACATTTTTTTTAGGGGGCGAAGCACCTAGTTTAAAAGGAAAAAAGGCGGTACACTCACAGCACTCCTGTCGCAGTCGCATTGCACCCCACACACGTTCGGTCCTGCACACGGCTCACGCAAACGGAACGCGCTTCGGCTTGCCTCTTCACTGACACGTGGGACTGCACTTGGAGAAACCGACCATGCGCCAAACTCCCCCCGCCCACCGCGCGAAAATCCTCCCCCCCACACACAAAAATTCCCCCCAAATTCGATTCAACCGCCCTTCGGCCAAATATTCCCCAAACCCCCCTCCCCCCCGTCCCCCCTCCACTCCATTCGCTCCGCCAAAGCCGCCCTCCCTGCCGCGCCGATACGTCGGCGCCGCGGTTCATCGAGGGGACGCACGGCGATCCTCTCGCTCCCACAGTACGCTCTCGTAGACTGCCGTCCTCTAGCCGCGCCGCCACCTCTGGCTACGTTCTTGTGGAGGCGCACGGCGGTCAGCACCGCCACCGCTGGCGACGTTCGTGTGGAGACGACGGCGGTCACTTCTCCCACGGTACGCGCATTCTAGATCGAGGCCCGTTCATGTTGGTGTAGGCGCTGAATGTTAGCCGATAGACGCCGTTAATCTCACCGCTTGTCAAGTAGTTTCTTGTCAATATGCTCGCTTAAGAAGCTTCCTTGCCTGCTACGCACTCAATCTGCTTAGCTGAGATGGCATGCCAAAGCCGATTAGTTGCTAAAATATCCTGCCATATATTTATTGTGACGTAGATTGCCATGGTCTAGTAGCCAATCTGTTAGGTGAAATAGCTCTACACCGTTTTATACTCGATCTTTGTTGCTGCGATGGCCTTCGATAGTTTGATGGCTGTGTGCTCGGCCTCATTGACTGCTGAAACAGCCTGCCATAATTTAGCACTCAAATCTGTTTGCTGAATTAGCTTTACATATATTTCGTTACTTAGATCTGCTCGTCCAAATATCTTGCCATAGCTTTAGACATCGACCTAGGTATTTTTTTTCTAGACTTCATAAAAAAGCATATATTAATATCTAGTAGAAGAACTAATTTGTATGTCTAACAGATGGACAGGACTTGGATAACTTCTACTCGAAGATTCTCCGCTGCATATGTCGAGGGGGTTGAAAACTTCATGAACTTTATCAGAGCTGAGTACGGTGGTACGGAATCAGATGTGCTCGCCTGCGTGTAGCAGTTGTATGAATTCAGTTACAAGACCCGATCAAGCGTGCAAAATCATCTACACTTGTATGAGATGTCGGTCACATATACTAGGTGGGTTCATCATGGTGAAGCTGTGAACGTCAATGTTATTGACTACGTGGAAGCAGCAGATCACCATCTTGATCTGCCTGATGCTCAGGTGGAAGAGGATGAGGAGGTGGTGGTGGCGGAGCCAGTGAGTTTGACCAACATTGAAACAATGCTACGAAATGCTCGTGCATTCTGTGAACTTTCACCTGCAGAAGAAAAACGGTGGGCCCGCATGTTAAAACAATGCAACGTTGCTGTCACCCCAGGAAATAAGTTGTCAATATTCTCAGCTATGGTCACCTTTCTTCAGGTGAAGACATCTGAGCGGATGACCAACAAATCATTCGATGTGATGTTGGCTGCTTTCCGCAAATCTTTCCCAGATGCGTCTGAGCTACCACACACCTACAGTAAAATGAAGAATTTCCTTCGTGCAGTTGGAATTGGATATGATATGATCCATGTTTGTAGGAATAATCGTGTTCTGTTCCGGAAGGATTATGCCAACTTAAGTGAATGCCCGTAATGCAAATCATCAAGATGGAAAGATGGCGATCCTGTGAAGAGGGTTCCTCATAATGTTCTGAGACATTTTCCAATTACACCAAGATTGCAGAGGTTGTTTCATGATGCTGAAACAAGAGAGGATGTACTGTGGCATTCTAGGAACCAGGAGTACAGAGATCAGAATGTAATGAGCCATCCATCTCATGGTAGTGAGTGGAAAAGTTTCAATGATAAACACAAAGAGTTTGCTGCTGACCCGAGAAACATTAGACTTGGCTTAGCTTCAGATGGATTTAACCCATTTGGCCACAGAGCGCCACATATAGCATGTGGCGGTGCTTGTTATCCCTTACAACATGCCTCCAAATGTCTGCACCAAAGAATCAAACTACATGATGGCCTTGCTCATCCCAGGTCCAAAAAGTCCCGGAAAGGATTTTGATTTGTTCATGGAGCCTCTTGTGGAGGAACTTCAACAGCTATGGAAGGGTGTTCTCACTCGAGACCTATATAGCAGCCCACCAGCTGATTTCTTTCTGCGTGTTGTTGTAATTTGGTGCATCCATGATTATCCGGCTTTGGGCACTATGTCAGGGTGAATGACACATGGTTACAATGCATGTGTTCATTTGTGTGAGAATCACTTGTCATCACGCAATACTTAGCAAGATCTGTTACATTGGACACCGCCGTTTCCTTGCCAAGGACAAGCCGCATCCTAGAAAATACCGAAGACATGTGTTCAATGCAAAGCATGAAAACCGTAATGCGCCAAAGAGGCTCACCGCCGATGAGTTGCAAGTGGAATTAGAGAAGGTCGGGGCATATTACACCGTGAAACCATCCTGGTAATGGTAGCGGGAAAAGGAAGTGTGGAACGGTAGAAGAGAGATTGTTGTTTACCCGCAGGTCCACTTTGTGGGACTTGGAGTATTGGAAAGATTTGGATCTGCGGCATAATCTTGATGTGATGCACATCGAGAAAAATATATGTGACAACATTATCGGCAGACTTCTTAGCATTGAAGGCAAGACGAAAGATACCTTAAAATCTTGGATTGATTTGACACACCTGGGTATCAGAAAGGATTTGCAGGTGCAAGATGAAGGTAAACCACGGGATATGGCACCTTTGTAATGCGTCTTGGACAAGGTAAAAAGAAAAGAATTCTGCGAGGTCCTCACACGTGTGAGATTCCCACATGGATTTGCTTCCAACCCTGAAAGGAGAGTCAGTGCAGATGGAAACAAGGTACAAGGATTGAAAACTCATGACTGCCGCGTCCTACTTCAAAGGGTTTTACCTGTTATTGAAAGTGCACCTATCCCTAGGTGGTTTTGGTAATTCATAACAACATATAGTTCATTGAGCTAATGCTATTCCAAGACTATTATTTCAGGAAAGCTCAATGAATGGCATGGCATGGATGATGAAAGTGGATCCCTCAAAATACTAAGGACAAAGGATTGGCTCAAGCTCAAAAGCTCAAGACTCTTCATTTTACATTTTAGTGATCCAAGATCACATTGAGTCTATATGAAAAGCCAATACTATCAAGAAGGGATGAAGTGTTGCTTAATGAGCCTTTTGCTTCATGTGCTTAGTGATATGCTCCAAAACCCTCAACTACTTTCCCACATCCACAAATGACCTAAACTTAAAGCCAAAATCGGTCACACGGATTCTTTCTATCCGGCGCCACCGATTACAAAAGTCAAAGCCACTGCCACAAACCCTAAGCAAATCGGTCTTACCGATAGGGATCTCGGTCTCACCGAGATGGGGTTGCAATCTCTCTGTTTCCCTTCGTAACGTTTCGGTCCAACCGAAGTGAGCGATCGGTCCCACCGAGATTGCAATGTAAACTCTCTGTTTCCTTTTTGTAACATTTTGGTCTCACCGAAAAGAGAAAATTGGTCCCACCGAGTTTACCTGACCAACTCTCTGGTTAGCTAATTACCAAAATCGGTCTCACCGAGTTTGTGTAATCGGTCTCACCGAGATTACGTTATGCCCTAACCCTAACCATATCGGTCTCACCGAGATGCATGTCGATCCACCAAAAATCACTAACGGTCACTAGGTTTCTTGAATCGGTCCGACCAAGTTTAACTATTCGGTCCCACCGAGTTTGGTAGATTGTGTGTAGCAGTTGGATTTTGTGTGGAGGCTATATATACCCCTCCACCTCCTGTTCATTCGTGGAGAGAGCCATCGACCGAACCTACACTTCCAACTTACCATTTCGAGAGAGAACCACCTACTCATGTGTTGAGGCCAAGATATTCCATTCCTACCATATGAATCTTGATCTCTAGCCTTCCCCAAGTTGCTTTCCACTCAAATCATCTTTCCACCAGATCCAAAACCTATGAGAGAGAGTTGAGTGTTGGGGAGACTATCATTTGAAGCACAAGAGCAAGGAGTTCATCATCAACACACCATTTGTTACTTCTTGGAGAGTGGTGTCTCCTAGATTGGCTAGGTGTCACTTGGGAGACTCCGACAAGATTGTGGAGTTGAACCAAGGAGTTTGTAAGGGCAAGGAGATCGCCTACTTCGTGAAGATCTACCGCTAGTGAGGCAAGTCCTTCGTGGGCGACGACCATGGTGGGATAGACAAGGTTGCTACTTTGTGGACCCTTCGTGGGTGGAGCCCTTCGTGGACTCGTGCAACCGTTACCCTTCGTGGGTTGAAGTCTCCACCAACGTGGAAGTACGATAGCACCACCTATCGGAACCACGAGAAAAACATCCGTGTCTCCAATTGCGTTTGAATCCTCTAAACCCTTCCCTCTACTTTCTTGCAAGTTGCATGCTTTAATTTCCGCTGCCAATATACTCTTTGCATGCTTGCTTGAATTGTGTGATGATTGCTTGACTTGTCCTAATATAGCTAAAATCTGCCAAACTATAAAATTGGGAAAAGGTTAAGTTTTTAATTGGTCAAGTAGTCTAATCACCCCCCTCTAGACATACTTCAAGGTCCTACAAGTGGTATCGAGCTTTGGTCTCCATTTGCTTTGATTTCCATAGCTTTTGGTGGTCATAGCCTTGGTTTCACAACCTAGGAGAGTATGGCGTCTACCGAGGGAAATTATCACCAGAGAGGTCCTTACTTTGATGGTACTAATTTTGCTAGTTGGAAGCATAAGATGAAAATGCATATTCTTGGACATAACCCCGCCGTTTGGGCAATTATTTGTATTGGCTTGCAAGGTGAATTCTTTGATGGGCGAGAACCGAACCGTGAAGCTAATGTGGAAGAATTGAAGATGTTGCAATACAACGCTCAAGCATGTGACATCATCTTCAACGGATTGTGCCCTGAAGAATTCAACAAAATCAGCCGTCTTGAGAATGCAAAGGAAATTTGGGATACTTTGATTGATATGCACGAAGGTACCGAATACGTCAAGGAATCCAAGTTGGATGTGCTCCAAAGTCAGCTTGACAAGTTCAAAATGAAGGACGGTGAAGGTGTCGCTGAAATGTACTCTAGGCTTGCTCTTATCACAAATGAGATTGCCCGGCTTAGGGAGTGAAGAGATGACCGACAAATTCATCATCAAGAAGATCCTAAGAGCATTGGATGGAAAGTATGATACCGTGTGCACATTGATCCAAATGATGCCAAACTACAAAGATCTCAAGCCAACGGAAGTCATTGGAAGGATTGTTGCTCATGCGATGTCACTCAAGGACAAGGAGGAACTTCACAACAAGTCAAGTGGTGCTTACAAAGCCTCAAGTGAAGCCCCCACATCATCAAGTGAGAAACCAACCTTCAATGAAGAATTGAGCTTAATGGTGAAGAACTTCAACAAGTTCTACAAAAGTAGAAGCAAAGAAAGAAGCTCCAAGTCAAGGTCTTACAATGACAAAAGATCTTCTAGTCGAGAGCGCAATTGCTACAATTGTGGGAGACCCGGACACTACTCAAATGAGTGTACGACACCCTACAAAAGAAGAGAAGATTCTCCAAAAAGAAGAAGCAAAAGAGAAGAATCACCACCGAGAGAGAGGAGGAGTAGAGATGATCGTTATGAACGAAGACCCTCACGGAGAAGCAATGATTCAGAAAGGAATGACAAGTCATCAAGGAGCTACACAAAACGAAGACATCAAGCTCATGTTGGTGAATGGGTTTCCGGCTCCGACTCCGACCATCACTCCGAGAGAATCTATCACTCTGACTCCGAATATACTCAAGATGAAGGTGTTGCCGGGCTAGCACTTGTGTCAACCAACTCCTACGACATATTTGATTCACCAAATGAAGGAATTGGAAGATGCTTCATGGCCAAAGGTCCTAAGGTAACACATCCCGAGTATGTTGATTTCAATAGTGATGAAGATGACTTGCTAGGTGATGATGATTTACCTGTTGACAACTCTAGTGATGAATACTATGATGAAACGTCAATTAATCATGCTAATCAAACGAATGACAATGATAAGGAGAAAATTGAGCTTCTAACTAAAGAACTAAACACTCTTAAGTTGGCTCATGAAACTATCTTCAAGATCATCGAGAACTTTTAAGGGCTCATGAGAAGTTACGCTTTGAAAAGCTCAATCTTGAGCAAGAGCATGAGTTCTTAAAGGCAATCAATGATGATCTCCGCAAGAAAAGTTCTTCTTACATTGCCAAGCGTTTACTCTTATCTACTTACATGCCTCAAGTCAAGTCTAGTAACAAGTACACGAAAGATACTTCCTCTAGTAGTAACAATAATAATGTCAAATCCAATGTTGTTGCTTCTAGTAGATCTCTTGATTCCACTAATGATTCTCTTAGCCAAGTTACACTTGAGCAAGAAAATAGTTTATTGAAGGGAATTATAGAGAAAGGTGTTTACAAGAGCCTTGCCGGGAGTAAGCAATTCGAGGAAATTCTACGCAAGCAAGGAAGGCACCGGAAGAATCAAGGTGTTGGTTTTGAACGAAAGTTCAACGCCAATGGAGTTGAGTGGGAAGAAGATCAATACCCCAAGGCAAAGTTTGTTCCTCAACAAGAGAAGTATGATCCTACTTCCTTCAAGGGGACACAAGCTCAAGATGATCTTCCACCACAAGACCACAAGAACAAAGGCAAGGACAAGCTTCAAGAAGAGATTGATGCATTTGAAGAAGCACCTAAAGCCTCGCTCGAGTGGGTCCCCAAGACTACGCCAAGTTCTACTTCATCAAGTACAACTACAACTCCAAGGATTCCCATCAAGATGATGTGGATCCCAAGAAGAAGAACTAGAGAGTTCTTGAGGGTGACTCCGCCAACATTCTTCACTCATATCATTTTGGCAAGAATAAGTGCAATCAACTTTCACATCTTGCACTAGTTCAAGGAGTCACAAACCCTCATGTTGGTAAGGCAAGGGACAAGGTAACCTAATGTTTTCATGGACATCATCTTGTGTGTGCATATCTCTATGTCTATGGATATTCTTGTTTGTTCCCTGTGGGACTAACGCATGTAGGCAAGTTGAAAGTGCAACTCACTCCAAAGGATTGCTCCAAATGATCTACATCAATATTGAGCATCTACATCTTCAACACCTACATGAAGTCATCATCGACAAAACCCAAGGTTAGTTCAACCCTCTAAGGGGGGATCTCACATCTAGGGGGAGCTTAACTCTAAGAATTGAGTCAAAGCAACTCTAATGATGCGAACACATTAATGCATTATGTAAAAGTGGTAACCCCACTTGAGCTTAAACGATGAGTACGACCTATGATCAAATGTTCTCATTTGACTCCTAAGTCAATATACTCATATGTAGATGACCTAGTCATCGCCAATTGTTTGATAGATGCTAGAATTGGTTGTGCATGCTTTGTCACATATTTCAATTGCCATCTTATTGTATGAGCATGTTGGTGCATATTTTACTCATTCAAGGACATCCACTTGTTGTTTTTCTTGATTGGTTCTTTCTTCTTTTGGCCAAGTGGATGGACAAGAATGCCTAATAACCTTCTTTAGCTATCTATGCTTTTCTCGTCTCAAACTCTATTCATGCTACATCACAAAATTTGATCAAGTCAGATTCAAACCACTCTGTGTGAGGAGCACTCGGAGTCCCCGATTCGTCATAGACTTAAACTTCCAAAACCTCTTAATGATTCTCGGTCTGACCGATCCTTCCATTTCGGTCCTACCGAGATCATCAAGTTGATCTAAGTTTTCAATCTCGGTGCAACCGATTTGAACGTTTCGGTCACACCGAGTTGCTGTAATCGCTTGCGATTATGCATCTCGGTGCCACCGAAGTTGTTCCACTTTCGCACCGGCTGTGGTCGGGCTATATATAGTCACGGGCAAAATTTTGGAAATTTCTCCGAAACTCTTCGCCCGCGCATCAGCTCGCTCTGCCATCGTGGTCTCCGGATCGTCTCATCTCCGCCAGCAGCCTCCTGTCGTTGGTCTTCGCCGCCGTCAACGGATTTCGTCCCCGCCGTTGCCGCCGTAGCAAGTCCACCGCCAAGTTAGGGTATGGACTTGATCATTGCGCTATCCACGTCTGATTCCTAGCACATTGTTTTCATATTGAATCTTGCCATGATTGCAACTCATCTATCCAGCCAAAGTAGTTCATAGATTAGTTGTGACTCGAATTTTTAGGTTTAGGTTTCATGAAACCATCTCGGACCCACCGAGTTGAAAAACTTCGGTCTCACCGATTTGGCTTATGCCATTGCACAAGTGACTCTCGGTCCGACCGAGATTTACTAATCGGTGCAACCGATTTGAGAATTCTGTGAAACCCTAGCAGTCTCGGTGCCACCGAACTGAAACTCGGTCCAACCGAGATCATCAGTTTAGGTTCCAAAACTGCTTCGGTATCACCGAGTTTGAAAATCGGTGGATCTGAAATGCTTTCTGTGGAAAATTAAAACTGAACTTTTGAGTCATTCTTTTGCAAAAACGTCTGCATTTTGTGATGCTCATCTTTTCTATCTCATCTATAAACTCTTCACAGGGTCAGCAGTCAGCTTTTGTAGTATGTCTGATCAAAGTGACAGCCAGAACAGGACAGAAGAGCAGATAAACTTGAGTGAGGGCACTAGTCCCTCAACTTCAGATGAAGGGAGCAGAAGTACTCCTAGCAATTTGCCTAAGGCTGCTACTAGGCAAAGGAGAAAAGAAATTCAGATTCAGAGGATGAAGATCACGAAATTTGAGGAAGATGAGGCAACTTCAAAGAAAGAGGTGGTCAAGAAGGAAAGGGTCATGAAGACCAAAAGGACTGCAGGAAGACAACCAATGTCTAAGGCGAACATCAACTCAACTACCCGAAAATCCAGATCCCAAAGAGCCGATTCTTTGAGAGTAGGAAGAGGAAGGAAAGGGTCAAGATGACCATGGCCAAAGTTATTGGGAAGCCTTCCATGATGGAAGAGGAAGAGCTCACGCTGACCAAAGCACCAAAGGCACCAAAGCTAATGGGTGATGCAATCAGATCGGGGCTGCCACATCTAAGCCCAAGGAAGCACCCAAAGCTGCCCCAAGGCCAAGTCTGCACCAAAGAGGAATACTAGGAGTATTCCAGCTGCCGAGAAGAACAAGGCCCCAAAGGTTCGAGGTTGATGAAGATGATGAAGAAGGACAGGTTCCGAGGAAGCTCAAGCCAAAGATACCAGACCACAATGATGCCCATCCTGTGGCTGAGAACATGAGAGTCGTGAAAGACTCGAGGGCTGAGGAAATGGAGATTGGAAGATCCATATGCATCAAGGAGAAGAACTGCTGTTGACTACAGGTGTTCCACACAAAGGAACAACAGGACTTTTATGAGACCATTCTATTGGACAAGAAGCCCATTGTCCGTGACATGAGATGGGTCATTGGAACTTCATCAAGGAGAATGAAGAGCACTATCACGGAGTGCAGGACAACTTTGTGAGCTCTGGAGTTGCAGATTTTGTTGGGCAGAAGCTCACAAATTGGAATGATGAGCTTATCATGCAGTTTTACTCCACATCACATTTCTACCCAGATGGGAGAATTGTTTGGATGTCTAAAGGTACAAGGTACCAGTCAACTGTTGAGGAGTGGGCAAAGCTGATAAATGCCCCAGAGGAGAATGAGGATGATCTGGACATCTATGCAAAGAAGAAAAAGGATCACAATTCAATGGCTCACATGTACAACGAAATTCCAAACAAGGCATTAGCAACTCACAAGTTTGGATCAGTTCACTATCTGCTATCAGGGTTGCCAACCATGAATTGGATTCTGAGGCACACCTTGTTGCCCATGTCAGGTGACCAAAACATGATCAGAGGGCATGCCATCAACATGTTGCATGTGTTTGATGTGCCACAAAAGTTTAAAGTCATGAGCCTGATCATTGAAACTATCAAGAGGACTGCAGCAGATCAGAAGAGGAGTTGTGGATATGCACCTCGATTCAAGAATTGATAAACTCAAAGATGGGCACAGGAAAATATCAGTTGGATAAGGAACACTTTCCACTTTATCCAGACTTTGAGGACAATGAGGTTGTCATGAATGAAGATGATCCACAATCTGTTCAAGCTCGGGAGAAGAGGGAGAAGGCAAAGAGGGAGAAGGCTGCCAAGATGCCAACTCAAGAGGAGGCATCTGAGTATCTCTTGAAGAACAAGCGAGGAGCAGCTTGGTTACTTAATAGCATCAACCTTGAGGATTGAGAAGGGATTGGCCACCCTAACTCAAAATCAGGAGAGCTTGAGAGAATCATAGAACAAAAGTTCTATAACTTAGATGTGAAAGTAACTGAGATTCAGACTGCAGTGGAGGAGCTACAAGAGGACATGCAGGAGAGGAAGGGCAAGACAACAACAAATGTGTTTGCCAGAGTGCCTAGAGCCCAGAGGTCTTTAGCTGTGCCATTTTATGCCAGTAGAGCAACTTCGTCTGCACCAGCTACAGCCTCCCACCAGCTCCAAAGCACCTTCATCAGCCTCCAGCTCCATCTACATCGATCAAGTCTTCGTCCAAGGAGCCATCTCTACACCACCAGAAGATCAAGCCTGAGAGTCGATCTAGCACTATGCATTTTCTATGAACTTTTTGGTAACTTGTTGCCAAAGGGGGAGAAAAATGTATAGATCATAGGCTTCGAGAGAGAGAGTGTTGCTTTTGTTCTCTCTTGCTTTATTTGATGATTTTCAAAACTTTGTTTGCTTTTGGTTGAGATACTATGTTTGTGAGACATTGATGATCATGTGTTTGATCATAAGCTACACTTATGCATGCTTGATATTATCCTATCTATCTTCTGTGATCACTCACTATGCTTGGTGATGAGTGCATGTATTCATTGTTTATTATTTTGAGCGCTCCACCAAGATGTATGTAACATGGAAGAGTAACCCATGAGCCTAATTCATTGTGCATTTGCAGTCCAAAGCAAATCTAAATCTATGCACAAATTTAGGGGAGCTCTCGCTTATCACATACTTCTCAAAGCGACGATGTTATTTAAATCTTATTATCATTTGTCAAAGCTTTGATCTATATGTTGTCATCAATTACCAAAAAGGGGGAGATTGAAAGTGCAACTATCCCTAGGTGGTTTTGGTAATTCATAACAACATATAGTTCATTGAGCTAATTCTATTCCAAGACTATTATTTCAGGAAAGCTCAATGAATGGCATGGCATGGATGATGAAAGTGGATCCTCAAAATACTAAGGACAAAGGATTGGCTCAAGCTCAAAAGCTCAAGACTCTTCATTTTACATTTTAGTGATCCAAGATCACATTGAGTCTATATGAAAAGCCAATACTATCAAGAAGGGATGAAGTGTTGCTTAATGAGCCTTTTGCTTCATGTGCTTAGTGATATGCTCCAAAACCCTCAACTACTTTCCCACATCCACAAATGACCTAAACTTAAAGCCAAAATCGGTCACACCGATTCTTTCTATCCGGCGCCACCGATTCCAAAAGTCATAACCACTGCCACAAACCCTAAGCAAATCGGTCTTACCGATAGGGATCTCGGTCTCATCGAGATGGGGTTGCAATCTCTGCTTCCCTTCGTAACGCTTCGTCCAACCAAGTGAGCGATCGGTCCCGCCGAGATTGCAATGTAAACTCTCTGTTTCCTTTTTGTAACATTTTGGTCTCACCGAAAAGAGAAAATCGGTCCCACCGAGTTTACCTGACCAACTCTCTGGTTAGCTAATTACCAAAATCGGTCTCACCGAGTTTGTGTAATCGGTCTCACCGAGATTACGTTATGCCCTAACCCTAACCATATCGGTCTCACCGAGATGCATGTCGATCCCACCAAAAATCACTAACTTGGTCACTAGGTTTATCAATCGGTGCGACCGAGTTTAACTATTCGGTCCCACCGAGTTTGGTAGATTGTGTGTAACGGTTGGATTTTGTGTGGAGGCTATATATACCCCTCCACCTCCTGCTCATTCGTGGAGAGAGCCATCGACTGAACCTACACTTCCAACTTACCATTTCGAGAGAGAACCACTTACTCATGTGTTGAGGCCAAGATGTTCCATTCCTACCATATGAATCTTGATCTCTAGCCTTCCCCAAGTTGCTTTCCACTCAAATCATCTTTCCACCAGATCCAAAACCTATGAGAGAGAGTTGAGTGTTGGGGAGACTATCATTTGAAGCACAAGAGCAAGGAGTTCATCATCAACACACCATTTGTTACTTCTTGGAGAGTGGTGTCTCCTAGATTGGCTAGGTGTCACTTGGGAGCCTCCGACAAGATTGTGGAGTTGAACCAAGGAGTTTGTAAGGGCAAGGAGATCGCCTACTTCGTGAAGATCTACCGCTAGTGAGGCAAGTCCTTCGTGGGCGACGGCCATGGTGGGATAGACAAGGTTGCTACTTTGTGGGCCCTTCGTGGACTCGCGCAACCGTTACCCTTCGTGGGTTGAAGTCCCCACCAACGTGAAAGTACGATAGCACCACCTATCGGAACCACGAGAAAAACATCCGTGTCTCCAATTGCGTTTGAATCCTCTAAACCCTTCCCTTTACTTTCTTGCAAGTTGCATGCTTTAATTTCCGCTGCCAATATACTCTTTGCATGCTTGCTTGAATTGTGTCATGATTGCTTGACTTGTCCTAATATAGCTAAAACCTGCCAAACTATAAAATTGGGAAAAGGTTAAGTTTTTAATTGGTCAAGTAGTCTAATCACCCCCCCTCTAGACATACTTCAAGGTCCTACAGTTATCCTTAGAGGATTGGGCCGCCCTGACTTATACAGAGCAGTTGCAGAGTTGGGACAATTCTTCAGGGAACTCTGCAGTAGAAATATCATGATAGATGCTTTGGAGCATCTTAGAGACAAGATACCAACTATCCTATGCGACCTTGAGAAGATAGATCCTCCAGCCTTCTTTGATGTGGTGGTGCATTTGGCTGTTCATCTACGATGAGGCACTACTTAGAGGTCGATCTTGTATGGCTGGATGTACCCTATTGAAAGGCGGCTAGGCACTTTCAAGGGCTATGTTAGGAACAGAGCTAGACCCGAGGGTTCCATTGCAGAGGCCTACATTGCTCTGAAGCGTTGACATTCTCGCTCAAAATACATTGAAACAAATTGATCGACTTAGCAAAGAGGTGGGTGAAGACAATCCCGGCTCAATGTTTTCGATTATTCTGCTCGAAAGTTACGTGGAAGAGTCGACAAGAGGACAAACCTAAAGATTTGGACAAAATGGTTTGGTATGTGTTGAATAATTGTCCCGATCGAGATACTACCTTATATCAAGTAAGTGCAGTACTGCAGCTTATACATCATAATCTACTAAACTTGCAGCACATTCTTATATATTTAGATGTTTGACGCTATCACTATGTTGTGCAACATCTACAAAGAGGAGTTATTGCCGCAAAATCCAAGAAACATTGACAAACTGGTTATGGAAGGATTTGCGAAATGGTTCAAGAACCATGTAAGCTTTTGAAGTGAATTGTCAGTTTTTTTAATATATTGAGTACATGAGATGATCAGCTTGTTTATTTTCTAACCATAGGTTAAGAAGATCTGGGAGGATGGGCATGCAGTTGATGATGCCCTTTACTCTAGCAATGGGTCCTGATACTCGGGTAAGACATTATGAATCTTGCGTTGTTGGAGATGTGCGCTACAACACCCTTGCACGAGACGAAGGCAGGAAGACACAAAACAGTGCCATCATGAGCACAGATACGTATGACAAAGAGACAACTGAAATGTATGCTAACATAATAGACATTGTTCAGTTGCAGTATATCTCCAGTTTCGAGGATCATCGGTGTGTGGTTCTGTTGTGCTGTCGTTGGTATAACCTGTTTTCCAGGATCGCAAAACCCAGAGCTGATGATTATTTCAAATCCATCAATGTCAAGGCGGCGTACCAGACCAACGAGCCTTTTATTTTGGCAAATCAAGCAACACAGATATTTTTCTTGGAAGACACATTTGCACGTAGCGATGATCGGAGAGTATTGCAAAGGTTTGAGCAGAGGAATTCGTTTAATGAAGTTGCACAACAAGATGATGCTTACATCGCTCACGATGTACAAGATAACACAGATGTTCCTAATATCTTTGAGAACTATCACGTCAATGACGCGGCGAAAAAGATTGCCTGTCGTTGTGGACATACAAGAGTTGATCAAGAAGAAGCCAACGTTCGAGGACGTCGAGGACGAAGAAGAAGATGACACCGTGGGGAATTACGATTCAGACTGATACACATGGCGAAGATGTTGACGCAGCTGCTGCGGATGATGATTACATTGCTTTTGTCGTATTTGCATGTCAGAAGACGTTTTTATCTACTATGTGAAATTGTGTTTGCTATGACAGCTGAAACCTGATGAACATGTTGTTTAGTATTTTGCTGTGAGAACATCACTTGTTATGTATGCTGATTTGTGTTTGGTGATTGTATGACAACTAAAACATGATGACATTGTTGTTTAGTTGTACTCATATTTGGCTGTGAAACTTGAATTTGATGACATAGTTTTCTGTTGGACTGCAATTTGCTCGACGTCTTCGAATGAGAAGAAAGCTGACCCAGGTGGCCTCTGCTATTTATTTATTTATATGAGCAAAAGGGGATACCCCCTGATTTCCATTAATAGAAATTATTAGATGTTCACAACACTACGCCCAGCCTGCTACACAGGTTTCATTCATTACTAGTTTCAGCAAAGTGCCCATGTCGTAGCCGTTGAATACATCACGAGTGCTACATACACTGCAAATAAAGAGACAATCATCCTACAGAGCACATCGATTTTTCCCATTATCTTCACAAGATCTTTCATCTCCTCATTCTTTGTCAAGGCCGTTCAACAGCTGTTGCTTGGCCATGATCGAGGAACTGCATCTTTAACCTTCGCTATGCATCTTCCTCTTCGCCGTTCCTTGATTACTTGTCCAACACCCCAACCTGCTGGTATTGGGATTCCTTGGCTAACCAAATAATCAGCGTAGTTGCATTCCCCACATCAGCAACTTCCGGAAATACAAATCACACGAATCTTCCCTTTTACGCACTAATCAAATTGGAAGATCATCAACCAAACTATTAAAAAATTAGCAATTGAACGCAGCGAACAACACTTAAACATATTATTACCCCATGATTCGGGCATTTGTAGAAGACTCGGCCAGGGTTGCGGATTGTGGTTGAGACGCGACGGATGACTCTGCGTGATTTGCAGCAGTGGCACCACACCAACGGCAGCGGGTTGCGATGAGCAATCGGCTGCGGTGGGCGTGCCGACGGGGGTGTGATGAGACCCACAGGCGATGGTACGGGTGGCGACTTGGCGCATATCTGGGTTGTTGCCTCATCAAGAGCGGTGGACGAGCAGCCAACGGACATGGTTGCTGCGGCGAGCTTCGATGCTAGGCGAGTAAGTAGAGAAGAGGAGAAGCGAGCGTTGGATATGTCGGTTTCATTACTTGCGAGTAGCATAGCACCACATATAGTCATAGTCTAGGTTTGGATTCGAACCAGCTACGAGCACGTCTTTCTTTTTTAAAACTCGCAACGTCTTCACTGGTACACTAGCTTGTTCTCAGACGCCTTCCCAAGTCTTTGATTTTCTTTCCTTTTTTTTGCGAGGAAGGAAGAAGGAAAAATTGAGAGTTCCTTGGACTCGAACCCAAGAACTCTCGGTTGAAAACCAAGGGTGCTAGTCACTTATGTGGCTTAACGTTCCTCGTGAGGAGGACGGCATTTAACGCATTTTCCTTGCAGTTTTCTTCCTACATATAAAAAGTATGCTACTTGGTGTCCGCTTAGTCAAAAAACGATTATGCCAACCTTGACCGTTCGATTGACATTCAACGTCTGTTGCGTTTCTTCATTCTCTTCTTCCTCGAGCCGCCAAAGCCAAACTAGCGCTGGTGGGACCACCTGCTCCCGCCTCCCACGGCTGGCTGTGATCTTCCCCAGCTCCTGTTCGTTCCCGTCCGAGGCCTCACCATCGTCCTCCGCCTTGGTTCGCTCGCGGCGGCGCCGCCCTCCGGTGTTGTCAACATGGTCAACAACCCGAGAGGAATAAGGAGATGACTGTACATGGTGAGAATGACAGTAGGGACCCATCAGCGTGCACAGTAATTTTGTTTTTTCGGGACAGAGAAGGGTATCAATTGGGTTGTGCGGGACCCGTGGCCCATCTAGCCTGTGCTTTTGTTTCATATGTTTAGCACATGACCAGCCCAGTTTGTTTTTCCTTTCTGAAAAATGGCTAGCCAACTATTTTGTTTTTTGCAGAATAACCAACATAGGCCTACTTGCTTTTCTACGCCCTGCTGGGCCGGAAATCTTTCAAGACGAGGAGGGATGCATTTTGCCCAGAAAATGGGTATAAGTAATAAGAAATGGGCTATAAGTAATAAGAAATGAGCTATAAGTAATAATAAATGGGCTGTAAAATGAAAAAAATACAGCAAACAGGCAATTAGTTCCCAAATACTGTTTTCTTTCGAATTTTGATATTTTCAATTTCATTGTTTTTGTGCGGGTAAAATTTCATTGAATTTAAATTAAGGTATATTTAGATTTAAAATTAATTTGAATCTGGCTAGAAATTTCGGGCTGTATGCTGTTTGGGACAGATTTGGAGACTGACTTGTGGGTCTACTAGGTTGACGTGTACTTTGGCTTTGTCAACTTAGTCCACAAACGATTCTAGCAGCAGTGACCGTTGGATGTTAATCCAACGGCCGTGCTGCTTCTTCAATATCTGATCTTCTTGCTCCAGCCGCCCAAACGAGCTCCGGTGGGACTGCCTGCTCCCGCCTCTCGTGGCCGGCTGTGCTGCCGCACAGGCCGCACCGTCGCACCCTACTTCATTGCTGGCCAGGCCATTTCTCTACTCAACCACACCTCCTATTATTCTCCGGCGACGGCAGCCGGACCAGTAAACCCTCGTACTCCCCATCGCGTGGGCAACCATTGCCGAGTCTTCCCCGGCTCCGTGTTGTTCCCTTCCTAGGCCTCGCTGTTGTCCACCGCCATGGTGCTCTCGGCGCGGCCTGGTCAATGTGGTCAACGAACGACATCCATCGGCTGTGGATCAGACGCAAAATAATGATTCCTCCACCGACAGCTGGGACCTACCGGAAGGGCCTACGTATTTTCTTGAAAAAAACTTTCCTCACGACATGTCGGACCCACCAGCTATATCTTCGCACGCAAGGAAGTGCCTCCAGATTACGCACAAAAAATGAATACCCACCCTGCTAGATGGGACCCACCATAGTGGGAGGATGACTTAGGGCCAACTAAGTTGACGGGGACGGAGGGCTTTGTCAACTTAGTCAATATGAATAATTCTAGCTCCAGTGACCGTACGATGTCCATCCAACGGCCATAGTGCTTCTTCAACCTCTGGTCTTCTTGCTGCAGCCGCCCAAAGCAGCGTCGGTCGTGCCGCATGCTCCTGCCTCTCGTGGCCGGCTGTGATTCCGCGGAGGCCTCACTGCCCCCCTACTACTCCCACCGCTGGCCCAGGGTATCCCTCTACTCACCCACACCCACTGTTATTCTGCGGCGACGGCAGCCTCACGCCGCAGCCGAATCAGTGAACCCTCGTACTCCCCTCCGCGCGGGCTACCACTGTTGCGTCTTCCCCGGCTCCGCGTTGTCCCCTTCATAGGCCTCGTCGTCGTCCAGACCACCGTCCTGGTGCTCTCGGCGCGGCGTGGTCAACGTGGTCAACGACCGACTTCCATCGGAAGAGTACTGTAAGTGGAGAGGCTGACAACTGGGTCCAGGCGGCCGCAAGGAAGTGCCTCCTTATTACGCGCAAAATAATTATTCCTCCACCTGACAGCAGGGACCCACCGGACGGGCCACCTTATTTCGTGAAAAAAAGTTTCCCGACCGCTGGGACCCACCGGACGGGCCAGCGTATTCGCGAAAAAACGTTCCTGTTGTCGGCTCGGACCCATCGGAAGTGCCTCCTTATTACGCACAAAAAGAATACTCCCTTGTTAGCTGGGACCCACCATGGTGGGAGGCTGACTTAGGGCCTACTAAGTTGATCGACGGGGCCTTTGTCAACTTTAGTCAATATGAAAGATTCTAGCTCTAGTGACCGTACGATGTCCATCTAACGTCCGTAGTGCTTCTTCAACCTCTGGTCTTCTTGCTCCAGCCGCCCAAAGCAGCGCCGGTCGTGCCGCATGCTCCTGCCTCCCGTGGTCGATCAGGTTGCCGCTGGAGGCCTCACCGCCCTACTATTCCCACTGGCTGCCAGGCCTGCGGCGACGACAGCCTCACACCGCAGCCGAACCAGTGAACCCTCGTACTCCTCTCCGCGCGGGCTTCCACTATCGCGTCTTCCCCGGATCCCCGCCGTCCCCTTCCTAGGCCTCGCCGTCGTCCACCGCCCTGGTGCTCTCGGCGCGGCGTGGTCAACGTGGTCAAGGAACGACTTCCATCGGACGTGGATCAGACGTGGAGAGGTCGATACCGGGTCCACGGCCGCAAGAAGGAAGTGCCTCCTTATTACGCCGGAAAATAATGATTTCTCCACCGACAGCTGGGACCCACCGGACGGGCCACGTATTTCGCGAAAAAACGCTTCCCGATCGCTGGGACCCACTAGCTACATCTTCGCACGCAAGGAAGTGCGTCCGGCAAAAAACGATTCGCCCCGACGACTGGGACCCACCGGCACCACCTTCGCGACGCAAGGAAGTGCGTCCGCAAAAACAATGATTCTCCCCGACCGCTGGGACCCACCAGCTACATCTTCGCACGCAAGGAAGTGCGTCCGAAAAACGATTCGCCCTCGACTGCTGGGACCCACCGCTACATCTTCGCAGTAAGGAAGTGCTCGACGGTCGGGACCCACCTGGTCGAAAGCGCACGTAGCATTGTCATTCTGGTCACGAACGTGTACGTACATACTGGTCGTTGTAGAGGCGCGCACATGTCGTAGTAGAGGCGCGCACGTAGCATGTATACGTACGTACAGCGGCGAGGGTGCAAGAAAGAAAATACGGCTACGTACATACATACGGGCAGAGTCTCGAACGCCTACTCGCGCATACGTACGGCCAGGGCTTGTGTACATGGCTGGGTCAGAACGGAGAAACAGCGTCGTCGTCGTGTTCATGGGGAGGCAACGGAATGCGTCGTGTTCATCGGGAGGCAACGGAACGCGTGGGAGCCAACCGGCTTGGACGGAACAGGCGATGAAAACGAGGCCTGGCGTACCGCACAATGGAGAAAACGGACCTCCTACGGTCGGAACGGGGTCCTGTTGATCGTGAGGGGTGTGGCGTACCGCAAAACGGAGGAAACGGACCTCCTACGGTCGAAACGGGAGTCCTGTTGATCGGGAGGGGTGTGGCGTACCGCAAAAAGGAAGAAACGGACCTCCCACGATCAAACGGGGTCTTGTTGATTGGGAGGGTGTGGCGCATCGCAAACAGAGGAAACGGACCTCCCTACGGTCAAACGGGGTCCTGTTGATCGGGAGGGTGTGGCGTACCGCAAAAGCGGAAGAAACGGACTTGTGTTGGAGCGCCACGGTCAAACGGGTCCCGTTCATCGGGAGGGTGTGGCGCATCGCAAAACGGGACTCCACGGGATACTGTTCATCTCCACCGTCGACCTCCTCCAGCCTCCACGGGCTCCTGTTCATCCAGCCTCCACCGCGCGCTACTCCACCGGGCACTGTTCAACAACCCCTCCACCGTCTACTGTTCATACAACCCTCCACCATCTACTGTTCATCCAGCCCTCCACACCACGGGTCCTGTTCAACCACCCTCCACGGCCACCCCTCCACCGCTCATCGCTCATCCAGCCCTCCACACCACGTGGTCCTGTTCATCCGGAGGCAACGCCACCGCTCACTATTCATCCAAACTCCCCGCAACGCCATCGCTCGTCCAATCGATCGGCTTCACTTAGCAGCAAGAGCGGCGAATCGCTCCATCGGGTTCGATTAACAGCCATCGATTGATCGCCGGGTTCGAACGCGTAGCCTGCAAAGGCAATCGCCGGGTTCGATTAGAGCCCAATGTTCAGTTGGAGCCAACGCCGCACGCGTGTACGAGAGAACGCGCATCGCTTCGCCCCGACCTCCCACCGTAACCGCAACTCTCCGAAATTTTCCTCCCCCTCGCATCTACCACGGTTTTTTCCGTCATGGACGGCCCAAAGAATGTCATGCAGCTGCGTCTCCGGCCCGCCCAAGATGAAGAGCCCATTTTCTGTCATGATTTTTTGTCATAGAAGTAGGAGCCCACCACATCTATGATGATACCGGGTTTTGTCACAATTATCGTCATAGAAGTGTCATATGTATGACATATTTTTTTTTGTTCGGCCCAAAATGTTATGGATGTGTCTTTTTTTTGTAGTGTGGGGTTGGCCTCTCAAGGAACGCGTCATACAGATAACATTTCTGAATTTGTATGTATGCTCATATTCAATCAACTTATACTTACATTGTGACCCCAATTATTGAACCCACCAAGTGCACTGCAATATTCCTGTAGACGCTGTAAAAAAAGAATTATAGGCCGGAGTGCCTGGCCATGAGCATGTGCAAGGAAAGAGAAGCGGGGACTGGACGAAGACAAGATGCGCCGGTGGCTGCCGACAGAGGAAGGGGTGGAGGCCTCGTCGAGGAAGACGATCCTGGCGCAGCGTGACAGTGTAGCGTCCACAAGCACAACCGAGAACAAGGAGGACATAGACTACGAGCCGACGGACGTGCACGTGCAGCCATGCGGCAGGAAATGTGAGGAAGGGGTTGTCTTGGACGGGAGGCAGGTAATTCTCTCTCCTTACCCTCACAGGACATGTACTGCTTGACGAGGAGCGGCCAGGACAACTGATACTACTGGCGATAATCCTCACACAACTGAGCAGTATAGATCGATCACCATCCTTTGATTTTGATAATAGACGGCCCATATTCATTATCGGGTACAGTAAAAAGCTCTACCCCAATAAGATTTTTATGCACAAGGTATGTGGGTAATGGGTACCATTGCCATTAGAGAAAACAAACACCAGCTGCCTGTTCCTCTTCTCCTCCCCAACCCACGGCTAGGTGCGAACCCTAGCTCCTCGATTATGTGAGCCTCACCGGAGAACCCAGATCCAGCTGCCGCCCCATCGCCGGCGCCCGCTCCATCTTCCTCCTCTTCCCCTCTCGCTGGCCAGGCCAGGCCACCAGGCGCTCAAGACTCGTAAGCGGCGTGCTCCTCCATCTGTGCAATGTGACGCTGCCGACCTGGATTTTAGCACTTGAGCTGGTTGGGCAGATCGATTGATGCTCTACATGACCAACTTTGCTTCGTTCTTTCAGTAGATCTACTAAATTTTCGACACATATAGATGAATGTAGTCAGTCCTTTTCATCTAAACAAAAATGGAAACGGTCTGTGTGGTCGCTGATGTTGGGGCACTGCAAATTCAAGAGCACAATTCTTTTACGGATCATCATACTCTGCTCCTGTTGCTGTTTCTAGTCAAAGGATCCTTCTTTTCTATTCTAGTCATGCACTTCATTCTTTGAAAAACATGCTCTGTCTATCTAAGCTTAGTTGTGGCTGTTGATACAAAGTGCACTTCATTTCTGCAGCTCTTTTTACCAAGTGCAAGAAGCATTCATAATTTCATATGTAGTGCAAGGTTATGTTTACTACTCGGAAGCTAATCTAGAGCAAGGTTGATCTTCTAGTAACGGAGGATCATGGCGGACGACGATAAGAACAAGCAGTTGGCGGAGTACTCCGGTGCGGCTAAAGTATTTGCTGCTCCGGCGAGTTCGTCGTACCCACGATTTGATCGCGAGAACTTCGGGGTCTGGAAGGCCCTCATGGAGTGTGGTCTCCGCGCCAACGAGCTATGGGACGCGGTCGACCCAGGAGGCGACGCGTTCAAGATGGAGGGAGCCGAGCACCGGAAGGATCGGCAGGCGGCGTCAGCGATTTACTCGGTGATGCCGATGGATGTCCTCCAACACCTGATCGCCAAAGAAACGGCGAAGGACGCATGGGATACCTTGAAGCTCATGTTCGAGGGACACACCCGCGTCAAGCAAGCCAATCTCCAAACTCTCCTAAGGAACTATGAGACTTTGGTCATGGGCGACAATGAGTCCGTGGATGCGCTTCGCTTCACGGGTGGCTACTCCGTCAATCGGATCCGGCGCTTGGTGAAAACCTTACGGAGACCTCGGTTGTCCGGGCGGTTCTGCGCCGCAGCCCTCCCCGGTACCTGCAAATTGTCACGGCGATCGAAAGCAGTGCGTCGATCTCGAGACTCTCTCCATCGACGATCTCGCCGGACGCCATAAGGCTCACGACGAGCGTATGCGGTACAGTCTCGAGGATGGGAGGAATGATGAGAATGTCATGCTCACACGGGCTCAATGGCTGGCGCTGGACTCAAGGAGAGGTGGCGAGGGCTCTAGTAGCAACACTCGCCAAGATCGTGGCGCCAAAAGAACAAAGTAAGAAGAACGCCGCGACGGCGCTCCAAAGAAGAAGAAGTTCGACAAGCGCAAGATCAAGTGTCACAACTGTGGCATCATGGGGCACTTCAAGTCGGAGTGCAAGAAACCACCGAAGGAGAAAGCTCTCATGGCCAAAGGAGGCGATGATGGAGACATGATGCTCATGGTCAAAGTATGCGAGCTAATGGATGAGGATAGTCCAGCTCCAAAGGTGGCGGCTACAGAGGTTGTCACGCTCATAGAGGAGGCAGTTTATCTTCACGATAAGAAGAGGATGAACACGTCGAGGCACGTGTGGTAACTCGACACGGGCGCTAGCAACCACATGACCGCGACAAGGACCAGTTTTACGAGCTCAGTGTTTCGGTGGGAGGCACGGTTCGGTTCGGTGACGGACGGACCGTTGACATCGCAGGGCAAGGTACTGTCCTGTTTGAGTTGAAGAATGGCGGTCACAAGGTACTCACAGATGTCTACTATATTCCCAAGCTAAAGAGTAGCATCATAAGTCTTGGCCAGCTCGAGGAGCGTGGTTGCAAGATTGTGCTCAAGATGGCTTTCTATGGGGGTATGATCGCCGAGGATGTTGATTATGAAGGTGCAGAGGTCACCGAACAGGCTCCACGTCCTCAACTTGGATCGTGTGGATCCGGTATGTCTCTGTCGAGCATGGACGACTCGGCATGGAAGTGGCACGCGCCACGGTCATCTAAATTTCTAGGCTCTTCGCAACTTGGACAAAAGGAGATGGTACGTGGTCTACTGCATCAATCATGTCGACCAAGTGTGCGACGGTTGTCTCATTGGGAAACAAAGGCGAGCCCCGGTCCCAAGAGAGGGAAACTTTAGAGCGAGTAAAGCTCTTGAGTTGGTCCACGGAGACTTGTGCGGACCAATTACACCGGCCACCCCTGCCGGAAACAGATACTTCTTGCTCGTGGTCGACGATTTTAGCAGATTCATGTGGATTGTGTTGTTGAAGACGAAGGACCAAGCTTTGCAAGCCTTCAGGATTATAAAGATGGCGGCTGAAGTAGAATCTGAAGCCAAGCTGAAGGCCCTCCGTACCGATCGGGGGGGTGAGTTCAAGTCTCGTGCATTCACAGAGTTTTGCGAAGCTCAAGGGATCAAGAGGTATCTTACGGCACCATATTCACCGCAGCAAAACGGTGTTGTGGAACGGAGGAATCAAACCGTGGTGGCAATGGCACGAAGCATGTTGAAAAGAAAAGGCATGCCGGGCAAGTTTTGGGGTGAGGCGGTTAATACGGCCGCTTATCTGCTGAACCGGGCTCCAACCAAGAGTGTGGTTGGGATGACGCCGTACGAAGCATGGTACGGACACAAGCCCACGGTTGATCATCTTCGCACTTTCGGGTGCGTGGCGCATGTGAAGACAGTGACCGGAGTACTCCAATGGTGTTGGATGGCTATGAAAAAGGTACGAAGGCATATCGTATGCGTGCAACCCTCTACCAACAAGGTGGTTGTGACGCGCGACGTGGTCTTCGAAGAAGCAAGGTCATGGAATTGGAACTCTGCCGAGCCGGTATACCCGTCTTCCGATGAAATTTTCAACGTTGTTTACGATAATTACGAGCATGCAGATATTGATGATCAACCGGAGACGTCGGCCGCAACAAACGGCGCGGACGGCGCAGTAGAAAAAGGAGGCGCACCAGCAACTTCCGCTGCTTCACACGCCGAGAGGAACCAGCAGCCGACGCACCCAAGGGCACGACGCACGCCTGGCAGCAGCGCTGCGCAGCGCTTGTCCTGGTGACGTTGTTCCATCAGGACCAGAACATGCCACCCCAGCTCGTGGCCCTCGAGGCCCATCACCGGTCAGCCCGGGAGCAAAAACTCTGTCCACTGGAGGCGTTTCCAGCAGCCCATGTGCTGCACCACAAGGACATGAAGGCCACGTACGTGAAGGCCATGTACGTGAAGATGATACACATGTTTTGGATTGTTCATCTGATGGGAATGCAGCCAGTTCGGAGGAACATGATTCGCTAGAAATTGGGAGTTTGGCAACTCCGGATGAAAATTCCTCGTCTTCGACTGAACTGGAGACAAGGGAACGTCCGCCGACACCAGTCCGTTGCCAGTGGTGGATTTATATCCGAAGAAAATCCAGTGAAAATAAAAAAGAGGACGACAAGTGTACGCTTAGCGCCGAGGAACCGACGAAATTTGAAGATGCAAATACGGAGGAGCGTTGGCTGCGTGCTATGGATGAGGAGTTGGGATCGATCCGAGACAACAATACATGGGAGCTCGTGGATCCACCCAACGACCATAAAATCATAGGGCTCAAGTGGGTGTACAAAGTCAAGAAAGATGCCGAAGGAAACTTGGTGAAGCATAAGGCAAGGCTCGTAGCCAAAGGATACGTGCAAGAGCAAGGTGTAGACTTCGAGGAAGTGTTCGCTCCTGTCACAAGGATGGAATCGGTGAGGCTAGTTATAGCTCTCGCGGCTCAAGAATCTTGGAGGCTACATCACATGGATGTAAAATCCGCTTTTTTGAACGGGGAGTTAAAAGAAGAAGTATATGTGAAGCAACCACCGGGTTACATCAAAAAGGGAGAGGAGCACAAGGTGTTGAAACTACACAAGGCATTGTACGGGCTATGCCAAGCTCCTCGGGCGTGGAACATCAAGCTTGATCGTACACTAGTTTCTCTTGGTTTTGAGAAAAGTCCACTGGAGCATGCTATGTACAAGCGAGGTAAAGGCAAGGATCGCCTCCTAGTGGGCATCTATGTTGATGATCTCTTGATAATCGGAGCAGATGAGGAGGAGATTGCTAGATTCAAGCTACAAATGAAGGAGCTTTTCAAGATGAGTGATCTAGGGCTCTTGACTTACTATCTCGGGATCGAGGTACAGCAAAAGCCGGAGGGAATCACGCTATGCCGTGGAGGCATATGCAAAGAAAATTCTTGAAAGCTGTAGCATGGAGGACTGCAATCCAAGTCATGTCCCAATGGAGCCTCGACTTAAACTTAGCAAGAGGAGCCAAGCACCCGCGGTTGATGCAACAGAGTATAGAAGTGTGGTCGGAAGCCTAAGGTATCTTGTGAATACACGACCAGACTTGGCCTATTCTGTTGGCGTAGTGAGTCGCTTCATGGAAGCACCCACGACAGAACATTGGGCAGCTGTGAAACAAATACTCAGGTACATCAAAGGGACAACTAACTTCGTTGTGTCTATTTGAGAGAAAAGCGGAAGGAGATGGTGGAGCTACTTGGCTACAGTGATAGCGACTTGGCAGGAGATATTGACGACCGTAAAAGTACCTCGGGCGTGGCATATTTCTTGGGAAGAAGCATTGTGAGTTGGCTATCACAAAAGCAGAAGGTGGTCGCATTATCATCCTGTGAAGCAGAGTATATTGCAGCTGCAACCGCGGCATGTCAAGGTGTGTGGCTAGAAAGGCTACTCGGTGACCTCACCGACAAGGAACCGGAAGGAGTGGTGCTCTATGTTGACAACAAGTCCACGATTGCTCTATGTAAGAATCCAGTGCATCATGATAGAAGTAAGCACATCGATATAAGGTATCACTACATACGAGATTGCGTGGAAGAAGGCAAGATTGAAGTCAACTACATTTGCACCGACGATCAGCTTGCAGATATCCTGACCAAGTCTTTGGGACGACAGAAGTTCACGGAGATGCGGGGAAGGATCGGCGTCCAAGCTGTGAAGTGAGGACATCGTGTTTAGGGGGTGACTGTTGGAATTAACCACGTTGTCGTGTCCGGAACGGATACGTTCAGTCATCCGAGTAGGTTTGGGTTAGCTAGCTTTGTACTAGTATAAATATAGCTGTACCCTATGCCTGTAATCAGATCAAATCAATACAAACCAAAGGCACGACACGAGCCTTTTGTGCGATACAACTCGAGGTGTCTCCTGTGCTTGTTTCTTGTGCTAAGCTAGCTAGACATCCAAAGCATCCACCAGGCTGCCTGCTTGCTAGCTTAGCTAGTACGTGCGTATTGCGTCTCCGTCGTCCGGCGACTCGGAAGCTAATCGGACAAGCTCATACACGTATATTGTCGAAAGGTACTCGGCAGCATCGGGTCTGGGCCAACAGCATCTTCAAATTTTTATATACTCTGAACTTCCTTCAGGTTTCTTTGAGCTGATGGTCTTTGGTCTTAGAATATAGTACAATAAGCACTGCTAGTTGCAGTTTTTACTCTGTTTACCTATGAATCCTATTTCTTCTCTTGTAGGCTTGCATGATGGAGGCTCCACAGTATAGACCTTGGTTATATCTTCCGCCAGAACTCTTGGGCCTTGTCCTCAAGCGCCTCCCCTCGCTAGCTGACCGTGTTCGTCTGAGAGCAGTCTGTCACCCATGCTGCTCTAACAGCCTGCTGCAACCACTTCCCCTCCCATTCCCATGGCTCACCCTCCCAGATGGGACCTTCTTCAGCATCCCAGGAGGTGAGGTTCACCAGATGTGTGTACCAGATGGTGCTCGTTGCCATGGCTCCATTGACAACTGGTTATTCCTCATGAGCAGTGATGACGCATGCACATTGATGAACCCTTTCTCTAAGACTACATTGGAGCTTCCTAATCAGGTCTCATTTTGGCAGCGTATACACGGCGAATATGATCCTAAGCAACTTTTGTACAAGTTGTTGGTACCCTCACCCCTGGACATATCACCTGATTCCCTTGTTGCGGCATTGATCAAGGATGATGATAATATCGGTGCAGTTTGCACTAGTCAGCCACTGATTGCCACTTACTCAGTACAAGGCAATTCAGTACACCGCCTCTTTGATGCCGCGTTCTTTGATGGAAAGTTGTACGCGGTGTCTATCTTTGGCCAGCTCTTCATCCTTGAGGTATGCAGAAACCTTGGTAGTAATTCAAACATCAATCATGTAATCGAGTCTTCGGGTGATTTTCATGGAGGACCAGAATGCATTTTTAGAGAGGTGGCGTTCACATACATGGTGTATCTAGTTGAATGTGCTGGTAGACTGTTGGTGGTGAAACGATTCATTCGTCCCCTGAGCCCTCCCACTGGTGACAATATCTTTGACAATACTCAAACTGCTGGGTTTGTTGTCCTTGACGCAGACCTGCACTCCAATCCTTGCTGATGGAAAAGGATCAGTGAGTTGGATGGACATGCTCTCTTTGTTGGCTAGCATGGCTCCAAGTCTCTGCCTGCCAGAGAATGCATCGGATCCCAGGAGGATTGCATCTACTTCATTTGTGACTATCCCCATCCGAAGTATTTTTCAAGCCCATTTCGCGACTGTGGTGTGTACAACATACGGAATGGTATGATCATGCCATTGATGTCTCAGACTACATCACCTGCACATGATGCTGGCCAGTGGCGCCCGACATGGTTTTTCCCTGCCGAACCAATGTGATCAGTCTATCAGGGTTTACTCTACTGAAGCTTTTATGATCAGAGGGGTGCGCATATTCTCATATCTATACCTATACTAATTAGGGACTCCCTAGAAATTACCACGTTAATTAGTAATTAAGAGCCGTTAATCTGGTGGGACCAAATTATAACGGTGTAGATTCATCCTTATAATTCTAGGCAAAAATAAAAGAAATACATCAAGAACTAGCACATAAACCAGTCTCACGTATCTCTCTCCAACGACAAGAGTAAACAAAATCCCACATATCTCACCCACGACCCAACTGTCTCCACCTTTCATGCACGTATCTCCATCTAAAAAAAAAGGTTCACGTATCTCTTCAAAAATCTTGGTGTGAAAAAGGGGAAATTCCCAACCACCAATTTAGTGGGTCCGAATTATAACGGCCAGTTATAATCTAAAATTGCTTAAAAAACCTGTAGCAATCTGATTAGACTCCATGTGCCATGTCTATCAAGTTTTCTTTCTTGCCATCTCAAAAAAATAAAAAATTTCTTTCTTGCCAATCTAGCTTAACCAATCAACTGTCCCAGGTTTTCACGCAGGAAAGAACTTCCCCATAGCTAGCCAATCAACTGTCCCAGGCTTCTGAACCCACGTGTATCTGGATCAATCTACGACCAATCAACCCTAGCTAGCCAATAACTGTCCCTGGCTTCTGAACAACAAATATCCCCCATCCAATAGTCTCATTTCCTTCGCCCTACCATGCTAGATCAACTATACACCCATGATGACGGCTCTTCCTGAACCTGCATCTATCTGGATCGCCCTCCATGTCTTGCTCAGCTTCATTGTTGCATCAACACAGGAAACGGGCGAGACTAATCCAGAAAATATGGTACGTTCCAATTCATCCTGCATATTCTCCTACCAAGATTCCAATCTATATTCCGTCCTGTACGTGCAACTATAAAGCGGAAGAGTGCTGATGGGCGACAACAATTGGAAGTAGATTGGGTCGCGGCCGACACTTTGTTCTCTACAAGTACTGACTTCTTTAGAATACTAATCTATCGCCTCTCACAGGAATATTGTATCCTTACTCGGCACAAGTAAAATCAGGCCCGACGCAAGCAAGAGAAAGGATTATAGTGAAGAGAAAAGCGGTTGATGTCGATTGAGGACTGTGGATAATGGCAGAGATGTCAAACCCATGGGAAAAAGATTTGTGTGGCCACTTGCCAGTATGCGTGGTGCACAAGCAGTAGATCTTGAACCACACTATCACTGACTTGGCAAGGATGAGATTGTCGTATGCATGTGGTATTCCTCCACACAATATTCACCTTATGTATTCCCAGTACAAATCATTAGGTAATTTTCCTACAATTTCTTATTTCCTACTATGAGATGATTTTCCTACTATGTTTGACAAATTGTTCACCGATGAAGATGTCAACTGTAATGGAGGGACTTTCATCAGAATATTAGGTTTATTGTTCAATCAACCAGTAAAGATTTCATGATCAGTATATCAGTATATGGTCACAGTTACAGTTGTGCTGCTTCTACCTGCACATAATAAATTACGATATGCCAATGCTCCTAAGTCATGTGTTCAGAACTTCATATAGAAACGTACTTTTAGCTTTCCAAATTAAAGGTAATGTTCTCAATCAGACACCATTCGTGCTAGCCAATACTGTAGTCGTCTTAACATCCTTTATTATGGCAGATTGCAGTTATGTACTACTCCCTCCGTTCCTAAAAATAAGTCTTTTTAGACATATCAAAAGGACTACAACATACAGATGTATGTAGACATATTTTAGGGTGTAGATTCATTCATTTTGGTCCATATGTAGTCATCTGTTGGAATCTCTAGAAAGACTTATATTTGGGAACAGAGGGAGTACTTGATAAGTGTGTATATAAATTCCTAAGAACAAAAAATACATCTCCTGATTGTTTTTTAACATGGCTATCCTTTCTAGATGTGTTACTATGGCAAAAGCTTTGAGGTCTGCCTTAAAACGTAAGGAATAATATTTAGGGTTGCAAATTCCAGGTGTCGGTCACACAAAGCATATATAAAGAAGAAAATGAGGGCGGTCTCAAGTGTTATTAGTGATAACTTACTTGCATGTTATAATTATCTCTCCTTGAATGGTGCGTCTGGCCTATACTGACATAGGTTTGCATGCACGCATAAATAGTACTACACAATTTCTTAATAGTGTAGCTCTTCCTTGCACCAATTGATGTATTTTCTGTAACTCAGCAAATTGTTCAGATTGTTTCCAGTCATATATTTTCCTTTGTACATATATATTGCCCGCTAGGTAAAGGTAAAGAATCTGAGCTATGCAGACCACCATCCAAGTGGTGGTTGTCTTTGTTATTCATCTTCATTATTTGGGTGTTCGGATGCAGCCGCAGCAAATATAGCAGCAAACAAAACACTAAGGGCCGAACAAGCAAGTAATTTATATTTTTGTGAGTTCTTTCATTTACCTAAGTCAGAGAAAAAAAAGGCAAAAGTCTGTGATATGAATTTTTTTAGGTATAAAGTTTGAGTTTGAGTTTTGGTCCGATAAAGTTTGAGTTTGGGTGACATCAGTATTTACATATTCTCTTGAAATTATTACATTCAACTGATAAAAAACGAAAACAAATCTAGCTGTTTATCTGGTAAGAGATAGTTATGATGGTCTATTTAAAATGTTATTTCTTGCATTACGACATATAAACAACGCAGATCAATTTGCATTCAGGTAAAAGTTAACATGTAGTATCTTAGGACAACTATTTCTTGCCCATAGACGAAGCTTACCATACCATTAATTGTGTATGCACTAAAAAAGAATGTTTCCATAATTTATTGTATGACAAAAATATACAACTGTAGTATATGCTTAGCCTCCTTGCTCAATATTAATGATTAGGCTCATTTGTTTTTACCAACAAGCCTGTGGGATTTTAGTTCTTTATGAAAGATCTTTACATTGTTTATAAGCAACTGCATGAGATATGTAGGGGCTTTATCAACCCGGGTATTAAAATCTAAGTAAAACAAAAAAATTACTAGCTATTTGCTATGCTGCCCTCATTAGTAACGAGACGATAGAATATTTGTATTTCCTAAACATGTATGGTAACTAAGATCAAACCGCTCCACTAGATGGGACCAAAGCATAAAATATTTTGAATGGTATACTTAATTATTTCCTCTGTAAAGAAATATAAGAGCATTTAGATTACTAAGGTAGTGATCTAAACATACTTATCTTTCTTTACGGAGGGAGTATATTGGAATCTTTACATATATACAATGGATATGATGCGTTATCTCGGTTTGGGAAAAAGCTATCATCTACCTTTTACTATTAACAACTAAGTAATAGTTATTTATTTATTCTAATGAACATTCAGAAGTAAATATGTGCTTAACGAGTACTTCATCATCGTGTGACTAAACTTCTTCATCAGTGTGTAACTAAATTTCGTTATAGATCACATTTCACTCACAAAACAACATTTTTTTGTTCATCCAACTAGCATACTAATCTCATGAAAGACTAATATGGATTAAAATGGTTAATCTCACAAATGATCTTTTTGATATAACACACTATTTAATTATTATATTATGAAAATAAACAGAAACTAGCCCGTGCAAGTGCACGGGTTGACGCATCAGTGTATGCCTAACTTGTTCCGCTGAAGCTTTGTGATCATGCCAGCATGGGTGCTGCCCATCTTCATCCTAGTGATATCGTGTGACTTAGGTTATTAGTTAGTATGATGATCAACTAGCCTGGTTCTGGTTATCTTATCCTAGTGCTATCTTATGTACCGTCTAATGGAACTTCTAATTAGTATGATGGTGCATGCTTCATTTCCATGGGATGTATTCGGATGTGCAACTTCGCTTTCATTTGAGACTGATATGTACAACTTGAACAAACTTTTCACCTCTGAAGGCGAACAAACTTGGTTGTGTCATTACCCTGAATCCTGGCTGTTAGGAATATGCAACTTGTATTACTAAGAGGCCAAAGCCACCAAATATAGATGTACATGAGAATGCAAAAAGGCAGGAATACAAAAGGTCAAGGCCATCATCAATATAACTCTAACACCCCCCTCAAACTCATGGTGGATCCACAACACTGAGTTTGGAGAGGTGAAATCTATGTTGTACTATAGTTTGTGCCTTCGTGAAGAAGTCTGCTAGCTGTAACTCGGAAGGCACGTACTAAAGAGCAATAACATGATCCTTCACAGCAGCGCCGCACATAATAAGCATCAACACCAATATGTTTGGTAAGCTCATGCTTCACGGGGTCCCGCAATACTATAGCACCTGCACCGTCCGACAAGAGGGTGGTAGGTGTAGTATGTAAACACCAAAATCCTCGAGTAGCCATCATAACCAAGTCACCTTTGCCGTCAAAAAGAGCCATAGCTCTCAGCTCGGCCTCTGCACTTGAATGAGAAACTGCAGTATGTTTCTTCGTCTTCTAGGCAATGAGAGAACCACCAAGAAAAACACAGTAAGCAGAAAGTGAACGGCGATCCGAAGGATCACTGGCCCACATAGCATCCGAATAGGCCTAGAGCTGTAACGAGCTGTAACATGGAAAAGAGAGACGATGAGAGATCGTACCACGAAGATATCGTAGAGAACACGAAGAAGGTGACTATAGTGAACTGAAGTGGGAGCGGAAACAAATTGACTTAGAATATGGACAGACAGGAGATATCCGGACGAGTTACAACAAGATAGACAAGACTCCCAACAAGATGGCGATAACGCGTCGGATCAGACATAAGAGCTCACCATCGGACATATCATTATATCAACAAAGTAACTAACTAATTGGTATGATAGAAAATAATCAAAATTGTAGGAGAATATAAATCATAATTCAAACATGCGGGTGTCTTGCTCGACAAATTTCTGCCTTTTCCCTAGCTCCTACCGCTTGTCCGATCTCTAGCTTTGTCTCTTTGTGCCTCCTGCAGTTTGGGTAGAGAAGGCTGCGATGTGAGATCCAGAAAGAACTAATACTGCAATTTGACATATTAGGCTAAGTAAATGTGAGGAACGGAGGGCATGAAAAAGACAGCCTAGCGAACTGATTAACGGCATGACACCTGGAGGTCCTTGGGGAGCAGCGCTTTACCTGAAGGGGGCGGTCGTGGAGCGCATCCTATGCAGAAGAATGAGTAGTATTGTGACGGCACCGCCGCCCGGATGAGCAGCGCGTAGCCGGCGGCGTACTTGCAGTGGTCGGCGTCACAGGACATGGGGGATGGGGCAGAGGAGACGACGATGAGGAGGGCGTAGGTGCAGTGATGATGGGTGGTGGACTGCTGCAGCAGAGGAGAAGGCATGAGAGGCGTCGGGGAACAGGCGACGTTGGCACCATACTTGCGGTGCTTGTCAGAGCAGGAGACGGGAAATGGGGCGGAGGAGTGGAGGTCGTGGTGGACTGCATCGGCAAAGAGGAGGCATCCGACCATTGGAGCGGACGGCGTCGGCCGCGCCAGATCGGAGTTCGATTGCTAGCCCGAGGAAAGTAGCGAGGATTGGGTCCGGATGGGTCCGAACCGAGTGGCGAATGGGCTCTCTAGAAGATCCTGGATATACTTTTCTTGGGAAATAGAAAAGCCATCGAGCTGGAGGAAACCTCAATCCAAGAAAGTAACGAAGGGGACCAAGATCAGACATAAGAAACTGCTCACTCGCACGGGCCTTGACAAAGGCAATGTACTAAAAATCGCCGCCCGATGATGATCATGTCATCAACATAAAGAAGGAGAAGAGTGCAACCACGAAGCAGAAGGTGGACAAACAGCGCTGGATCATGAGCACTAGGTGAAAAACCAGCTGCTGTGATGACAGAGGCAAAACGCTCAAACCAAGCATGGGGGCTTGCTTAAGGCCATATAGAGAGCGATTTAAGGCGACAAACCATGCCACTAGGAACTGAATACCCAGGTGGTGGCTGCATATAAACTTCCTCACGCAACTCACTATTAAGAAAGGCATTCTTAACATCAAGCCGAGACACGGACCAGTGGCGAACAGAGGCCACAACGAGAAGTGTGCGGACAGTGGTCATATGGGCCATAGGAGCAAAAGTCTCATCATAATCACGACCATGCTCCTGCTGAAAGCCACGAGCCACAAGACGAGCTTTATAACGCTCACGAGAAACATCAGAGCGAGTCTTAATCTTATAGACCCACTTACAAGTGATGTGACAAACATGGGGTGGAAGAGAAACCAGGTCCCACGTGCCGGTGCGCTCAAGGGCAGCAATCTCCTCTGTCATCGCAAACTGCCATTCAGGAGGAACAATAGCATCTCGATGAAAAGTCGGCTCAAGAATGGTCGAAAGACCATAGCGAGAAGGAGAATATCGGCCAGGGGGCAGATAAGGCCGAGAGCGAAGACCATAAGTCGGTTGAGAGGAGGAAGACGACACACTAGAAGAAGAGGGTGCATCGGTAGACTCACCCACAACAGGTGAACGCTGAGTATAATGGAAAGGAAAGGAAGGAAGAGATGGAATCACTGGATGTGGAGACGGGGAATCTATCAGTGATGAAGGTGTGGAAGGAGAAGGTATCGGTGATGAAGGTGGAGGGTCATGCGATGAGGGAGGAGAAGAAACCAGAGGAGAGGAAGGCGTCGGATCTGGCAAAGAAGGGGACGAGGAGTAGGATTATTGGGCACAGAGGGAGGTGTATTAAAAAACGTAAGAAAAGAGATATCCTGTGTGGAAAAGGCCGAGGAGGATGGACGCGGGTAGAAGGGACGAGATTCATCAAAGTTCGCATCCCGGGAAATACGCATCCGGCGACCGACAGGATACCAACACCGATAGCCCTTATGCTCATCATCAGATCCAAGAAAGACACACCCAAAAGATCGAGCGGTCAGTTTGGTGCGTTCACGAAGGGCAAGCAAAACATAACAAACGTAACCAAACAAACGGAGGGCCGGATAATCGGGAGAATGACCAGAAAGACGTTCAAGAGGAATACCACCCTTTAGACCAGCAGATGGCTGAATGTTAATGAGATAGGCGGAAGTGGTAACAGCCTCAGCCCAGAAGTGAGGTGAAAGACAGGCGGCGATCATCATCACACGTGCCGTCTTAAGAAGGTGACGACGCTTGCGCTCAGCTACACAATTCTGAGCATGAGCACGAGGGCAAGAGAACTGAGTAAAAGTACCCTGATCAGCAAGAAATCTTTGCAGCGCATGGGAGATATACTCACCAGCTGAATCTACACGAAATACACGAATATGAGTGGAAAACTAGGTATGAACCATGGCAACAAATTTTTTGTATATAGATAAGACCTCACTACGAGAAGACATGAAATAGATCCAAGTGTACCGAGAAAAATCGTCTATAAAGATAATATAGTATCGATGACCCCCTTTCGAAGCGAAGGGAGCCGGACCCCAAACACCAGAGTGAACGAGATCAAAAGGACGCTCAGACACTGACTCACTGTGAGGATAGGGTAGCTGAATCTGCTTACCAAGCCTACAACCTAGACAATCCAACGAAGCGTTGCCGGAGACAGACCCCAGAACACCATGATGAACTAAAGACGAGAGACGAGAACCACATAAATGGCCAAGACGATGATGCCATTGCTGAAAAGAGCTGGTAATGCAGCAACAGGAGTTGCGAGACTGGCGGCGGTGGCAGCGGAGGGAAGACAAGGCCAGTCAAGCTCCCAGAGACCATCAGAGCGTCGAGGGCCAGCACCAACCAGAGCGCCCATGTGTCGATCCTGAACAGAACACGAATCAAAGTCGAGAATGACCCTACAACTAGAGTCAATAATCTGACCACCAGATATGAGCTGCATGGTAAGTTGAGAAACATGAGCGACAGAGGGAACATGAAATGAAGAAGTGCTAAGAGTGCCTCGGCTAGCTACAGGGAGGGGAGTGCCATTAGCCGCATTTAACACGAATCGAGACTCGACAGGTTGAACGGAGGTCAAAGTGGAAGAATCATAAGTCATATGAAAAGACGCCCAAAGATCAAGAATCCATGGGGATGTAAATCGAATGAGTAGATGGTGGTTTCTCAGTGCCAGAAGAGTCAGCCACGGGAACTGCAGGACCTGTCGGTGAAGAATCCCAAGCATCAAGCAGGCATCGCAGCTGCGCAATCTCACGCGCAGACAGGGACACAGACGAAGATGTCGAGGTAGAAACACCTGCCGACGATGAGCAGTCACCACCACCCGTGAAAGCCGCGTATAGAGTCGACCGAGAGTAGCGAATCGACGTAGAACCGCCCATGGAAGCCACCGGGGGAATCGACGTAGAGCGGTCTTTGCCGCGCGTGGAATCCGTGAGAGGAGTCAGCATAGGGCGAGAATCACCAAAGCGCAAGCCGTGGGAAGAGTTGTCAAGAACGACCAACACCGGTCAAGAGTGGCGGTGCAGCTGCCAAGGAGTCGACGTAGAGCGGCAAGCAGCATCGATGAAAGTCGCAAAAAGTGTCGAAGTAAAGCAACAACCACAACCTCCAAGCGGACGAGCACCAAGCACCGAGGAAAGACGCATGTGCAAGACAGGATCAATGGATGAAACACCATCAGAAAACATCGAGCAACGTGGAAGAGGCGTGCCCGACGAAAGCATTGTACCTGTTTCTTCTTCTCTCTCTGTTTGTTTTTTACTCTGTTTTTATATACTCTCTTTTTTCACTCTTTCTTTTAACTCTTTTTTTTTTGGGAACAACGACAGAACTCAGGCCAGCTGAAGGAAGCCGAGCGAAGAAGGCAAAATAGCCGAGTTACGCGGCGGCCCACCAGCAGCCCAAATGGCGTGGGGGGATAGCAGGCACGAACACAGGACAACAAAACGGAGAGCCCTCAACGACCCCAACGACGCGACGAGACAACCACTGCGCTGACATCCCTTGCCTGTATACCACCAGGAAACACTTTTATATCCCCTCAAAAAAAAGGAAACTCTTTTATTTGTCTAAGCACGAGTCATTTAAAAAACATATATTTCAACAGAAAAACTCCTCCCGCTCGGGCATCAGTTGATTCTCAAAATAAAAAAAACTTGGGTATTAGTTGAACATTGAACCTTTGACCTATCATAGTTGACAGCATTGTCTTTTTAAGATTTGAAAAAAGTTCATCGTTTTTGAAAAAAATCACAAATTGGAAAAAAGATGAACATTTTGAAAAAAGAGTTCATCAATATCTGGAAAAAAAATCACGAATTTGAAAATAAATGTTTTTGAAAAAAAGTTCATCAAAATTCAGAAAAAATCAGAGATTAAAAAGTTCATCGATTTTATTTTTTTATTTATTTTGAGATTTGTTCATAGATTTTTTTAAAAGGTCACCAAAAAATGGAATAAATTTCATCTTATATTAATAAAATCATCTACTTTGAAAATATTTCATTGAATTTCAAAAAAATTTCATCAATTTGGATAAAATGTTCATCCATTTTGAAAAAAGATTTATGAATTTGAAAAGAGTTCATCGAATTTGAAAAGAGTTCAACGATTTTTAAAAAAGTTCATCGAATTTGGAAAGAGGTTTATCAAATTTGGAAAAAGTTCATCGAATTTAAGGAAAACTTCATGTTCATCAAATTTGAAAATAGTTCAACGATTTTGAAAAGAGTTCATAAAATTTTAAAAATAGTTCAACGATTTTGAAAAGAGTTCATTGAATTTGAAAAAACCATGGGTTTTTTAGAAATCACAAAATAAAAAAAAATTGGTTTTGAAAAACACGCGTTTAACAGATCAAAATGAAAAAAGAATAAATAAAATGAAAATCTGTATAAAACCGCACTAGAAAAATGATCAACAGATTGATGTAACCCGATTAGGATTTCCTGCGATTGAAAAGCTAAATAAAAACAAGGAAAGAAGCTACGAAACACAAGTCATTTCATGGCGTAGTGGTTCCGGTTCTTGGAGTAGAAGCAACATGTCGTGTGTTCAATTCTTGCAGGCGGGCTGCAGGCGCGGTTTGCAGAAAACACTAGTAACCGCGCCAGAGGCACTAAATAGGATTCGCCCCAGCAGCAATGCTACATTCACGGGCTCAATAGGATTTGCCCCAGCAGCAATGCTACATTCACGGGCTCAATACAAGGCTTTTACGGAGTGAGTCCGAGTTGGCAGGGGTTGATTGGATTAAGGGGAGATTGGGCCCCACCCACCTGAAAATGCCCGTAAAATCCTGTAAACAGCCCGTGCGTTTAGCATTTTGTTCGCCCTCCACGCAGGGATAGCAAGATAGCAGTGCACGCAATCACGCTTCCCCACCACAGCCAACACCCCACCACCACCAGATCGGGTCACGCCGCAGAACGGCCCGGCACCGGAGAGCAAAGATGTTAGGTGGCTCGGACGGGCGCAAATAGGGGGTCCCAACGGCAATCGCAGAGCCAGCGCCAGCGCCGGCAAGCAGATGGACACGGCAACAAGTCGGAGGATCAGATCCAGAGAAGGCCGGTCGCGATGGAGTACGACCCAGAGGGTTGGATCGGGTTCGATCCAGAGGACTCGATGGAGTTCGATCTGGAGGAGACGAGCAGGCGGCTTGATCGAAAGGAGAGTAAAAGGCGTAGAGAGCTGGCGGCGAATGCAGCGCGGCCACGACGACAACGTGGGGTTCATCAGTAGCATGAGTTGCAGCGTGCAAAATGTTGACCTAGCTCTAATACCATGTTAGGAATATGCAACTTGTATTACTAGGAGGCCAAAGCCACCATATATAGATGTACAAGAGAATGCCAAAAGGCAAGAATACAAAAGGCCAAAGGCCATCATTAATATAACTCCAACACTGGTCACTGCAAGTAAGCCCGGTTCTGGTCATCTTTATGGGCTCCGTTACCTTCTGACTATGGACCCTTTCTTTTCTTTTTTTCTTCAACTCCACAACCCTTTATTGACCAGAAACTATGGTTACATCGTTTGTGAATATAGGGATGATCACATCTGGTTGTCTTCCATCCAGCTATTACAAAGGGGTCCTCTAGCCAATTTAGCTAGCTCATGAGCTACACAATTCTGTTCCCATAACAATGTTCGAAAACCACATAGGAACATTCACAAGCCATATTGTAGCAATCGTCAAAAATACAACCCTCGTACTCCTCTCCGCGCGGGCTTCCACTATCGCGTCTTCCCCGGATCCCCGCCGTCCCCTTCCTAGGCCTCGCCGTCCACCGCCTGGTGCTCTCGGGCGCGGCGTGGTCAACGTGGTCAAGGAACGACTTCCATCGGACGTGGATCGACGTGGAGAGGCCGATACCGGGTCCACGGCCGCAGCAAGGAAGTGCCTCCTTATTACGCCGGAAAATAATGATTTCTCCACCGACAAATTGGGACCCACCGGACGGGCCATCAGATTTCGCGAAAAAACGCTTCCTCGATCGCTGGGACCCACTAGCTACATCTTCGCACGCAAGGAAGTGCGTCCGCAAAAAACGATTCGCTTCGACCACTGGGACCCACCAAAGACCACCTTCGCACGCAAGGAAGTGCGTCCGGGCAAAAAACAATGATTCTCCCCCCTGACTGCTGGGACCCACCAGCTACATCTTCGCACGCAAGGAAGTGCGTCCGAAAAAACGATTCGCTTGACCGCTGGGACCCACCAGCTACATCTTCGCAGTAAGGAAGTGCTCGATACCGGGACCCACCTGGTCGAAAAGCGCACGTAGCATTGTCATTCTGGTCACGAACGTGTACGCATATACCGGTCGTTGTAGAGGCGCGCACATGTCGTAGTAGAGGCGCGCACGTAGCATGTATACGTACGTACAGCGGCGAGGGTGCAAGAAAGAAAATACGGCTACGTACATACATACGGGCAGAGTCTCGAACGCCTACTCGCGCACAATGCACGCCGTGGCTTGTGTACATGGCTGGGTCGAACGGAGAAACAGCGTCGCCGTCGTGTTCATGGGGAGGCAACGGAATGCGCCGTGTTCATCGGGAGGCAACGGAACGCTGGGGAGCCAACCGCTTGGACGGAACAGCGATGAAAACGAGGCCCGGCGCATCGCACAATGGAGAAAACAGACCTTCCTACGCTCGAACAGGGTCCCGTTGATCGGGAGGTGTGGCGCATCAAGCGGAGGAAACGGACCTCCTACGGTCAAACGGGGTCCCGTTGATCGTGAGGGTGTGGCGCATCGCAAAAGCGGAGGAAACGGACCTCCTTCGGTCGCAACGGGTGTCCTGTTGATCGGGAGGGGTGTGGCGTACCGCAAAAAGGATGAAACGGACCTCCTACGATCGAAACGGGGGTCTTGTTGATTGGGAGGGGTGTGGCGCATCAAAACAGAGGAAACGGACCTCCTACGGTCAAACGGGGTCCTGTTGATCGGGAGGGTGTGGCGCATCGCAAAACGGAAGAAACGGACTTGTGTTGGAGCGCCACGGTCAAACGGGTCCCGTTCATCGGGAGGGGTGTGGCGCATCGCAAAACGGACTCCACGGGATACTGTTCATCTCCACCGTCGACCTCCTCCGGCCTCCACGGGCTCCTCGCTCATCCAGCCTCCACCGCGCTTACTCCACCGGCCATCGCTCAACCACCCCTCCACCGCTTCATCGCTCATCCAGCCCTCCACCATCTATCGCTCATCCAGCCCTCCACACCACGGGTCCTGTTCAACCACCCTCCACGGCCACCCTCCACCGCTTCATCGCTCATCCAGCCCTCCACACCACAGTGGTCCTGTTCATCCAGAGGCAACGCCACCGCTCACTATTCATCCAAACTCCCCGCAACGCCATCGCTCGTCCAATCGATCGGCTTCACTTAGCAGCGAGCGGGCGAATCGCCCATCGGGTTCGATTAACAGCCATCGATTGATCGCCGGGTTCGAGAACGCTGTAGCTCGCAGCTGTAATCGCCGGGTTCGATTAGAGCCCAATGTTCGCTTGAGCCAACGCCGCGACGTGTAATGAGAGAACGCGCATCGCCGCCCCGACCTCCCACCGTGAACCGCAACTCTCAAATTTTCCTCCCTCGCTTCTACCACGGTTTTTTCCGTCATGGACGGCCCAAAGAATGTCATGCAGCTGCGTCTCCGGCCCGCCCAAGACGAAGAGCCCATTTTCTGTCATGATTTTTGTCATAGAAGTAGGAGCCCACCACATCTATGATGATACCGGTTTTGTCACAATTATCGTCATAGAAGTGTCATATGTATGACATATTTTTTTTGTTCGCCCAAAATGTTATGGATGTGTCTTTTTTGTAGTGTGGGGTTGGCCTCTCAAGGAACGTCATACAGATAACATTTCTGAATTTGTATGTATGCTCATATTCAATCAACTTATACTTACATTGTGACCCCAATTATTGAACCCACCAAGTGCACTGCAATATTCCTGTAGACGCTGTAAAAAAAGAATTATAGGCCGGAGTGCCTGGCCATGAGCATGTGCAAGGAAAGAGAAGCGGGGACTGGACGAAGACAAGATGCGCCGGTGGCTGCCGACAGAGGAAGGGGTGGAGGCCTCGTCGAGGAAGACGATCCTGGCGCGCGTGACAGTGTAGCGTCCACAAGCACAACCGAGAACAAGGAGGACATAGACTACGAGCCGACGGACGTGCACGTGCAGCCATGCGGCAGGAAATGTGAGGAAGGGGTTGTCTTGGACGGGAGGCAGGTAATTCTCTCTCCTTACCCTCACAGGACATGTACTGCTTGACGAGGAGCGGCCAGGACAACTGATACTACTGGCGATAATCCTCACACAACTGAGCAGTATAGATCGATCACCATCCTTTGATTTTGATAATAGACGGCCCATATTCATTATCGGGTACAGTAAAAGCTCTACCCCAATAAGATTTTTATGCACAAGGTATGTGGGTAATGGGTACCATTGCCATTAGAGAAAACAAACACCAGCTGCCTGTTCCTCTTCTCCTCCCCAACCCACGGCTAGGTGCGAACCCTAGCTCCTCGATTATGTGAGCCTCACCGGAGAACCCAGATCCAGCTGCCGCCCCATCGCCGGCGCCCGCTCCATCTTCCTCCTCTTCCTCTCGCTGGCCAGGCCAGGCCACCAGGCGCTCAAGACTCGTAAGCGGCGTGCTCCTCCATCTGTGCAATGTGACGCTGCCGACCTGGATTTTAGCACTTGAGCTGGTTGGGCAGATCGATTGATGCTCTACATGACCAACTTTGCTTCGTTCTTTCAGTAGATCTACTAAATTTTCGACACATATAGATGAATGTAGTCAGTCCTTTTCATCTAAACAAAAATGGAAACGGTCTGTGTGGTCGCTGATGTTGGGGCACTGCAAATTCAAGAGCACAATTCTTTTACGGATCATCATACTCTGCTCCTGTTGCTGTTTCTAGTCAAAGGATCCTTCTTTTCTATTCTAGTCATGCACTTCATTCTTTGAAAAAACATGCTCTGTCTATCTAAGCTTAGTTGTGGCTGTTGATACAAAGTGCACTTCATTTCTGCAGCTCTTTTACCAAGTGCAAGAAGCATTCATAATTTCATATGTAGTGCAAGGTTATGTTTACTACTCGGAAGCTAATCTAGAGCAAGGTTGATCTTCTAGTAACGGAGGATCATGGCGGACGACGATAAGAACAAGCAGTTGGCGGAGTACTCCGGTGCGGCTAAAGTATTTGCTGCTCCGGGCGAAGTTCGTTGCACTCCACGATTTGATCGCGAGAACTTCGGGTCTGGAAGGCCCTCATGGAGTGTGGTCTCCGCGCCAACGAAGCTATGGGACGCGGTCGACCCAGGAGGCGACGCTGCTCAAGATGGAGGGAGCCGAGCACCGGAAGGATCGGCAGGCGGCGTCAGCGATTTACTCGGTGATGCCGATGGATGTCCTCCAACACCTGATCGCCAAAGAAACGGCGAAGGACGCATGGGATACCTGGAAGCTCATGTTCGAGGGACACACCCGCGTCAAGCAAGCCAATCTCCAAACTCTCCTAAGGAACTATGAGACTTTGGTCATGGGCGACAATGAGTCCGTGGATGCGTTTCGCTTCACGGGTGGCTACTCGCTAAATCAATCGGATCCATGGCGCTTGGTGAAAACCTTACGGAGACCTCGGTTGTCCGGCGGTTCTTGCGCGCAGCCCCTCCCCGGTACCTGCAAATTGTCACGGCGATCGAGCAGTGCGTCGATCTCGAGACTCTCTCCATCGACGATCTCGTCGGACGCTACAAGGCTCACGACGAGCGTATGCGGTACAGTCTCGGGGATGGGAGGAATGATGAGAATGTCATGCTCACACGGGCTCAATGGCTGGCGCTGGACTCAAGGAGAGGTGGCGAGGGCTCTAGTAGCAACACTCGCCAAGATCGCGGCGCCAAAAGAACAAAGTAAGAAGAACGCCGCGACGGGCGCCCAAAGAAGAAGAAGTTCGACAAGCGCAAGATCAAGTGTCACAACTGTGGCATCATGGGGCACTTCAAGTCGGAGTGCAAGAAACCACCGAAGGAGAAAGCTCTCATGGCCAAAGGAGGCGATGATGGAGACATGATGCTCATGGTCGAAGTATGCGAGCTAATGGATGAGGATAGTCCAGCTCCAAAGGTGCCGGCTACAAAGGTTGTCACGCTCATAGAGGAGGCAGTTTATCTTCACGATAAGAAGAGGATGAACACGCCGAGGCACGTGGTGGTACCTCGACACGGGCGCTTAGCAACCACATGACCGGCGACAAGGACCAGTTTTCCGAGCTCGGTGTTTGATTGGGAGGCACGGTTCGGTTCGGTGACGGACGGACCGTTGACATCGCAGGGCAAGGTACTGTCCTGTTTGAGTTGAAGAATGGCGGTCACAAGGTACTCACAGATGTCTACTATATTCCCAAGCTAAAGAGTAGCATCATAAGTCTTGGCCAGCTCGAGGAGCGTGGTTGCAAGATTGTGCTCAAGATGGCTTTCTATGGGGGTATGATCGCCGAGGATGTTGATTATGAAGGTGCAGAGGTCACCGAACAGGCTCCACGTCCTCAACTTGGATCGTGTGGATCCGGTATGTCTCTGTCGAGCATGGACGACTCGGCATGGAAGTGGCACGCGCCACGGTCATCTAAATTTCTAGGCTCTTCGCAACTTGGACAAAAGGAGATGGTACGTGGTCTACCGTGCATCAATCATGTCGACCAAGTGTGCGACGGTTGTCTCATTGGGAAACAAAGGCGAGCCCCGTTCCCAAGAGAGGGAAACTTTAGAGCGAGTAAAGCTCTTGAGTTGGTCCACGGAGACTTGTGCGGACCAATTACACCGGCCACCCCTGCCGGAAACAGATACTTCTTGCTCGTGGTCGACGATTTTAGCAGATTCATGTGGATTGTGTTGTTGAAGACGAAGCGACCAAGCTTTGCAAGCCTTCAGGATTATAAAGATGGCGGCTGAAGTAGAATCTGAAGCCAGTTGAAGGCCCTCCGCACCGATCGGGGTGAGTTCAAGTCTCGTGCATTCACAGAGTTTTTAAGCTAAAGCGATCAAGAGCTATCTTTCGGCACCATATTCACCGCAGCAAAACGGTGTTGTGGAACGGAGGAATCAAACCGTGGTGGCAATGGCACGAAGCATGTTGAAAAGAAAAGGCATGCCGGGCAAGTTTTGGGGTGAGGCGGTTAATACGGCCGTTTATTTGCTGAACCGGGCTCCAACCAAGAGTGTGGTTGGGATGACGCCGTATGAAGCATGGTACGGACACAAGCCCACGGTTGATCATCTTCGCACTTTCGGGTGCGTGGCGCATGTGAAGACAGTGACCGGGCATACTAGCAAATTGGCGGATCAAGTACTCCAATGGTGTTGGTTGGCTATGAAAAAGGTGCGAAGGCATATCGATGCGTGCAACCCCTCTACCAACAAGGTGGTTGTGACGCGCGACGTGGTCTTCGAAGAAGCAAGGTCATGGAATTGGAACTCTGCCGAGCCGGTATACCCGTCTTCCGATGAAATTTTCAACGTTGTTTACGATAATTACGAGCATGCAGATATTGATGATCAACCGGAGACGTCGGCCGCAACAAACGGCGCGCCGGACGGGCGCAGTAGAAAAAGGAGGCGCACCAGCAACTTCCGCTGCTTCACACGCGCGAGAGGAACCAGCAGCCGACGCACCCAAGGGCACGTACGGCACGCCTGGCAGCAGCGCGCGCAGCGCTTGTCCTGGTTACGTTGTTCCATCAGGACCAGAACATGCCACCCCAGCTCGTGGCCCTCGAGGCCCATCACCGGTCAGCCCGGGAGCAAAAACTCTGTCCACTGGAGGCGTTTCCAGCAGCCCATGTGCTGCACCACAAGGACATGAAGGCCACGTACGTGAAGGCCATGTACGTGAAGATGATACACATGTTTTGGATTGTTCATCTGATGGGAATGCAGCCAGTTCGGAGGAACATGATTCGCTAGAAATTGGGAGTTTGGCAACTCCGGATGAAAATTCCTCGTCTTCGACTGAACTGGAGACAAGGGAACGTCCGCCGACACCAGTCCGTTGCCAGTGGTGGATTTATATCCGAAGAAAATCCAGTGAAAATAAAAAAGAGGACGACAGTGTTCGCTTGGCGTCGAGGAACCGACGAAATTTGAAGATGCAAATACGGAGGAGCGTTGGCGTCGTGCTATGGATGAGGAGTTGGGATCGATCCGAGACAACAATACATGGGAGCTTCGTGGATCCACCCAACGACCATAAAATCATAGGGCTCAAGTGGGTGTACAAAGTCAAGAAAGATGCGAAGGAAACTTGGTGAAGCATAAGGCAAGGCTCAGAGCCAAACGATACGTGCAAGAGCAAGGTGTAGACTTCGAGGAATTGTTCGCTCCTGTCACAAGGATGGAATCGGTGAGGCTAGTTATAGCTCTCGCGGCTCAAGAATCTTGGAGGCTACATCACATGGATGTAAAATCCGCTTTTTGAACGGGGAGTTAAAAGAAGAAGTATATGTGAAGCAACCACCGGGTTACATCAAAAGGGAGAGGAGCACAAGGTGTTGAAACTACACAAGGCATTGTACGGGCTATGCCAAGCTCCTCGGGCGTGGAACATCAAGCTTGATCGTACACTAGTTTCTCTTGGTTTTGAGAAAAGTCCACTGGAGCATGCTATGTACAAGCGAGGTAAAGGCAAGGATCGTCTCCTAGTGGGCATCTATGTTGATGATCTCTTGATAACTGGAGCAGATGAGGAGGAGATTGCTAGATTCAAGCTACAAATGAAGGAGCTTTTCAAGATGAGTGATCTAGGGCTCTTGACTTACTATCTCGGGATCGAGGTACAGCAAAAGCCGGAGGGAATCACGCTATGCCAGGAGGCATATGCAAAGAAAATTCTTGAAAGCTGTAGCATGGAGGACTGCAATCCAAGTCATGTCCCAATGGAGCCTCGACTTAAACTTAGCAAGAGGAGCCAAGCACCATGGTTGATGCAACAGAGTATAGAAGTGTGGTCGGAAGCCTAAGGTATCTTGTGAATACACGACCAGACTTGGCCTATTCTGTTGGCGTAGTGAGTCGCTTCATGGAAGCACCCACGACAGAACATTGGGCAGCTGTGAAACAAATACTCAGGTACATCAAAGGGACAACTAACTTCGGTTGTGTCTATTTGAGAGAAAAGCGGAAGGAGATGGTGGAGCTACTTGGCTACAGTGATAGCGACTTGGCAGGAGATATTGACGACCGTAAAAGTACCTCGGCGTGGCATATTTCTTGGGAAGAAGCATTGTGAGTTGGCTATCACAAAAGCAGAAGGTGGTCGCATTATCATCCTGTGAAGCAGAGTATATTGCAGCTGCAACATGCGGCATGTCAAGGTGTGTGGCTAGAAAGGCTACTCGGTGACCTCACCGACAAGGAACCGGAAGGAGTGGTGCTCTATGTTGACAACAAGTCCACGATTGCTCTATGTAAGAATCCAGTGCATCATGATAGAAGTAAGCACATCGATATAAGGTATCACTACATACGAGATTGCGTGGAAGAAGGCAAGATTGAAGTCAACTACATTTGCACCGACGATCAGCTTGCAGATATCCTGACCAAGTCTTTGGGACGACAGAAGTTCACGGAGATGCGGGGAAGGATCGGCGTCCAAGCTGTGAAGTGAGGACATCGTGTTTAGGGGGTGACTGTTGGAATTAACCACGTTGTCGTGTCCGGAACGGATACGTTCAGTCATCCGAGTAGGTTTGGGTTAGCTAGCTTTGTACTAGTATAAATATAGCTGTACCCTATGCCTGTAATCAGATCAAATCAATACAAACCAAAGGCACGACCACGAGCCTTTTGTGCGATACAACTCGAGGTGTCTCCTGTGCTTGTTTCTTGTGCTAAGCTAGCTAGACATCCAAAGCATCCACCAGGCTGCCTGCTTGCTAGCTTAGCTAGTACGTGCGTATTGCGTCTCCGTCGTCCGGCGACTCGGAAGCTAATCGGACAAGCTCGTACACGTATATTGTCGAAAGGTACTCGGCAGCATCGGGTCTGGGCCAACAGCATCTTCAAATTTTTATATACTCTGAACTTCCTTCAGGTTTCTTTGAGCTGATGGTCTTTGGTCTTAGAATATAGTACAATAAGCACTGCTAGTTGCAGTTTTTACTCTGTTTACCTATGAATCCTATTTCTTCTCTTGTAGGCTTGCATGATGGAGGCTCCACAGTATAGACCTTGGTTATATCTTCCGCCAGAACTCTTGGGCCTTGTCCTCAAGCGCCTCCCTCGCTAGCTGACCGTGTTCGTCTGAGAGCAGTCTGTCACCCATGCTGCTCTAACAGCCTGCTGCAACCACTTCCTCCCATTCCCATGGCTCACCCTCCCAGATGGGACCTTCTTCAGCATCCCAGGAGGTGAGGTTCACCAGATGTGTGTACCAGATGGTGCTCGTTGCCATGGCTCCATTGACAACTGGTTATTCCTCATGAGCAGTGATGACGCATGCACATTGATGAACCCTTTCTCTAAGACTACATTGGAGCTTCCTAATCAGGTCTCATTTTGGCAGCGTATACACGGCGAATATGATCCTAAGCAACTTTTGTACAAGTTGTTGGTACCCTCACCCCTGGACATATCACCTGATTCCCTTGTTGCGGCATTGATCAAGGATGATGATAATATCGGTGCAGTTTGCACTAGTCAGCCACTGATTGCCACTTACTCAGTACAAGGCAATTCAGTACACCGCCTCTTTGATGCCGCGTTCTTTGATGGAAAGTTGTACGCGGTGTCTATCTTTGGCCAGCTCTTCATCCTTGAGGTATGCAGAAACCTTGGTAGTAATTCAAACATCAATCATGTAATCGAGTCTTCGGGTGATTTTCATGGAGGACCAGAATGCATTTTTAGAGAGGTGGCGTTCACATACATGGTGTATCTAGTTGAATGTGCTGGTAGACTGTTGGTGGTGAAACGATTCATTCGTCCCCTGAGCCCTCCCACTGGTGACAATATCTTTGACAATACTCAAACTGCTGGGTTTGTTGTCCTTGACGCAGACCTGCACTCCAATCCTTGCTGATGGAAAAGGATCAGTGAGTTGGATGGACATGCTCTCTTTGTTGGCTAGCATGGCTCCAAGTCTCTGCCTGCCAGAGAATGCATCGGATCCCAGGAGGATTGCATCTACTTCATTTGTGACTATCCCCATCCGAAGTATTTTTCAAGCCCATTTCGCGACTGTGGTGTGTACAACATACGGAATGGTATGATCATGCCATTGATGTCTCAGACTACATCACCTGCACATGATGCTGGCCAGTGGCGCCCGACATGGTTTTTCCCTGCCGAACCAATGTGATCAGTCTATCAGGGTTTACTCTACTGAAGCTTTTATGATCAGAGGGGTGCGCATATTCTCATATCTATACCTATACTAATTAGGGACTCCCTAGAAATTACCACGTTAATTAGTAATTAAGAGCCGTTAATCTGGTGGGACCAAATTATAACGGTGTAGATTCATCCTTATAATTCTAGGCAAAAAATAAAAGAAATACATCGAAGAACTAGCACATAAACCAGTCTCACGTATCTCTCTCCAACGACAAGAGTAAACAAAATCCCACATATCTCACCCACGACCCAACTGTCTCCACCTTTCATGCACGTATCTCCATCTAAAAAAAAAGGTTCACGTATCTCTTCAAAAATCTTGGTGTGAAAAAGGGGAAATTCCCAACCACCAATTTAGTGGGTCCGAATTATAACGGCCAGTTATAATCTAAAATTAAGCGAAAAAAACCTGTAGCAATCTGATTAGACTCCATGTGCGTCATGTCTATCAAGTTTTCTTTCTTGCCATCTCAAAAAATAAAAATTTCTTTCTTGCCAATCTAGCTTAACCAATCAACTGTCCCAGGTTTTCACGCAGGAAAGAACTTCCCATAGCTAGCCAATCAACTGTCCCAGGCTTCTGAACCCACGTGTATCTGGATCAATCTACGACCAATCAACCCTAGCTAGCCAATAACTGTCCCTGGCTTCGAACAACAAATATCCCCATCCAATAGTCTCATTTCCTTCGCCCTACCATGCTAGATCAACTATACACCCATGATGACGGCTCTTCCTGAACCTGCATCTATCTGGATCGCCCTCCATGTCTTGCTCAGCTTCATTGTTGCATCAACACAGGAAACGAAGCGAGACTAATCCAGAAAATATGGTACGTTCCAATTCATCCTGCATATTCTCCTACCAAGATTCCAATCTATATTCCGTCCTGTACGTGCAACTATAAAGCGGAAGAGTGCTGATGGGCGACAACAATTGGAAGTAGATTGGGTCATGCCGACACTTTGTTCTCTACAAGTACTGACTTCTTTAGAATACTAATCTATCGCCTCTCACAGGAATATTGTATCCTTACTCGGCACAAGTAAAATCAGGCCCGACGCAAGCAAGAGAAAGGATTATAGTGAAGAGAAAACGGTTGATGTCGATTGAGGACTGTGGATAATGGCAGAGATGTCAAACCCATGGGAAAAAGATTTGTGTGGCCACTTGCCAGTATGCGTGGTGCACAAGCAGTAGATCTTGAACCACACTATCACTGACTTGGCAAGGATGAGATTGTCGTATGCATGTGGTATTCCTCCACACAATATTCACCTTATGTATTCCCAGTACAAATCATTAGGTAATTTTCCTACAATTTCTTATTTCCTACTATGAGATGATTTTCCTACTATGTTTGACAAATTGTTCACTCGATGAAGATGTCAACTGTAATGGAGGGACTTTCATCAGAATATTAGGTTTATTGTTCAATCAACCAGTAAAGATTTCATGATCAGTATATCAGTATATGGTCACAGTTACAGTTGTGCTGCTTCTACCTGCACATAATAAATTACGATATGCCAATGCTCCTAAGTCATGTGTTCAGAACTTCATATAGAAACGTACTTTTAGCTTTCCAAATTAAAGGTAATGTTCTCAATCAGACACCATTCGTGCTAGCCAATACTGTAGTCGTCTTAACATCCTTTATTATGGCAGATTGCAGTTATGTACTACTCCCTCCGTTCCTAAAAATAAGTCTTTTTAGACATATCAAAAGGACTACAACATACAGATGTATGTAGACATATTTTAGGGTGTAGATTCATTCATTTTGGTCCATATGTAGTCATCTGTTGGAATCTCTAGAAAGACTTATATTTGGGAACAGAGGGAGTACTTGATAAGTGTGTATATAAATTCCTAAGAACAAAAAATACATCTCCTGATTGTTTTTTTAACATGGCTATCCTTTCTAGATGTGTTACTATGGCAAAAGCTTTGAGGTCTGCCTTAAAACGTAAGGAATAATATTTAGGGTTGCAAATTCCAGGTGTCGGTCACACAAAGCATATATAAAGAAGAAAATGAGGGGCGGTCTCAAGTGTTATTAGTGATAACTTACTTGCATGTTATAATTATCTCTCCTTGAATGGTGCGTCTGGCCTATACTGACATAGGTTTGCATGCACGCATAAATAGTACTACACAATTTCTTAATAGTGTAGCTCTTCCTTGCACCAATTGATGTATTTTCTGTAACTCAGCAAATTGTTCAGATTGTTTCCAGTCATATATTTTCCTTTGTACATATATATTGCCCGCTAGGTAAAGGTAAAGAATCTGAGCTATGCAGACCACCATCCAAGTGGTGGTTGTCTTTGTTATTCATCTTCATTATTTGGGTGTTCGGATGCAGCCGCAGCAAATATAGCAGCAAACAAAACACTAAGGGCCGAACAAGCAAGTAATTTATATTTTTGTGAGTTCTTTCATTTACCTAAGTCAGAGAAAAAAAAGGCAAAAGTCTGTGATATGAATTTTTTTAGGTATAAAGTTTGAGTTTGAGTTTTGGTCCGATAAAGTTTGAGTTTGGGTGACATCAGTATTTACATATTCTCTTGAAATTATTACATTCAACTGATAAAAACGAAAACAAATCTAGCTGTTTATCTGGTAAGAGATAGTTATGATGGTCTATTTAAAAATGTTATTTCTTGCATTACGACATATAAACAACGCAGATCAATTTGCATTCAGGTAAAAGTTAACATGTAGTATCTTAGGACAACTATTTCTTGCCCATAGACGAAGCTTACCATACCATTAATTGTGTATGCACTAAAAAGAATGTTTCCATAATTTATTGTATGACAAAAATATACAACTGTAGTATATGCTTAGCCTCCTTGCTCAATATTAATGATTAGGCTCATTTGTTTTTACCAACAAGCCTGTGGGATTTTAGTTCTTTATGAAAGATCTTTACATTGTTTATAAGCAACTGCATGAGATATGTAGGGGCTTTATCAACCCGGGTATTAAAATCTAAGTAAAACAAAAAAATTACTAGCTATTTGCTATGCTGCCCTCATTAGTAACGAGACGATAGAATATTTGTATTTCCTAAACATGTATGGTAACTAAGATCAAACCGCTCCACTAGATGGGACCAAAGCATAAAATATTTTGAATGGTATACTTAATTACTTCCTCTGTAAAGAAATATAAGAGCATTTAGATTACTAAGGTAGTGATCTAAACATACTTATCTTTCTTTACGGAGGGAGTATATTGGAATCTTTTACATATATACAATGGATATGATGCGTTATCTCGGTTTGGGAAAAAGCTATCATCTACCTTTTACTATTAACAACTAAGTAATAGTTATTTATTTATTCTAATGAACATTCAGAAGTAAATATGTGCTTAACGAGTACTTCATCATCGTGTGACTAAACTTCTTCATCAGTGTGTAACTAAATTTCGTTATAGATCACATTTCACTCACAAAACAACATTTTTTTGTTCATCCAACTAGCATATTAATCTCATGAAAGACTAATATGGATTAAAATGGTTAATCTCACAAATGATCTTTTTGATATAACACACTATTTAATTATTATATTATGAAAATAAACAGAAACTAGCCCGTGCAAGTGCACGGGTTGACGACTAGTGTATGCCTAACTTGTTCCGCTGAAGCTTTGTGATCATGCCAGCATGGGTGCTGCCCATCTTCATCCTAGTGATATCGTGTGACTTAGGTTATTAGTTAGTATGATGATCAACTAGCCTGGTTCTGGTTATCTTATCCTAGTGCTATCTTATGTACCGTCTAATGGAACTTCTAATTAGTATGATGGTGCATGCTTCATTTCCATGGGATGTATTCGGATGTGCAACTTCGGCTTTCATTTGAGACTGATATGTACAACTTGAACAAACTTTTCACCTCTGAAGGCGAACAAACTTGGTTGTGTCATTACCCTGAATCCTGGCTGTTAGGAATATGCAACTTGTATTACTAAGAGGCCAAAGCCACCAAATATAGATGTACATGAGAATGCAAAAAGGCAGGAATACAAAAGGCCGAAGGCCATCATCAATATAACTCTAACACCCCCCTCAAACTCATGGTGGATCCACAACACTGAGTTTGGAGAGGTGAAATCTATGTTGTACTATAGTTTGTGCCTTCGTGAAGAAGTCTGCTAGCTGTAACTCGGAAGGCACGTACTAAAGAGCAATAACATGATCCTTCACAGCAGCGCGCACATAATAAGCATCAACACCAATATGTTTGGTAAGCTCATGCTTCACGGGGTCCCGCGCAATACTATAGCACCTGCACTGTCCGACAAGAGGGTGGTAGGTGTAGTAACAGAAACACCAAAATCCTCGAGTAGCCATCATAACCAAGTCACCTTTGCCGTCAAAAGAGCCATAGCTCTCAGCTCGGCCTCTGCACTTGAATGAGAAACTGCAGTATGTTTCTTCGCCTTCTAGGCAATGAGAGAACCACCAAGAAAAACACAGTAAGCAGAAAGTGAACGGCGATCCGAAGGATCACTGGCCCACATAGCATCCGAATAGGCCTAGAGCTGTAACGAGCTGTAACATGGAAAAGAGAGACGATGAGAGATCGTGCCACGAAGATATCGTAGAACACGAAGAAGGTGACTATAGTGAACTGAAGTGGGAGCGGAAACAAATTGACTTAGAATATGGACAGGACAGGAGATATCCGGACGAGTTACAACAAGATAGACAAGACTCCCAACAAGATGGCGATAACGCGTCGGATCGGACAAGAGCTCACCATCGGACATATCATTATATCAACAAAGTAACTAACTAATTGGTATGATAGAAAATAATCAAAATTGTAGGAGAATATAAATCATAATTCAAACATGCGTGTCTTGCCTGACAAATTTCTGCCTTTTCCCTAGCTCCTACTCGCTTGCCTGATCTCTAGCCTGTCTCTTTGTGCCTCCTGCAGTTTGGGTAGAGAAGGCTGCGATGTGAGATCCAGAAAGAACTAATACTGCAATTTGACATATTAGGCTAAGTAAATGTGAGGAACGGAGGGCATGAAAAAGACAGCCTAGCGAACTGATTAACGGCTGACATACCGAGGTCCTTGGGGAGCAGCGCTTTACGAAGGGGCGGTCGTGGAGCGCATCCTATGCAGAAGAATGAGTAGTATTGTGACGGCACCGCCGCCAGGATGAGCAGCGCCAGTGGCAGCAGCGTACTTGCAGTGGTCGGCATCAGAGGACATGGGGGAGGGGGCAGAGGAGACGACGATGAGGAAGGCGTAGGTGCAGTGATGATGGGTGGTGGACTGCTGCAGCAGAGAAGGAGGCATGAGAGGCGTCGGGGAACAGATGACGTTGGCACCATACTTGCGGTGGTTGTCGGGGGAGGAGACGGGAAATGGGGCGGAGGAGTGGAGGTCGTGGTGGACTGCATCGGCAAAGAGGAGGCATCCGACCATTGGAGCGACGGCGTCAGCCACGCCAGATCGGAGTTCGATTGCTAGCCCGAGGAAAGTAGCGAGGATTGGGTCCGGATGGGTGCAGGCCGAGTGGCGAATGGGCTCTCTAGAAGATCCTGGATATACTTTTCTTGGGAAATAGAAAAGCCATCAGAGCTGGAGGAAACCTCAATCCAAGAAAGTAACGAAGGGGACCAAGATCAGACATAAGAAACTGCTCACTCAGACGGGCCTTGACAAAGGCAATGTACTAAAAATCGTCGCCAGTGATGATCATGTCATCAACATAAAGAAGGAGAAGAGTGCAACCACGAGCAGAAAGGTGGACAAACAGCGCTGGATCATGAGCACTAGGTGAAAAACCAGCTGCTGTGATGACAGAGGCAAAACGCTCAAACCAAGCATGGGGGCTTGCTTAAGGCCATATAGAGAGCGACGAAGACGACAAACCATGCCACTAGGAACTGAATACCCAGGTGGTGGCTGCATATAAACTTCCTCACGCAACTCACTATTAAGAAAGGCATTCTTAACATCAAGCCGAGACACGGACCAGTGGCGAACAGAGGCCACAACGAGAAGTGTGTGACAAAGTGGTCATATGGGCCATAGGAGCAAAAGTCTCATCATAATCACGACCATGCTCCTGCTGAAAGCCACGAGCCACAAGACGAGCTTTATAACGCTCACGAGAAACATCAGAGCGAGTCTTAATCTTATAGACCCACTTACAAGTGATGTGACAAACATGGGGTGGAAGAGAAACCAGGTCCCACGTGCCGGTGCGCTCAAGGGCAGCAATCTCCTCTGTCATCGCAAAACTGCCATTCAGGAGGAACAATAGCATCTCGATGAAAAGTCGGCTCAAGAATGGTCGAAAGACCATAGCGAGAAGGAGAATATCGGCCAGGGGGCAGATAAGGCCGAGAGCGAAGACCATAAGTCGGTTGAGAGGAGGAAGGCGACACACTAGAAGAAGAGGGTGCATCGGTAGACTCACCCACAACAGTGAACGCTGAGTATAATGGAAAGGAAAGGAAGGAAGAGATGGAATCACTGGATGTGGAGACGGGGAATCTATCAGTGATGAAGGTGTGGAAGGAGAAGGTATCGGTGATGAAGGTGGAGGGTCATGCGATGAGGGAGGAGAAGAAACCGTAGGAGAGGAAGGCGTCGGATCTGCAGCAGTGGGACGAGGAGTAGGATTATTGGGCACAGAGGGAGGTGTATTAAAAAACGTAAGAAAAGAGATATCCTGTGTGGAAAAGGCCGAGGAGGATGGACGCGGGTAGAAGGGACGAGATTCATCAAAGTTCGCATCCCGGAAATACGCATCCGGCGACCGACAGGATACCAACACCGATAGCCCTTATGCTCATCATCGTATCCAAGAAAGACACACCCAAAAGATCGAGCGATCGGTTTGGTGCGTTCACGAAGGGCAAGCAAAACATAACAAACGTAACCAAACAAACGGAGGGCCGGATAATCGGGAGAATGACCAGAAGACGCGTTCAAGAGGAATACCACCCTTTAGACCAGCAGATGGCTGAATGTTAATGAGATAGGCGGAAGTGGTAACAGCCTCGGCCAGAAGTGAGGTGAAAGACAGGCGGCGATCATCATCACACGTGCCGTCTTAAGAAGGTGACGACGCTTGCGCTCAGCTACACAATTCTGAGCATGAGCACGAGGGCAAGAGAACTGAGTAAAAGTACCCTGATCAGCAAGAAATCTTTGCAGCGCATGGGAGATATACTCACCAGCTGAATCTACACGAAATACACGAATATGAGTGGAAAACTAGGTATGAACCATGGCAACAAAATTTTTGTATATAGATAAGACCTCACTAAGAGAAGACATGAAATAGATCCAAGTGTACCGAGAAAAAGCGTCTATAAAGATAATATAGTATCGATGACCCCTTCGCTTAAGGGAGCCGGACCCCAAACATCAGAGTGAACGAGATCAAAAGGGCGCTCAGACACTGACTCACTGTGAGGATAGGGTAGCTGAATCTGCTTACCAAGCCTATAACCCAGACAATCCAACGAAGCGTTGGCGAGACAGAACCTGAACACCGCGATGAACCAAAGATGAGAGACGAGAACCACATAAATGGCCAAGACGATGATGCCATTGCTGAAAAGAGTTGGTAGATGCAGCAGGAGTTGCGAGAGGGCGGCGATGGCAGTGAGGGAAGACGAAGCCGTTACCAAGCTCCCAGAGACCATCAGAGCGTCGAGGGCCAGCACCAACCAGAGCGCCCATGTGTCGATCCTGAACAGAACACGAATCAAAGTCGAGAATGACCCTACAACTAGAGTCAATAATCTGACCACCAGATATGAGCTGCATGGTAAGTTGAGAAACATGAGCGACAGAGGGAACATGAAATGAAGAAGTGCTAAGAGTGCCTCGGCTAGCTACAGGGAGGGGAGTGCCATTAGCCGTACGAACACGAACTGGAGACTCGACAGGTTGAACGGAGGTCAAAGTGGAAGAATCATAAGTCATATGAAAAGACGCTCCAGTATCAAGAATCCATGGGGATGTAAATCGAATGAGTAGATGGTGGTTTCTCGGTGCGGAAGAGTCAGCCACGGGAACTGCAGGACCTGTCGGTGAAGAATCCCAAGCATCAAGCAGGCATCGCAGCTGCGCAATCTCACGCAGCAGACAGGACATGCACGAAGATGTCGAGGTAGAAACACTGCCGACGGCGAGCAGTCACCACCACCCGTGAAAGCCGCGTATAGAGTCGACCGAGAGTAGCGAATCGACGTAGAACCGCCCATGGAAGCCACCGGGGGAATCGACGTAGAGCGGTCTTTGCCGCGCGTGGAATCCGTGAGAGGAGTCAGCATAGGGCGAGAATCACCAGGTGCGCAAGCCGTGGGAAGAGTTGCTGAAGAACGACCAACACCGGTCAGTAGTGGCAGTGCAGCTGCCGAAGGAGTCGACGTAGAGCGGCAAGCAGCATCGATGAAAGTCGCAAAAAGTGTCGAAGTAAAGCAACAACCACAACCTCCAAGCGGACGAGCACCAAGCACCGAGGAAAGACGCATGTGCAAGACAGGATCAATGGATGGAACACCATCAGAAAACATCGAGCAACGTGGAAGAGGCGTGCCCGACGAAAGCATTGTACCTGTTTCTTCTTCTCTCTCTGTTTGTTTTTTACTCTGTTTTTATATACTCTCTTTTTTCACTCTTTCTTTTAACTCTTTTTTTTGGGAACAACGACAGAACTCAGGCCAGCTGAAGGAAGCCGAGCGAAGAAGGCAAAATAGCCGAGTTACGCGGCGGCCCACCAGCAGCCCAAATGGCGTGGGGGGATAGCAGGCACGAACACAGGACAACAAAACGGAGAGCCCTCAACGACCCCAACGACGCGACGAGACAACCACTGCGCTGACATCCCTTGCCTGTATACCACCAGGAAACACTTTTATATCCCCTCAAAAAAAAGGAAACTCTTTTATTTGTCTAAGCACGAGTCATTTAAAAAACATATATTTCAACAGAAAAACTCCTCCCCGCTCGGGCATCAGTTGATTCTCAAAATAAAAAAAACTTGGGTATTAGTTGAACATTGAACCTTTGACCTATCATAGTTGACAGCATTGTCTTTTTAAGATTTGAAAAAAGTTCATCGTTTTTGAAAAAAATCACAAATTGGAAAAAAGATGAACATTTTGAAAAAAGAGTTCATCAATATCTGGAAAAAAAATCACGAATTTGAAAATAAATGTTTTTGAAAAAAAGTTCATCAAAATTCGGAAAAAATCAGAGATTAAAAAAGTTCATCGATTTTTATTTTTTTTATTGATTTTGAGAATTGTTCATCGATTTTTTAAAAAGGTCACCAAAAAATGGAAAAAAGTTCATCAAATATGAAAAAAATCATCGACTTTGAAAAAAGTTCATTGAATTTCAAAAAAAGTTCATCAATTTGGATAAAATGTTCATCCATTTTGAAAAAAGATTTATGAATTTGAAAAGAGTTCATCGAATTTGAAAAGAGTTCAACGATTTTTAAAAAAGTTCATCGAATTTGGAAAGAGGTTTATCAAATTTGGAAAAAGTTCATCGAATTTAAGGAAAACTTCATGTTCATCAAATTTGAAAATAGTTCAACGATTTTGAAAAGAGTTCATAAAATTTTAAAAATAGTTCAACGATTTTGAAAAGAGTTCATTGAATTTGAAGAAACCATCGGTTTTTTTAGAAAGCACAAAATAAAAAAAAATTGGTTTTGAAAAACACGCGTTTAAAAGAGCAAAAGGAAAAAAGAAAAAAGAAAATGAAAATCTGAATAAAACCGCACTAGAAAAATGATCAACAGATTGACAGAACCCGATTAGGATTTCCTGCGACTGAAAAGCTAAATAAAAACAAGGAAAGAAGCTACGAAACACAAGTCATTTCATGGCGTAGTGGTTCCGGTTGCTGGAGTAGAAGCAACATGTCGTGTGTTCGAATTCTTGCGGGCGGGCTGCAGGCGCCGGTTTGCAGAAAACACTAGTAACCGGCGCCGTAGGCACTAAATAGGATTCGCCCCAGCAGCAATGCTACATTCACGGGCTCAATAGGATTTGCCCCAGCAGCAATGCTACATTCACGGGCTCAATACAAGGCTTTTACGGAGTGAGTCTGAGTTGGCAGGGGTTGATTGGATTAAGGGGGGAGATTGGGCCCCACCCACCTGAAAATGCCCGTAAAATCCTGTAAACAGCCCGTGCGTTTAGCATTTTTGTTCGCCCGACCACGCGAGGGATAGCAGTATAGCAGCACGCAATCACGCTTCCCACCACGATCAACACCCCAGCCACCACCAGATCGGGTCACGCTGCAGAACGGCCCGGCACCGGAGAGCAGCATGTTAGGTGGCTCGACGGGCGCAAATAGGGGTCCCAACGGCAATCGCAGCCAGCGCCAGCGCCCGGCAGCAGATGGACACGGCAAGTCGTGAGGATCAGATCCAGAGAAGGCGGTCGCGATGGAGTACGACCGGAGGGTTGGATCGGGTTCGATCCAGAGGACTCGATGGAGTTCGATCTGGAGGAGACGAGCGGCGGCTTGATCGAAAGGAGAGTAAAAGGCGTGAGAGCTGGCGGCCAGAATGCAGCGGCCACGACGACAACGTGGGGTTCATCAGTAGCATGAGTTGCAGCGTGCAAAAAGTTGACCTAGCTCTAATACCATGTTAGGAATATGCAACTTGTATTACTAGGAGGCCAAAGCCACCATATATAGATGTACAAGAGAATGCCAAAAGGCAAGAATACAAAAGGCCAAAGGCCATCATTAATATAACTCCAACACTGGTCACTGCAAGTAAGCCCGGTTCTGGTCATCTTTATGGGCTCCGTTACCTTCTGACTATGGACCCTTTCTTTTCTTTTTTTCTTCAACTCCACAACCCTTTATTGACCAGAAACTATGGTTACATCGTTTGTGAATATAGGGATGATCACATCTGGTTGTCTTCCATCCAGCTATTACAAAGGGGTCCTCTAGCCAATTTAGCTAGCTCATGAGCTACACAATTCTGTTCCCATAACAATGTTCGAAAACCACATAGGAACATTCACAAGCCATATTGTAGCAATCGTCAAAAATACAGCCACAACTCCTGAGGATCAACCTACAGCCTTGATGGTTTCGTCAACCTCAAGATTATCAGAATGAACAATTAGTCAGTTGCACCAAACAGTTTCTGCTAGGTTGAGGCCGAACAACAGGGCTAGAGCTTTCTCGGTGAGCGCGTTCATACAAACATCAATCGTTTTCATGGATAAGTGTAACCATTAGGATACCGATATCCATATCCACACTTTCTTTAAAATCCAAAACATATTTGTATTTGTATGTACAGAATAATTCTGGTTATTATCCACATTATTTCCATTATAATTCAGATGCGAATATTCGATTGCCATATGGACATTTTCTTGAATACAAATACTAGATATGTCCGATTATCTACCTTCAATTTCCACCCTTACCTCTAAATGACTTTTCTGTTTAATAAAGCATAGAGTTGGGTATAGGGGACAGTACATCCATGTTAGGACTTAGGACCATGCAAGCAACCATGCCATTCTTTTCTTCTCTACTTATTTCACTCGGTCACATGGACTGATTACAACATTATTTATGAAGATCTTTCCGTGCAAAATGATCACATGAAGTTCATGTATGATAGATGTTCACAGCAACCGCACCCTCCTCGGCTAACAATTTATACACCAACATTGATTGAGTGTGCTCTATACAGACTTGATGAGTCATTCAACATATTTCTTATTAGCAGAAACAAACACAAGAAAAAAGTTCTGTAATACTAGCAAATCCAGAGTGTTTTCTCCCCATGTGTCATATTCACCAAGGATTTGCACTTTCCTCTCATACAATTATTGTTAACCAAGACAATGCAATGTAAGACAAAAAAAAGAAGAGAGCGGTTTTGAGAATGGGAGACATCGGAAATGGAATACTTGGTGGCAACGGAAGTATTCGTAGTGAACGTTGTGGTGGCTCGACGCGCCACCATGCCACCTCCAACCACCATATGTGCGCGAGAGCCAAGGATATGTCCTCCGGCCTGCCGGGGGCGCTCGCCCTATTTCCTATGTGCCATATGAAGATGTCTCTGAACGCTCAAGTAACGTTGCACTTGAGCTATTTGAGGCAAACTTGCGCAACAGCCCTGGTCGATGCAGGGCCAGTTAGTTGGGTGGACATGCATTTTTTCTTGGTCAACATAGCTCGAAGCCTCTGCCTGCTTGCACATGTAGTGGATACCACGAGGATTGCATCGACTTGTTGTGTGACTATCTCCAGCCGACCTCTTCTACGATACCACTGATGTCAGGGGTGGCAGAACTACAACGTATTGAAGCTGTGTGATCAATCTATCAGGGTTTGCTCTACTAAAGATTTATGTCAGAGGGATGTGCTGGTTCTCACATGTATGTTTAACATCTTCTGCTCAAGCTTTGTGATCGTATAATGGTGTGACTAAACTTACTAGTTAGTATGATGATCAACCAACCTGGTTCTGGTAATCTTTATCCTAGTGCTATGTTATGTACCGTATAATCGTTTGAACCTACCCAAATGGACTATGACTTGGGGGATCCAAATTTTCCTACATTTTAAGTTGGCGGAAAATCAAACCCCAATCCCAACAAGAAAAGAAAGGCAAAGATGCCCAATGCAAGAGGTCTATCAGTCTCAACTTTTGAGGATATCTTGTTGGTTAAAGCTGGATTGGCCACAAGTATGGGCCCTATATGTGGCATGGAGCAAAAGGGCAATAGGTATTGGGAGAAAATCCGCAAGCACTACCATGAACACAAACAATATGCGGAGCAGGTGGCTACGAAGGTTTTTACCTAACATGGGTGGCATCATAATCTCCGGATCGGTCCACCAGCCCTTTCGACTTAGGCCAAGTGAAATCTAAATGCTTTGGATTGGCTTGATGCTACGTTTTGAGATAATAAAAGTGCCCTTTATAAAAAATGAACACAGGCAATACGCGGAGCCGCATCCTCTCTTGACCACCTGCAAGGGGATCAATGACGCAGGGAGTACGAGGCGGCGAGAACGACGATGGCAGCAATGGAAGCAAAATGGATGGAGGCAGAGCAGACAACAAGGATGGCCACGTAGTAGGAGGCAAGGATGGTCGCGGAGCAGGCGACATGAATGGCATCGGGCGACCTGTCCAGGGAGTGATCCGCCCCGTCGGACTTGAATTTTATTTTGGCACTAGTAAGATGCCCGTGCGTTGCACGGAACACGATTCATTGGTACAGTATTTTACAAAATATGTGAGGTTGTGTCAAGTTTAAGAAATATTGATATCTTTCTTCAAATATTCTATCCCCCCTGAACTAATAAGCATCCAGGTGAATCATAGACGCAAACAGTTTTTTTAACAAACATGTTCGAGTGTTCTAGCTGCGTGCAAAATTTCGTGAAGAAATAACATTCATGGTGCTTCCTCAAAATGCCAAAAATGCGTTTAACATGGTTTCTGAGTATCAATTTTGTATGCTACCATGATTGTTATTTTCGAAAAATTGCACACAACACACAACTTGAGTGCTCAAAAAGCTTTAATAAGCACTAAGATTGTTTTTGAATTTTATTGCTGTTATTTAAGCTCAGGAGCCATGCATGTTCACGTTCCATCTTTCTTCTGCTTTTTCCGCAACAATCAGCACAAAGTTTGGGGGAACCTAGAATTACACATTAATCTAGGCATAACAGCATCAAATAGACGGAAATCACGTGTTGAAATTATGAGAAAGCTAAGCAACCATGCATTGGTTATTGTTCATCCTTCTCAGACAACATATCATTTGGATACAGAACTAATCCGGCGCATGAAAGAACTGCCTATGGTTTCCGTCCGACGCTATCCCGTAAAACCGTGAGAAAGCTAAGCAACCGTGCACAGGATATTGTTCATCCTTCTCAGACCACATATGTGATGGATATGGAACTCATCTGCATCTGAAGAAACTGCCTACGCTTTCCGCCCGACGCTCTCCCAGTCCTGCAAAGAATTCAACTGACAGCTACCGTGTAGTCGTACGAAAATCATAAACAAATTGTTAGAACTGCACACATCAAATTTTCATGTATCATGCGTCAGCCTTGTTCCAACATTGGCTTCATTAATGACAAGGTATTGCAAGTGTCACAACCGATAACCCTGAATTGTAAAAAATGCGGTGATTGCACCCACAACAGATCTCCTGAAATACCAACAAGGCAAGCTTTCTCTAGTAAATCCATTAAATATGAAAACCCCATATAATTAATGAAGAGTGATGAAAACATTCGTTCCTATGAATACAAACAAAATTACTTTACTTCAGCCTATGGTTTCGCCAACTCTATTTTACCGACGATCATAGATCTTACATTGTTATTTTTGCGGGGAATAATAAATCAAATATGATGCTAGACAATGCCCATACAGAAGAGTGTAAATCAATTAGCTGAACATGAGTACCTAGTCTTAGTTCAGCAGGCTGTGTCTGAGTTTCTTCTCATGTTCATATGCAGGGCATAGGAGTACATGATTGTGCAGGGAATAGGAGTACATGATGTATTGTTGCTGCGTTTGCCAATACAGAAGCATATGAAATATAGTTACAAGCATACTCTTGTTAGAAGTTTAGATGGTGCAGAGCAGCGTACCAGCCAAAAATGAAATTCATCTAATGCCTAGCAGAGTAGTGCGATAGCAAAAAGGAAATCCTTCTAATTAATGCGTAGCAGAGTAGTGCAACAACTGAAACGGGAATCCTTCTAATGCCTAGGATCAGAATAAATTAAGGAATAAGCACATGTTATCATGCCTGGATTAATCTGCATCTTTGCAAAGCCTTCACCTACTTATAGGTGGAGATGAATCTATGATAATTCTACTGCAACCAAATCCATGGCTATTGCTATTTATTTTCGAGTAACTTGGACTATGAGGTGGAAAAGCACATCCAATCCTTGGGCATCAGACATATCATTATATCAACAAAGTAACTAACTAATTGGTATGATAGAAAATAATCAAAATTGTAGGAGAATATAAATCATAATTCAAACATGCGGGTGTCTTGTTCGACAAATTTCTGCCTTTTCCCTAGCTCCTACTGCTTGCACGATCTCTAGCCTTGTCTCTTTGTGCCTCCTGCAGTTTGGGTAGAGAAGGCTGCGATGTGAGATCCAGAAGAACTAATACTGCAATTTGACATATTAGGCTAAGTAAATGTGAGGAACGGAGGGCATGAAAAAGACAGCCTAGCGAACTGATTAACGGCGACAGTCTGGAGGTCCTTGGGGAGCAGCGCTTTACCTGAAGGGGGCGGTCGTGGAGCGCATCCTATGCAGAAGAATGAGTAGTATTGTGACGGCACCGCCGCCAGGATGAGCAGCGCGTAGCCGGCAGCGTACTTGCAGTGGTCGGCATCAGAGGACATGGGGGAGGGGGCAGAGGAGACGACGATGAGGAAGGCGTAGGTGCAGTGATGATGGGTGGTGGACTGCTGCAGCAGAGAAGGAGGCATGAGAGGCGTCGGGGAACGGATGACGTTGGCACCATACTTGCGGTGGTTGTCGGGGAGGAGACGGGAAATGGGGCGGAGGAGTGGAGGTCGTGGTGGACTGCATCGGCAAGAGGAGGCATCCGACCATTGAGCGGACGGCCAGCCACGCCAGATCGGAGTTCGATTGCTAGCCCGAGGAAAGTAGCGAGGATTGGGTCTGGATGGGTCTGGAACTGAGTGGCGAATGGGCTCTCTAGAAAAGTATGGAGACTTTCGAGCGTCTTTTTGCAAAACTGCCAGAGCTCGCCTCAGATGCGTTAGATATAGATCAAATGGCTGAAATTAATAGATGGCAGGCACACCATCACCACCAAGTCGGTTTTTTATAGGAGTAGAGATGTCTGAATTGATGAACTATGCTTTATTTTTCTTTCCCGCCGTGTTGAACTGTTGAATTGTGATGGATTTGTGCTCTATATATGATCCACCTACATGGATTACACGGATTTGAGGGTTCACATTTGAGGTGTGTGGCTGCTGGCCAAAGGAGGGGCTGCCCGGCGTTGTCCGCTGACGTTTAGGGGGGCGGATTTGTCAAGTCCGGCTGTAGATGCTCTTAGGTTACTGATATATCCATATCCATATCCACACTTGCTTAATTTTTTTCTTCCAAAAACGTGTTTGTATTTATACTCAAAATAAATAAATACATATATTATCCACTTCTATTCCCATTTTAATTCGGATACGAATATCCAGTTGCCACGTAGACATTTTTTGAAATACGCATACCAGACATTTGGAATTATCTACCACCAATTTCCACCCATACAACTACATGATAGTACATCCACGTTAGGACTAGCCAAGCAACCACATCACTCTTTCTCTCTCTACTTATTTGATCCAATCACATGGGCTGAATTGAACCATTATTTGTGAAGATTTTTCCATGCAAATATATCACATGAAATCATTCTATGATTAATGTCTCAGCAACCACACCCTACACAACTTCAATAAAAAAGCAACCACACTCTACAAGGCCAACAATTTATATACGAGCACCGATCGAGTTTGTTGTATACACGCTTGATGAGTCCTTCAACATATTTCTCAATTTAGTAGAAACAATGCAAGATTTTTATGTAAGACCAGCAATCCAGTGTGTTCTCCCCATGTTTCGGAAGTCACTGATGTTTTGCACTTTCATCCAATACACTTATTGTTAACCAAGCGTCCAAGAAAACGCAAGAGGAAAAGAAAGAGAAAAGAGATTTTAGTTTGGGAATAAGAGGCGTAGGGAAGAAAACACTTGGTGGCGACTGAATTGTTCGTAATGAACATTGTGGTGGCCCCATGCACCATCTTGAAGCCACGACAACGTCCCCCATCTTGTCGGGCATCCAATCAACATCTCCATCAACCTCTTGGCGATGCACGAGGACATAGCAACTGGCCGTGTTTGTCGGCGCCAAGCTTGATGTGTGCGCCCTTGTGTCAACCCTTGTCAGCTGCCTGGGCTCCGTCAATGAATGGTTGTGGCATGTGAGCAACTGAACGACCCATCACGAGCAAGGCTCAGTTGGCTAGTCGTCATAGCATCCATTGTCTCCTAGGGCCGAAGGGCATGCACCATCATGCTAATTAGAAGCTGGGCACCCCCGTTGATGTTGACTATAGAGGGAAACAAGCTATTGCATCCGCCGGCAGGGGATTTTGTGAATTTATAGTTGTTTTTGTTTCCGCAAAGAATTCGTGAACTTATTTTAGATGCATCTCTTTTTGTTTGTTTCATCTGTTTGAAATATGCAAAGCTTCCTGCCAATCCTTCAATATTCTTTTTTGGACTATACATATTGACATACAGATTAGACACGTTGTTCTGGGTGCCCCAAATTGAGGGAGCTTGAATATATGTTCATCAATTCAAATCCAGCTCCTACTTCAAAATATAAATTTTGGCATCGGTAGTGGTCATTCTGTGGTCTCGAAGTCTCGAAGTAATTCTTATTCTGTTTGAGGTGCTTTATACTATCGGTGAACTTCTATGATAGATTTGAATCCTTTTGAAAAAAATGCACTGCAATTCTTTGAACAGAAGAAATAGTGCTTTGAGCATCAACAGCCAGACCCCTCAAATCTCCCTATACATCTGCATGAATGGCCCGGTCAATGACCAGTCACAAAAATGCGACCCAGCCGGCCCCCTCAAACCGGCTCTATACGTCCGGGTTGTCTGGCACTCCTCAAACCCAACCCATATCTGGGGCAAAAATGGGGAGGCTCGGAAATGCCTGCACACATCCACCATGTCGGACTGGTAGGAGGGAGCCATGAGGAAAGCCACACGTCCATGGAGTGTCCTCGGTTTGCTGCAGATGCATTCATGGCACCGGCCTGGCGCGCCGCGAGGGGCTAAATCCTGCTATTGGAGTTGGACGGCGAGGCAACACTAGCCGCGTCCCCATTCCCTTCCTCTTCGCCCCGTTCGTCGTCGCTTATGTTCGCTCTTCTCCCTCTTCCACTTCCAATCCGAGCTCACCGCCATCCGCCATGGCCCATCAAAAGATCAAGTATTATAAGATGTGAACGCCGGGCGGAGGTCCAAGCCGACATGCGCGCCATGGAGGAGGCACACAGCGCGGCCAAGCTTGCAGCGGCGGAGGAGGAGCAACCGAAGGAGGAGAAGGAGCCGGGAGTTGAGGACACGTACATGGAGGATGCTGTGAAGGAGGCTCTAGGAGTGAAGCCCGATAGCTTTGCCATGGCGGAGGTAGAGGCAGAGTTCCAAAATTCCCAAGCCATGGAGGCTACGGCAGCCTTAGAGGCGAAACAGCCACCATCCACGACACAATTCATTCCGAGCGGGAGGTGGCCAACCGCCACTGTATCCACCTCACGGACGTGGAGCTGGACGAGTTGTTTGCATCCCTCTCAGACGTTGACGAGGAGGAGAAGCCAGAGGTGTCTGGTCTACCGCCAATGACCATGATGTTGGTCTGTCCGGCACGGGGCTGAGTCATCAACATCCCTGGCGACGAGTAGAGTAGAAGTAGGGTAGTTTCTTTTCAATGTAGCTTCTTCCGCGAATGTATGATCTACGTCTTTTCTTTGAAAAGAAGGTTGTGACCTCCGGCCACTGCATAATTATGATGCATAGAGTACAAGACGAAGAGAAACAATGGGCGAATCATTACAAGATATGATAAACACCTACGGTTAAGTCTAACCCGTTCCGCACCGACGCCTTCAAAAAAGAATAAACGTCCTTGCGCCCTCGTCATCACGTAGGCCATAGATGGTATTAAGCACAATATTAAGTAGAAACATCTATCTATCTATCTATATCTATATTAATTATGCACTCTCTAGAAATTAGCACATTAATTAGAAATTATCTATCTATCTATCTATCTATACATATATTTATCTATATCTATATCTATATCTATCTATATCTATGTATCTATACTAATTATGCACTCCCTAGAAATTACCACGTTAATTTGAAATTATCGGCCGTTAATCTGGTGGGACCAAATTATTACGATGTAGATCAGCCCATGCAATCCTTTAATTATGCACTCCCTAGAAATTACCACATCTATATCTATATCTATATCTATACTAATTATGCACTCCCTAGAAATTACCATGTTAATTTGAAATTATCAGCCGTTAATCTGATGGGACCGAATTATTACGATATAAATCAGCCCATCTTTTAATTATGCACTTCCTAGAAATTATCACATTAATTAGAAATTAGCAGCCGTTAATCTGGTGGGACCGAGTTATTACTATCTAGATCAGCCCATGCAATCCTTGGCTGCAATTAAAAAAATTGCTTGAAAGGCCCACATCCTTTCACACTTACAAGCCACGGACACCCTTAAATATCTACCTGCTCCATGTCTCTCCCTCTTTCTATTAATCTCCGTTAATTAAAGAAACAAAGGGACGAGGCCATAGTCCTTTCATGTACAACCCAAGGACACCCCTAAGTTATCTACCTGCTCCACGTCTCTTCCTCTCTCCCCTTAAAAAGCAACCTGAAGCAATAATGCGACATCGTCTCTTCCTCTCTCCTCGTTAAAAAGAAGCCTGAAGCAATAATGCGACGTGTAATCTCCATGGACTCCCTAACACTAGGAAAACTAATTCATCTCTCTCTCAAAGGTGAGCAATGAAGTTGGTGCAAGCAAGTTGAGCAAGCAAGCAACTTGGTGCTCAAGGGACTGTATTGCATCATAATTATTTTGTTTAGTATACTAATTTGAGACTCCCAAAAAATTACCACCTTAATCAGATTTTACGAGGTATAGATCAACACATACAATTCCTGACTTCTTTTTGTATTATTTTTCTCTCTGTCAGGTGTCCTGTTTTCATACGGGTCTTAAAGCTAGCTCACAAGTTGTACAACGTGAGTCCAATGTGTTGCGCATCATAGTTGTTTTGTTTAGGATACTAATTTGGGACTCCTAAAAAATTACCATGTCAATCAGATTTTATGAGGCGTTAATTTGGTGGGACCAAGTTATTACGGTATAGATTAACACATACAGTTCGTGACTTTTTTTTAGTATTATTTTTCTCTCCATCAAGCAGTCCTGTTTTCATACGGGTCTTAAAGCTAGCTCACAAGTTGTACAACGTGAGTCCAATGTGTTGCCTTACAAGAGTCCTATTTTTTCATTGACAAAACAAGAAGAAGAGTCCTGTTTTCTTACGTAGTCTACCATTACAATGGGAAATTGACCATGCCTTCTAATATCGATTGTCTCAATGATGCAATCTAATCTACCGAATACCTTCGCGGCAGGTCTCTCCGGCTCCTTCAATAAACCCCACATCCCCAGCCTCTTCCCAACTGTTCCGGTGCAAACGCTTAGCGGCGCCGCGCCGCTTCCCAGCTTTCCATGACGCAACGCCGCACCTCCCAGCTTTCTGCCCAGTCGTGATCAAGGTATGCAAGCACTGGATTATAGGAAGGGTTAGATGACTCAATATACAATCAGGCATCCTGACGATAATCCCTTTATCCATCAGCCCTAGAATTGTGAGAAGCAACACTAGCTGTGAAACTACCTATGCATAGTCGAGGGTAACAATCCCCAATTGAGCCGAATATATCTGTGTCCTAATATTTGTGGTGGTTCATCGCCTGTTTAATTTTCACATGCCTTACCAAGACAGGTTCGGCCCATCATGTATGTTGACTGGTGGCAGGCAAGCAGCAGCCACAAGCACCCACCAAGGTCAACTGGCTATATAATAATAATAATAATAATAATAATAATAATAATAATAATAATAATAATAATAATAATAATAATAATAATAAGAATAATAATAAGAATAATAATAATAATAATAATAATAATAATAATAATACTACTACTAATAATAATAATAATAATAATAATAATAATAATAATAATAATAATAATAATAATAATAATAATAATAATAATAATAATAATAACAACAACAACAACAACAACAACAACTATCCAGGGTGCGTAGGTGTAGTAATAAAAAGCTCTCTTCATATATCTTTATTTTCAAGATCCTGATATGCTTGGATAGGTATTATTGATAACGGGTAGTTTCTTATCATTCATAACCATGACCAGAATTGTGGTATATGCTCTCAGTATGATGTTATTTGGAACTGAAAATAAGAGCAAGTACAAACTGCTACCCTTCAATGGACTTTGTTGGTATTTTTCTCATCTACGAGGAACAGGAGCTTTAATCTTTTTTTGACACGACCGAAAATGTGTTAGAAGATGTTTACATGAGCACTTAAGCAGGGAGGAGTAGTTTATATCCAGAACAATAGAAGCTTTATTATGTGCACAAAATGATCAGCTATTCAAATTAATTTGTTATGTTCCCTTCCGTTGATGTACACCTGAGCTCATTCATTGACATCAAACAGAACTTGAGTTTTGATATTTATCAAAAAGCATGTACTCCACAGTCAGCAAACAGATAAGGTAAAGAACGTCATGTCTCTTCTTTGAAAATACTTGACTCCTTTGTGATGCAGGTTTTCTTTGCCAAACGGTTTGGTATACATTGCTGTCAACAGATACCATTCTCCTGTCTAGGGATGTTTTAAGGATAGCATTTGGTTCGTGAGCGCTTTGTGGTTACTAAGTAATATTCACATCCTTAATAAGTATTCTTCAGGCCAAAGCTCGCTGACCTTTTAAGTATGTATATCTGAATGAGTAAAACTAGACATTTATCTACTAGGTAAGTTTAGTGCCGTTCCTTTGTTAAAATCGATGTATTACATTCCCCGCAAAAAAAAATCGATGTATTACATAATTGAGAACGTATGTTAGTTGATATTTGTACCATTTGTTGATTCTGTTGTATGGAGCTTGCACTTTCTTAGTTGAGCTGCTATGTTAAATTTGATCCAATAACACATACAAAAGTTCCAAGAAATTTATCTGTACTGATTGATTCCATCATAATAAATGGTATGCCACTGTCACTACTAGAATCGCGTAGTTGCCAAGTTTCTGGGAAACTCGATCGGCAGAGCCCGGAATCAACTCGGCAACTATTTCGCCGAGTTCCAAACCCAGCGAACCAGACGTGGCTTGACACTGCCCGTCAATCATTTAGTTTATAGATGTGATATATATACATGTGCAGACTTTACTAGACACACAACATGAGCATAGTATGTTTTGTATTTCTTATCATTAAGCAGAAATATGGCCTTGCACACATATATTACCATTCTCATATAATGGGATATATGTTAAAGGAAAGAATCATGATGGCTGATCTAATAAATATTAGATAATGGAACAAAGGACGTTATCCTCTAATTAATTTTGATACCAGCTTAAGTATAAGTATAGGTATATGGACAAATACGGCATTTGTCTATACAGATGGTGCTACTTGAAATTATTATATTTTGCAACAAAAGATAATAAATTTTTATAGATACACATGCTAGACTCCACGTCACAAAATGGCCATAGGAGGCTCTCTTTTTTTTTAACAAGGTTCGCATACTATTCTTCTCTTCTATACCTTAGTAAGAATACCAATATGGTCTACTGATCTTTCATTGCAAATATTTTTAATGTTAGTGGATCGGTTTGTCCTATCTATATATGATGTCACTATTTATGGAAGAGCAGAACTGCTCTTTTACACTTTCGGAACAATGCCAAGATGGTGTACTGAACTTTCTTTGAAAATATTTTTAATGCCAGTGGATCGCTTTGTTATATCTAATATGAGGTTACAACCCATGGAAGTATATTTCCACAGTTATAACCATCACCTCTTTGCTGAATTGGTATATACTTTTCTGGCTTCTAAATTAAATGAATGTTTTCGCACATTATTTTAGGCCAAATAAACTAATGACCCCTAACATACGCGCTAGATTTCTTGAATGGCAAAATAAGTACAAACTTCATGGCATGGATGTGTCAATGCTAGCGTATCACACTATGTTTCTTACAAAAGTTGATTGATGTTACATTTGTCTTGCTGATACAATTATCAGATAGCAACTACTTTTAGTGATCATAATCTACTTTTTATATTTTTCCGCTTATGCACAATATTTCATATGTAGTGCAATATAAATGTATCCTCTTTCTGACATTGAGTGAATGTTTAGTTTAAACTAGAACAGTAGCCTATAGTTCTTTGTATCATATTGCCTTAGTATCTTGGGTTGCCCTTTCCTAGCAACACAAGGAGAGAGTTGAGTTTCAGTCCCTGTTCGCGGCAATTCTCTTTTTCTTGAAAAGCATGATCGGAATGTATGGGACAAGTGGGCATCTATAACGTGGGTAGATTTGACATACATAATGCTTTGATAACTTGGTTCGTTCCATAGTATTCAGGTATGCATAATAGCAATACATCTCTCGATGTAGTGTTAATATTGACACAATCAAGGCGAAAGATATAGATGGAAGGATTGCAGTGCATTATTTTGTTGCATGTGGATATCCATTGTTGAAATTTTACTTCCCATGCAATGTAAAAAAGGTGATCAGCTGATAGTCTTGATGTACCAAATAATTAAGCGATATAGCTTCCATTGATTCAATAATTTATTTTCTCCATCATATATTGGTAAAAGTTACGGAAATAGTTGTCATGGAGTAATCATTTTGATACACTCCACATAAGAGAACTTATGTAGACATGGTTTACCAGTACTATAGTTTCTTGTTCTTGATCAATATTAAAATAATTTCTTCTCTGAAACTCCTTATGAACCTAATATTACCATGGAATGTAAAATGCAACAAAATAGTTTAATAAAATCAAACATATAGTGCTGAAATTGTAAATAATAACTAGCCCATGCGAATGCACAGGTTGACGACTAGTTTGTTACTAATTATTCACGTCGTCCTTGATACTAATTCTGCAGGCCGCCGACATTTAATTCAAAAAAATCGTCCGATTGACTGATTTATCATTCGATTTATAGCTACTCGGTGGGTGGCCAATAGGGTTATGTCATATCGTCACTGTTTATTGTTAGGACCGATTTATCGAACTGACAAGCGATTTATCAGGAATCTACCGCTAAATCGGACATATTTCTAGCACTAGGTGTGTAAGAACTATGTTTATTTGTGTTTTGTGGACCTTGTTATGTAATATGTACCGTTGTCCTATTTTGTTTGTCATTGTATAGGGATTCAAAGGCAAGGAAACAAGGTAGCACTTCAGTCCAATATTATCTTTTTTGTTGAATATAGCATATTTTAGTAACGGGAACTTGAGATTTGTAAAAAAAATGGCTGATTAGTAGTTAACCGACAAAATCGATTAACCCTCTGATTTTTGAGTAATCTCTAATCCCCAGCCGACTGAGACGCTAACTATAAGCGATATCCTCAACATTTGATATCATACTAGCGGTTGGGGCGTGCCCATGGCGCGCCGCCTGAGCGGAAGCTCGGCGGTGCCGGGTGGGACGCGCCATTTCTCTTTCCTATTTTATACCAATGTATGCATCGTTTCTGTCTGACTAAGCGGTGTCAAGTAGGGTAGGCCCATCCAGCAGCCTTTTTTATCAGCTTTATAATCCAGATCACACTTCATTGAAAAATCGTTGCTTCAGTTTAATACCACTAACACATCGATTTGTTTCGCCTGATCCATAATACAAGGTCTACCTTTGTAAAAAAACACTATAACAACGTTGTGAGCTTGTCACATTGCGACGGCGCAAAGGGCAACACGTTCTTGTTGAGGTCTGGTCCCCGGCCATCGCGTCTCGAACACGTAGTTACCACACGGCAGCTCCCAGCCGGTGCTGTCCAGGTGGAGCGTCAGCAACTCCCAGCCGGCACCGTCCAGCTGGAGTGTCAGCGACGGCACGGGCGTGGCCCACTGCCCCCACTGCTTCCAGAACGGTGTCGTCGCTGCCACTGCGAAGCATAGGTCCAAGTGCCACGCCGACATCCACTTGATCCAGATCAATTCAGCAGATAGTAGGTTGTACCTCCTCTTTGAAGCCCTTATTGATGTGCCAATGCCAGGCTGAGAAGGCTGGGAGCTCTGCATCAATGGGCGAGACAATTATACTAACATAAATATGTAAATGAGTGTAAAATCAACAAGTGTTTGATTTTAAATTCAAATTTAAAAGCAAATTCCTAGGGTGTCACCGGAAGCAAAACCTACATCCCACAAAGCCAACCCTGTGTCACCACCGCAATACTGCTGAACAAACAATATTGTGATTCCCCCCGCAAAAAAAAAGAGACAATATTGTGATTCTAATGAAAACCAGAACCTGCATTCCTAACAAACAGGTATGACTATTCCTAGGTTTGTAGGGAGGACGTGCAAAACACATACAACATCATCCTAACTAACCTCCAACAGCCTACTTAATTAATCTCTGGTAGCCTATGTAGATCTTGTAAACCTAACCAACAATTATTAGTAACAAAAAGGAAGGATTAAGATGCCATACCGTCAACAGAAAAGCCTGCAGTTTTGCAATGCAACTTCCCCAGTGATTGTCAAAGCATATGATAAAATGATTGGTGAAGATCTACTTCACGTCTTCAACCCTGCAAGCAAAATGAAGGAACATTAGTTTGCTCCAAAGGATTGAAATATCGGAAGCATTTTCGAGGCACCTAGATGATCTAAAGAAATGCTAGTCACCTCTGTTGTGTCATCCATTGTACTATCTACTAAAGGAAATGAGACGACCTTCTCCTCTGTAATTGTTGTATAATAAAGTCATGCCTTAATTGGAATCTTAGAGAGATCCATGAGCTAAATACAAACCAAGAGCATATTGGACATGTAACTTCCAAACATTCAAAAGTGCCTACACAACCAAGATTAAAGTTCAAATGCTAGACAATGCATAACTCTCCATGGACGCCAACTATATAACTTGTTTCTGGTAAAAAAAAGAGAGGTTAATATATTGCCTTTCTGTTCCTTCTTATTATCAGAATGTAGTAGGAGTTTTAAGCTCTCAAATTGTTTGCCGATTAAATAAAAAGGATAAACAACAGCATGTATTATATAACATATTGCTACTTAGATGTCTGCAAGTATGCATTATATACCAAAACAAAAGTAATTTTATGCGTATACTATTGAATCAGTATCAGCATGAGTTCGAATTAGAAGTAAAGATGGGATGTTGTCTCTGCATCCATACATGTGCCGCACCTTCTTAATATCCATGTCTAAAGGAGAAAATTTTGTAAGGTTCTTGAAAACAGAACCATCATTGGGTGGGTGTATAGGAATCTTCATGGAGAAAGAAAAGCGAGTATAGAAATAAAGAAAAGAAATTTACTCATGCAGAGTAACCAACTGATCACCTCCAAACAATGAATGAAAACAAAAGTATACATTTGGGTAATCTCTAATTTAGGCCAGGTTCTAATTTAGAAGTTCAGTACCCTATAATCACACGCTGAGTTCTCTCCTCCCTCGAACAAATACAATTCATTTTCTTATCGAACAACAAGCAATCCAACAAGCAAACAAGGCACTGCAATGGTACCGAAGTATCATCCGTGATGCCTGTATCAGAGGTAGTACTGTTTCCCGTAAATGAAATACCATTTTTTGTAGTGTTTGGACTTTGGAATGCTATAATCAAGTATGGTAGAGTCGGTTCGTTTTCTAAACCATCGTCGTGGCTTAACTATAGAAAAACGAAGCTTCACTGGCAGGTGGTGATACACTGGTCGTGGTTTGAGTTTGTTCACCTTAGCTTCATTTTACCTAATTCAACATGTTGCCGTATATAACCAGAAAATCATACCCCATCCATGATCAGTGTATCACCAACATGTTGAATTAGGTATTTCAACGCATCGCACTCTGTTGATTAGTTCCTTGAAACTTATCTTTTGAGTAGTTCCTTATCAGTATCAAAACATGTATGAAAAATAATTGCTTCCCGGACAACTTTAGAGCCTTTTCCTCTTTTCAGAATAAATATTTGAGATACCACATACACACATTCAACAATTAATGTAGTCAAGACTATCTCTTGGATTAAAAACCCAACCATGCCTGCACTCTGCAATGACAGTAGAATGTGCCTTTTATTGTTGTGCTTTCTTAATGCGAGACCCAGGATCTATGAATTGTGAAGCTGAAATTTGCAAATAGTGATCAATTTTTTAAGATTTTTCCTATATTTCTTATGTGCTTGTCAGCAGTATATAAATTTATTTCAATCATAGATCAGTAAAACAGTACTATCTAGGGCTTTCTGATCCATCACCACAAATGAAGAACAGAGAAACAGGAGCACGAGAACCAAAAATTGAGACGCTAAATGAGAGGGATAGGGCACAGAGAGGGTCTTCTCATTGCTGCATCATCGACATCCGCTCTAGCCACATCTCGCCGGAGTCACCCACGCCTTACTCTTCGATCGCCCCGACCCCCTCCTGTGGTTGCCGGCCAAGACTGAACACAAATAGAAGATTCAGCTAGTGATACTCTAGATCTAACAATAGGTGCAGCATACAAGTGAACCTACATTCATGCTTAATGAAAGTGCAGCATCCAGATCCCAAAGAGCCAGTTGCTGAGAGTAGGAAGAGGAAGGAAAGGGTCAAGATGACCATGGCCAAAGTTATTGGGAAGCCTTCCATGATGGAAGAGGAAGAGCCTGCTGCACCAGTACCAAAGGCACCAAAGCTAATGGGTGATGCAATCAGATCAGGGGCTGCCACATCTAAGCCCAAGGAAGCACCCAAAGCTGCCCCCAAGGCCAAGTCTGCACCAAAGAGGAATACTAGGAGTATTCCAGCTGCTGAGAAGAACAAGGCCCCAGTGCCTGAGGTTGATGAAGATGATGAAGAAGGACAGGTTCTGAGGAAGCTCAAGCCAAAGATACCAGACCACAATGATGCCCATCCTGTGGCTGAGAACATGAGAGTCAGGAAAGACTCAGGGCTGAGGAAATGGAGATTGGAAGATCCATATGCATCAAGGAGAAGAACTGCTGTTGACTACAGGTTCCACACAAAGGAACAACAGGACTTTTATGAGACCATTCTATTGGACAAGAAGCCCATTGTCTGTGACATGAGATGGGTCGACTGGAACTTCATCAAGGAGAATGAAGAGCACTATCCTGGAGTGCAGGACAACTTTGTGAGCTGTGGAGTTGCAGATTTTGTTGGGCAGAAGCTCACAAATTGGAATGATGAGCTTATCATGCAGTTTTACTCCACATCACATTTCTACCCAGATGGGAGAATTGTTTGGATGTCTGAAGGTACAAGGTACCACCAACTGCTGAGGAGGAGTGGGCAAAGCCGATAAATGCCCTGAGGAGAATGAGGATGATCTGGACATCTATGCAAAGAAGAAAAAGGATCACAATTCAATGGCTCACATGTAGAACGAAATTCCAAACAAGGCATTAGCAACTCACAAGTTTGGATCAGTTCACTATCTGCTATCAGGGTTGCCAACCATGAATTGGATTCTGAGGCACACCTTGTTGCCCATGTCAGGTGACCAAAACATGATCAGAGGGCATGCCATCAACATGTTGCATGTGTTTGATGTGCCACAAAAGTTTAAAGTCATGAGCCTGATCATTGAAACTATCAAGAGGACTGCAGCAGATCGTAAGAGGAGTTGTGGATATGCACCTCAGATTCAAGAATTGATAAACTCAAAGATGGGCACAGGAAAATATCAGTTGGATAAGGAACACTTTCCACTTTATCCAGACTTTGAGGACAATGAGGTTGTCATGAATGAAGATGATCCACAATCTGTTCAAGCTCAGGAGAAGAGGGAGAAGGCAAAGAGGGAGAAGGCTGCCAAGATGCCAACTCAAGAGGAGGCATCTGAGTATCTCTTGAAGAACAAGCAGGAGCAGCTTGGTTACTTAATAGCATCAACCTTGAGGATTGAGAAGGGATTGGCCACCCTAACTCAAAATCAGGAGAGCTTGAGAGAATCATAGAACAAAAGTTCTATAACTTAGATGTGAAAGTAACTGAGATTCAGACTGCAGTGGAGGAGCTACAAGAGGACATGCAGGAGAGGAAGGGCAAGACAACAACAAATGTGTTTGCCAGAGTGCCTAGAGCCCAGAGGTCATTAGCTGTGCCAGTTTCTGCCACAAGAGCAACTTCGTCTGCACCAGCTACAGCCTCAGTGCCACCAGCTCCAGCACCTTCATCAGCTCCAGCTCCATCTACATCGACTGAAGTCTTCTTCCAAGGAGCCATCTCTACACCACCACCAGAAGATCAAGCCTGAGAGTCGATCTAGCACTATGCATTTTCTATGAACTTTTTGGTAACTTGTTGCCAAAGGGGGAGAAAAATGTATAGATCATAGGCTTCGAGAGAGAGAGAGTGTGTTGCTTTTGTTCTCTCTTGCTTTATTTGATGGTTTTTCAAAACTTTGTTTGCTTTTGGTTGAGATACTATGTTTGTGAGACATTGATGATCATGTGTTTGATCATAAGCTACACTTATGCATGCTTGATATTATCCTATCTATCTTCTGTGATCACTCACTATGCTTGGTGATGAGTGCATGTATTCATTGTTTATTATTTTGAGCGCTCCACCAAGATGTATGTAACATGGAAGAGTAACCCATGAGCCTAATTCATTGTGCATTTGCAGTCCAAAGCAAATCTAAATCTATGCACAAATTTAGGGGAGCTCTCGCTATCACATACTTCTCAAAGCGATTTATGTTATTTAAATCTTATTATCATTTGTCGAAGTTTTGATCTATATGTTGTCATCAATTACCAAAAAGGGGGAGATTGAAAGTGCAACTATCCCTAGGTGGTTTTGGTAATTCATAACAACATATAGTTCATTGAGCTAATGCTATTCCAAGACTATTATTTCAGGAAAGCTCAATGAATGGCATGGCATGGATGATGAAAGTGGATCCTCAAAATACTAAGGACAAAGGATTGGCTCAAGCTCAAAAGCTCAAGACTCTTCATTTTACATTTTAGTGATCCAAGATCACATTGAGTCTATATGAAAAGCCAATACTATCAAGAAGGGATGAAGTGTTACTTAATGAGCCTTTTGCTTCATGTGCTTAGTGATATGCTCCAAAACCCTCAACTACTTTCCCACATCCACAAATAACCTAAACTTAAAGCCAAAATCGGTCACACCGATTCTTTCTATCCGGCGCCACCGATTCCAAAAGTCATAACCACTGCCACAAACCCTAAGCAAATCGGTCTTACCGATAGGGATCTCGGTCTCATCGAGATGGGGTTGCAATCTCTCTGCTTCCTTCAGAACGTTTCGGTCCAACCGAAGTGAGCGATCGGTCCCACCGAGATTGCAATGTAAACTCTTTGTTTCCTTTTTGTAACATTTTGGTCTCACCGAAAAGAGAAAATCGGTCCCACCGAGTTTACCTGACCAACTCTCTGGTTAGCTAATTACCAAAATCGGTCTCACCGAGTTTGTGTAATCGGTCTCAACGAGATTACGTTATGCCCTAACCCTAACCATATCGATCTCACCGAGATGCATGTCAGTCCCACCAAAAATCACTAACGGTCACTAGGTTTACTGAATCGGTCTGACCGAGTCACTACAAGAAACCTGTTAATTCATGACGGATTTCAGATGACAATTTCAGAAACTGTCATGGATGGGCTGGTACAGCTCCGCAAGCCCGCTGAAGCCCTCTCAAGCCCGCTAAAGCCCAGCTAACTGCTCCCCATATAAAAACCTAACCCTAACACATTCTCCATCGGCCCCTCTCCCTCCTCCGCAGCCCCCTCCCATTCCCCATCGTCTCCCACACATCGCCGCCACCTCGTCGCCTCCCTCCTCCTACAGCTTGTCACGACCCTCTCCCTCCTCTCACCTCGCAGCACCGGGCTGCTAGATCCGCCACAACCCCCACCCACCCATCCCTCTCACGACCCATCTCTCTCCCCACGAACCTCGCCGCCACCAACGCCTCCAGATTCCGGGCGTCCCACCATCACAAGCAAAGACGCTCACGAGCTCGTCTTCGACCTATTTGTCCTCCAGCAAGGCTGGATCCGCCGCTCCCGGCCTCCGGCGCTGGTCCGCAACCCTAGCCCATGGCTAGGGTTTCAACTGCGGCGTCGTTTCCACCACCGACGGTTCTCCAGCGACTCGTCTTCGTCGTACACCGCGCCCCCTCCCGCCCTCTACTCCTCCTGGATGGCGTCCCCTAGCTCGGCGCGCTCGCGTGCGTTGGGCTGGACGGCGATAACCCCGACCTCCTCGCCGCGCCGCCTGCACGGCCGTGCTTCCTGTGGCGACATGGATTGAACTTCATATTTTTTATTTGACCCATAGTAGTTCTGCTTCATTGCCATCTGAATCGCGAAGTTGGAGGAAATTTTTTGAGGAGTTGGGTGTGACTGATTTTGTTCAGGTAGTGAAAGTTGAGAAAAAAAAGTATTTGAGGCTGTTTACGTTCAAGAGTAGCAAATTAGGCTCTATATAGTCAGGAAACTGTCTGATGCCTTCTTGGTTTATTAAAATTACAATGAGAATCAGGTAGCCGAAGTTTTAGTTGACTGTTGTTGGTATTGATGCTCAGTGGCAACTATTGAGTTATTTTGAGAACCTATAACATGATCTTGGACCCCTAATGGATGATCGATGCATAATCCCTTTATGCTGCATGTTATGTGTGTTTCTTTTTCTTGTATTATTAATTGATTCTCATAACCACTGAACAATTATCTCCATCTATTATGTTCAACAGTAATCGCTATGAAAAGTTAATCTTCAAACTGGAAAAGTATCATACTTATCTTAGCATGTCTCATGTTCGCAACATCTCCGACCTTTATTATTCATTATGTACACTGGAAAAGTTAACCTTCAAACTGGAAAAATTAATCTTCATGCCTTGTTGCTTAACATTGTCATTTCTCACTCAGGTTTTAGTACTGCAGCCGATGGATGGGAAAATGTTTGGCAAAGGTCTAACACTTCTGGGTGATAGGTTGTTATATTAACTTGAATTTTTTGAGGTCTTTGCATAAAAATTGCTATTTAGAATATAATATACGATTTTTCCTATGTGTTTTGATTCGACCATCTCCTGGTGTCCATGTATTTTGATTCGGCTTGTACCTTAATGACTATTAAGTAATTACTTAAGCCATGCAATAAATTAAATTTGTAGTTCTCTGCATCACGTATAATGTTTGTTAGTGATGCCATTTTTTTGGAGTATATACTTTGTTATTCTCGTTTGTAGGCTCTGTAAATTTCAGAACTTAGGAAAAAATTATATGTGATGTGCATTTTTGTGTCTTTCCACAGCCAAAATTGAAAAGTAGAACTGCATACCGCTTCTTCGCCTAATAAAAGGAATGTTGTCTTGGTTCTATCACTTCCAGAACATTGCATGATATATTGGGAAAAGGGAGTTATCCACCTTATGTATTAATGGATGTCGCTTAAAGTTCTAGCATTTTTGTCTTTCTGTATTGTTGAAACAATGTTCCTTGTCTGTCTTATTTCTCTACTTATGTGCATTATATATACTAATGCAGTATTACTATGTTTGTTCTAATTTCTTAAGTGATGTCTCAAAGTTCTCGATGTTTGCTATTTCCAGTACTCATGTTGTATGTGTGGATTATTTCGGCTCAGGTTTCCACCGATCAGTGAGGACGGTTGATGATGACAATTGAACGACTGAATCTGTCCAATCGATGTAATTAAAGAGACCCGAAGAATTGTGCTGGAGACAAAAGTACTTGGTGTGTCAATTCTTCCAGACACTCATCAACAATGGCAGTCACCACTGCATGCTCACACTACAGTACGTAGTCAGTCATAACTATTTTATAATAGTTTAGATATAGTTCCTCAAATATTCTGCGAACCATCATTGTCTGTATAGCTCTTACATTCATCATTACTTCCAGCCTGGTTGTTATTTCTTGCAGTTCGATAGAGATCAGATTTCCATAGATCATCATATAAGTTCTAGGTTTGATTTATTTCATGCAGTATCTGTTATGAAAATCCAAAGGTAGTGTTATAGTTTATTAAATTATGTTAACTCAAGTGTGGAAGTATCTCCACCTTGAAAATTTCATTTTATTCCTGTTTTCTCTACCATTGCAAATTAATTGAATTTGACCAAGTTTATAGGAAGCCATCAACATCTTCAAAGACGGAATTAATTTTATTAGATTTATCATAAAATATATTTTCGTAATATGGAGTCCACTTGTTGTTCTTGATACTTTACTATACCTTTGGGAAGGTTGTTACGCTTCTCCTTTGTGGTGAGAGCATATTGTAATGAAGCATATTGTTTTTTACAGGTTTCCTTTGGTTGTGAGAGGCGCATAGGAAGGTTGAGCTGCCGAGGTGAACTTGAAGATTAAGAGGGTCTGTACAATGTTGATGTAATCTAGTGTAATTGTTATTGAGGGCATGTGAAGTAATGTTGTATGTGTTTTTGGCACATTTTAGAAGGCCTTTACTTGCTGAAATTATTGAATAGAAATTTGTGAAATGGCAAAACAATGGATCCGTTGAATGAAAATTAATTGTGCTGTGAAAGCTTTTTTATTATGTGTAATGTCTTATGCCATAGCTGGTTGGATGAATATTATGGGCTGGATTGAAAAAATTCGGCTAAACTGCCACTAAAAAAATAGGGAATCGGCTTGGCTATGCAGGATGCCACGTCAGATCCACGCTGGTGCCACATAGACTCCATGTCAGGCCCATGTTAGTACAATGTCAGGTCAATCCATGACGGATTAGTCTGTCATGGAGGACCGGGCCTAGGCGGGCCTAGGGACTGATCGGTGACGGACTTGATCCATCATGGTGGCACAGTTGGCAAATTATGACGCGATATACATGACGGATTCTAAATCCGTCATGGACCTCCCTCGTTGACGGTTTTGCATAGTTTCATGACAGATTGAATCCGTCATGTATTAACAAGATTCTTGTAGTGAGTTTAACTATTCGGTCCCACCGAGTTTGGTAGATTGTGTGTAACGGTTGGATTTTGTGTGGAGGCTATATATACCCCTCCACCTCCTGTTCATTCGTGGAGAGAGCCATCGACCGAACCTACATTTCCAACTTACCATTTCGAGAGAGAACCACCTACTCATGTGTTGAGGCCAAGATATTCCATTCCTACCATATGAATCTTGATCTCTAGCCTTCCCCAAGTTGCTTTCCACTCAAATCATCTTTCCACCAGATCCAAAACCTATGAGAGAGAGTTGAGTGTTGGGGAGACTATCATTTGAAGCACAAGAGCAAGGAGTTCATCATCAACACACCATTTGTTACTTCTTGGAGAGTGGTGTCTCCTAGATTGGCTAGGTGTCACTTGGGAGCCTCCGACAAGATTGTGGAGTTGAACCAAGGAGTTTGTAAGGGCAAGGAGATCGCCTACTTCGTGAAGATCTACCGCTAGTGAGGCAAGTCCTTCGTGGGCGACGGCCATGGTGGGATAGACAAGGTTGCTACTTTGTGGCCCTTCGTGGACTCACAAGAACCGTTACTCCTTCGTGGGTTGAAGTCTCCACCAACGTGGAAGTACGATAGCACCACCTATCGGAACCACGAGAAAAACATCCATGTCTCCAATTGCGTTTGAATCCTCTAAACCCTTCCCTTTACTTTCTTGCAAGTTGCATGCTTTAATTTCCGCTGCCAATATACTCTTTGCATGCTTGCTTGAATTGTGTCATGATTGCTTGACTTGTCCTAATATAGCTAAAACCTGCCAAACTATAAAATTGGGAAAAGGTTAAGTTTTTAATTGGTCAAGTAGTCTAATCACCCCCTCTAGACATACTTCAAGGTCCCACAGTTATCCTTAGAGGATTGGGCCGCCTACGACTTATCTGAAAGATTGCAGAGTTGGGACAATTCTTCAGGGAACTCTGCAGTAGAAATATCATGATAGATGCTTTGGAGCGTCTTAGAGACAAGATACCAACTATCCTATGCGACCTTGAGAAGATATATCCTCCAGCCTTCTTTGATGTGATGGTGCATTTGGCTGTTCATCTACCTGATGAGGCACTACTTAGAGGTCCAAGATCAGATGGCTGGATGTACCCTATTGAAAGGCGGCTAGGCACTTTCAAGGGCTATGTTAGGAAACAGAGCTAGACCCGAGGGTTCCATTGCAGAGGCCTACATTGCTACGTAAGCGTTGACATTCTGCTCAAAATACATTGAAACAAATTGATCAGCTTAGCAAAGAGGTGGGTGAAGACAATCCCGGCTCAATGTTTTCGATTATTCTGCTCGAGTTACTGTGGAAGAGTCGACAAGAGGACAAACCTAAAGATTTGGACAAAATGGTTTGGTATGTGTTGAATAATTGTCCCGATCGAGATACTACCTTATATCAAGTAAGTGCAGTACTGCAGCTTATACATCATAATCTACTAAACTTGCAGCACATTCTTATATATTTAGATGTTTGACGCGATCACTATGTTGTGCAACATCTACAAAGAGGAGTTATTGCCGCAAAATCCAAGAAACATTGACAAACTGGTTATGGAAGGATTTGCGAAATGGTTCAAGAACCATGTAAGCTTTTGAAGTGCATTGTCAGTTTTTTAATATATTGAGTACATAAGATGATCAGCTTGTCTATTTTCTAACCATAGGTTAAGAAGATCTGGGAGGATGGGCATGCGATTGATGATGCCCTTTACTCTAGCAATGGGTCCTGATACTCGGGTAAGACATTATGAATCTTGCGTTGTTGGAGATGTGCGCTACAACACCCTTGCACGAGACGAAGGCAGGAAGACACAAAACAGTGCCATCATGAGCACATATACGTATGACAAAGAGACAACTGAAATGTATGCTAACATAACAGACATTGTTCAGTTGCAGTATATCTCCAGTTTCGAGGATCATCGGTGTGTGGTTCTGTTGTGTTGTCGTTGGTATAACCTGTTTTCCAGGATCGCAAAACCCAGAGCTGATGATTATTTCAAATCCATCAATGTCAAGGCGGTGTACTGCATCAACGAGCCTTTTATTTTGGCAAATCAAGCAACACAGATATTTTTCTTGGAAGACACATTTGCACGTAGCGATGATCGGAGATTAGTGCAAAGGTTTGAGCAGAGGAATTCATTTAATGAAGTTGCACAACAAGATGATGCTTACTGCTCCTGATGTACAAGATAACACAGATGTTCCTAATATCTTTGAGAACCATCACGTCAATGACGCCGGCGAAAAGATTGCCTGTCGTGCTGTGGACATACAAGAGTTGATCAAGAAGAAGCCAACGTTCGAGGACGTCGAGGACGAAGAAGAAGATGACACCGTGGGGAATTACGATTCAGACTGATACACATGGCGAAGATGTTGACGCTGCTGCTGCGGATGATGATTACATTGCTTTTGTCGTATTTGCCTGTCAGAAGACATTTTTTATCTACTATGTGAAATTGTGTTTGCTATGACAACTGAAACCTGATGAACATGTTCTTTAGTATTTCCTGTGAGAACATCACTTGTTATGTATGCTGATTTCTGTTTGGTGATTGTATGACAACTAAAACATGATGACATTGTTGTTTAGTTGTACTCATATTTGGCTGTGAAACTTGAATTTGATGACATAGTTTTCTGTTGGACTGCAATTTGCTCGACGTCTTCGAATGAGAACAAAGCTGACCCGACAGTGCCTTTGCTATTTATTTATTTATGAGAAAAAGGGGATACCCCCTGATTTCTGTTACTGGAAATCATTAGATGTTCACAACACTACGCCCAGCCTGCTACACAGGTTTCATTCATTACTAGTTTCAGCAAAGTCCTCATGTCGTAGCCACTGAATACATCACGAGTGCTACATACACTGCAAATAAAGAGACAATCATCCTACAGAGCACATCGATTTTGCCCATTATCTTCACAAGCTCTTTCATCTCCTCATTGCTGTCAAGGCCGTTCAACAGCTGTTGCTTGGCCATGATCAGAGGAACTGCATCTTTAACCTTCTGCTCTGCATCTTCCTCTTCTGCCGTTCCTTCAGCTACTTGTCCAACACCCCAACCTGCTGGTATTGGGATTCCTTGGCTAACCAAATAATCAACAGAGTTGCATTCCCCACATCAAGAACTTCCCGAAAATACAAATCACACGAATCTTCCCTTTACGCACTAATCAAATTGGAAGATCATCAACCAAACTATTAAAAAAATTAGCAACTGAACGCAGCAGAACAACACTTAAACATATTATTACCCCATGATTCGGGCATTTGTAAAAGACTCGGCCAGGGTTGCGGATTGTGGTTGAGACGCGACGGATGACTCTGCGTGATTTGCAGCAGTGGCACCACACCAACGGCAGCGGGTTGTGATGAGCAATCGGCTGCGGTGCGCGTGCCGGCGGGGGTGTGATGAGACCCACAGGCGATGGTACGGGTGGCGACTTGGCGCATATCTGGTTGTTGCCTACTGAAGAGCAGGTGGACGAGCAGCCAACGGACATGGTTGCTGCGGCCAGAGCTTCTGATGCTAGGCAGAGTAAGTAGAGAAGAGGAGAAGCGAACGTTGGATATGTCAGTTTCATTACTTGCAGAGTAGCATAGCACCACATATAGTCATAGTCTAGGTTTGGATTCGAACCAGCTACAGGAGCACGTCTTTCTTTTTTTAAAACTCGGCAACGTCTTTAATGGTACACTAGCTTGTTCTGTACGCCTTCCCAAGTCTTTGATTTTCTTTCCCTTTTTTTTGCGAGGAAGGAAGAAGGAAAAAATTGAGAGTTCCTCGGACTCGAACCCAAGAACTCTCGGTTGAAAACCAAGGGTGCTAGTCACTTATGTGGCGAACATTCCCTGTGAGGAGGACGGCAGACGAACGCATTTTCCTTGCAGTTTTCTTCCTACATATAAAAAGTATGCTACTTGGTGTCCGCTTAGTCAAAAAACGATTATGCCAACCTTGACCGTTCGATTGACATTCAACGTCTGTTGCGTTTCTTCATTCTCTTCTTCCTCGAGCCGCCAAAGCCAAACCAGCGCCGGTGGGACCACCTGCTCCCGCCTCCCACGGCTGGCTGTGATCTTCCCCAGCTCCTGTTCGTTCCCGTCCGAGGCCTCACCATCGTCCTCCGCCTTGTTCGCCACATGGGCGCCGCCCTCCGGTGTTGTCAACATGGTCAACAACCCGAGAGGAATAAGGAGATGACTGTACATGGTGAGAATGACAGTAGGGACCCATCAGCGTGCACAGTAATTTTGTTTTTTCGGGACAGAGAAGGGTATCAGCTGGGTTGTGCGGGACCCGTGGCCCATCTAGCCCAGGCTTTTGTTTCATATGTTTAGCACATGACCAGCCCAGTTTGTTTTTTTCCTTTCTGAAAAATGGCTAGCCAACTATTTTGTTTTTTGCAGAATAACCAACGTAGGCCTACTTGCTTTTCTACGCCTACCGGGCCGGAAATCTTTCAAGACGAGGAGGGATGCATTTTGCCCAGAAAATGGGTATAAGTAATAAGAAATGGGCTATAAGTAATAAGAAATGAGCTATAAGTAATAATAAATGGGCTGTAAAATGAAAAAATATAGCAAACAGGCAATTAGTTCCCAAATACTGTTTTCTTTCGAATTTTGATATTTTCAATTTCATTGTTTTTGTGCGGTAAAATTTCATTGAATTTAAATTAAGGTATATTTAGATTTAAAATTAATTTGAATCTGGCTAGAAATTTCGGGTTGTATGCTGTTTGGGACAGATTTGGAGACCGACTTGTGGGTCTACTAGGTTGACGGTACTTTGGCTTTGTCAACTTAGTCCATTAACGATTCTAGCAAAGTGACCGTTGGATGTTAATCCAACGGCCGTGTCGCTTCTTCAATATCTGATCTTTTTGCTCCAGTACCAATCGAGCTCCGTGGGACTGCTCGCCTCGCCGCCTGGGCCGGGTTGTTGCCGCACAGGCCGCACCATCGCACCCTACTTCATTGCTGGCCAGGCCATTTCTCTACTCAACCACACCTCCTATTATTCTCCGGCGACGGCAGCCGGACCAGTAAACCCTCGTACTCCCCATCGCGTGGGCAACCATTGCCGAGTCTTCCCCGGTTCCGTGTCGTTCCCTTCCTAGGCCTCGCTGTTGTCCACCGCCATGGTGCTCTCGTCGCGGCCTGGTCAACGTGGTCAACGAACGACATCCATCGGCTGTGGACTGTACGCGCAAAATAATGATTCCTCCACCTGACAGCTGGGACCTACCGGAAGGGCCTCTCGTATTTTGCGAAAAAACTTTCCCTCACGACATGTCGGACCCACCAGCTATATCTTCGCACGCAAGGAAGTGCCTCCAGACACGCACAAAAAATGAATACCCACCCTGCTAGATGGGACCCACCATAGTGGGAGGATGACTTAGGGCCAACTAAGTTGACGGGACGGAGGGCTTTGTCAACTTAGTCAATATGAACAATTCTAGCTCCAGTGACCGCACGATGTCCATCCAACGGCCATAGTGCTTCTTCAACCTCTGGTCTTCTTGCTCCAGCCGCCCAAAGCAGCGCCGGTCGTGCCGCGTGCTCCTGCCTCTCGTGGCCGGCTGTGATGCCGCGGAGGCCTCACTGCCCCCTACTACTCCCACCGCTGGCCAGGCCATCCCTCTACTCACCCACACCCATTGTTATTCTCAAGGGCGACGGCAGCCTCACGCCGCAGCCGAATCGATGAACCTCGTACTCCCCTCCGCGGGCTACCATCTGCGTCTTCCCGGCTCCGCGTTGTCCCCTTCATAGGCCTCGTCGTCGTCGGACCACCATACAGTGCTCTCGGCGTGGCGTGGTCAACGTGGTCAACGACCGACTTCCATCGGAAGAGTAATCAGACGTGGAGAGGCTGACAACTGGGTCCAGGCGACCGCAAGGAAGTGCCTCCTTATTACGCGCAAAATAATTATTCCTCCACCTGACAGCAGGGACCCACCGGACGGGCCACCTTATTTCGTGAAAAAAAGTTTCCCCCCTGACTGCTGGGACCCACCGGACGGGCCAGCGTATTTCGCGAAAAAAACGTTCCCTGCGCTGTCAGCTCAGACCCATCGGAAGTGCCTCCTTATTACGCACAAAAAAAGAATACTCCCCTTGCTAGCTGGGACCCACCATGGTGGGAGGCTGACTTGTGGGCCTACTAAGTTGACTGGGACGGGGGCCTTTGTCAACTTTAGTCAATATGAAAGATTCTAGCTCTAGTGACCGTACGATGTCCATCCAACGGCCGTAGTGCTTCTTCAACCTCTGGTCTTCTTGCTCCAGCCTCCCAAAGCAGCGCCGGTCGTGCCGCATGCTCCTGCCTCCCGTGGCCGACTGTACTGCCGCAGAGGCCTCACCCCCCTACTATTCCCACCGCTGGCCAGGCCCTGCGGCAATGACAGCCTCACACCGCAGCCGAACCAGTGAACCCTCGTACTCCTCTCCGCGCGGGCTTCCACTATCGCGTCTTCCCCAGATCCCCGCCGTCCCCTTCCTAGGCCTCGCCGTCGTCCACCGCCCTGGTGCTCTCGGCGCGGCGTGGTCAACGTGGTCAAGGAACGACTTCCATCGGACGTGGATCAGACGTGGAGAGGCCGATACCGGGTCCACGGCCGCAAAGAAGGAAGTGCCTCCTTATTACGCGGAAAATAATGATTCCTCCACCGACAGCTGGGACCCACCGGACGGGCCATTGTATTTCACGAAAAAACGCTTCCTCGATCGCTGGTACCCACTAGCTACATCTTCGCACGCAAGGAAGTGCGTCCGGGCAAAAAAAAAAACGATTCGCCCCCCTGACCGCTGGGACCCACCAGCACCACCTTCGCACGCAAGGAAGTGCGTCCGGGCAAAAAACAATGATTCTCCCCCCTGACTGCTGGGACCCACCAGCTACATCTTCGCACGCAAGGAAGTGCGTCCGAAAAAAAACGATTCGCCCCCCTGACTGCTGGGACCCACCCGCAACAACTTCGCAAGCAAGGAAGTGCACGATACCGGGACCCACCTGGTCGAAAGCGCACGTAGCATTGTCATTCTGGTCACGAACGTGTACGTACATACTGGTCGTTGTAGAGTCGCGAACATTTCGTAGTAGAGTCGCGCACGTAGCATGTATACTTACGTACAGCGGCGAGGGTGCAAGAAAGAAAATATGGCTACCTACATACATACGGGCAGGGTCTCGAACGCCTACTCGCGACAATGCACGGCCGGGCTTGTGTACATGGCTGGGTCGAACGGAGAAACAGCGTCGTCGTCGTGTTCATGGGGAGGCAACGGAATGCGTCGTGTTCATCGGGAGGCAACGGAACGCGTGGGAGCCAACCGGCTTGGACGGAACAGGCGATGAAAACGAGGCCTGGCGTACCGCACAATGGAGAAAACAGACCTCCTATGTTCGGAACAGGGTCCTGTTGATCGGGAGGGGTGTGGCGTACCGCAAAACGGAGGAAACGGACCTCCTACGGTCGAAACGGGGGTCCTGTTGATCGGGAGGGGTGTGGCGTACCGCAAAACGGAGGAAACGGACCTCCTACGGTCGAAACGGGAGTCCTGTTGATCGGGACGGGTGTGGCGTACCGCAAAAAGGATGAAACGGACCTCCTACGATCGAAACGGGGGTCTTGTTGATTGGGAGGGGTGTGGCGTACCGCAAAACAGAGGAAACGGACCTCCTACGGTCGAAACGGGGGTCCTGTTGATCGGGAGGGGTGTGGCGTACCGCAAAACGGAAGAAACGGACTCCACGGGATACTGTTCATCTCCACCGTCGACCTCCTCCAGCCTCCACGGGCTCCTGTTCATCCAGCCTCCACCGCGCGCTACTCCACCGCCATTGTTCAACCACCCTCCACCGCTTCATCTGTTCATCCAGCCCTCCACCATCTACTGCTCATCCAGCCCTCCACACCACGGGTCCTGTTCAACCACCCCTCCACAACCACCCCTCCACCGCTCATCGTTCATCCAGCCCTCCACACCACAGTGGTCCTGTTCATCCAGAGGCAACGCCACCGCTCACTATTCATCCAAACCCCCATAACGCTCCTTTGTTAAATCCAATCGATCGGCTTCACTTAGCAGTAGTAGCGGCGAATCGCTCTATCGGGTTCGATTAACAGCCATCGATTGATCGCCGGGTTCGATTAGAGCCCAATGTTCGATTGGAGCCAACGCCTACGCACGTGTCTGAGAGAAAGCAGCGCATCGCTCGGCCCCGACCTCCCACCGTATCCGGCAACTCTCCGAAATTTTCCTCCCGCTCGCTTGTAGCTCGGTTTTTTCCGTCATGGACGACTCCAAAGAATGTCATGCAGCTGCGTCTCCGCCCGCCCAAGACGAAGAGCCCATTTTCTATCATGATTTTTGTCATAGAAGTAGGAGCCCACCACATCTATGATGATACCGGTTTTGTCACAATTATCGTCATAGAAGTGTCATATGTATGACATATTTTTTTGTTCGCCCAAAATGTTATGGATGTGTCTTTTTTTGTAGTGTGGGGTTGGCCTCTCAAGGAACGTCATACAGATAACATTTCTGAATTTGTATGTATGCTCATATTCAATCAACTTATACTTACATTGTGACCCCAATTATTGAACCCACCAAGTGCACTTGCAATATTCCTGTAGACGCTTGTAAAAAGAATTATAGGCCGGAGTGCCCGCCATGAGCATGTGCAAGGAAAGAGAAGCGGACCGGACGAAGACAAGATGCGCCGGTGGCTGCCGACAGAGGAAGGGGTGGAGGCCTCGTCGAGGAAGACGATCTGGCGCTGCGTGATGTTGTAGCGCCCACAAGCACAACCGAGAACAAGGAGGACATAGACTACGAGCCGACGGACGCGTAATGCAGCCATGCGGCAGGAAATGTGAGGAAGGGGTTGTCTTGGACGGAGGCAGGTAATTCTCTCCTTACCCTCACAGGACATGTACCGCTTGACGAGGAGCGGCCAGGACAAGCTGATACTCTTGGCGATAATCCTCACACAACCGGCAGTATAGATCGATCACCATCCTTTGATTTTGATAATAGACGGCCCATATTCATTATCGGGTACATGTAAAAGCTCTACCCCAATAAGATTTTTATGCACAAGGTATGTGGGTAATGGGTACCATTGCCATTAGAGAAAACAAACACCAGCTGCCTGTTCCTCTTCTCCTCCCCAACCCACGGCTAGGTGCGAACCCTAGCTCCTCGATTATGTGAGCCTCACCGGAGAACCCAGATCCATGCCGCCCCATCGCCGGGCGCCCGCTCCATCTTCCTCCTCTTCCCTCTCGCTGGCCAGGCCAGCCACCAGCGCTCAAGACTCAGAAGCGGGCGTGCTCCTCCATCTGTGCAATGTGACGCTGCCGACCTGGATTTTAGCACTTGAGCTGGTTGGGCAGATCGATTGATGCTCTACATGACCAACTTTGCTTCGTTCTTTCAGTAGATCTACTAAATTTTCGACACATATAGATGAATGTAGTCAGTCCTTTTCATTTAAACAAAAATGGAAACGGTCTGTGTGGTCACCGATGTTGGGGCACCGCAAATTCAAGAGCACAATTCTTTTACGGATCATCATACTCTGCTCCTGTTGCTGTTTCTAGTCAAAGGATCCTTCTTTTCTATTCTAGTCATGCACTTCATTCTTTGAAAAAACATGCTCTGTCTATCTAAGCTTAGTTGTGGCTGTTGATACAAAGTGCACTTCATTTCTGCAGCTCTTTTTACCAAGTGCAAGAAGCATTCATAATTTCATATGTAGTGCAAGGTTATGTTTACTACTCGGAAGCTAATCTAGAGCAAGGTTGATCTTCTAGTAACGGAAGATCATGGCGGACGACGAGAAGAACAAGCAGTTGGCGGAGTACTCGGTGCGGCTAAAGTATTTGCTGCTCCGGCGAGTTCGTCGTACTCCACGATTTGATCGCGAGAACTTCGGGTCTGGAAGGCCCTCATGGAGTGTGGTCTCCGCGCCAACGAAGCTATGGGATGCGGTCGACCCAGAGGCGACGCTGTTCAAGATGGAGGAGCCGAGCACCGAAGGATCAGCAAAGCGGCGTCGGCGATTTACTCGGTGATGCCGATGGATGTCCTCCAACACTGATCGCCAAAGAAACGGCGAAGGACGCATGGGATACCTTGAAGCTCATGTTCGAGGGACACACCCGCGTCAAGCAAGCCAATCTCCAAACTCTCCTAAGGAACTATGAGACTTTGGTCATGGGCGACAATGAGTCCGTGGATGCGTTCGCTTCACGGGTGGCTACTCTCGTCAATCGGATCCGCGGCTTGGTGAAAACCTTACGGAGACCTCGGTTGTCCGGGCGGTTCTGCGCGCAGCCCCTCCCCGGTACCTGCAAATTGTCACGGCGATCGAAGCAAGGCGTCGATCTCGAGACTCTCTCCATCGACGATCTCGTCGGACGCTACAAGGCTCACGACGAGCGTATGCGGTACAGTCTCGGGGATGGGAGGAATGATGAGAATGTCATGCTCACCCGAGCTCAATGGCTGGCGCTGGACTCAAGGAGAGGTGGCGAGGGCTCTAGTAGCAACACTCGCCAAGATCGCGGCGCCAAAAGAACAAAGTAAGAAGAACGCCGCGACGGGCGCTCGAAGAAGAAGAAGTTCGACAAGCGCAAGATCAAGTGTCACAACTGTGGCATCATGGGGCACTTCAAGTCGGAGTGCAAGAAACCACCGAAGGAGAAAGCTCTCATGGCCAAAGGAGGCGATGATGGAGACATGATGCTCATGGTCGAAGTATGCGAAGCTAATGGATGAGGATAGTCCAGCTCCAAAGGTGCCGCTACAAAGGTTGTCACGCTCATAGAGGAGGCAGTTTATCTTCACGATAAGAAGAGGATGAACACGTCGAGGCACGTGTGGTACCTCGACACGGCGCTAGCAACCACATGACCGGCGACAAGGACCAGTTTTCTGAGCTCAGTGTTTCGGTGGGAGGCACGGTTCGGTTCGGTGACGGACGGACCGTTGACATCGCAGGGCAAGGTACTGTCCTGTTTGAGTTGAAGAATGGCGGTCACAAGGTACTCACAGATGTCTACTATATTCCCAAGCTAAAGAGTAGCATCATAAGTCTTGGCCAGCTCGAGGAGCGTGGTTGCAAGATTGTGCTCGAAGATGGCTTTCTATGGGGTATGATCGCCGAGAGGATGTTGATTATGAAGGTGCAGAGGTCACCGAACAGGCTCTACGTCCTCAACTTGGATCGTGTGGATCCGGTATGTCTCTGTCGAGCATGGACGACTCGGCATGGAAGTGGCACGCGGCCACGGTCATCTAAATTTCTAGGCTCTTCGGCAACTTGGACAAAAGGAGATGGTACGTGGTCTACCGTGCATCAATCATGTCGACCAAGTGTGCGACGGTTGTCTCATTGGGAAACAAAGGCGAGCCCCGTTCCCAAGAGAGGGAAACTTTAGAGCGAGTAAAGCTCTTGAGTTGGTCCACGGAGACTTGTGCGGACCAATTACACCGGCCACCCCTGCCGGAAACAGATACTTCTTGCTCGTGGTCGATTTATTTTAGCAGATTCATGTGGATTGTGTTGTTGAAGACGAAGGACCAAGCTTTGCAAGCCTTCAGGATTATAAAGATGGCGGCTGAAGTAGAATCTGAAGCCAAGCTGAAGGCCCTCCGTACCGATCGGGGGGGTGAGTTCAAGTCTTGTGCATTCACAGAGTTTTGCGAAGCTCAAGGGATCAAGAGGTATCTTACGGCACCATATTCACCGCAGCAAAACGGTGTTGTGGAACGGAGGAATCAAACCGTGGTGGCAATGGCACGAAGCATGTTGAAAAGAAAAGGCATGCCGGGCAAGTTTTGGGGTGAGGCGGTTAATACGGCCGTTTATTTGCTGAACCGGGCTCCAACCAAGAGTGTGGTTGGGATGACGCCGTATGAAGCATGGTACGGACACAAGCCCACGGTTGATCATCTTTGCACTTTCGGTGCGTGGGCGCATGTGAAGACAGTGACCGGGCATACTAGCAAATTGGCGGATCAAGTACTCCAATGGTGTTGGTTGGCTATGAAAAAGGTACGAAGGCATATCGTGCGTGCAACCCCTCTACCAACAAGGTGGTTGTGACGCGCGACGTGGTCTTCGAAGAAGCAAGGTCATGGAATTGGAACTCTGCCGAGCCGGTATACCCGTCTTCCGATGAAATTTTCAACGTTGTTTACGATAATTACGAGCATGCAGATATTGATGATCAACCGGAGACGTCGGCCGCAACAAACGGCGCGGACGGCGCAGTAGAAAAAGGAGGCGCACCAGCAACTTCCGCTGCTTCACACGCGCGAGAGGAACCAGCAGCCGACGCACCCAAGGGCACGTACGGCACGCCTGGCAGCAGCGCGCGCAGCGCTTGTCCTGGTGACGTTGTTCCATCAGGACCAGAACATGCCACCCCAGCTCGTGGCCCTCGAGGCCCATCACCGGTCAGCCCGGGAGCAAAAACTCTGTCCACTGGAGGCGTTTCCAGCAGCCCATGTGCTGCACCACAAGGACATGAAGGCCACGTACGTGAAGGCCATGTACGTGAAGATGATACACATGTTTTGGATTGTTCATCTGATGGGAATGCAGCCAGTTCGGAAGAACATGATTCGCTAGAAATTGGGAGTTTGGCAACTCCGGATGAAAATTCCTCGTCTTCGACTGAACTGGAGACAAGGGAACGTCCGCCGACACCAGTCCGTTTTCGGCCAGTGGTGGATTTATATCCGAAGAAAAATCCAGTGAAAATAAAAAAAAGAGGACGACAGTGTCTGCTTAGCGTCGAGGAACCGACGAAATTTGAAGATGCAAATACGGAGGAGCGTTGGCGTCGTGCTATGGATGAGGAGTTGGGATCGATCCGAGACAACAATACATGGGAGCTCGTGGATCCACCCAACGACCATAAAATCATAGGGCTCAAGTGGGTGTACAAAGTCAAGAAAGATGCCGAAGGAAACTTGGTGAAGCATAAGGCAAGGCTCGTAGCCAAAGGATACGTGCAAGAGCAAGGTGTAGACTTTGAGGAAGTGTTCGCTCCTGTCACAAGGATGGAATCGGTGAGGCTAGTTATAGCTCTGGCGGCTCAAGAATCTTGGAGGCTACATCACATGGATGTAAAATCCGCTTTTTGAACGGGAGTTAAAAGAAGAAGTATATGTGAAGCAACCACCGGGTTACATCAAAAGGGAGAGGAGCACAAGGTGTTGAAACTACACAAGGCATTGTACGGGCTATGCCAAGCTCCTCGGGCGTGGAACATCAAGCTTGATCGTACACTAGTTTCTCTTGGTTTTGAGAAAAGTCCACTGGAGCATGCTATGTACAAGCGAGGTAAAGGCAAGGATCGTCTCCTAGTGGGCATCTATGTTGATGATCTCTTGATAACTGGAGCAGATGAGGAGGAGATTGCTAGATTCAAGCTACAAATGAAGGAGCTTTTCAAGATGAGTGATCTAGGGCTCTTGACTTACTATCTCGGGATCGAGGTACAGCAAAAGCCGGAGGGAATCACGCTATGCCAGGAGGCATATGCAAAGAAAATTCTTGAAAGCTGTAGCATGGAGGACTGCAATCCAAGTCATGTCCCAATGGAGCCTCGACTTAAACTTAGCAAGAGGAGCCAAGCACCCGCGGTTGATGCAACGGAGTATAGAAGTGTGGTCGGAAGCCTAAGGTATCTTGTGAATACACGACCAGACTTGGCCTATTCTGTTGGCGTAGTGAGTCGCTTCATGGAAGCACCCACGACAGAACATTGGGCAGCTGTGAAACAAATACTCAGGTACATCAAAGGGACAACTAACTTCGGTTGTGTCTATTTGAGAGAAAAGCGGAAGGAGATGGTGGAGCTACTTGGCTACAGTGATAGCGACTTGGCAGGAGATATTGACGACCGTAAAAGCATCTCGGCGTGGCATATTTCTTGGGAAGAAGCATTGTGAGTTGGCTATCACAAAAGCAGAAGGTGGTCGCATTATCATCCTGTGAAGCAGAGTATATTGCAGCTGCAACCGCGGCATGTCAAGGTGTGTGGCTAGAAAGGCTACTCGGTGACCTCACTGACAAGGAACCCGAAGGAGTGGTGCTCTATGTTGACAACAAGTCCACGATTGCTCTATGTAAGAATCCAGTGCATCATGATAGAAGTAAGCACATCGATATAAGGTATCACTACATACGAGATTGCGTGGAAGAAGGCAAGATTGAAGTCAACTACATTTGCACCGACGATCAGCTTGCAGATATCCTGACCAAGTCTTTGGGACGACAGAAGTTCACGGAGATGCGGGGAAGGATCGGCGTCCAAGCTGTGAAGTGAGGACATCGTGTTTAGGAGGATGACTGTTGGAATTAACCACGTTGTCGTGTCCGGAACGGATACGTTCAGTCATCCGAGTAGGTTTGGGTTAGCTAGCTTTGTACTAGTATAAATATAGCTGTACCCTATGCCTGTAATCAGATCAAATCAATACAAACCAAAGGCACGACACGAGCCTTTTGTGCGATACAACTCGAGGTGTCTCCTGTGCTTGTTTCTTGTGCTAAGCTAGCTAGACATCCAAAGCATCCACCAGGCTGCCTGCTTGCTAGCTTAGCTAGTACGTGCGTATTGCGTCTCCGTCGTCCGGCGACTCGGAAGCTAATCGGACAAGCTCGTACACGTATATTGTCGAAAGGTACTCGGCAGCATCGGGTCTGGGCCAACAGCATCTTCAAATTTTTATATACTCTGAACTTCCTTCAGGTTTCTTTGAGCTGATGGTCTTTGGTCTTAGAATATAGTACAATAAGCACTGCTAGTTGCAGTTTTTACTCTGTTTACCTATGAATCCTATTTCTTCTCTTGTAGGCTTGCATGATGGAGGCTCCACAGTATAGACCTTGGTTATATCTTCCGCCAGAACTCTTGGGCCTTGTCCTCAAGCGCCTCCCTCGCTAGCTGACCGTGTTCGTCTGAGAGCAGTCTGTCACCCATGCTGCTCTAACAGCCTGCTGCAACCACTTCCTCCCATTCCCATGGCTCACCCTCCCAGATGGGACCTTCTTCAGCATCCCAGGAGGTGAGGTTCACCAGATGTGTGTACCAGATGGTGCTCGTTGCCATGGCTCCATTGACAACTGGTTATTCCTCATGAGCAGTGATGACGCATGCACATTGATGAACCCTTTCTCTAAGACTACATTGGAGCTTCCTAATCAGGTCTCATTTTGGCAGCGTATACACGGCGAATATGATCCTAAGCAACTTTTGTACAAGTTGTTGGTACCCTCACCCCTGGACATATCACCTGATTCCCTTGTTGCGGCATTGATCAAGGATGATGATAATATCGGTGCAGTTTGCACTAGTCAGCCACTGATTGCCACTTACTCAGTACAAGGCAATTCAGTACACCGCCTCTTTGATGCCGCGTTCTTTGATGGAAAGTTGTACGCGGTGTCTATCTTTGGCCAGCTCTTCATCCTTGAGGTATGCAGAAACCTTGGTAGTAATTCAAACATCAATCATGTAATCGAGTCTTCGGGTGATTTTCATGGAGGACCAGAATGCATTTTTAGAGAGGTGGCGTTCACATACATGGTGTATCTAGTTGAATGTGCTGGTAGACTGTTGGTGGTGAAACGATTCATTCGTCCCCTGAGCCCTCCCACTGGTGACAATATCTTTGACAATACTCAAACTGCTGGGTTTGTTGTCCTTGACGCAGACCTGCACTCCAATCCTTGCTGATGGAAAAGGATCAGTGAGTTGGATGGACATGCTCTCTTTGTTGGCTAGCATGGCTCCAAGTCTCTGCCTGCCAGAGAATGCATCGGATCCCAGGAGGATTGCATCTACTTCATTTGTGACTATCCCCATCCGAAGTATTTTTCAAGCCCATTTCGCGACTGTGGTGTGTACAACATACGGAATGGTATGATCATGCCATTGATGTCTCAGACTACATCACCTGCACATGATGCCTTGTTGCTTAACATTGTCATTTCTCACTCAGGTTTTAGTACTGCAGCCGATGGATGGGAAAATGTTTGGCAAAGGTCTAACACTTCTGGGTGATAGGTTGTTATATTAACTTGAATTTTTTTGAGGTCTTTGCATAAAAATTGCTATTTAGAATATAATATACGTATTTTCCTATGTGTTTTGATTCGACCATCTCCTGGTGTCCATGTATTTTGTTTCTGCTTTTACCTTTATGACTATTTAGTAATTTCTTAAGCCATGCAATAAATTAAATTTGTAGTTCTCTGCATCACGTATAATGTTTGTTAGTGATGCCATTTTTTTGGAGTATATACTTTGTTATTCTCGTTTGTAGGCTCTGTAAATTTCAGAACTTAGGAAAAAATTATATGTGATGTGCATTTTTGTGTCTTTCCACAGCCAAAATTGAAAAGTAGAACTGTACCGCTTCTTACTGCCTAATAAAAGGAATGTTGTACTGGTTCTATCACTTCCAGAACATTGCATGATATATTGGGAAAAGGGAGTTATCCACCTTATGTATTAATGGATGTCGCTTAAAGTTCTAGCATTTTTGTCTTTCTGTATTGTTGAAACAATGTTCCTTGTCTGTCTTATTTCTCTACTTATGTGCATTATATATACTAATGCAATATTACTATGTTTGTTCTAATTTCTTAAGTGATGTCTCAAAGTTCTCGATGTTTGCTATTTCCAGTACTCATGTTGTATTTGGGGATTATTTCCTGGCTCAGGTTTCCACTGATCAGTGAGGACGGTTGATGATGACAATTGAACGACTGAATCTGTCCACTGACAGAATTAAAGAGACCCGAAGAATTGTGCTGGAGACAAAAGTACTTGGTGTGTCAATTCTTCCAGACACTCATCAACAATGGCAGTCACCACTGCATGCTCACACTACAGTACGTAGTCAGTCATAACTATTTTATAATAGTTTAGATATAGTTCCCTGAAATATTCTGCGAACCATCATTGTCTGTATAGCTCTTCTGTTCATCATTACTTCCAGCCTGGTTGTTATTTCTTGCAGTTCTGATAGAGATCAGATTTCCATAGATCATCATATAAGTTCTAGGTTTGATTTATTTCATGCAGTATCTGTTATGAAAATCCAGTGGTAGTGTTATAGTTTATTAAATTATGTTAACTGAAGTGTGGAAGTATCTCCACCTTGAAAATTTCATTTTATTCCTGTTTTCTCTACCATTGCAAATTAATTGAATTTGACCAAGTTTATAGGAAGCCATCAACATCTTCAGCACGGAATTAATTTTATTAGATTTATCATAAAATATATTTTCGTAATATGGAGTCCACTTGTTGTTCTTGATACTTTACTATACCTTTGGGAAGGTTGTTACAGTTCTCCTTTGTGGTGAGAGCATATTGTAACAGAAGCATATTGTTTTTTTACAGGTTTCCTTTGGTTGTGAGAGGCGCATAGGAAGGTTGAGCTGCCGAGGTGAACTTGAAGATTAAGAGGGTCTGTACAATGTTGATGTAATCTAGTGTAATTGTTATTGAGGGCATGTGAAGTAATGTTGTATGTGTTTTTGGCACATTTTAGAAGGCCTTTACTTGCTGAAATTATTGAATAGAAATTTGTGAAATGGCAAAACAATGGATCCGTTGAATGAAAATTAATTGTGCTGTGAAAGCTTTTTTATTATGTGTAATGTCTTATGCCATAGCTGGTTGGATGAATATTATGGGCTGGATTGAAAAATTCGCTAAACCGCCACTAAAAAATAGGGAATCGGCTTGGCTATGCAGGATGCCACGCCGGATCCACGCTGGTGCCACATAGACTCCATGTCAGGCCCATGTTAGTACAATGTCAGGTCAATCCATGACGGATTAGTCTGTCATGGAGGACCGGGCCTAGGCGGGCCTAGGGACTGATCGGTGACGGACATGATCCGTCATGGTGGCACAGTTGGCAAATTATGACGCGATATACATGACGGATTCTAAATCCGTCATGGACCTCCCTCGTTGACGGTTTTGCATAGTTTCATGACAGATTGAATCCGTCATGTATTAACAAGATTCTTGTAGTGAGTTTAACTATTCGGTCCCACCGAGTTTGGTAGATTGTGTGTAACGGTTGGATTTTGTGTGGAGGCTATATATACCCCTCCACCTCCTGTTCATTCGTGGAGAGAGCCATCAGACTGAACCTACATTTCCAACTTACCATTTCTGAGAGAGAACCACCTACTCATGTGTTGAGGCCAAGATATTCCATTCCTACCATATGAATCTTGATCTCTAGCCTTCCCCAAGTTGCTTTCCACTCAAATCATCTTTCCACCAGATCCAAAACCTATGAGAGAGAGTTGAGTGTTGGGAGACTATCATTTGAAGCACAAGAGCAAGGAGTTCATCATCAACACACCATTTGTTACTTCTTGGAGAGTGGTGTCTCCTAGATTGGCTAGGTGTCACTTGGGAGCCTCCGACAAGATTGTGGAGTTGAACCAAGGAGTTTGTAAGGGCAAGGAGATCGCCTACTTCGTGAAGATCTACCGCTAGTGAGGCAAGTCCTTCGTGGGCGACGGCCATGGTGGGATAGACAAGGTTGCTACTTTGTGGGCCCTTCGTGGACTCGCGCAACCGTTACCCTTCGTGGGTTGAAGTCCCCACCAACGTGAAAGTACGATAGCACCACCTATCGGAACCACGAGAAAAACATCCATGTCTCCAATTGCGTTTGAATCCTCTAAACCCTTCCCTTTACTTTCTTGCAAGTTGCATGCTTTAATTTCCGCTGCCAATATACTCTTTGCATGCTTGCTTGAATTGTGTCATGATTGCTTGACTTGTCCTAATATAGCTAAAACCTGCCAAACTATAAAATTGGGAAAAGGTTAAGTTTTTAATTGGTCAAGTAGTCTAATCACCCCCCTCTAGACATACTTCAAGGTCCTACAGTTATCCTTAGAGGATTGGGCCGCCCTGACTTATACAGAGCAGTTGCAGAGTTGGGACAATTCTTCAGGGAACTCTGCAGTAGAAATATCATGATAGATGCTTTGGAGCGTCTTAGAGACAAGATACCAACTATCCTATGCGACCTTGAGAAGATATATCCTCCAGCCTTCTTTGATGTGATGGTGCATTTGGCTGTTCATCTACCTGATGAGGCACTACTTAGAGGTCCAGTACTGTATGGCTGGATGTACCCTATTGAAAGGCGGCTAGGCACTTTCAAGGGCTATGTTAGGAACAGAGCTAGACCCGAGGGTTCCATTGCAGAGGCCTACATTGCTACAGAAGCGTTGACATTCTGCTCAAAATACATTGAAACAAATTGATCAGCTTAGCAAAGAGGTGGGTGAAGACAATCCCGGGCTCAATGTTTTCGATTATTCTGTTCGAGTTACAGGGAAGAGTCGACAAGAGGACAAACCTAAAGATTTGGACAAAATGGTTTGGTATGTGTTGAATAATTGTCCCGATCGAGATACTACCTTATATCAAGTAAGTGCAGTACTGCAGCTTATACATCATAATCTACTAAACTTGCAGCACATTCTTATATATTTAGATGTTTGACGCGATCACTATGTTGTGCAACATCTACAAAGAGGAGTTATTGCCGCAAAATCCAAGAAACATTGACAAACTGGTTATGGAAGGATTTGCGAAATGGTTCAAGAACCATGTAAGCTTTTGAAGTGCATTGTCAGTTTTTTTAATATATTGAGTACATAAGATGATCAGCTTGTCTATTTTCTAACCATAGGTTAAGAAGATCTGGGAGGATGGGCATGCAGTTGATGATGCCCTTTACTCTAGCAATGGGTCCTGATACTCGGGTAAGACATTATGAATCTTGCGTTGTTGGAGATGTGCGCTACAACACCCTTGCACGAGACGAAGGCAGGAAGACACAAAACAGTGCCATCATGAGCACATATACGTATGACAAAGAGACAACTGAAATGTATGCTAACATAACAGACATTGTTCAGTTGCAGTATATCTCTAGTTTCGAGGATCATCGGTGTGTGGTTCTGTTGTGTTGTCGTTGGTATAACCTGTTTTCCAGGATCGCAAAACCCAGAGCTGATGATTATTTCAAATCCATCAATGTCAAGGCGGTGTACCAGACCAACGAGCCTTTTATTTTGGCAAATCAAGCAACACAGATATTTTTCTTGGAAGACACATTTGCACGTAGCGATGACTGGAGAGTATTGCAAAGGTTTGAGCAGAGGAATTCGTTTAATGAAGTTGCACAACAAGATGATGCTTACACTGCTCTTGATGTACAAGATAACACAGATGTTCCTAATATCTTTGAGAACCATCACGTCAATGACGCCGGCGAAAAGATTGCCTGTCGTGCTGTGGACATACAAGAGTTGATCAAGAAGAAGCCAACGTTCGAGGACGCTGAGGACGAAGAAGAAGATGACACCGTGGGGAATTACGATTCAGACTGATACACATGGCGAAGATGTTGACGCTGCTGCTGCGGATGATGATTACATTGCTTTTGTCGTATTTGCCTGTCAGAAGACATTTTTTATCTACTATGTGAAATTGTGTTTGCTATGACAACTGAAACCTGATGAACATGTTGTTTAGTATTTTGCTGTGAGAACATCACTTGTTATGTATGCTGATTTCTGTTTGGTGATTGTATGACAACTAAAACATGATGACATTGTTGTTTAGTTGTACTCATATTTGGCTGTGAAACTTGAATTTGATGACATAGTTTTCTGTTGGACTGCAATTTGCTCGACGTCTTCGAATGAGAACAAAGCTGACCCGACAGGGCCTCTGCTATTTATTTATTTATATGAGCAAAAGGGGATACCCCCTGATTTCTGTTAATAGAAATCATTAGATGTTCACAACACTACGCCCAGCCTGCTACACAGGTTTCATTCATTACTAGTTTCAGCAAAGTGCTCATGTCGTAGCTAGTGAATACATCACGAGTGCTACATACACTGCAAATAAAGAGACAATCATCCTACAGAGCACATCGATTTTGCCCATTATCTTCACAAGCTCTTTCATCTCCTCATTGCTGTCAAGGCCGTTCAACAGCTGTTGCTTGGCCATGATCAGAGGAACTGCATCTTTAACCTTCTGCTATGCATCTTCCTCTTCTGCCGTTCCTTCAGTTACTTGTCCAACACCCCAACCTGCTGGTATTGGGATTCCTTGGCTAACCAAATAATCAGCGTAGTTGCATTCCCCCACATCAGCAACTTCCCGAAAATACAAATCACACGAATCTTCCCTTTTCTGCACTAATCAAATTGGAAGATCATCAACCAAACTATTAAAAAAATTAGCAACTGAACGCAGCAGAACAACACTTAAACATATTATTACCCCATGATTCGGGCATTTGTAAAAGACTCGGCCAGGGTTGCGGATTGTGGTTGAGGCCTGACGGATGACTCTGCGTGATTTGCAGCGGTGGCACCACACCAACGGCAGCGGGTTGTGATGAGCAATCGGCTGCGGTGGGCGTGTCGGCGGGGTGTGATGAGACCCACAGGCGATGAATGCGGGTGGCGACTTGGCGCATATCTGGTTGTTGCCCTCTTGAAGAAGCGGTGGACGAGCAGCCAACGGACATGGTTGCTGCGGCGAGCTTACGATGCTAGGCGAGTAAGTAGAGAAGAGGAGAAGCGAACGTTGGATATGTCGGTTTCATTACTTGCGAGTAGCATAGCACCACATATAGTCATAGTCTAGGTTTGGATTGAACCAGCTACAGGAGCACGTCTTTCTTTTTTTAAAACTCGGCAACGTCTTTAATGGTACACTAGCTTGTTCTGTACGCCTTCCCAAGTCTTTGATTTTCTTTCCCTTTTTTTGCGAGGAAGGAAGAAGGAAAAAATTGAGAGTTCCTCGGACTCGAACCCAAGAACTCTCGGTTGAAAACCAAGGGTGCTAGTCACTTATGTGGCGAACGTTCCCTGTGAGGAGGACGGCAGACGAACGCATTTTCCTTGCAGTTTTCTTCCTACATATAAAAAGTATGCTACTTGGTGTCCGCTTAGTCAAAAAACGATTATGCCAACCTTGACCGTTCGATTGACATTCAACGTCTGTTGCGTTTCTTCATTCTCTTCTTCCTCGAGCCGCCAAAGCCAAACCAGCGCCGGTGGGACCACCTGCTCCCGCCTCCCACGGCTGGCTGTGATCTTCCCCAGCTCCTGTTCGTTCCCGTCCGAGGCCTCACCATCGTCCTCCGCCTTGGTTCGCTCGCTTGGCCTCGCCCTCGGTGTTGTCAACATGGTCAACAACCCGAGAGGAATAAGGAGATGACTGTACATGGTGAGAATGACGGTAGGGACCCATCGGCGTGCAGTAATTTTGTTTTTCGGAATGAGAGAAGGGTATCAATTTGGGTTGTGCGGGACCCGTGGCCCGTCTAGCCCAGGCTTTTATTTCATATTTTTAGCACATGACCAGCCCAGTTTGTTTTTTCCTTTCTGAAAAATGGCTAGCCAACTATTTTGTTTTTTGCAGAATAACCAACATAGGCCTACTTGCTTTTCTACGCACTGCTGGGCCGGAAATCTTTCAAGACGAGGAGGGATGCATTTTGCCCAGAAAATGGGTATAAGTAATAAGAAATGGGCTATAAGTAATAAGAAATGAGCTATAAGTAATAATAAATGGGCTGTAAAATGAAAAAATATAGCAAACAGGCAATTAGTTCCCAAATACTGTTTTCTTTCGAATTTTGATATTTTCAATTTCATTGTTTTTGTGCGGGTAAAATTTCATTGAATTTAAATTAAGGTATATTTAGATTTAAAATTAATTTGAATCTGGCTAGAAATTTCGGGCTGTATCTTTGTTTGGGACAGATTTGGAGACCGACTTGTGGGTCTACTAGGTTGGCGTGTACTTTGGCTTTGTCAACTTAGTCCTAAGCGATTCTAGCAGCAGTGACCGTTGGATGTTAATCCAACGGCCGTGCTGCTTCTTCAATATCTGATCTTTTTGCTCCAGCCGCCCAATCGAGCTCCGGTGGGACTGCCTGCTCCCGCCTCCCGTGGCCGGCTGTGCTGCCGCACAGGCCGCACCATCGCACCCTACTTCATTGCTGGCCAGGCCATTTCTCTACTCAACCACACCTCCTATTATTCTCCGGCGACGGCAGCCGGACCAAGAAATTCGTACTCCCCATCGCGTGGGCAACCATTGCCGAGTCTTCCCGGTTCCGTGTCGTTCCTTCCTAGGCCTCGCTGTTGTCCACCGCCATGGTGCTCTCGTCGCGGCCTGGTCAACGTGGTCAACGAACGACATCCATCGGCTGTGGACTGTACGCGCAAAATAATGATTCCTCCACCTGACAGCTGGGACCTACCGGAAGGGCCTCTGTATTTTGCGAAAAAAACTTTCCCCCCGCTGACATGTCGGACCCACCAGCTATATCTTCGCACGCAAGGAAGTGCCTCCGTATTACGCACAAAAAAATGAATACCCACCCTGCTAGATGGGACCCACCATAGTGGGAGGATGACTTGTGGGCCAACTAAGTTGACGGGGACGGAGGGCTTTGTCAACTTAGTCAATATGAATAATTCTAGCTCCAGTGACCGTACGATGTCCATCCAACGGCCATAGTGCTTCTTCAACCTCTGGTCTTCTTGCTCCAGCCGCCCAAAGCAGCGTCGGTCGTGCCGCGTGCTCCTGCCTCTCGTGGCCGGCTGTGATGCCGCGGAGGCCTCACAGTCCCCTACTACTCCCACCGCTGGCCCAGGTATCCTCTACTCACCCACACCCTTTGTTATTCAAGGGCGACGGCAGCCTCACGCCGCAGCCGAATCAGTGAACCCTCGTACTCCCCTCCGCGCGGGCTACCACTGTTGCGTCTTCCCCGGCTCCGCGTTGTCCCCTTCATAGGCCTCGTCGTCGTCCAGACCACCGCCCTGGTGCTCTCGGCGCGGCGTGGTCAACGTGGTCAACGACCGACTTCCATCGGAAGAGTACTGTACATGGAGAGGCTGACAACTGGGTCCAGGCGACCGCAAGGAAGTGCCTCCTTATTACGCGCAAAATAATTATTCCTCCACCTGACAGCAGGGACCCACCGGACGGGCCACCTTATTTCGTGAAAAAAAGTTTCCCCACCGCTGGGACCCACCGGACGGGCCAGCGATTTCAGCGAAAACGTTCCTGTATTTGTCAGCTCGGACCCATCGGAAGTGCCTCCTTATTACGCACAAAAAAAGAATACTCCCCTTGCTAGCTGGGACCCACCATGGTGGGAGGCTGACTTGTGGGCCTACTAAGTTGACTGGGACGGGGGCCTTTGTCAACTTTAGTCAATATGAAAGATTCTAGCTCTAGTGACCGTACGATGTCCATCCAACGTCCGTAGTGCTTCTTCAACCTCTGGTCTTCTTGCTCCAGCCGCCCAAAGCAGCGCCGGTCGTGCCGCATGCTCCTGCCTCCCGTGGACGACTATGCTGCCGCGGAGGCCTCACCGCCCCTACTATTCCCACCGCTGGCCAGGCCCTGTGGCGACGGCAGCCTCACACCGCAGCCGAACCAGTGAACCCTCGTACTCCTCTCCGCGCGGGCTTCCACTATCGCGTCTTCCCCGGATCCCCGCCGTCCCCTTCCTAGGCCTCGCCGTCGTCCACCGCCCTGGTGCTCTCGGCCAGGCGTGGTCAACGTGGTCAAGGAACGACTTCCATCGGACGTGGATATGCGTGGAGAGGTCGACAATTGGGTCCACGGCCGCAGCAAGGAAGTGCCTCCTTATTACGCGGAAAATAATGATTCCTCCACCTGACAGCTGGGACCCACCGGACGGGCCACTGTATTTCACGAAAAAACGTTTCCCCCTGACTGCTGGGACCCACTAGCTACATCTTCGCACGCAAGGAAGTGCGTCCGGGCAAAAAAAAAAACGATTCGCCCCCCTGACCGCTGGGACCCACCAGCACCACCTTCGCACGCAAGGAAGTGCGTCCGGGCAAAAAAAAAATGATTCTCCCCCCTGACTACTGGGACCCACCAGCTACATGTTCGCACGCAAGGAAGTGCGTCCGAAAAAAAACGATTCGCCCCCCTGACTGCTGGGACCCACCAGCTACATCTTCGCAGGCAAGGAAGTGCCTGACAGTCGGGACCCACCTGGTCGAAAGCGCACGTAGCATTGTCATTCTGGTCACGAACGTGTACGTACATACTGGTCGTTGTAGAGGCGCGCACATGTCGTAGTAGAGGCGCGCACGTAGCATGTATACGTACGTACAGCGGCGAGGGTGCAAGAAAGAAAATATGGCTACGTACATACATACGGGCAGGGTCTCGAACGCCTACTCGCGCATACGTACGGCCAGGGCTTGTGTACATGGCTGGGTCAGAACGGAGAAACAGCGTCGTCGTCGTGTTCATGGGGAGGCAACGGAATGCGTCGTGTTCATCGGGAGGCAGCAGGCAGCGTGGGAGCCAACGGCTTGGGCGGAACAGCGATGAAAGCGAGGCTGGCGTACCGCACAATGGAGAAAACAGACCTCCTACGTTCGGAACAGGGTCCTGTTGATCGGGAGGGGTGTGGCGTACCGCAAAACGGAGGAAACGGACCTCCTACGGTCGAAACGGGGTCCTGTTGATCGTGAGGGGTGTGGCGTACCGCAAAACGGAGGAAACGGACCTCCTACGGTCGAAACGGGAGTCCTGTTGATCGGGAGGGGTGTGGCGTACCGCAAAAAGGATGAAACGGACCTCCTACGATCGAAACGGGGGTCTTGTTGATTGGGAGGGTGTGGCGTGCATCGCAAAAGCAGAGAAACGGACCTCCCTACGGTCGAAACGGGGTCTGTTGATCGGGAGGGTGTGGCGTACCGCAAAACGGAAGAAACGGACTCCACGGGATACTGTTCATCTCCACCGTCGACCTCCTCCAGCCTCCACGGGCTCCTGTTCATCCAGCCTCCACCGCGCGCTACTCCACCGGCTACTGTTCAACCACCCCTCCACCGTCTACTGTTCATCCAGCCCTCCACCATCTACTGTTCATCCAGCCCTCCACACCACGGGGTCCTGTTCAACCACCCCTCCACAACCACCCCTCCACCGTCTACTGTTCATCCAGCCCTCCACACCACAGGGTCCTGTTCATCCAGAGGCAACGCCACCGCTCACTGTTCATCCAAACCCCCCCGCAACGCTCACTGTTCATCCAATCGATCGGCTTCAGTTAGCAGTAGTAGCGAAGGAATCGCTCTATCGGGTTCAGTTAACAGCCATCGATTGATCGCTCGGGTTCAGTTAGAGCCCAATGTTCAGTTGGAGCCAACGCCTCGCACGTGTACGAGAGAAACGCGCATCGCTCGGCCCCCGACCTCCCACCGTAACCGGCAACTCTCCGAAATTTTCCTCCCCCTCGCTTCTATCACGGTTTTTTCCGTCATGGACGACCCAAAGAATGTCATGCAGCTGCGTCTCCGGCCCGCCCAAGACGAAGAGCCCATTTTCTATCATGATTTTTTGTCATAGAAGTAGGAGCCCACCACATCTATGATGATACCGGGTTTTGTCACAATTATCGTCATAGAAGTGTCATATGTATGACATATTTTTTTTTGTTCGGCCCAAAATGTTATGGATGTGTCTTTTTTTTGTAGTGTGGGGTTGGCCTCTCAAGGAACGTCATACAGATAACATTTCTGAATTTGTATGTATGCTCATATTCAATCAACTTATACTTACATTGTGACCCCAATTATTGAACCCACCAAGTGCACTGCAATATTCCTGTAGACGCTGTAAAAAAAGAATTATAGGCGGAGTGCCTGGCCATGAGCATGTGCAAGGAAAGAGAAGCGGGGACTGGGCGAAGACAAGATGCGCGGTGGCTGCCGACAGAGGAAGGGGTGGAGGCCTCGTCGAGGAAGACGATCCTGGCGGCGTGACAGTGTAGCGTCCACAAGCACAACCGAGAACAAGGAGGACATAGACTACGAGCCGACGGACGTGCACGTGCAGCCATGCGGCAGGAAATGTGAGGAAGGGGTTGTCTTGGACGGGAGGCAGGTAATTCTCTCTCCTTACCCTCACAGGACATGTACTGCTTGACGAGGAGCGGCCAGGACAACTGATACTACTGGCGATAATCCTCACACAACTGAGCAGTATAGATCGATCACCATCCTTTAATTTTGATAATAGACGGCCCATATTCATTATCGGGTACAGTAAAAAGCTCTACCCCAATAAGATTTTTACGCACAAGGTACGTGGGTAATGGGTACCATTGCCATTAGAGAAAACAAACACCAGTTGCCTGTTCCTCTTCTCCTCCCCAACCCACGGCTAGGTGCGAACCCTAGCTCCTCGATTATGTGAGCCTCACCGGAGAACCCAGATCCAGCTGCCGCCCCATCGCCGGCGCCCGCTCCATCTTCCTCCTCTTCCCCTCTCGCTGGCCAGGCCAGGCCACCAGGCGCTCAAGACTCGTAAGCGGCGTGCTCCTCCATCTGTGCAATGTGACGCTGCCGACCTGGATTTTAGCACTTGAGCTGGTTGGGCAGATCGATTGATGCTCTACATGACCAACTTTGCTTCGTTCTTTCAGTAGATCTACTAAATTTTCGACACATATAGATGAATGTAGTCAGTCCTTTTCATTTAAACAAAAATGGAAACGGTCTGTGTGGTCACTGATGTTGGGGCACTGCAAATTCAAGAGCACAATTCTTTTACGGATCATCATACTCTGCTCCTGTTGCTGTTTCTAGTCAAAGGATCCTTCTTTTCTATTCTAGTCATGCACTTCATTCTCTGAAAAAACATGCTCTGTCTATCTAAGCTTAGTTGTGGCTGTTGATACAAAGTGCACTTCATTTCTGCAGCTCTTTTACCAAGTGCAAGAAGCATTCATAATTTCATATGTAGTGCAAGGTTATGTTTACTACTCGGAAGCTAATCTAGAGCAAGGTTGATCTTCTAGTAACGGAAGATCATGGCGGACGACGAGAAGAACAAGCAGTTGGCGGAGTACTCCGGTGCGGCTAAAGTATTTGCTGCTCCGGCGAGTTCGTCGTACCCACGATTTGATCGCGAGAACTTCGGGGTCTGGAAGGCCCTCATGGAGTGTGGTCTCCGCGCCAACGAGCTATGGGATGCGGTCGACCCAGGAGGCGACGCGTTCAAGATGGAGGGAGCCGAGCACCGGAAGGATCAGCAGGCGGCGTCAGCGATTTACTCGGTGATGCCGATGGATGTCCTCCAACACCTGATCGCCAAAGAAACGGCGAAGGACGCATGGGATACCTTGAAGCTCATGTTCGAGGGACACACCCGCGTCAAGCAAGCCAATCTCCAAACTCTCCTAAGGAACTATGAGACTTTGGTCATGGGCGACAATGAGTCCGTGGATGCGTTAAGCTTCACGGGTGGCTACTCTCGTCAATCGGATCCGCGCTTGGTGAAAACCTTACGGAGACCTCGGTTGTCCGGCGGTTCTTCGCGCAGCCCTCCCAGTACCTGCAAATTGTCACGGCGATCGAGCAGTGCGTCGATCTCGAGACTCTCTCCATCGACGATCTCGTCGGACGCTACAAGGCTCACGACGAGCGTATGCGGTACAGTCTCGGGGATGGGAGGAATGATGAGAATGTCATGCTCACCCGAGCTCAATGGCTGGCGCTGGACTCAAGGAGAGGTGGCGAGGGCTCTAGTAGCAACACTCGCCAAGATCGTGCGCCAAAAGAACAAAGTAAGAAGAACGCCGGCGACGGCGCTCCGAAGAAGAAGAAGTTCGACAAGCGCAAGATCAAGTGTCACAACTGTGGCATCATGGGGCACTTCAAGTCGGAGTGCAAGAAACCACCGAAGGAGAAAGCTCTCATGGCCAAAGGAGGCGATGATGGAGACATGATGCTCATGGTGAAGTATGCGAGCTAATGGATGAGGATAGTCCAGCTCCAAAGGTGCGGCTACAAAGGTTGTCACGCTCATAGAGGAGGCAGTTTATCTTCACGATAAGAAGAGGATGAACACGTCGAGGCACGTGTGGTACCTCGACTGGCGCTAAGCAACCACATGACCGGCGACAAGGACCAGTTTTACGAGCTCGGTGTTTGATTGGGACGACGGTTCGGTTCGGTGACGGACGGACCGTTGACATCGCAGGGCAAGGTACTGTCCTGTTTGAGTTGAAGAATGGCGGTCACAAGGTACTCACAGATGTCTACTATATTCCCAAGCTAAAGAGTAGCATCATAAGTCTTGGCCAGCTCGAGGAGCGTGGTTGCAAGATTGTGCTCGAAGATGGCTTTCTATGGGGGTATGATCGTCAGAGGATGTTGATTATGAAGGTGCAGAGGTCACCGAACAGGCTCTACGTCCTCAACTTGGATCGTGTGGATCCGGTATGTCTCCTGTCGAGCATGGACGACTCGGCATGGAAGTGGCACGCGCGCTACGGTCATCTAAATTTCCAGGCTCTTCGGCAACTTGGACAAAAGGAGATGGTACGTGGTCTACCGTGCATCAATCATGTCGACCAAGTGTGCGACGGTTGTCTCATTGGGAAACAAAGGCGAGCCCCGTTCCCAAGAGAGGGAAACTTTAGAGCGAGTAAAGCTCTTGAGTTGGTCCACGGAGACTTGTGCGGACCAATTACACCGGCCACCCCTGCCGGAAACAGATACTTCTTGCTCGTGGTCGACGATTTTAGCAGATTCATGTGGATTGTGTTGTGGAAGACGAAGGACCAATCTTTGCAAGCCTTCAGGATTATAAAGATGGCGGCTGAAGTAGAATCTGAAGCCAAGCTGAAGGCCCTCCGTACCGATCGGGGGGGTGAGTTCAAGTCTCGTGCATTCACAGAGTTTTGCGAAGCTCAAGGGATCAAGAGGTATCGTACGGCACCATAGTCTCCGCAGCAAACCGGTGTTGTGGAACGGAGGAATCAAACCGTGGTGGCAATGGCACGAAGCATGTTGAAAAGTAAAGGCATGCCGGGCAAGTTTTGGGGTGAGGCGGTTAATACGGCCGTTTATTTGCTGAACCGGGCTCCAACCAAGAGTGTGGTTGGGATGACGCCGTACGAAGCATGGTACGGACACAAGCCCACGGTTGATCATCTTTGCACTTTCGGGTGCGTGGCGCATGTGAAGACAGTGACCGGGCATACTAGCAAATTGGCGGATCGAAGTACTCCAATGGTGTTGGTTGGCTATGAAAAAGGTACGAAGGCATATCGTGCGTGCAACCCCTCTACCAACAAGGTGGTTGTGACGCGCGACGTGGTCTTCGAAGAAGCAAGGTCATGGAATTGGAACTCTGCCGAGCCGGTATACCCGTCTTCCGATGAAATTTTCAACGTTGTTTACGATAATTACGAGCATGCAGATATTGATGATCAACCGGAGACGTCGGCCGCAACAAACGGCGCGGACGGCGCAGTAGAAAAAGGAGGCGCACCAGCAACTTCCGCTGCTTCACACGCGCGAGAGGAACCAGCAGCCGACGCACCCAAGGGCACGTCGGCACGCCTGGCAGCAGCGCGCGCAGCGCTTGTCCTGGTGACGTTGTTCCATCAGGACCAGAACATGCCACCCCAGCTCGTGGCCCTCGAGGCCCATCACCGGTCAGCCGGGAGCAAAAACTCTGTCCACTGGAGGCGTTTCCAGCAGCCCATGTGCTGCACCACAAGGACATGAAGGCCACGTACGTGAAGGCCATGTACGTGAAGATGATACACATGTTTTGGATTGTTCATCTGATGGGAATGCAGCCAGTTCGGAGGAACATGATTCGCTAGAAATTGGGAGTTTGGCAACTCCGGATGAAAATTCCTCGTCTTCGACTGAACTGGAGACAAGGGAACGTCCGCCGACACCAGTCCGTTTTCGGCCAGTGGTGGATTTATATCCGAAGAAAAATCCAGTGAAAATAAAAAAAAGAGGACGACAGTGTCTGCTTAGCGTCGAGGAACCGACGAAATTTGAAGATGCAAATACGGAGGAGCGTTGGCGTCGTGCTATGGATGAGGAGTTGGGATCGATCCGAGACAACAATACATGGGAGCTCGTGGATCCACCCAACGACCATAAAATCATAGGGCTCAAGTGGGTGTACAAAGTCAAGAAAGATGCGAAGGAAACTTGGTGAAGCATAAGGCAAGGCTCGTAGCCAAAGGATACGTGCAAGAGCAAGGTGTAGACTTGAGGAAGTGTTCGCTCCTGTCACAAGGATGGAATCGGTGAGGCTAGTTATAGCTCTGGCGGCTCAAGAATCTTGGAGGCTACATCACATGGATGTAAAATCCGCTTTTTGAGCAGGGAGTTAAAAGAAGAAGTATATGTGAAGCAACCACCGGGTTACATCAAAAAGGGAGAGGAGCACAAGGTGTTGAAACTACACAAGGCATTATGCGGGCTATGCCAAGCTCCTCGGGCGTGGAACATCAAGCTTGATCGTACACTAGTTTCTCTTGGTTTTGAGAAAAGTCCACTGGAGCATGCTATGTACAAGCGAGGTAAAGGCAAGGATCGTCTCCTAGTGGGCATCTATGTTGATGATCTCTTGATAACTGGAGCAGATGAGGAGGAGATTGCTAGATTCAAGCTACAAATGAAGGAGCTTTTCAAGATGAGTGATCTAGGGCTCTTGACTTACTATCTCGGGATCGAGGTACAGCAAAAGCCGGAGGAATCACGCTATGCCAGGAGGCATATGCAAAGAAAATTCTTGAAAGCTGTAGCATGGAGGACTGCAATCCAAGTCATGTCCCAATGGAGCCTCGACTTAAACTTAGCAAGAGGAGCCAAGCACCCGCGGTTGATGCAACGGAGTATAGAAGTGTGGTCGGAAGCCTAAGGTATCTTGTGAATACACGACCAGACTTGGCCTATTCTGTTGGCGTAGTGAGTCGCTTCATGGAAGCACCCACGACAGAACATTGGGCAGCTGTGAAACAAATACTCAGGTACATCAAAGGGACAACTAACCCGGTTGTGTCTATTTGAGAGAAAAGCGGAAGGAGATGGTGGAGCTACTTGGCTACAGTGATAGCGACTTGGCAGGAGATATTGACGACCGTAAAAGTACCTCGGGCGTGGCATATTTCTTGGGAAGAAGCATTGTGAGTTGGCTATCACAAAAGCAGAAGGTGGTCGCATTATCATCCTGTGAAGCAGAGTATATTGCAGCTGCAACCGCGGCATGTCAAGGTGTGTGGCTAGAAAGGCTACTCGGTGACCTCACTGACAAGGAACCCGAAGGAGTGGTGCTCTATGTTGACAACAAGTCCACGATTGCTCTATGTAAGAATCCAGTGCATCATGATAGAAGTAAGCACATCGATATAAGGTATCACTACATACGAGATTGCGTGGAAGAAGGCAAGATTGAAGTCAACTACATTTGCACCGACGATCAGCTTGCAGATATCCTGACCAAGTCTTTGGGACGACAGAAGTTCACGGAGATGCGGGGAAGGATCGGCGTCCAAGCTGTGAAGTGAGGACATCGTGTTTAGGAGGATGACTGTTGGAATTAACCACGTTGTCGTGTCCGGAACGGATACGTTCAGTCATCCGAGTAGGTTTGGGTTAGCTAGCTTTGTACTAGTATAAATATAGCTGTACCCTATGCCTGTAATCAGATCAAATCAATACAAACCAAAGGCACGACCACGAGCCTTTTGTGCGATACAACTCGAGGTGTCTCCTGTGCTTGTTTCTTGTGCTAAGCTAGCTAGACATCCAAAGCATCCACCAGGCTGCCTGCTTGCTAGCTTAGCTAGTACGTGCGTATTGCGTCTCCGTCGTCCGGCGACTCGGAAGCTAATCGGACAAGCTCATTACGTATATTGTCGAAAGGTACTCGGCAGCATCGGGTCTGGGCCAACAGCATCTTCAAATTTTTATATACTCTGAACTTCCTTCAGGTTTCTTTGAGCTGATGGTCTTTGGTCTTAGAATATAGTACAATAAGCACTGCTAGTTGCAGTTTTACTCTGTTTACCTATGAATCCTATTTCTTCTCTTGTAGGCTTGCATGATGGAGGCTCCACAGTATAGACCTTGGTTATATCTTCCGCCAGAACTCTTGGGCCTTGTCCTCAAGCGCCTCCCTCGCTAGCTGACCGTGTTCGTCTGAGAGCAGTCTGTCACCCATGCTGCTCTAACAGCCTGCTGCAACCACTTCCCCTCCCATTCCCATGGCTCACCCTCCCAGATGGGACCTTCTTCAGCATCCCAGGAGGTGAGGTTCACCAGATGTGTGTACCAGATGGTGCTCGTTGCCATGGCTCCATTGACAACTGGTTATTCCTCATGAGCAGTGATGACGCATGCACATTGATGAACCCTTTCTCTAAGACTACATTGGAGCTTCCTAATCAGGTCTCATTTTGGCAGCGTATACACGGCGAATATGATCCTAAGCAACTTTTGTACAAGTTGTTGGTACCCTCACCCCTGGACATATCACCTGATTCCCTTGTTGCGGCATTGATCAAGGATGATGATAATATCGGTGCAGTTTGCACTAGTCAGCCACTGATTGCCACTTACTCAGTACAAGGCAATTCAGTACACCGCCTCTTTGATGCCGCGTTCTTTGATGGAAAGTTGTACGCGGTGTCTATCTTTGGCCAGCTTTTCATCCTTGAGGTATGCAGAAACCTTGGTAGTAATTCAAACATCAATCGTGTAATCGAGTCTTCGGGTGATTTTCATGGAGGACCAGAATGCATTTTTAGAGAGGTGGCGTTCACATACATGGTGTATCTAGTTGAATGTGCTGGTAGACTGTTGGTGGTGAAACGATTCATTCGTCCCCTGAGCCCTCCCACTGGTGACAATATCTTTGACAATACTCAAACTGCTGGGTTTGTTGTCCTTGACGCAGACCTGCACTCCAATCCTTGCTGATGGAAAAGGATCAGTGAGTTGGATGGACATGCTCTCTTTGTTGGCTAGCATGGCTCCAAGTCTCTGCCTGCCAGAGAATGCATCGGATCCCAGGAGGATTGCATCTACTTCATTTGTGACTATCCCCATCCGAAGTATTTTTCAAGCCCATTTCGCGACTGTGGTGTGTACAACATACGGAATGGTATGATCATGCCATTGATGTCTCAGACTACATCACCTGCACATGATGCTGGCCAGTGGCGCCCGACATGGTTTTTCCCTGCCGAACCAATGTGATCAGTCTATCAGGGTTTACTCTACTGAAGCTTTTATGATCAGAGGTGTGCGCATATTCTCATATCTATACCTATATTAATTAGGGACTCCCTAGAAATTATCACGTTAATTAGTAATTAAGAGCCGTTAATCTGGTGGGACCAAATTATAACGGTGTAGATTCATCCTTATAATTCTAGGCAAAAAATAAAAGAAATACATCGAAGAACTAGCACATAAACCAGTCTCACGTATCTCTCTCCAACGACAAGAGTAAACAAAATCCCACATATCTCACCCACGACCCAACTGTCTCCACCTTTCATGCACGTATCTCCATCTAAAAAAAAAGGTTCACGTATCTCTTCAAAAATCTTGGTGTGAAAAAGGGGAAATTCCCAACCACCAATTTAGTGGGTCCGAATTATAATGGCCAGTTATAATCTAAAATTAAGCGAAAAAAACCTGTAGCAATCTGATTAGACTCCATGTGCGTCATGTCTATCAAGTTTTCTTTCTTGCCATCTCAAAAAAATAAAAAATTTCTTTCTTGCCAATCTAGCTTAACCAATCAACTGTCCCAGGTTTTCACGCAGGAAAGAACTTCCCCATAGCTAGCCAATCAACTGTCCCAGGCTTCTGAACCCACGTGTATCTGGATCAATCTACGACCAATCAACCCTAGCTAGCCAATAACTGTCCCTGGCTTCTGAACAACAAATATCCCCCATCCAATAGTCTCCTTTCCTTCGCCCTACCATGCTAGATCAACTATACACCCATGACGACGGCTCTTCCTGAACCTGCATCTATCTGGATCGCCCTCCATGTCTTGCTCAGCTTCATTGTTGCATCAACACAGGAAACGAAGCGAGACTAATCCAGAAAATATGGTACGTTCCAATTCATCCTGCATATTCTCCTACCAAGATTCCAATCTATATTCCGTCCTGTACGTGCAACTATAAAGTGGAAGAGTGCTGATGGGCGACAACAATTGGAAGTAGATTGGGTCGCGGCCGACACTTTGTTCTCTACAAGTACTGACTTCTTTAGAATACTAATCTATCGCCTCTCACAGGAATATTGTATCCTTACTCGGCACAAGTAAAATCAGGCCCGACGCAAGCAAGAGAAAGGATTATAGTGAAGAGAAAAGGGTTGATGTCGATTGAGGACTGTGGATAATGGCAGAGATGTCAAACCCATGGGAAAAAGATTTGTGTGGCCACTTGCCAGTATGCGTGGTGCACAAGCAGTAGATCTTGAACCACACTATCACTGACTTGGCAAGGATGAGATTGTCGTATGCATGTGGTATTCCTCCACACAATATTCACCTTATGTATTCCCAGTACAAATCATTAGGTAATTTTCCTACAATTTCTTATTTCCTACTATGAGATGATTTTCCTACTATGTTTGACAAATTGTTCACTCGATGAAGATGTCAACTGTAATGGAGGGAGTTTCCTCAGAATATCAGGTTTATTGTTCAATCAACCAGTAAAGATTTCATGATCAGTGTATCAGTATATGGTCACAGTTACAGTTGTGCTGCTTCTACCTGCACATAATAAATTACGATATGCCAATGCTCCTAAGTCATGTGTTCAGAACCTCATATAGAAACGTACTTTTAGCTTTCCAAATTAAAGGTAATGTTCTCAATCAGACACCATTCGTGCTAGCCAATACTGTAGTCGTCTTAACATCCTTTATTATGGCAGATTGCAGTTATGTACTACTCCCTCCGTTCCTAAAAATAAGTCTTTTAGACATATCAAAGGACTACAACATACAGATGTATGTAGACATATTTTAGGGTGTAGATTCATTCATTTTGGTCCATATGTAGTCATCTGTTGGAATCTCTAGAAAGACTTATATTTGGGAACGGAGGAGTACTTGATAAGTGTGTATATAAATTCCTAAGAACAAAAATACATCTCCTGATTGTTTTTTAACATGGCTATCCTTTCTAGATGTGTTACTATGGCAAAAGCTTTGAGGTCTGCCTTAAAACGTAAGGAATAATATTTAGGGTTGCAAATTCCAGGTGTCGGTCACACAAAGCATATATAAAGAAGAAAATGAGGGCGGTCTCAAGTGTTATTAGTGATAACTTACTTGCATGTTATAATTATCTCTCCTTGAATGGTGCGTCTGGCCTATACTGACATAGGTTTGCATGCACGCATAAATAGTACTACACAATTTCTTAATAGTGTAGCTCTTCCTTGCACCAATTGATGTATTTTCTGTAACTCAGCAAATTGTTCAGATTGTTTCCAGTCATATATTTTCCTTTGTACATATATATTGCCCGCTAGGTAAAGGTAAAGAATCTGAGCTATGCAGACCACCATCCAAGTGGTGGTTGTCTTTGTTATTCATCTTGGGTGTTCGGATGCAGCTGCAGCAAATATAGCAGCAAACAAAACACTAAGGGCCGAACAAGCAAGTAATTTATATTTTTGTGAGTTCTTTCATTTACCTAAGTCAGAGAAAAAAAAGGCAAAAGTCTGTGATATGAATTTTTTTAGGTATAAAGTTTGAGTTTGAGTTTTGGTCCGATAAAGTTTGAGTTTGGGTGACATCAGTATTTACATATTGTCTTGAAATTATTACATTCAACTGATAAAGCGAAAACAAATCTAGCTGTTTATCTGGTAAGAGATAGTTATGATGGTCTATTTAAAAATGTTATTTCTTGCATTACGACATATAAACAACGCAGATCAATTTGCATTCAGGTAAAAGTTAACATGTAGTATCTTAGGACAACTATTTCTTGCCCATAGACGAAGCTTACCATACCATTAATTGTGTATGCACTAAAAAAGAATGTTTCCATAATTTATTGTATGACAAAAATATACAACTGTAGTATATGCTTAGCCTCCTTGCTCAATATTAATGATTAGGCTCATTTGTTTTTACCAACAAGCCTGTGGGATTTTAGTTCTTTATGAAAGATCTTTACATTGTTTATAAGCAACTGCATGAGATATGTAGGGGCTTTATCAACCCGGGTATTAAAATCTAAGTAAAACAAAAAAATTACTAGCTATTTGCTATGCTGCCCTCATTAGTAACGAGACGATAGAATATTTGTATTTCCTAAACATGTATGGTAACTAAGATCAAACCGCTCCACTAGATGGGACCAAAGCATAAAATATTTTGAATGGTATACTTAATTACTTCCTCTGTAAAGAAATATAAGAGCATTTAGATTACTAAGGTAGTGATCTAAACATACTTATCTTTCTTTACGGAGGGAGTATATTGGAATCTTTACATATATACAATGGATATGATGCGTTATCTCGGTTTGGGAAAAAGCTATCATCTACCTTTTACTATTAACAACTAAGTAATAGTTATTTATTTATTCTAATGAACATTCAGAAGTAAATATGTGCTTAATGAGTACTTCATCATCGTGTGACTAAACTTCTTCATCAGTGTGTAACTAAATTTCGTTATAGATCACATTTCACTCACAAAACAACATTTTTTTGTTCATCCAACTAGCATATTAATCTCATGAAAGACTAATATGGATTAAAATGGTTAATCTCACAAATGATCTTTTTGATATAACACACTATTTAATTATTATATTATGAAAATAAACAGAAACTAGCCCGTGCAAGTGCACGGGTTGACGACTAGTGTATGCCTAACTTGTTCCGCTGAAGCTTTGTGATCATGCCAGCATGGGTGCTGCCCATCTTCATCCTAGTGATATCGTGTGACTTAGGTTATTAGTTAGTATGATGATCAACTAGCCTGGTTCTGGTTATCTTATCCTAGTGCTATCTTATGTACCGTCTAATGGAACTTCTAATTAGTATGATGGTGCATGCTTCATTTCCATGGGATGTATTCGGATGTGCAACTTCGGCTTTCATTTGAGACTGATATGTACAACTTGAACAAACTTTTCACCTCTGAAGGCGAACAAACTTGGTTGTGTCATTACCCTGAATCCTGGCTGTTAGGAATATGCAACTTGTATTACTAAGAGGCCAAAGCCACCAAATATAGATGTACATGAGAATGCAAAAAGGAAGGAATACAAAAGGCCGAAGGCCATCATCAATATAACTCTAACACCCCCCTCAAACTCATGGTGGATCCACAACACTGAGTTTGGAGAGGTGAAATCTATGTTGTACTATAGTTTGTGCCTTCGTGAAGAAGTCTGCTAGCTGTAACTCGGAAGGCACGTACTAAAGAGCAATAACATGATCCTGCACAGCAGCGCGCACATAATAAGCATCAACACCAATATGTTTGGTAAGCTCATGCTTCACGGGGTCCCGCGCAATACTATAGCACCTGCACTGTCCGACAAGAGGGTGGTAGGTGTAGTAACAGAAACACCAAAATCCTCGAGTAGCCATCATAACCAAGTCACCTTTGCCGTCAAAAGAGCCATAGCTCTCAGCTCGGCCTCTGCACTTGAATGAGAAACTGCAGTATGTTTCTTCGTCTTCTAGGCAATGAGAGAACCACCAAGAAAAACACAGTAAGCAGAAAGTGAACGGCGATCCGAAGGATCACTGGCCCACATAGCATCCGAATAGGCCTAGAGCTGTAACGAGCTGTAACATGGAAAAGAGAGACGATGAGAGATCGTGCCACGAAGATATCGTAGAACACGAAGAAGGTGACTATAGTGAACTGAAGTGGGAGCGGAAACAAATTGACTTAGAATATGGACAGGACAGGAGATATCCGGACGAGTTACAACAAGATAGACAAGACTCCCAACAAGATGGCGATAACGCGTCGGATCAGACAAGAGCTCACCATCAGACATATCATTATATCAACAAAGTAACTAACTAATTGGTATGATAGAAAATAATCAAAATTGTAGGAGAATATAAATCATAATTCAAACATGCGGGTGTCTTGCCTGACAAATTTCTGCCTTTTCCCTAGCTCCTACTCGCTTGCCTGATCTCTAGCCTGTCTCTTTGTGCCTCCTGCAGTTTGGGTAGAGAAGGCTGCGATGTGAGATCCAGAAAGAACTAATACTGCAATTCCAACATTGGCTTCATTAATGACAAGGTATTGCAAGTGTCACAACCGATAACCCTGAATTGTAAAAAATGCGGTGATTGCACCCACAACAGATCTCCTGAAATACCAACAAGGCAAGCTTTCTCTAGTAAATCCATTAAATATGAAAACCCCATATAATTAATGAAGAGTGATGAAAACATTCGTTCCTATGAATACAAACAAAATTACTTTACTTCAGCCTATGGTTTCGCCAACTCTATTTCTTTGGACGATCATAGATCTTACATTGTTATTTTTGCGGGGAATAATAAATCAAATATGATGCTAGACAATGCCCATACAGAAGAGTGTAAATCAATTAGCTGAACATGAGTACCTAGTCTTAGTTCAGCAGGCTGTGTCTGAGTTTCTTCTCATGTTCATATGCAGGGCATAGGAGTACATGATTGTGCAGGGAATAGGAGTACATGATGTATTGTTGCTGCGTTTGCCAATACTGAAGCATATGAAATATAGTTTCAAGCATACTCTTGTTAGAAGTTTAGATGGTGAAGAGCAGCGTACCAGCCAAAAATGAAATTCATCTAATGCCTAGCAGAGTAGTGCGATAGCAAAAAGGAAATCCTTCTAATTAATGCGTAGCAGTAGTGCAACAACTGAAACGGGAATCCTTCTAATGCCTAGGATCAGAATAAATTAAGGAATAAGCACATGTTATCATGCCTGGATTAATCTGCATCTTTGCAAAGCCTTCACCTACTTATAGGTGGAGATGAATCTATGATAATTCTACTGCAACCAAATCCATGGCTATTGCTATTTATTTCGAGTAACTTGGACTATGAGGTGGAAAAGCACATCCAATCCTTGGGCATCAGACATATCATTATATCAACAAAGTAACTAACTAATTGGTATGATAGAAAATAATCAAAATTGTAGGAGAATATAAATCATAATTCAAACATGCGGGTGTCTTGCCTGACAAATTTCTGCCTTTTCCCTAGCTCCTACTCGCTTGCCTGATCTCTAGCCTGTCTCTTTGTGCCTCCTGCAGTTTGGGTAGAGAAGGCTGCGATGTGAGATCCAGAAAGAACTAATACTGCAATTTGACATATTAGGCTAAGTAAATGTGAGGAACGGAGGGCGTGAAAAAGACAGCCTAGCGAACTGATTAACGGCGACAGTCTGGAGGTCCTTGGGGAGCAGCGCTTTACCTGAAGGGGGCGGTCGTGGAGCGCATCCTATGCAGAAGAATGAGTAGTATTGTGACGGCACCGCCGCCAGGATGAGCAGCGCGTAGCCGGCAGCATACTTGCAGTGGTCGGCATCAGAGGACATGGGGGAGGCGGAGGAGACGGCGATGAGGAAGGCGAGGGTGCGGTGATGATGGGTGGTGGACTGCTGCAGCGAAGAAGGAGGCATGAGAGGCGTCGGGAGCGGATGACGTTGGCACCATACTTGCGGTGGTTGTCGGGGAGGAGACGGAAATGGGGCGGAGGTGGAGGAGGTCGTGGTGGACTGCATCGGCAAAGAGGAGGCATCCGACCATTGGAGCGGACGGCGTCAGCCACGCCAGATCGGAGTTCGATTGCTAGCCCGAGGAAAGTAGCGAGGATTGGGTCTGGATGGGTCTGGAACTGAGTGGCGAATGGGCTCTCTAGAAGATCCTGGATATACTTTTCTTGGGAAATAGAAAAGCCATCAGAGCTGGAGGAAACCTCAATCCAAGAAAGTAACGAAGGGGACCAAGATCAGACATAAGAAACTGCTCACTCAGACGGGCCTTGACAAAGGCAATGTACTAAAATAAATCGCCAGTGATGATCATGTCATCAACATAAAGAAGGAGAAGAGTGCAACCACGAGCAGAAAGGTGGACAAACAGCGCTGGATCATGAGCACTAGGTGAAAAACCAGCTGCTGTGATGACAGAGGCAAAACGCTCAAACCAAGCATGGGGGGCTTGCTTAAGGCCATATAGAGAGCGACGAAGACGACAAACCATGCCACTAGGAACTGAATACCCAGGTGGTGGCTGCATATAAACTTCCTCACGCAACTCACTATTAAGAAAGGCATTCTTAACATCAAGCCGAGACACGGACGATGTAACAGAGGCCACAACGAGAAGTGTGCGGACAGTGGTCATATGGGCCATAGGAGCAAAAGTCTCATCATAATCACGACCATGCTCCTGCTGAAAGCCACGAGCCACAAGACGAGCTTTATAACGCTCACGAGAACCATCAGAGCGAGTCTTAATCTTATAGACCCACTTACAAGTGATGTGACAAACATGGGGTGGAAGAGAAACCAGGTCCCACGTGCCGGTGCGCTCAAGGGCAGCAATCTCCTCTGTCATCGCAAACTGCCATTCAGGAGGAACAATAGCATCTCGATGAAAAGTCGGCTCAAGAATGGTCGAAAGACCATAGCGAGAAGGAGAATATCGGCCAGGGGGCAGATAAGGCCGAGAGCGAAGACCATAAGTCGGTTGAGAGGAGGAAGACGACACACTAGAAGAAGAGGGTGCATCGGTAGACTCACCCACAACAGGTGAACGCTGAGTATAATGGAAAGGAAAGGAAGGAAGAGATGGAATCACTGGATGTGGAGACGGGAATCTATCGATGATGAAGGTGTGGAAGGAGAAGGTATCGGTGATGAAGGTGGAGGGTCATGCGATGAGGGAGGAGAAGAAACCGTAGGAGAGGAAGGCGTCGGATCTGCAGCAGTGGGACGAGGAGTAGGATTATTGGGCACAGAGGGAGGTGTATTCAAAAACGTAAGAAAAGAGATATCCTATGTGGAAAAGGCCGAGGAGGATGGACGCGGGTAGAAGGGACGAGATTCATCAAAGTTCGCATCCCGGGAAATACGCATCCGGCGACCGACAGGATACCAACACCGATAGCCCTTATGCTCATCACTGTATCCAAGAAAGACACACCCAAAAGACTGAGCAGTCAGTTTGGTGCGTTCACGAAGGGCAAGCAAAACATAACAAACGTAACCAAACAAACGGAGGGCCGGATAATCGGGAGAATGACCAGAAAGACGTTCAAGAGGAATACCACCCTTTAGACCAGCAGATGGCTGAATGTTGATGAGATAGGCGGAAGTGGTAACAGCCTCAGCCCAGAAGTGAGGTGAAAGACAGGCGGCGATCATCATCACACGTGCCGTCTTAAGAAGGTGACGACGCTTGCGCTCAGCTACACAATTCTGAGCATGAGCACGAGGGCAAGAGAACTGAGCAAAAGTACCCTGATCAGCAAGAAATCTTTGCAGCGCATGGGAGATATACTCACCAGCTGAATCTACACGAAATACACGAATATGAGTGGAAAACTAGGTATGAACCATGGCAACAAATTTTTTGTATATAGATAAGACCTCACTACGAGAAGACATGAAATAGATCCAAGTGTACCGAGAAAAATCGTCTATAAAGATAATATAGTATCGATGACCCCCTTTCGAAGCGAAGGGAGCCGGACCCCAAACACCAGAGTGAACGAGATCAAAAGGACGCTCAGACACTGACTCACTGTGAGGATAGGGTAGCTGAATCTGCTTACCAAGCCTACAACCTAGACAATCCAACGAAGCGTTGGCAGAGACAGAACCCAGAACACCGCGATGAACCAAAGATGAGAGACGAGAACCACATAAATGGCCAAGACGATGATGCCATTGCTGAAAAGAGCTGGTAGATGCAGCAACAGGAGTTGCGAGACTGGCGGCGATGGCAGCGGAGGGAAGACGAAGCCAGTCAAGCTCCCAGAGACCATCAGAGCGTCGAGGGCCAGCACCAACCAGAGCGCCCGTGTGTCGATCCTGAACAGAACATGAATCAAAGTCGAGAATGACCCTACAACTAGAGTCAATAATCTGACCACCAGATATGAGCTGCATGGTAAGTTGAGAAACATGAGCGACAGAGGGAACATGAAATGAAGAAGTGCTAAGAGTGCCTCGGCTAGCTACAGGGAGGGGAGTGCCATTAGCCGTACGAACACGAACTGGAGACTCGACAGGTTGAACGGAGGTCAAAGTGGAAGAATCATAAGTCATATGAAAAGACGCTCCAGTATCAAGAATCCATGGGGATGTAACTGAATGAGTAGATGGTGGTTTCTCAGTGCCAGAAGAGTCAGCCACGGGAACTGCAGGACCTGTCGGTGAAGAATCCCAAGCATCAAGCAGGCATCGCAGCTGCGCAATCTCACGCGCAGACAGGGACACAGACGAAGATGTCGAGGTAGAAACACCTGCCGACGATGAGCAGTCACCACCACCCGTGAAAGCCGCGTATAGAGTCGACCGAGAGTAGCGAATCGACGTAGAACCGCCCATGGAAGCCACCGGGGGAATCGACGTAGAGCGGTCTTTGCCGCGCGTGGAAGCCGTGAGAGGAGTCAGCATAGGGCGAGAATCACCAGGTGCGCAAGCCGTGGGAAGAGTTGCTGAAGAACGACCAACACCGGTCAGTAGTGGCAGTGCAGCTGCCGAAGGAGTCGACGTAGAGCGGCAAGCAGCATCGATGAAAGTCGCAAAAAGTGTCGAAGTAAAGCAACAACCACAACCTCCAAGCGGACGAGCACCAAGCACCGAGGAAAGACGCATGTGCAAGACAGGATCAATGGATGGAACACCATCAGAAAACATCGAGCAACGTGGAAGAGGCGTGCCGACGAAAGCATTGTACCTGTTTCTTCTTCTCTCTCTGTTTGTTTTTACTCTGTTTTTATATACTCTCTTTTTCACTCTTTCTTTTAACTCTTTTTTGGGAACAACGACAGAACTCAGGCCAGCTGAAGGAAGCCGAGCGAAGAAGGCAAAATAGCCGAGTTACGCGGCGGCCCACCAGCAGCCCAAATGGCGTGGGGGGATAGCAGGCACGAACACAGGACAACAAAACGGAGAGCCCTCAACGACCTCAACGACGCGACGAGACAACCACTGCGCTGACATCCCTTGCCTGTATACCACCAGGAAACACTTTTATATCCCCTCAAAAAAAAGGAAACTCTTTTATTTGTCTAAGCACGAGTCATTTAAAAAACATATATTTCAACAGAAAAACTCCTCCCGCCGGGCATCAGTTGATTCTCAAAATAAAAAAACTTGGGCATTAGTTGAACATTGAACCTTTGACCTATCATAGTTGACAGCATTGTCTTTTTAAGATTTGAAAAAAGTTCATCGTTTTTGAAAAAAATCACAAATTGGAAAAAAGATGAACATTTTGAAAAAAGAGTTCATCAATATCTGGAAAAAAAATCACGAATTTGAAAATAAATGTTTTTGAAAAAAAGTTCATCAAAATTCAGAAAAAATCAGAGATTAAAAAAGTTCATCGATTTTTATTTTTTTTATTGATTTTGAGAATTGTTCATCGATTTTTTAAAAAGGTCACCAAAAAATGGAAAAAAGTTCATCAAATATGAAAAAAATCATCGACTTTGAAAAAAGTTCATTGAATTTCAAAAAAAGTTCATCAATTTGGATAAAATGTTCATCCATTTTGAAAAAAGTTTTATGAATTTGAAAAGAGTTCATCGAATTTGAAAAGAGTTCAACGATTCTTAAAAAAGTTCATCGAATTTGGAAAGAGGTTTATCAAATTTGGAAAAAGTTCATCGAATTTAAGGAAAACTTCATGTTCATCAAATTTGAAAATAGTTCAACGATTTTGAAAAGAGTTCATAAAATTTTAAAAATAGTTCAACGATTTTGAAAAGAGTTCATTGAATTTGAAAAAACCATCGGTTTTTTAGAAAGCACAAAATAAAAAAAAATTGGTTTTGAAAAACACGCGTTTAAAAGAGCAAAAGGAAAAAAGAAAAAAGAAAATGAAAATCTGAATAAAACCGCACTAGAAAAATGATCAACAGATTGACAGAACCCGATTAGGATTTCCTGCGACTGAAAAGCTAAATAAAAACAAGGAAAGAAGCTACGAAACACAAGTCATTTCATGGCGTAGTGGTTCCGGTTGCTGGAGTAGAAGCAACATGTCGTGTGTTCGAATTCTTGCGGGCGCGCTGCAGGCGCCGGTTTGCAGAAAACACTAGTAACCGGCGCCATAGGCACTAAATAGGATTCGCCCCAGAAGCAATGCTACATTCACGGGCTCAATAGGATTTGCCCCAGCAGCAATGCTACATTCACGGGCTCAATACAAGGCTTTTACGGAGTGAGTCTGAGTTGGCAGGGGTTGATTGGATTAAGGGGGGAGATTGGGCCCCACCCACCTGAAAATGCCCGTAAAATCCTGTAAACAGCCCGTGCGTTTAGCATTTTTGTTCGCCCCAGTCACGCAGGGGATAGCAGTATAGCAGGCACGCAATCACGCTTCCCCAGCCACACAGTCAACACCCCAGCCACCACCAGATCGGGTCACGCTGCGCAGAACGGCCTGGCACCGGAGAGCAGCATGTTAGGTGGCTCGGACGGGCGCAAATAGGGGGTCCCAACGGCAATCGCAGCCAGCGCCCGCGCCGGCAGCAGATGGACACGGCAAGTCAGCGGGGATCAGATCCAGAGAAGGCCGGTCGCGATGGAGTACGACCCAGAGGGTTGGATCGGGTTCGATCCAGAGGACTCGATGGAGTTCGATCTGGAGGAGACGAGCAGGCGGCTTGATCGAAAGGAGAGTAAAAGGCGTAGAGAGCTGGCGGCCAGAATGCAGCGGCGGCCACGACGACAACGTGGGGTTCATCAGTAGCATGAGTTGCAGCGTGCAAAAAGTTGACCTAGCTCTAATACCATGTTAGGAATATGCAACTTGTATTACTAGGAGGCCAAAGCCACCATATATAGATGTACAAGAGAATGCCAAAAGGCAAGAATACAAAAGGCCAAAGGCCATCATTAATATAACTCCAACACTGGTGACTGCAAGTAAGCCCGGTTCTGGTCATCTTTATGGGCTCCGTTACCTTCTGACTATGGACCCTTTCTTTTCTTTTTTTCTTCAACTCCACAACCCTTTATTGACCAGAAACTATGGTTACATCGTTTGTGAATATAGGGATGATCACATCTGGTTGTCTTCCATCCAGCTATTACAAAGGGGTCCTCTAGCCAATTTAGCTAGCTCATGAGCTACACAATTCTGTTCCCATAACAATGTTCGAAAACCACATAGGAACATTCACAAGCCATATTGTAGCAATCGTCAAAAATACAGCCACAACTCCTGAGGATCAACCTCCAGCCTTGATGGTTTCGTCAACCTCAAGATTATCAGAATGAACAATTAGTCAGTTGCACCAAACAGTTTCTGCTAGGTTGAGGCCGAACAACAGGGCTAGAGCTTTCTCGGTGAGCGTTCATACAAACATCAATCGCTTTTCATGGATAAGTGTAACCATTAGGATACCGATATCCATATCCACACTTTCTTTAAAATCCAAAACATATTTGTATTTGTATGTACAGAATAATTCTGGTTATTATCCACATTATTTCCATTATAATTCAGATGCGAATATTCGATTGCCATATGGACATTTTCTTGAATACAAATACTAGATATGTCCGATTATCTACCTTCAATTTCCACCCTTACCTCTAAATGACTTTTCTGTTTAATAAAGCATAGAGTTGGGTATAGGGGACAGTACATCCATGTTAGGACTTAGGACCATGCAAGCAACCATGCCATTCTTTTCTTCTCTACTTATTTCACTCGGTCACATGGACTGATTACAACATTATTTATGAAGATCTTTCCGTGCAAAATGATCACATGAAGTTCATGTATGATAGATGTTCACAGCAACCGCACCCTCCTCGGCTAACAATTTATACACCAACATTGATTGAGTGTTCTCTATACAGACTTGATGAGTCATTCAACATATTTCTTATTAGCAGAAACAAACACAAGAAAAAAGTTCTGTAATACTAGCAAATCCAGAGTGTTTTCTCCCCATGTGTCATATTCACCAAGGATTTGCACTTTCCTCTCATACAATTATTGTTAACCAAGACAATGCAATGTAAGACAAAAAAAAAAGAAGAGAGCGGTTTTGAGAATGGGAGACATCGGAAATGGAATACTTGGTGGCAACAGAAGTATTCGTAGTGAACGTTGTGGTGGCTCGACGCGCCACCATGCCACCTCCAACCACCATATGTGCGCGAGAGCCAAGGATATGTCCTCCGGCCTGCCGGGGGCGCTCGCCCTATTTCCTATGTGCCATATGAAGATGTCTCTGAACGCTCAAGTAACGTTGCACTTGAGCTATTTGAGGCAAACTTGCGCAACAGCCCTGGTCGATGCAGGGCCAGTTAGTTGGGTGGACATGCATTTTTTCTTGGTCAACATAGCTCGAAGCCTCTGCCTGCTTGCACATGTAGTGGATACCACGAGGATTGCATCGACTTGTTGTGTGACTATCTCCAGCCGACCTCTTCTACGATACCACTGATGTCAGGGGTGGCAGAACTACAACGTATTGAAGCTGTGTGATCAATCTATCAGGGTTTGCTCTACTAAAGATTTATGTCAGAGGGATGTGCAGGTTCTCATATGTATGTTTAACATCTTCTGCTCAAGCTTTGTGATCGTATAATGGTGTGACTAAACTTACTAGTTAGTATGATGATCAACCAACCTGGTTCTGGTAATCTTTATCCTAGTGCTATGTTATGTACCGTATAATCGCTTTGAACCTACCCAAATGGACTATGACTTGGGGGATCCAAATTTTCCTACATTTTAAGTTGGCGGAAAATCAAACCCCAATCCCAACAAGAAAAGAAAGGCAAAGATGCCCAATGCAAGAGGTCTATCAGTCTCAACTTTTGAGGATATCTTGTTGGTTAAAGCTGGATTGGCCACAAGTATGGGCCCTATATGTGGCATGGAGCAAAAGGGCAATAGGTATTGGGAGAAAATCCGCAAGCACTACCATGAACACAAACAATATGCGGAGCAGGTGGCTACGAAGGTTTTTACCCAACATGGGTGGCATCATAATCTCCGGATCGGTCCACCAGCCCTTTCGACTTAGGCCAAGTGAACTCTAAATGCTTTGGATTGGCTTGATGCTACGTTTTGAGATAATAAAAGTGCCCTTTATAAAAAATGAACACAGGCAATACGCGGAGTCAAGCATCCTCTCTTGACCACCTGCAAGGGGATCAATGACGCAGGGAGTACGAGGCGGCGAGAACGACGATGGTAGCAATGGAAGCAAAATGGATGGAGGCAGAGCAGACAACAAGGATGGCCACGGAGTAGGAGGCAAGGATGGTCGCGGAGCAGGCGACATGAATGGCATCGGGCGACCTGTCCAGGGAGTGATCCGCCCCGTCGGACTTGAATTTTATTTTGGCACTAGTAAGATGCCCATGCTGTAACGGAACACGATTCATTGGTACAGTATTTTACAAAATATGTGAGGTTGTGTCAAGTTTAAGAAATATTGATATCTTTCTTCAAATATTCTATCCCCCCTGAACTAATAAGCATCCAGGTGAATCATAGACGCAAACAGTTTTTTTAACAAACATGTTCGAGTGTTCTAGCTGCGTGCAAAATTTCGTGAAGAAATAACATTCATGGTGCTTCCTCAAAATGCCAAAAATGCGTTTAACATGGTTTCTGAGTATCAATTTTGTATGCTACCATGATTGTTATTTTCGAAAAATTGCACACAACACACAACTTGAGTGCTCAAAAAGCTTTAATAAGCACTAAGATTGTTTTTGAATTTTATTGCCGTTATTTAAGCTCAGGAGCCATGCATGTTCACGTTCCATCTTTCTTCTGCTTTTTCCGCAACAATCAGCACAAAGTTAGGGGGAACCTAGAATTACACATTAATCTAGGCATAACAGCATCAAATAGACGGAAATCACGTGTTGAAATTATGAGAAAGCTAAGCAACCATGCATTGGTTATTGTTCATCCTTCTCAGACAACATATCATTTGGATACAGAACTAATCCGCGCATGAAAGAACTGCCTATGGTTTCCGTCCGACGCTATCCCAGAAACCGTGAGAAAGCTAAGCAACCGTGCACAGGATATTGTTCATCCTTCTCAGACCACATATGTGATGGATATGGAACTCATCTGCATACGAAGAAACTGCCTACGCTTTCCGCCCGACGCTCTCCCAGTCCTGCAAAGAATTCAACTGACAGCTACCGTGTAGTCGTACGAAAATCATAAACAAATCGTTAGAACTGCACACATCAAATTTTCATGTATCATGCGTCAGCCTTGTTCCAACATTGGCTTCATTAATGACAAGGTATTGCAAGTGTCACAACCGATAACCCTGAATTGTAAAAAATGCGGTGATTGCACCCACAACAGATCTCCTGAAATACCAACAAGGCAAGCTTTCTCTAGTAAATCCATTAAATATGAAAACCCCATATAATTAATGAAGAGTGATGAAAACATTCGTTCCTATGAATACAAACAAAATTACTTTACTTCAGCCTATGGTTTCGCCAACTCTATTTTACTGGACGATCATAGATCCTACATTGTTATTTTTGCGGGGAATAATAAATCAAATATGATGCTAGACAATGCCCATACAGAAGAGTGTAAATCAATTAGCTGAACATGAGTACCTAGTCTTAGTTCAGCAGGCTGTGTCTGAGTTTCTTCTCATGTTCATATGCAGGGCATAGGAGTACATGATTGTGCAGGGAATAGGAGTACATGATGTATTGTTGCTGCGTTTGCCAATACAGAAGCATATGAAATATAGTTACAAGCATACTCTTGTTAGAAGTTTAGATGGTGCAGAGCAGCGTACCAGCCAAAAATGAAATTCATCTAATGCCTAGCAGAGTAGTGCGATAGCAAAAAGGAAATCCTTCTAATTAATGCGTAGCAGAGTAGTGCAACAACTGAAACGGGAATCCTTCTAATGCCTAGGATCAGAATAAATTAAGGAATAAGCACATGTTATCATGCCTGGATTAATCTGCATCTTTGCAAAGCCTTCACCTACTTATAGGTGGAGATAAATCTATGATAATTCTACTGCAACCAAATCCATGGCTATTGCTATTTATTTTCGAGTAACTTGGACTATGAGGTGGAAAAGCACATCCAATCCTTGGGCATCAGACATATCATTATATCAACAAAGTAACTAACTAATTGGTATGATAGAAAATAATCAAAATTGTAGGAGAATATAAATCATAATTCAAACATGCGGGTGTCTTGCCTGACAAATTTCTGCCTTTTCCCTAGCTCCTACCGCTTGCCTGATCTCTAGCCTGTCTCTTTGTGCCTCCTGCAGTTTGGGTAGAGAAGGCTGCGATGTGAGATCCAGAAAGAACTAATACTGCAATTTGACATATTAGGCTAAGTAAATGTGAGGAACGGAGGGCGTGAAAAAGACAGCCTAGCGAACTGATTAACGGCGACAGTCTGGAGGTCCTTGGGGAGCAGCGCTTTACCTGAAGGGGGTGGTCGTGGAGCGCATCCTATGCAGAAGAATGAGTAGTATTGTGACGGCACCGCCGCCAGGATGAGCAGCGCGTAGCCGGCAGCGTACTTGCAGTGGTCGGCACAGAGGACATGGGGGAGGGGGCAGAGGAGACGACGATGAGGAAGGCGTAGGTGCAGTGATGATGGGTGGTGGACTGCTGCAGCAGAGAAGGAGGCATGAGAGGCGTCGGGGAACGGATGACGTTGGCACCATACTTGCGGTGGTTGTCGGGGGAGGAGACGGGAAATGGGGCGGAGGAGTGGAGGTCGTGGTGGACTGCATCGGCAAAGAGGAGGCATCCGACCATTGGAGCGGACGGCGTCAGCCACGCCAGATCGGAGTTCGATTGCTAGCCCGAGGAAAGTAGCGAGGATTGGGTCTGGATGGGTCTGGAACTGAGTGGCGAATGGGCTCTCTAGAAAAGTATGGAGACTTTCGAGCGTCTTTTTGCAAAACTGCCAGAGCTCGCCTCAGATGCGTTAGATATAGATCAAATGGCTGAAATTAATAGATGGCAGGCACACCATCACCACCAAGTCGGTTTTTATAGGAGTAGAGATGTCTGAATTGATGAACTATGCTTTATTTTTCTTTCCCGCCGTGTTGAACTGTTGAATTGTGATGGATTTGTGCTCTATATATGATCCACCTACATGGATTACACGGATTTGAGGGTTCACATTTGAGGTGTGTGGCTGCTGGCCAAAGGAGGGGCTGCCCGGCGTTGTCCGCTGACGTTTAGGGGGGCGGATTTGTCAAGTCCGGCTGTAGATGCTCTTAGGTTACTGATATATCCATATCCATATCCACACTTGCTTAATTTTTTTCTTCCAAAAACGTGTTTGTATTTATACTCAAAATAAATAAATACATATATTATCCACTTCTATTCCCATTTTAATTCGGATACGAATATCCAGTTGCCACGTAGACATTTTTTGAAATACGCATACCAGACATTTGGAATTATCTACCACCAATTTCCACCCATACAACTACATGATAGTACATCCACGTTAGGACTAGCCAAGCAACCACATCACTCTTTCTCTCTCTACTTATTTGATCCAATCACATGGGCTGAATTGAACCATTATTTGTGAAGATTTTTCCATGCAAATATATCACATGAAATCATTCTATGATTAATGTCTCAGCAACCACACCCTACACAACTTCAATAAAAAAAGCAACCACACTCTACAAGGCCAACAATTTATATACGAGCACCGATCGAGTTTGTTGTATACACGCTTGATGAGTCCTTCAACATATTTCTCAATTTAGTAGAAACAATGCAAGATTTTTTATGTAAGACCAGCAATCCAGTGTGTTCTCCCCATGTTTCGGAAGTCACTGATGTTTTGCACTTTCATCCAATACACTTATTGTTAACCAAGCGTCCAAGAAAACGCAAGAGGAAAAGAAAGAGAAAAGAGATTTTAGTTTGGGAATAAGAGGCGTAGGGAAGAAAACACTTGGTGGCGACTGAATTGTTCGTAATGAACATTGTGGTGGCCCCATGCACCATCTTGAAGCCACGACAACGTCCCCCATCTTGTCGGGCATCCAATCAACATCTCCATCAACCTCTTGGCGATGCACGAGGACATAGCAACTGGCCGTGTTTGTCGGCGCCAAGCTTGATGTGTGCGCCCTTGTGTCAACCCTTGTCAGCTGCCTGGGCTCCGTCAATGAATGGTTGTGGCATGTGAGCAACTGAACGACCCATCACGAGCAAGGCTCAGTTGGCTAGTCGTCATAGCATCCATTGTCTCCTAGGGCCGAAGGGCATGCACCATCATGCTAATTAGAAGCTGGGCACCCCCGTTGATGTTGACTATAGAGGGAAACAAGCTATTGCATCCGCCGGCAGGGGATTTTGTGAATTTATAGTTGTTTTTGTTTCCGCAAAGAATTCGTGAACTTATTTTAGATGCATCTCTTTTTGTTTGTTTCATCTGTTTGAAATATGCAAAGCTTCCTGCCAATCCTTCAATATTCTTTTTTGGACTATACATATTGACATACAGATTAGACACGTTGTTCTGGGTGCCCCAAATTGAGGGAGCTTGAATATATGTTCATCAATTCAAATCCAGCTCCTACTTCAAAATATAAATTTTGGCATCGGTAGTGGTCATTCTGTGGTCTCGAAGTCTCGAAGTAATTCTTATTCTGTTTGAGGTGCTTTATACTATCGGTGAACTTCTACGATAGATTTGAATCCTTTTGAAAAAAATGCACTGCAATTCTTTGAACAGAAGAAATAGTGCTTTGAGCATCAACAGCCAGACCCCTCAAATCTCCCTATACATCTGCATGGATGGCCCGGTCAATGACCAGTCACAAAAATGCGACCCAGCCGGCCCCCTCAAACCGGCTCTATACGTCCGGGTTGTCTGGCACTCCTCAAACCCAACCCATATATGGGGCAAAAATGGGGAGGCTCGGAAATGCCTGCACACATCCACCATGTCGGACTGGTAGGAGGGAGCCATGAGGAAAGCCACACGTCCATGGAGTGTCCTCGGTTTGCTGCAGATGCATTCATGGCACCGGGCCGAGGCTACCGCGAGGGCTAAATCCTGCTATTGGAGTTGGACGGCGAGGCAACACTAGCCGCGTCCCCATTCCCTTCCTCTTCGCCCCGTTCGTCGTCGCTTATGTTCGCTCTTCTCCCTCTTCCACTTCCAATCCGAGCTCACCGCCATCCGCCATGGCCCATCAAAAGATCAAGTATTATAAGATGTGAACGCCGGGCGGAGGTCCAAGCCGACATGCGCGCCATGGAGGAGGCACACAGCGCCAAGCTTGCAGCGGCGGAGGAGGAGCAACCGAAGGAGGAGAAGGAGCCGGGAGTTGAGGACACGTACATGGAGGATGCTGTGAAGGAGGCTCTAGGAGTGAAGCCCGATAGCTTTGCCATGGCGGAGGTAGAGGCAGAGTTCCAAAATTCCCAAGCCATGGAGGCTACGGCAGCCTTAGAGGCGAAACAGCCACCATCCACGACACAATTCATTCCGAGCGGGAGGTGGCCAACCGCCACTGTATCCACCTCACGGACGTGGAGCTGGACGAGTTGTTTGCATCCCTCTCAGACGTTGACGAGGAGGAGAAGCCAGAGGTGTCTGGTCTACCGCCAATGACCATGATGTTGGTCTGTCCGGCACGGGGCTGAGTCATCAACATCCCTGGCGACGAGTAGAGTAGAAGTAGGGTAGTTTCTTTTCAATGTAGCTTCTTCCGCGAATGTATGATCTACGTCTTTTTCTTTGAAAAGAAGGTTGTGACCTCCGGCCACTGCATAATTATGATGCATAGAGTACAAGACGAAGAGAAACAATGGGCGAATCATTACAAGATATGATAAACACCTACGGTTAAGTCTAACCCGTTCCGCACCGACGCCTTCAAAAAGAATAAACGTCCTTGCGCCCTCGTCATCACGTAGGCCATAGATGGTATTAAGCACAATATTAAGTAGAAACATCTATCTATCTATCTATATCTATACTAATTATGCACTCTCTAGAAATTAGCACATTAATTAGAAATTATCTATCTATCTATCTATACATATATCTATCTATATCTATATCTATATCTATCTATATCTATGTATCTATACTAATTATGCACTCCCTAGAAATTACCACGTTAATTTGAAATTATCGGCCGTTAATCTGGTGGGACCAAATTATTACGATGTAGATCAGCCCATGCAATCCTTTAATTATGCACTCCTAGAAATTACCACATCTATATCTATATCTATATCTATACTAATTATGCACTCCTAGAAATTACCACGTTAATTTGAAATTATCAGCCGTTAATCTGATGGGACCGAATTATTACGATATAAATCAGCCCATCTTTTAATTATGCACTTCCTAGAAATTATCACATTAATTAGAAATTAGCAGCCGTTAAACTGGTGGGACCGAGTTATTACTATCTAGATCAGCCCATGCAATCCTTGGCTGCAATTAAAAAAATTGCTTGAAAGGCCCACATCCTTTCACACTTACAAGCCACAGACACCCTTAAATATCTACCTGCTCCATGTCTCTCCCTCTTTCTATTAATCTCCGTTAATTAAAGAAACAAAGGGACGAGGCCATAGTCCTTTCATGTACAACCCAAGGACACCCCTAAGTTATCTACCTGCTCCACGTCTCTTCCTCTCTCCCCTTAAAAAGCAACCTGAAGCAATAATGCGGCATCGTCTCTTCCTCTCTCCTCGTTAAAAAGAAGCCTGAAGCAATAATGCGACGTGTAATCTCCATGGACTCCCTAACACTAGGAAAACTAATTCATCTCTCTCTCAAAGGTGAGCAATGAAGTTGGTGCAAGCAAGTTGAGCAAGCAAGCAACTTGGTGCTCAAGGGACTGTATTGCATCATAATTATTTTGTTTAGTATACTAATTTGAGTCTCCCAAAAAATTACCACCTTAATCAGATTTTACGAGGTATAGATCAACACATACAATTCCTGACTTCTTTTTGTATTATTTTTCTCTTTGTCAGGAGTCCTGTTTTCATACGGGTCTTAAAGCTAGCTCACAAGTTGTACAACGTGAGTCCAATGTGTTGCGCATCATAGTTGTTTTGTTTAGGATACTAATTTGAGACTCCTATAAAATTACCATGTCAATCAGATTTTATGAGGCGTTAATTTGGTGGGACCAAGTTATTACGGTATAGATTAACACATACAGTTCGTGACTTTTTTTTAGTATTATTTTTCTCTCCATCAAGCAGTCCTGTTTTCATACGGGTCTTAAAGCTAGCTCACAAGTTGTACAACGTGAGTCCAATGTGTTGCCTTACAAGAGTCCTATTTTTTCATTGACAAAACAAGAAGAAGAGTCATGTTTTCTTACGTAGTCTACCATTACAATGGGAAATTGACCATGCCTTCTAATATCGATTGTCTCAATGATGCAATCTAATCTACCGAATACCTTCGCGGCAGGTCTCTTCGGCTCCTTCAATAAACCCCACATCCCCAGCCTCTTCCCAACTGTTCCGGTGCAAACGCTTAGCGGCGCCGCGCCGCTTCCCAGCTTTCCATGACGCAACGCCGCACCTCCCAGCTTTCTGCCCAGTCGTGATCAAGGTATGCAAGCACTGGATTATAGGAAGGGTTAGATGACTCAATTTACAATCAGGCATCCTGACGATAATCCTAATAATAATAATAATAATAATAATAATAATAATAATAATAATAGTAATAATAATAATAATAATAATAATAATAATAATAATAATAAGAATAATAAGAATAATAATAATAATAATAATAATAATAATAATAATAATAATAATAATAATAATAATAATAATAATAATAATAATAATAATAACAACAACAACAACAACAACAACTATCCAGGGTGCGTAGGTGTAGTAATAAAAAGCTCTCTTCATATATCTTTATTTTCAAGATCCTGATATGCTTGGATAGGTATTATTGATAACGGGTAGTTTCTTATCATTCATAACCATGACCAGAATTGTGGTATATGCTCTCAGTATGATGTTATTTGGAACTGAAAATAAGAGCAAGTACAAACTGCTACCCTTCAATGGACTTTGTTGGTATTTTTCTCATCTACGAGGAACAGGAGCTTTAATCTTTTTTTGACACGACCGAAAATGTGTTAGAAGATGTTTACATGAGCACTTGAAGCAGGGAGGAGTAGTTTATATCCAGAACAATAGAAGCTTTATTATGTGCACAAAATGATCAGCTATTCAAATTAATTTGTTATGTTCCCTTCCGTTGATGTACACCTGAGCTCATTCATTGACATCAAACAGAACTTGAGTTTTGATATTTATCAAAAAGCATGTACTCCACAGTCAGCAAACACATAAGGTAAAGAACGTCATGTCTCTTCTTTGAAAATACTTGACTCCTTTGTGATGCAGGTTTTCTTTGCCAAAAGGTTTGGTATACATTGCTGTCAACAGATACCATTCTCCTGTCTAGGGATGTTTTAAGGATAGCATTTGGTTCGTGAGCGCTTTGTGGTTACTAAGTAATATTCACATCCTTAATAAGTATTCTTCAGGCCAAAGCTCGCTGACCTTTTAAGTATGTATATCTGAATGAGTAAAACTAGACATTTATCTACTAGGTAAGTTTAGTGCCGTTCCTTTGTTAAAATCGATGTATTACATTTCCCGCAAAAAAAAATCGATGTATTACATAATTGAGAACGTATGTTAGTTGATATTTGTACCATTTGTTGATTCTATTGTATGGAGCTTGCACTTTCTTAGTTGAGCTGCTATGTTAAATTTGATCCAATAACACATACAAAAGTTCCAAGAAATTTATCTGTACTGATTGATTCCATCATAATAAATGGTATGCCACTGTCACTACTAGAATCGCGTAGTTGCCAAGTTTCTGGGAAACTCGATCGGCAGAGCCCGGAATCAACTCGGCAACTATTTCGCCGAGTTCCAAACCCAGCGAACCAGACGTGGCTGGACACGGCCCGGCAATCATTTAGTTTATAGATGTGATATATATACATGTGCAGACTTTACTAGACACACAACATGAGCATAGTATGTTTTGTATTTCTTATCATTAAGCAGAAATATGGCCTTGCACACATATATTACCATTCTCATATAATGGGATATATGTTAAAGGAAAGAATCATGATGGCTGATCTAATAAATATTAAATAATGGAACAAAGGACGTTATCCTCTAATTAATTTTGATACCAGCTTAAGTATAAGTATAGGTATATGGACAACACGGCATTTGTCTATACAGATGGTGCTACTTGAAATTATTATATTTTGCAACAAAAGATAATAAATTTTTATAGATACACATGCTAGACTCCACGTCACAAAATGGCCATAGGAGGCTCTCTTTTTTTTTAACAAGGTTCGCATACTATTCTTCTCTTCTATACCTTAGTAAGAATACCAATATGGTCTACTGATCTTTCATTGCAAATATTTTTAATGTTAGTGGATCGCTTTGTCCTATATATATATGATGTCACTATTTATGGAAGAGCAGAACTGCTCTTTTACACTTTCGGAACAATGCCAAGATGGTGTACTGAACTTTCTTTGAAAATATTTTTAATGCCAGTGGATCGCTTTGTTATATCTAATATGAGGTTACAACCCATGGAAGTATATTTCCACAGTTATAACCATCACCTCTTTGCTGAAATGGTATATACTTTTCTGGCTTCTAAATTAAATGAATGTTTTCGCACATTATTTTAGGCCAAATAAACTAATGACCCCTAACATACGCGCTAGATTTCTTGAATGGCAAAATAAGTACAAACTTCATGGCATGGATGTGTCAATGCTAGCGTATCACACTATGTTTCTTACAAAAGTTGATTGATGTTACATTTGTCTTGCTGATACAATTATCAGTGAGCAACTACTTTTAGTGATCATAATCTACTTTTTATATTTTTCCGCTTATGCACAATATTTCATATGTAGTGCAATATAAATGTATCCTCTTTCTGACATTGAGTGAATGTTTAGTTTAAACTAGAACAGTAGCCTATAGTTCTTTGTATCATATTGCCTTAGTATCTTGGGTTGCCCTTTCCTAGCAACACAAGGAGAGAGTTGAGTTTCAGTCCCTGTTCCGGCAATTCTCTTTTTTCTTGAAAAGCATGATCGGAATGTATGGGACAAGTGGGCATCTATAACGTGGGTAGATTTGACATACATAATGCTTTGATAACTTGGTTCGTTCCATAGTATTCAGGTATGCATAATAGCAATACATCTCTCGATGTAGTGTTAATATTGACACAATCAAGGCGAAAGATATAGATGGAAGGATTGCAGTGCATTATTTTGTTGCATGTGGATATCCATTGTTGAAATTTTACTTCCCATGCAATGTAAAAAGGTGATCAGCTGATAGTCTTGATGTACCAAATAATTAAGCGATATAGCTTCCATTGATTCAATAATTTATTTTCTCCATCATATATTGGTAAAAGTTACGGAAATAGTTGTCATGGAGTAATCATTTTGATACACTCCACATAAGAGAACTTATGTAGACATGGTTTACCAGTACAATAGTTTCTTGTTCTTGATCAATATTAAAATAATTTCTTCTCTGAAACTCCTTATGAACCTAATATTACCATGGAATGTAAAATGCAACAAAATAGTTTAATAAAATCAAACATATAGTGCTGAAATTGTAAATAATAACTAGCCCATGCGAATGCACAGGTTGACGACTAGTTTGTTACTAATTATTCACGTCGTCCTTGATACTAATTCTGCAGGCCGCCGACATTTAATTCAAAAAAATCGTCCGATTGACTGATTTATCATTCGATTTATAGCTACTCGGTGGGTGGCCAATAGGGTTATGTCATATCGTCACTGTTTATTGTTTGGACCGATTTATCGCACTGACAAGCGATTTATCAGGAATCTACCGCTAAATCGGACATATTTCTAGCACTAGGTGTGTAAGAACTATGTTTATTTGTGTTTTGTGGACCTTGTTATGTAATATGTACCGTTGTCCTATTTTGTTTGTCATTGTATAGGGATTCAAAGGCAAGGAAACAAGGTAGCACTTCAGTCCAATATTATCTTTTTTGTAGAATCTAGCATATTTAAGTAACGGGAACTTCAGATTAGTAAAAAATGGCTGATTAGTAGTTAACCGACAAAATCGATTAACCCTCTGATTTTTGAGTAATCTCTAATCCCCAGCCGACTGAGACGCTAACTATAAGCGATATCCTCAACATTTGATATCATACTAGCGGTTGGGCGTGCCCATGGCGCGCCGCCTGAGCGAAGCTCGGCGGTGCCGGGTGGGACGCGCCATTTCTCTTTCCTATTTTATACCAATGTATGCATCGTTTCTGTCTGACTAAGCGGTGTCAAGTAGGGTAGGCCCATCCAGCAGCCTTTTTTATCAGCTTTATAATCCAGATCACACTTCATTGAAAAATCGTTGCTTCAGTTTAATACCACTAACACATCGATTTGTTTCGCCTGATCCATAATACAAGGTCTACCTTTGTAGAAAAACACTATAACAACATTGTGAGCTTGTCACATTGCGACGGCGCAAAGGGCAACACGTTCTTGTTGAGGTCTGGTCCCCGGCCATCGCGTCTCGAACACGTAGTTACCACACGGCAGCTCCCAGCCGCTGCTGTCCAGGTGGAGCGTCAGCAACTCCCAGCCGGCACCGTCCAGCTGGAGTGTCAGCGACGGCACGGGCGTGGCCCACCGCCCCCACTGCTTCCAGAACGGTGTCGTCGCTGCCACTGCGAAGCATAGGTCCAAGTGCCACGCCGACATCCACTTGATCCAGATCAATTCAGCAGATAGTAGGTTGTACCTCCTCTTTGAAGCCCTTATTGATGTGCCAATGCCAGGCTGAGAAGGCTGGGAGCTCTGCATCAATGGGCGAGACAATTATACTAACATAAATATGTAAATGAGTGTAAAATCAACAAGTGTTTGATTTTAAATTCAAATTTAAAAGCAAATTCCTAGGGTGTCACCGGAAGCAAAACCTACATCTCAAAAAGCAAACCCTGTGTCACCACCGGCAATACTGCTGAACAAACAATATTGTGAATCCCCCCGCAAAAAAAAGAGACAATATTGTGATTCTAATGAAAACCAGAACCTGCATTCCTAACAAACAGGTATGACTATTCCTAGGTTTGTAGGGAGGACGTGCAAAACACATACAACATCATCCTAACTAACCTCCAACAGCCTACTTAATTAATCTCTGGTAGCCTATGTAGATCTTGTAAACCTAACCAACAATTATTAGTAACAAAAAGGAAGGATTAAGATGCCATACCGTCAACAGAAAAGCCTGCAGTTTTGCAATGCAACTTCCCCAGTGATTGTCAAAGCATATGATAAAATGATTGGTGAAGATCTACTTCACGTCTTCAACCCTGCAAGCAAAATGAAGGAACATTAGTTTGCTCCAAAGGATTGAAATATCGGAAGCATTTTCGAGGCACCTAGATGATCTAAAGAAATGCTAGTCACCTCTGTTGTGTCATCCATTGTACTATCTACTAAAGGAAATGAGACGACCTTCTCCTCTGTAATTGTTGTATAATAAAGTCATGCCTTAATTGGAATCTTAGAGAGATCCATGAGCTAAATACAAACCAAGAGCATATTGGACATGTAACTTCCAGACATTCAAAAGTGCCTACACAACCAAGATTAAAGTTCAAATGCTAGACAATGCATAACTCTCCATGGACGCCAACTATATAACTTGTTTCTGGTAAAAAAAAGAGAGGTTAATATATTGCCTTTCTGTTCCTTCTTATTATCAGAATGTAGTAGGAGTTTTAAGCTCTCAAATTGTTTGCCGATTAAATAAAAAAGGATAAACAACAGCATGTATTATATAACATATTGCTACTTAGATGTCTGCAAGTATGCATTATATACCAAAACAAAAGTAATTTTATGCGTATACTATTGAATCAGTATCAGCATGAGTTCGAATTAGAAGTAAAGATGGGATGTTGTCTCTGCATCCATACATGTGCCGCACCTTCTTAATATCCATGCTAAAGGAGAAAATTTTGTAAGGTTCTTGAAAACAGAACCATCATTGGGTGGGTGTATAGGAATCTTCATGGAGAAAGAAAAGCGAGTATAGAAATAAAGAAAAAGAAATTTACTCATGCAGAGTAACCAACTGATCACCTCCAAACAATGAATGAAAACAAAAGTATACATTTGGGTAATCTCTAATTTAGGCCAGGTTCTAATTTAGAAGTTCAGTACCCTATAATCACACGTTGAGTTCTCTCCTCCCCTCGAACAAATCCAATTCATTTTCTTATCGAACAACAAGCAATCCAACAAGCAAACAAGGCACTGCAATGGTACCGAAGTATCATCCGTGATGCCTGTATCAGAGGTAGTACTGTTTCCCGTAAATGAAATACCTTTTTTTGTAGTGTTTGTACTTTGGAATGCTATAATCAAGTATGGTAGAGTTGGTTCGTTTTCTAAACCATTGTCGTGGCTTAATATAGAAAAACGGAGCTTCACTGGCAGGTGGTGATACACTGATCGTGGTTTGAGTTTGTTCACCTTAGCTTCATTTTACCTAATTCAACATGTTGCAGTATATAACCAAAAAATCATACCCCATCCACGATCAGTGTATCACCAACATGTTGAATTAGGTATTTCAACGTACTGCACTCTGTTGATTAGTTCCTTGAAACTTATCTTTTGAGTAGTTCCTTATCAGTATCAAAACATGTATGAAAAATAATTGCTTCCCGGACAACTTTAGCGCCTTTTCCTCTTTTCAGAATCTATATTTGAGCTACCCCATCCACACATTCAACAATTTTTGGAGTCACGACTATCTCTTGGCTTACCACCCTTCCATTCCTTCACTCTGCAATGACAGTAGAATGTGCCTTTTATTGTTGTGCTTTCTTAATGCGAGACCCCAGGATCTATGAATTGTGAAGCTGAAATTTGCAAATAGTGATCAATTTTTTTAAGATTTTTCCTATATTTCTTATGTGCTTGTTCGCAGTATATAAATTTATTTCAATCATAGAACAGTAAAACAGTACTATCTAGGGCTTTCTGATCCATCACCACAAATGAAGAACAGAGAAACATGAGCATGAGAACCAAAAATTGAGACGCTAAATGAGAGGGATAGGGCACAGAGAGGGTCTTCTCATTGCCGCATCATCGACATCCGCTCTAGCCACATCTCGTCGGAGTCACCCACGCCTTACTCTTCGATCGCCCCGACCCCCTCCTGTGGTTGCCGTCAGCACTGAACACAAATAGAAGATTCAGCTAGTGATACTCTAGATCTAACAATAGGTGCAGCATACAAGTGAACCTACATTCATGCTTAATGAAAGTGCGTTATATCCACTAGAGGGGGGGTGAATAGGCGATTTTTATGAATTCTTCACTGAGGAATTTGCCGGTGAGGAAATTCCTTAGCGAAGAACTACTTGCAGCGGAATAAGTACTCAGAAGTAAGCATAACAGAATACACGCATGGTCATCATGATGAAATGAAGACAAACACAGAGTACAAAAAGCGTAATCACAGGATAACACAAGATGAAGACAAACTGACTGAAGAAATTGAACTGAGGAAATTGAGAAAGTCTTCAGTCAAAGTCTTCAAACACAGATATGAACAAACACTCAACACAGTAATGAGGAAATGAAAGGGTTGAGGAGATAGAACCAGTAAGGTTGGTGAAGACAATGATTTGGTAGACCAGTTCCAACTGCTGTCTTAGTTGTACGTCTGGTTGGAGCGGCTGAGTATTTAAACTCGAGGACACACAGTCCGGACACCCAGTCTCTGAGCACGCAGCTCAGGACACCAAGTCCTCACCGTATTCTCCTTGAACTAAGGTCACACAGACCTCGTCCAATCACTCGTGGTAAGTCTTCAAGCGACTTCCAAACCTTCACAGACTTGGTCACTCGGCAATCCACAATTCCTCTTGGATGCTCTAGACCATGACGCCTAACCGTCTGGAAGAAGCACAGTCTTCAAAGGTAACAAGCGTCGGATCCACGCAGGATCAATTTCTTGAGTGATGCTCAATCACTTTGGGTTTGTAGGGGTTTGGTTTTGGGTTTTCCTCACTCGATGATTTTCACTCAAAGTCCTCGGAGGATGGGTTGCTCTCAAATGACAAGTGTCAAGTTTCTCTCGAGCAGCCAACCAGCTAGTGGTTGTAGGGGCGGCTATTTATAGCCTAGGGAGCAGCCCGACATGATAAGACATAAATGCCCTTTAATGATATGACCGTTAGGTGGATAAGATATTTTGGGACAGTCAAGAAAGCACAAAGAACGGTCAGAAATTTGAATCTCAAATTCCTCAGAGCTATCATGTTTGTCACTGTGTAGGCAATCCGCACTGGCGAATTCCTAACTCCTCAGTCAGAACAAATTCCTCAGCGATCAGAAGAACTTCGTCTACATCCTTTGAAGAAATTGACTGAACTGCATGAGATTTCCAAAGGCTTCACTCGAAGGGATTGGTAGGTGTAGGATTTTGAGTTGAGCATCACATGGAAATTTTTCCTTAGTATTTCCTCGACCCCCTTTAACAGTACGGTGTTTCCTATGACTCAAGAAAGAGAAAACGAAACTACGAAAGCAAAAGTCTTCACGCTTCATGTTCCTCAATGAATACCAAGTCTTCAAGGTCACACCAATTTCTTCACTTTCAAAGTCTTCAAAAAGTCTTCAAAATATCAAAGTCTTCAGTTGAAGAACTTCATTTTTAGGGGTCGAATTTCTCTGTAAATATCAAACTCCTCATAGACTTATAGACCTTTGTACACTCACAAACGCATTAGTTCCTTAACCTATAAGTCTTCAATCCACCAAAATCACTAAGGGGCACTAGATGCACTTACAATCTCCCCCTTTTTGGTGATTGATGACAATATAGGTTAAGTTTTCAACGGGGATAAACATATGAAGTGTAAATACAGATATTGAGAATTTGTTTGCAAGATATAGAAGAACTCCCCCTGAAGATGTGCATACTGAGGAATTTGCTTTTGAGGCAATGCACATTTGAAGAGTTGAATCATGGAGATCTCCCCCTATATCTTGTAATTCATACACGCATTTGACATATAATATGAAGAATTTGAAATGCATGATGAAATATGGTGCTTGATGTAATTCAGCATGCGTGCGATAACATTAATGAGGAACAAGCATGCAAAATAACGCATCAAGAGTATCAGAGCTCAAATAGATTTGCTATGAAGATTTTCAAGGAGCTCAAGAGAATCAGAGCATAGTGCAAGAACATAATGCATCAAAAGTATCAAAGCACCATCGGGTTTAAGATTACAACTCGATCCAATAAAAGTTTCAGAAGAACGAGAGTTGTAACTTAACAAAACTAAGCAATAAAATAGACCCGCTTGAAGACTAACTCAAATTTCTCCCCCTTTGTCATCGAATGACCAAAAGGATCGAAACTGAGGACTAACGCTCCTGAAGAATTTCAAGTTGAAGAAGGAGCGCCAGCGATGTTGGGGTCGGTTGTTGTAGTGGGACCTGCCGCGGTGTCATCCAAGTCTTCATTTTCATCAGTGTCGCGCGATGAAGAATAGGAGCTGGCCACCAAGGACGGAACTTTGACCTTCTTGTATTTCTTCGGAGGAGGTGCAGACCAGTCAAATTCTTCCTTGAGTCCCATAGTCGTTAGTTCTTCCGCATTGTAGACATGTGAAAGAACAGCCCAGGTGCATTTGAAGGTTTCATGGAGGTAGTAGTGGTTTTTCTTCACTGCATTGTGTGTTGAGGTCATGTTGTGAAGAATTGAACCAAACTGACGCTTGACCCATTTATGATTGCGATCAACCTTCTGATGAAGACTGAGAAGTAACTCACGATCAGTCATCACCCTGGGTGCTGTGGCTTGAGGATTTTGCTTGACTGAGGTATTTGCGGCAGAGTCATGGGTGGCAGAGTCATCATTGGTGGAGTAGGATGCTGCTTTGCGAAACTGTCCATCCAATGGACGAATGCCTTCATCTATCACAGCAGTAGCCTTGCCCTTGTCATCAGCTGAGGTAAATGTCCGTTTGAGGACTTCAATCGGGGGCAAGTAGCTGCAGTGGTTCAGAGTATCAGCCTTGTAATTGAGTGAAGACCTTGTCTTGATGAATCTCATTATCCAAGGCGCATAAGGCTTCAGCTCAAATGGTGACATAGCAATGTTTGCCAGAGTCCTCATGAAGAAATCATGGAAGTTGACGGAACGCCATGGATGATGTTGAAAAGCATATTCTTCATGATGCCAACGACTTCTTCATCATTCGAGTCGTGGCCTTTGATAGGACTCATTGTCTTCGTCAGAATCCGATAGACAGTCCGAGGCACATACAATAATTCCTTGATGAGGAATTTGGTTCTTGGGGCCTGCCTTGGCTTCAAAGGCTTCATCAGCACTTGCATATAGTGATTTGAAAGTTCTGGTTCGTTGTAGATACAACGTGCACCATCAAGTGGAGGACTTAGTGGTAGAGCACGAAGCAATTCAGTTGCTGGTGCCTTGTAGTGAGTATTTTCAGACATCCAGTCTAATACCCATAAGTTCACGTCTTCAGCGTCTCCGGTGATGTGCAGCGTTGCATAGAATTGAAGAATTAGTTCTTCATTCCAGTCACAGATATCAGTGCAGAAATTATGAAGTCCTGCGTCGTGAAGAACACTGAGGACTGGCTCAAAGCCTGGCAGAGACTCCATGTCCACATGAGGAATATGAGCATGATCAAAGACTTTGTCTTTGTTGAAGAGCACTGAGGAATAGAAGTTGGCTTGGCTGGCAGTCCGTAAACGCCTCTTCCTTATGCGAGCGTAATCATATGGATTATAGTTAGTGAAGAATACTTGCTCGGCAAAGAAATCATCAGCCTTGAACTTTTGTTTGCTTGAGAACGGATTCTTTTGCTTGGGCAGAGGGGTGTCAGTGAGTTGCATCACCACCTCAGGAATCGCAAGTTCAGGTTCTTCAGGCTGAGGAATTTCTTGTTCCTCAACAGGTGCAGTCTGTGGATCAGCAGCAGGTTCATCAGCACTAGTGGCTGGAATTTCTTCATGCACAGAGCAGGTGGGTTGAGTTTCTTCAGAGTCCATTTGGACTGTTTGTGCAGGGGACTGAGGAATCTGTTGGAGCGGGGTGAAGAGAGGAGTATTTGGATGCAGACTTTCCAAAAAGTCATCATTCATCACTGGTGTGGTGCACCCTATATCCACATCTTCATCTTCAATTTCCTCAACACCAGCCTCTTCAGCTGTGAACTGAGGCATAGGTGAGGAAATGACTGGGGTTGAAGGGATTGTGTCCACTTCAATTTCTTCATCAATCTGCTCTGACGAAGCAGCAGAATGATGTTCTTCATCAGATCCAATTGGGATCTCATAGTCTTCTCCAAAAGGAACAAGGTCTTTTGATGGCATGTAGGAAATCGGAACAGCATCAATTGGATTTTCAAATGAGCTGGTCATTTGCTTCATTTTCTTCGCAGCCGAAGAATGTGACACAGCTGATGCCTTCCTTTTCTTCACTGCAGCTCGTTCTGCAGCCTTGGTTTTCTTCACCTCAGAGGCAGATGGAACAATTGGAGTTGGTGTTGGCGCAGGAGGAGCTGAGGAATCTGGTTGAATTTCTTTAGGCGCAACTGATGCAGTTGCCCTGTCTTGTTCAGTTTCTTCAGGCGCACCACTAGTGGATGCCCTGGCAATTTCTTCAGCGGCTGGAATGGAATCATCAGCCCTGGAACTAGCATTTTCATCAGCAGCCTGAACGTCATCAGCGGTGCTGGCATGTTCTTCAGTCGGCTGAGCTGAGGCTTCAGCCTGAGGAATTTCATGTTGCGTTGGGGCAGCAACATTTGTGAATTTCTTCGTCAGATTGATGAATCTGACCTTGGCTCCTTGCCAATCAGCATAATAAGAATCGAAGTTTTTGCTGAGGTCTTGAATTTCAGTCTGGACCTTGAGAAGTTCCTCAGGTGTCATTTTGACAACGTTTTTCTTCAGGAACTTCTCCTTTCTGCATTGAGCCTTCTTGATCTCTCTTGCCTTTTCAAACTTCCATTTCTCTTCAGCGATGAAATGGGTCAACATATGACTTTGTCCAGGGGTCAGATGAAAGTCAGGCATAGGGGTATTTGGATCCTTGTGCCAGAGATCAATATAATCGAGGATTTTCCTCGGATCCAACAGCAGTGGCACAAATATGCCTTTTTGGCTCTAGCGGCCCTTTCTTGGCGATCTCTGATGATTTCCGCAAGTTCATCATCAGAAGCTTCATCATCAGAAGGCACATGGAATGCAACTTGTTTCTTCTTTGGACTTGGCCGAGGACCTCGTCCAGCTGTTGCTTTGGTCTTCAGCACAGTCGGGCCAGATGATGAAATTGGTGCTGCTGAGGAACTTGCTGAAACTCCAGAGGCAATCGAGAAACCAGCAGTCCTTTGACATGTAGCCAGATGCACAGGAACTGAGGATTTTGACGGAGCTGTTGAGGACTTTGGTGGAGCTGTAGCAGTGTGAGGAATTTGCCTTGAGGGCGCTGCTGAGGAACTTGGCCGTGAGGGCGCTGATGGTGAAGCACTTGGCTTATGAGTAGTCTTCTTTGGCATGGATTTCCTCGGTTTGACCGAGGCCTCAGTAGCAGTAGCAGTGGCAGAATCCTCATTGAATTTCTTCACTGCCTCCTTGGCTTGTCTTGCCAATTTAGCTTGGCGCTTAGCCCATTCATCAGGAAAGTCCTCACCACGTTTGATGCTTTGTGGGATCAGCTACTTGGCCAGGTGCCAATGGAGCTCTTGGGCATGGAGGATTGAGAGCGAATTTCTTCATGTACTTTGGAGTCACATATCTGTATTCCCTCCATTCCCTTGCCCATCTCCGTTCAATCTTCTGAATACGCACCTTGCGCTGATATTTGTTTTCTTCATCAGGTGTGCAGTAGTCAGCATAAATTTCCTCAGGGATCTCAAAAGCAGTCATAACATCAGGTTTCTTTCCTCCTTTCTGTGGCCTCTTACCGTCTGCCATATTCTTCAGTTGAGGAAATTGAACAATTGAGTTCTCTGAAGAAGTATGCAGTTTTTCTTCGAGGAACGCTGCAAATGAGTTAAGTTGATGAGAACCTAGTGATTCAGCAGCGGACATGTGTACCTATGAACAGAGTATAGTTGCGAGGAATTTGGAGAGGTCATATGCGTTCTCAGAAGGTTTTTCAAAAAGAACAAGTTTTGAGGATTTTGACCAGATGAGCCTTGAAGAATTTCACTAAGCGTTCTTTGACTTAGGTTCCAGAGTTGTACAGATCGAGGATCCACACAATTAAGGAATCTTGAAGAAAATGATTGCTTAGAGAAATGAATTAAGAGCAGATAGCTTGTGAGGTGTTTGTGTGTGAGGATTTGAAGAATAAACACCTTTGAAGATTTTCAGGAAAGCTGGAGAATCAAAGCGAGTAATAAAAGTAACTTTTATTTACCCTAAATGAAGAACACGATGAACTGGGTGTTGTAGACGTGAAGCTCGTCTGTTCAGATCTTCCACGCCCTAACTTGGCGGAGGAAGATAGCTACGGCGGCGGAGTGAGGAATTCATGTCGGCGTGAGTACGACGGCATGAAGGTCGAGGCGGTGAAGCTCTTCCTCACCGGGCGACGATGGAGTAAGCGGCGGCGCTTAGGGTTTGAGGAGCTCGAACGGGAGAGAGAGGTCGGCGGGTAAAAGAAGTGAGGAAGGGAGAGGGGTATTTATAGACAAGGTGAAAAACTGTTCGCTCAAGATTTGGGACGAACGTGCTCTGACCATTCTCCTTCTCACGACATGTGTCACCCCACGTACTGTGTAGTGGAGATCGTGTACGATCGTGGGTGAGTAAAATAATGCATCATGGGATGCGGAACGGTTTGAGCGGCAAAACCGAAAATTTGGATAAGATCAGTTTTAAAGTTTCGTTCGCAATTTCTTCAGCTGACAGGACTCAGTGAAGATTTTGAACGAGTTTCAAATAGAACGCACATGAAGAATTTGTGAATAGATTGGGTTGAGTATAGCATAGAGGGGGAAGGGTCCGATCACACTCACTTAGCCAATGAAGAAAGACGACGGAACCAGTGAAGATTTTGCAAAGTTGAAGAATTTGAAAACTGAAGAATTTCAAAACTGAGGAAAAACTCAAATTTAAGATTTTCAACTTTGGTGGTGGCGTGACCCACCGTATAAGAATGATGTTTCAGACACCGCGTACAATTGTCGTAGGGTTCTGAGAATCAAATTCTTCATTAACTTCTTCACACTTAGAGTGTTATTCTTCATTGATTGAAGAAAACGTTTCTTCATGTGTTGCACATCTAAGTCATCAATTTTGCATAAGTGTTAGGATGTGTGTCTTTTCAAAGAACATTCAAGATTCTAAGATATTTAGCTCACACCGCAACTTGCTAAATCTCTTCTCATCCAAGGGCTTAGTGAAGATATCGGCTAGCTGTTCTTCAGTCTTCACGTGCTCGATAGAGATGTCGCCCTTCAACACATGATCACGAAGAAAATGATGACGAATTTGAATGTGCTTTGTCTTCGAGTGCTGAACTGGGTTGTGAGCAATCTTGATGGCACTCTCATTGTCACAGTAGAGAGGCACATTCTTCACGTTGATGCCGTACTCCTTGAGAGTTTGCTTCATCCACAACAATTGAGCACAACACGAGCCAGCAGCAATGTATTCAGCTTCGCGATGAAGCGGTGATACGCAGTTCTGCTTTCTTCGAGGACCAATGGACCAAAGATCGTCCGAGGAAATGACAAGTGCCGGAAGTTGACTTGCGGTCCACACGATCACCAGCGTAGTCAGAGTCAGAATATCCAATGAGATCAAAAACAGAGCCCTTGGGGTACCATAATCCTAGTGTTGGTGTGTGAGCTAGATATCGAAAAATATGCTTCACAGCCTTATGGTGTGATTCCTTCGGTGTAGCTTGAAATCGGGCACACATGCAAACACTAAGCATTATATCTGGCCTAGATGCACATAAGTACAATAAAGAACCAATCATGGAGCGGTATACCTTGTGATCAAGTCAATACCATTTTCATCGATTGCATAGATGGCCATTTGTGGGCATAGGAATTTTGACGCCTTTGCAATCTTGCATGCCGAATTTCTTCAAGACATCTTTGAGGTATTTCTCTGAGATATGAATATGCCATTGTGTTGTTGTGAATTTGAAGACCTAAGAAGAATTTCAACTCTCCCATCATAGACATTTGATATTCTTCACTCATCATATAGGCAAATTCATCACTATAACGTTGGTCAGTACAGCCAAAGATAATATCATCAACATATATCACGCCCGTGGGGCTTGTTTGAGACCATAGAGGGCCTTATTAAGTCTGAAGACTTTGTCAGGATTCTTTGGATCTTCAAAACCTGTGTGTAGCCTTGAGCTACTAGTCGTGCCTTATTCCTCACCACAAGGCCATTTTCATCTTGCTTGTTGCGGTAGATCCACTTTGTGCCAATGATATTATGCTTGCGAGGATCTGGACGTTTGACCAGTTCCCAAACATTGTTGAGCTCGAACTGATGTAATTCTTCTTGCATAGCCTGAATCCACTCAGGCTCCAGAAATGCTTCATCTACCTTAGTGAGCTCTGTGATAGAGACAAAAGCATAGTGCCCACAAAAGTTAGATAAATGTGAAGCTTTTGAGCGTGTGAGAGGACCTGGCGCTTTAATGTCATCGATGATCTTCTCCACTTGCACTTCTTTTGCAACGCGAGGATGAGCTGGTTGTCGTCGAGGAATTTGATCATTTTCCTCAGCACCATTGTTTTCAGCATTATCTTCAGGTGCATCAGCTCGACGTTCTTCGCGTACAGGAATGAATTCTTCAGCAGTTTCTTCAGTAGGGATGACATCCTCAGTTGCCTTGAACTTGATAGATTCCTCAGGTGCTGGTTCATCTAACACAGAAGGTAGGTGCTCTCTTTGCGAGCCATTAGTTTCATCGAACCGCACATCTACAGTGTCAACAATCTTGTGAAGAGTGATGTTGAAGACTCTGTAGGTGTGTGAGTCCTTTCCGTAGCCAAGCATAAAACCTTCATGTGCTTTCGGTGCAAATTTAGAATTGTGATGAGGATCTCTAATCCAACATTTAGCAATCAAGACTTTGAAATAACTTACATTGGGTTTCTTGTCGTTGAGGAGTTAATAGGCAGTCTTCTTGAAGAATTTGTGAAGATATACTCTGTTGATGATGTGGCACGCCGTATCAATTTCATCAATCCAAAAACGACTAGGCGTTTTGTATTCATCAAGCATAGTGCGAGCCATCTCAACAAGAGTTCTGTTCTTGCGCTTCACGACGCCATTTTGCTGAGGAGTATAAGGAGCAGATAACTCATGAGTGATACCGAGTTCATCAAGATAGTCATCAAGACCAGAATTCTTGAACTCAGTTTCATTGTCACTCCTGATGTGCTTGATCTTCACAACAAAGTTAGTTGAAGCCCTCGAGGAAAATCGTTTGAAGACTTCCTGCACTTGATTTTTGTAAGTAACAATGTGTACCCATGTGTAGCGAGAGTAATCATCAACAATAACAAAGCCATATAGAGATGCATCATTAACGACAATTTGAGTAATGATTGGGACCAAAGAGGTCCATGTGAAGCAATTCGAAGGGACGAGTAGTGGTCATGATAGTCTTTGCTGGATGCTTGGCCTTGGTCATTTTTCCACCTTCACAGGCTCCGCATAAGTGATCCTTGAGGAATTTGACATTCTCACTGCCAATGACATGCTTCTTCTTCGCAAGCGTGTGCAAATTCCTCATGCATGCGTGACCAAGTCGCCGATGCCATAGCCAACCTTCTGAAGCTTTTGCAAATAGACACACGGCTGGTTGTGGTCACAGAGAGAAATCAACAATATACAAGTCTCCTCTCCTAAAGCCTTCGAAGACTTTGGAATTGTCAGCTTCCATAATTACAACACAACGATACTTGCCAAAGATAACAACCATATCAAGATCACAAAGCATTGAGACTGACATGAGGTTGTATCCTAAGGACTCAACAAGCATGACTTTGTCCATGTGTATGTCCTTAGAGATCGCAACCTTACCAAGACCCAATACCTGACTTTTGCCTTTGTCAGCAAAGATGATATGCTTCAGATGTGACGGTGATAAGGGAGCATCCATCAATAGATTCTTGTCACCGGTCATGTGATTTGTACATCCACTATCGAGAACCCACTCAGTGGCTTTGGGTTGATCATCCTGTAGATGAATTAGTGCAACTTACGATCTCATATACTTCATCAGTGAAGAATATGATATCAAGTTCATCAGATGAATTTCATCAGTCAATATAACAGATAAGCAGTATGAGGACGTGTGAAATGAAAGTTCATTTCATCATGATTAGCCTGCGTCCTTTCAGGCAATTTCGTCAGGTCCCCAGAAAATTCTTCAGACGTTAAGGCACGTCTGGAGACCTGACCCTGCAGAAGAGATTAGTTCTTTTTCTTCACCACCCACATCTGAAGGGGTGGCAAAGAGTTCATTACTCTGCGAGCACCATACGCAAATGGTGGCATAGAAGCCAAACCATTTCGTTTCACATAAGAGGGGTTAGGGTAAGCATATGAATAAGCAGAGAAATTTTTCGAGGACTTATGAACATATTGGTTTGAAGAATAATGCACATATCCATAGCCCTTAGCTCTACCCTGCGAAACAGAGTTGTTAGCACGATGATAATCATATGAGGACTTTGATCCTTTTGAGGAATTTGATCCACGTGAGGAATTTGGTCCGTATGAGGACTTGGATCCATATGAAGAATTTGATCTGGGTTCCTATTCTTCGTGTGGTGTCATGAGGACATTCACCGAAGACTTTCAAGGCACTTCTTGGGAACCCAGATTTTCTTCATAGGGGAACCGTTCTGCGATTAGCGCCAACATATCTAGCAAATACTTCACCATTCTGATTTTTGAACAGTTTATAGTTGAGTCAAATGACTCATCGAAGACCGAGGAGATTCGCATGTAAAGCCAGATAAGTTAGATGGATCAACTGGAGGTCCCTTTGCAGCAACCCATGAGGTTTTGGGATACCGCTTTCGGGCTTCCAATATGTTCCATCAGCATTGAGTTTTCTCTCAAAGGCAATACCCTCTTTCCTAGGGTTCCTATTGAGGATCTGCTTTTAAGCACATCACAAAGAGTCTGATGCCCTTTGAGGCTTTTGTACATGCCTGTCATATACAATTCCTTCACCCTGCATCGTCAAGGATAATAGCAATGTCCTCGGATGAGGAATTAGTGATAGCAGAGGCAGGTGAAGAATTTGTAACAGTTGAAGCATTTGAACATTCAGGTGAAGAATTAGCAGATTCACGTTCAATGCACTTTAAGCATGGAGGAACAAATTCTTCTTGAGAAGCGCTGATTTGTTGAGCAAGTAATGAATCATGCTCCTTCTGAAGATCTTCATAACTCACTCTTAGCTTCTCAAGGTCTTGCTTTCTTTGAAGAAATTCATAAGAAAGTTTCTCATGATCGAGATAAGAGAGTGTTATGATGACCTTGAAGGCTATCAAACCTAGACTGAAGTCTCTGAAGATTTTCAGTCAGGGCTTTAGTGCGATCCATTTCTTCACCTAACATATCATCACTCTTATCTAGCATGTTTTGAACCTTTTCCAAAGCACGTTGTTGTTTTACAGCAATTTTAGCAAGTTTTGAGTAACAGGGCTTTAGATCTTCATCAGATTCATTTTCACTAGATTCAGAGGAGGAATATTTGAGTACCTTGGCACCCTTTGCCATGAAGCAATAGGTGGGAGTGTAGTCATCACTATCTTCATCAGCATTGTTGGTGAGGTCATTTTCTTCAGAGTTGAAGATGGACTTGCTAACGAAAGCAGTAGCGAGGCCTAGACTCGCCACACCAGACTCAGATTCTTCTGATGCCTCCTCTTCCTCATGTTCCTCAGATTCAGCTTTAGAGTCCATTTCCTTGCCAATGAATGCCCGAGCCTTTTTGGAGCTGCCCTTCTTGTGAGAAGAAGGCTTTGAGGATTTTGATGATGAAGATTTCGATGATTTCTTCTTCTTCTTCGTGTCATCAGAACTGTAATCCTTGTGTTTCTTCTTTTTTAATTCCTTTTCCCATTGAGGACAATCTTGGATGTAGTGACCAGGTTTCTTGCATTTGTGACAAAGTCTTTTCTTATAGTCACTGGATGAGGAATCACTGCTCCTTGAGGATTTTCCAAATCGACCACGTCTTGAGAACTTCTGGAATTTCTTCACGAAAGTGCTAGCTCCTGGCCCAATTCTTGGGGATCTCCAAGGCTACTACGAGTCTTCACACTCAGATTGAGACACAGCCTTGGCCTTCGTGGCACGTGTTTTCCATAGCTAGAACCATAGAGATCACTCTTTTCAAAGAAGCTGGAACTCATGAGTATTTAGCCTCTCGAGGATATTAGCAGGATCAAGTGACTTGTAGTCAGCACGCTCTTGTATCATCAGTGCCAGAGTATCAAATGAGGAATCAAGCGATCTTAACAATTTCTTCACCACCTCATGGTCGGTGATGTCAGTGGCGCCAAGTGCTTGAAGCTCATTTGAGATGTCAGTGAGGCGATCGAAGGTTTGTCGAACATTTTCGTTGTCGAGTCTTTTGAAGCGGTTGAAGAGATTCCGAAGAACATCAACTCGAGAGTCACGCTGAGTTGAGACTCCTTCATTCACTTTGGGCAGCCTGTCCCAGATGAGCTTGGCAGATTCCAAAGCACTCACTCTTCGATATTGACCTTTGCTCAGATGGCCACATATGATATTCTTCGCTTGAGAATCGAGTTGCTTGAATCTCTTCACGTCAGTAGCATTCAGAGAAGGTGTGACTGAGGGAACACCATTTTCCAGAACATACCAGAGATCGTTGTCAATTGCTTCAAGATGCATTCGCATCTTGTTCTTCCAGTAGGGGTAGTCTGTCCCATCAAAGGTAGGACACCCTGCTGAGACCTTGATCATACCTGCGGTCGACATAACTAAAACTCCAGGTGGTTAAACCAAAATCACACATAACAAGGGAGTACCTTGCTCTGATACCAATTGAAAGTGCGTTATATCGACTAGAGGGGGGTGAATAGGCGATTTTTATGAATTCTTCACTGAGGAATTTGCCGGTGAGGAAATTCCTTAGCGAAGAACTACTTGCAGCGGAATAAGTACTCAGAAGTAAGCATAACAGAATACACGCATGGTCATCATGATGAAATGAAGACAAACACAGAGTACAGAAAGCGTAATCACAGGATAACACAAGATGAAGACAAACTGACTGAAGAAATTGAACTGAGGAAATTGAGAAAGTCTTCAGTCAAAGTCTTCAAACACAGATATGAACAAACACTCAACACAGTAATGAGGAAATGAAAGGGTTGAGGAGATAGAACCAGTAAGGTTGGTGAAGACAATGATTTGGTAGACCAGTTCCAACTGCTGTCTCAGTTGTACGTCTGGTTGGAGCGGCTGAGTATTTAAACTCGAGGACACACAGTCCCGGACACCCGGGCCGCTGAGCACGCAGCTCAGACACCAAGTCCTCACCGTATTCTCCTTGAACTAAGGTCACACAGACCTCGTCCAATCACTCGTGGTAAGTCTTCAGCGACTTCCAAACCTTCACAGACTTGGTCACTCGGCGATCCACAATTCCTCTTGGATGCTCTAGACCATGACGCCTAACCGTCTGGAAGAAGCACAGTCTTCAAAGGTAACAAGCGTCGGATCCACGCAGGATCAATTTCTTCAGTGATGCTCAATCACTTTGGGTTTGTAGGGGTTTGGTTTTGGGTTTTTCCTCACTCGATGATTTTCACTCAAAGTCCTCGGAGGATGGGTTGCTCTCAAATGACAAGTGTCAAGTTTCTCTCGGAGCAGCCAACCAGCTAGTGGTTGTAGGGGGCGGCTATTTATAGCCTAGGGAGCAGCCCGACATGATAAGACATAAATGCCCTTCAATGATATGACCGTTAGGTTGATAAGATATTTTGGGACAGCTGGCGCGCAGCACAGCAACGGTCGGAAATTTGAATCTCAAATTCCTCAGAGCTATCATGTTAAATCCTTTGTGTAGGCAATCCGCCTTTGGCGAATTCCTAACTCCTCGGTCAGAACAAATTCCTCGTGATCGGAAGAACTTCGTCTCACATCCTTTGAAGAAATTGACTGAACTGTATGAGATTTCCAAAGGCTTCACTCGAAGGGATTGGTAGGTGTAGGATTTTGAGTTGAGCATCACATGGAAATTTTTCCTTAGTATTTCCTCGACCCCCTTTAACAGTACGGTGTTTCCTATGACTCAAGAAAGAGAAAAACGAAACTACGAAAGCAAAAGTCTTCACGCTTCATGTTCCTCAATGAATACCAAGTCTTCAAGGTCACACCAATTTCTTCACTTTCAAAGTCTTCAGAAAGTCTTCAGAATATCAAAGTCTTCAGTCGAAGAACTTCATTTTTAAGGGTCGACTTTCTCTGTAAATATCAAACTCCTCATAGACTTATAGACCTGTGTACACTCACAAACGCATTAGTTCCTTAACCTATAAGTCTTCAATCCACCAAAATCACTAAGGGGCACTAGATGCACTTACACTTAACAGATCAAACAATTTCGTACCTTCTGCCAACAGTATCGAGCATCACAAGAACTGCTTTAACTTGGACTAATGATAACCTTGTATATCATGTATGGAAGAAGAGGGAAGCAGATAAGGATTTCATGACTGTGTAGCATTGGCAAGTCCCTTGTCCATGACTTCATCAATAACCGCTTCATAGGTGCGCAATCCTCTCAAGTGTACTTCCATCCTACACCATCAACAACAGAACATCACTTCAGGCAACAAAAATAATGACAACGTACCCGGATTCAGAATAATCACCCACGCTTGACCTTCCACATCCCCAGATTCTGACAAGATTATGTCTGTATTTAATTTTCTATTCTACTTGGTTCTTTACTGAGATGGCTGTTAAAATAAATGGATAGCTCATTTATCATCTAATCCTTGCCTTATTATTGAATAATAAATTTAGTAAAAAGAGTAAATACCAAATAGGCAACCATAAAATTTACTCTCTTAGATTATGCTCAGAAAATAAGAAAACCTACTAAGAAAGTAATAGATACAGATCATGTCACATGAAAAACTGTAACTACATTCAAAAATATCTTTACAAAAGCGGCTATTGTTGCAGATGACACTCGTTCATTTCGGCTAGCCCCTTCTCAAACCCGTAGTTTGCATCTTGTGCCTGCTACTGGAGCCATCACAATGGCTTGAGGTTGATCAAGTGCTGATTCAGCTTAGAGCCACAGCCAGAAAATTCCCATCGACCTGTTCACATGCCAGCCAAACAAATGATGGAATTTGTTAGTGCCTGGGCAAACATGACAGAGAATCATATTGCCTGGAGAAACAACACCTAAACTGGCAGCACGTTCTTCCACTTGCATGTGCTACGGATCTCGCCGCTGTCGAAGAAGACAACAACATCACTGACCGTCGGAGGCGCTGGTCGCAGCACGGCGAGGAAACTGGCAGCAGGCATCTCGTCCGGATCGCTCCGCTGCTTCCCGTGTTGACGCATCAACATTGGATTCTAGACTTGATAGCGAAACCAGTGATTGCAAGAGCATTATCCGGTCGATCCTTTTTTATATCTACAACATGAGCTTAGTTACAATTCATCCATCAAGGACAATTTCATATCTGCATTCAGTCATGCAAACAAATAGCATCCTATAATTTAATGAATGAAGGAAAACAAGACGAAGTAAATTTGAAACCGGTATTAAAATGACATATCTAACATCACCCATAAAAGGACCTTCTCTAGCCCCATGATGCATCGATATCTGAGTACCACCGGAGCTCAAACATTTGAATGCAAAAATCCAAAGACCAGACCACTGAATAGCTCTGACACTAGAGCTAAATATATGTTTTTATTCCATTGTAACAATTAGTAATCTACGAATTTACAGATGTCGAAGCAGTACAAATAAAAGTAAAATCACGGTTATAATGGCACCTCACCATCCATATATCACTAGCTCTATAGTCCTATTTCAAAATTTACAACATTAACTTCCTGGATCAGAGAATGAAGACCACTCTCAGCGATTCTCAAATTACTAATATGGTATGAATTGTTTCCTAGGGATTACTACAGAAACACATTAGATTAGGGAAAACAACTGAAAAGTGACGACTTCTCTTCTAATATGTGTTATAATTTGAACTCCTGGAACTCAAGAGACTGACCATTTATAAACAAGCCTAAGAAAATAAACTAACAATGTTGCATTAGACTAAAAAAATGAAATCATTTGGTTGAATGGTGCTCCTTGTATCATCAGCACTTACACCTTCTAATAACCAGCTTATGAATCATCCAAAGGAATCAATAATGTCAGGCACCTTATATTTAGATAAGTATCCACGCATCTCAGTGGGGATAGAGCACGAACCAGTGGGTGTATGGCATGCCTAGTGTTCCCACCGTACTGCAAAAAGAAGGGGTTCGAAAGAGAGGGAAGCCTGACCTGGAGGTCGCTGTTGAGGTCCTGTCTGGGCCAAACACCGTCAAGATCCGGTCGCAGACAGGGCCAACCTTTTCCGTTTTGCGTGACGAAGAGGATGGGCTGGAGGAGGCGGATCTGGGCTGGCCTCCGCCGCACGCGACAAGGGATGGAGTCGCCTGCCACATTTAGGGCCCCCCGTAGGGCACCCTCCTCGGATGCAGCGGCGTCGAGGAGCCCTCCATAGCAGCGGCGACGCAGGGGTGCTCAGCGGCGATGCCTGCCACAACAAGAAGAGGAAGGGGCGGAGTGCAGGCAGGGGCCCGGTGGAGGGGTGGAGCCCGGGGCGGGAGAAGGAGAGGGACAAGCGCAGGGGAGAGGCGAGGCGGCGGCGGCAACCCTAGGAATCCATCCGGGGAGAGGAAATGAGATCAGAAAGTCATTCTCCCTGTCTCAAAAAATAAGTCATTCTCCCAAAGCTTGATCCTAAATCTAATTATCTTATATACCTACAAGTTTGTTACTTAAAATATATTAATTTATAGGCAGCACAAAATGAGAAATTTGTGATGAATGGAACAACACCATAGTTGAAAAATATATGAAAACTTATACGTACACACACCACACATCTATGTGTATGTGTATTCATATCATGAAAATTTAAAGACATATATTCACTTGTAATATAGACATTTACTCCAATACAAATACCGGATATTTCAGTTTATCCACTGCCAATTTCCACCCTTACGACAAATTGACTCTGCTTTTTAACAAAGCATAGAATTCGGGTATAGAAGAGGGTACACCCACGTTACGTCCATCCAAAGCAGCCATGTGGCTTACTACTTATTATTTCAGTCAGTCACATAGACCGAATAGAACCACCATTTACGAAGATCTTTCCATGCAGAAATATCTCATGAGTTGATGTATGATAAATGTTCGGAACAACTACACATTACACAGCTCACACTATATATACTAGCACCGATCGAGTTTGTTCTATACACCCTTGATGAGTCATTCAACATATTTCTCAGCAGAAACAAGCAACGATTTTTTTTTTGTAAGAGTACCAATCCAGTGTGGTCTCCCCATGTTTGAGTCACTGTTTGCATTTTCCTCTCATACACCTATTTCAAGCAAGACATTGCAAGACAAAAAGAAAAAGCAAAGAGATTTCAGTTTGAGAACGGGAGACATCGGGAAGGGAACACTTGGTTTTAGCTACTGGACTTGTAATGAACGTTGTGGTGGGTGGTGGCCTTACGTGCCAACTTCATGCCACGACTTTGTCCCTAGGCCTGCCTGGCGCGCACGCTGTGTTTGCTGCCATATTGATCTTCGCTAGCCGCAAACAACTTCTTCAACAAGCTGTTGGCGATGCACGAAGATGTATCGAGGAGCCGTGTTTGTCTAGGTTAAGTTCAATGTGTGCGCTCTCGTGGAGACCCTTGGCAGCTGCCTGGGCTCCGTCAGCAAGTGTAGCTGTGGCATGTGAGCGTAGGAACAGCCCGTCAATGGAAAGGCTCGGTTGGCTACTCGTCACCGCATTTCCATTGTCGTCTAGGGCCTAAGGGCATGCACCATGCATCATAGTGTTGCCTGATGTTGACTTTAGAGGGACAAGCAAGTTCATCCATCTGCAAGTTCATCTACCATTACTAATAAAATTCTTTCAGATGCATCTCTTTTGTCTGTTTCATCAGTTCAGAATTATGCAGTGCTTCCTGGCAATCCTTTAATATTCTGTTTCGAACTAAACATTCACATACATATTAGACATGATGTTTTTGGGTGCCACAAATCGAGGGAGCTTTAATATATATATGTTCATCAACTCTAATCCAAGTACCCTGCTTGAATATATCATTGGATCTGTAATGTTCCCTGGTGGGTTATTTACATGATTTCATATTCTCCTAAACCCTAAATTTGCAGCAATATACTTTGCTCCGATGTACATCCATTTGTACAGCACACACTTGATAAGATGACACTTCTTTTTCCACATAAAATTCAATACATAAAGAATGCCCTAAGTCCTTTTCATCTGAATAAAAAAATGAAAATGGACTATGTGCTGTTTTTTTCAAGGATGCGTCAAAGATTGACGCATCAGAAGCTTATAGATAGAAGGGCCAAAAATAGGCAGAGCATTCGTTACAACCTAGCCATGGCTTAGAAATTAAAGCCAAGACAATCCACATGCGGATCACTTACCACTATCCAACCTATCTACCGTACATGGGAGAGAGCCTTGCTTCCTAAGTAAACCCGCGGCCCTCCAATCTTGAACCTCTAACTCGATCCTCCTAAGCACGGCGTCCGCCGAGGGGGAAGCACCATTGAATACGATATCGTTCCTGTGCTTCCATATCATCCGTGCAACAAGCATCTCGACATTCCATGTCTGTTTCCTTAACTGCTTCTGCGGGCTGAGAGATGTCCACCATTGCACCAAGTTGGCATCGACCGTTGGCATCCAGGTAGGTTTGCCCCAAGCGCTGGTGATGCTGGTCCACACTTGCCGTGCTAGCACGCAGCCCAACAACAAGTGGTCAATAGTTTCCTGAGCTTGGACGCAATATGGGCATGTCGAGGGGTGTGGGAGCTGTCGTCTTTGCAATCTATCTGCCGTCCAACATCTGTTCAGGAATGTGTGCTGTTGACTAGGTCACTAATGTTGGACCATTGCACATGAGAAATCAAGTACACCATTCTTTCACAGCTTGCTATAGTCTGCTGCCGTTAGTGTTTGTAGTCAGAAAGTGGTACTCAAAGGATCTTCTTTTCTGTTTTAATCATGCACCTCATCAACTGAAAGAATTACACTACTTGGTTGAAGTTACTACTGTCTAAGCTTAGTTGCAGTTAGTGCTTGGTAACCCATGGAGCTATAATAGTCTTCTGCAACCACTTCCCCTCCCATTCCCGTGGCTCACCCTCCCTGATGGTACCTTTTTCAGAAGCCCAGGTGATGAGGTTCACCACATGCATGTACCAAATGGTGCTAGTTGCCGTGGCTCCATTGATTATTGGCTATTTTTCATGAGCAATGATGATGCATGCACATTGATGAAACCTTTGTCCAAGACCACGTTGGAGCTTCCTAATCTGGTCACAGTATGGCAGCGTAAGGCACTCTACGAATCTGATCCTAAGCAACTTTTGTGCAAGTTGGTGGTACCCTCACCCCTAGACATATCACCTGGTTCCCTTGTTGCAGCATTGATAATGCTCTTATCGATACAATTTCAATTAGACATATCACCTGGTTCCCTTGTTGCAGCATTGATAATGCTCTTATCGATACAATTTCAATTAGCCAGCTACCGATTGCCACTTATTCGTAAGAGTTAAGAGTCATTAATCAGCCATTACTACTTCACCTATGGGATGTTGAGCTCTTCAATAGAGAGTTGTACGCGTTGTCTCTCTTTAACAAGCTCTCCATCCTTTAGTTTTTTAACAACCTTGGTACTAATCCAAACATCAAGTCCGTAATCGAGCCTTTCGGTGATTTTCATGGAAGAGCAGAATGCATTCCCACAGAGGAGTCATATACATTCAGGTCGTGTCAAGTTGAATGTGGTGGTAGAGTGTTGATGGATGAACGGTTTTATCGCCGCCCTCCCTCTCCCTTAGAAAATACCCAGACTTGTGGGTTTGTTGTCCTCGAGGCAGACTCGCACTCCGACCCTTGCTGGCGGAGAAGGATTAGAGACTTGGAGCCATGCTGGCCAATAGGCAGCCATTACAGCACCTATTTGATTTGCGTTCTTTGATGGGAAGTTGTATGTGGTGTCTGTGTCTCTATCAAGGTCTTCATCACTGATTTTTGCAAGAACCTTGGTAGTAATCAAAATATCAAATGCGTAATTGAGTTTTTGGGTGATTGTCGTGTAGGACCAGAATACATTCATAGAGAGGTGGTGTGTACATACATCTCATATCTAGTTGAATGTAGCGGTAGGCTCTTAATGGTTGAACCATTTATTCATTGTGTGGGCCCTCCTATTGGTGACAATATACTTGAAAATACTTAGACTAATGGGTTTGTTATCCACGAGGTGGTACTCCAAGCCTTGCCAATGGAGAAGGATCAGTGAGTTTGGTGGGCCTGCTCTCTTTATTGGCCAGCATGGCTCCAAGTCTCCACCAGATAGAGAATGCATCGGATCCAAAGAGGATTGCATCTACTTCATTTGTGAGTCTCGCCATTCTAGTCCATTTCGCGACTGTGGTGTGTACAACACGCGGTGTGAGATGATCATGACATTGATGTCTTAGACTACAGCACCGACACATGATGCCGGCCAGTGGCGTCCAACATGGTTTTCCCTGCCGAACCTATGTGATCAATCTATTAGGGTTCACTCTACTGAAGCTTTTATGATCAGAGGGGTGTGCAGATTCTCATATGTATGCCTAACTTGTTCCGCTGAAGCTTTGCGATCATGCCAGCATGGGTGCTGCCCATCTTTATCCTAGTGATATGTTGTCGTGCGACTTAGGTTATTTGTTTGTATGATGATCAACCAGCCTGGTTCTGGTTATGTTTATCGTAGTGCTATGTTATGTACCGTCTAATTGTGGAGCTTCTAATTAGTATGATGGTGCACGCTTCAGTTCCATGAGATGTATTCAGATGTGCAACTTCATCTTTCATTTGAGACTGATATGTACAACTTGAACAAACATTTCACCACTGAAGGCAAACAAACTTGGTTGTGTCACTAGCACCTGAATCCTTTTTTTTGAAAAGGAGGATAGCCTCCGGCCTCTGCATCGAAGTGATGCATGCAGCCATTTTAGTTAACAAGGGTAAGAAAATAAAGTTTGAAGTCAGTACTGGCTCACAAACGTAGCCAAGGCAAAGTAAATAAAGTAGAAAGTGCCACATCCGGCGAAAAAATCAGGCAACGATGACTAAACACCTATCTTATCATTGTCTCGCCATTCAAATCGGTTAAAGATAACCCGTGCTACCATCTCCTGACGATTGCACCCAGCAACCAAAAGCTCCTTGGAGTCCACATGAGTGAGTAACGACCACATATGGATCGACGCAGTGGCCCTGTATATAACCTGCAAAAAGTTGGTAAAATTCTTCCTATTAAAAATCATATCATTTCTGCAGTTCCATATAGCCAAAAATAATGCACAATCCCTATCCGAACATGTCTTGCAATATTTGATTCCACTCCGTTTAGCCACGTTCAAAATAACAAGTTCATGCTAGTCGGAGGATTAACGTTGAAAGTTATATGGATCGTTTGCCAAAGAAGTTTGGCTAGCGGACAATCGAGAAAGAGGGACCCACCCATCTTTGCTTTAGCAAGTTATCCTTGGTCAAGATCATTTCCTTGTGGACAAACCACGTGAAGATTTTGATTCTAAGCAAAACCTTAATTTTCCATATACGAAGAGATGTCGAGATTGACTCAGAGTCAATTAAATCAAAGTACATAGATTTCACCGTGAAACTACCGTTCGGTCGGAAAGTTGAACATCCATCAACCTGCCATTATTCGCGAGTCCGTGCAAACATGAATCGTTTTCATGGATAAGTGTAATCCATTAGGATACCGATATCCATATCCATATCCACACATTCTTTAAAATCCAAAACATATTTGTATTTGTATTTACAGGATAATTCTGGATATTATCCACATTATTTCCATTATAATTTGGATACGAATATTTGATTGCCATATAGACATTTCTCGAATATGAATACCAGATATGTCCGATTATCTTCCTTCAATTCACTGGTGGAAAAAAGGCCTTTGGTCGCGGTTCGCAACTGCCATTAGTCGCGGTTGGGCAACCGCGACCAAATAAGCGCGACTAATGCCCCCCACCTTTAGTCGCGGCTGCTTAAGAACCACGACTAACGGCCCGTCCACGTGGGCGCCAGGCGGTTGGGCGGAGAGGACCTTTAGTCGCGGTTCTTCTGGCCAACCGCGACTAAAGGCCGCCACAGGTTTAGGGTTTTAGCCCCCCTAAACCTGTTTTCTGTTTAATTTGTATTGTTTTATTTCTTTTGTGCTTTATTTTAATTTTGAAGGAGTTTCATATATTGCCGGCCATCACTGCCACTTATCCATTGCCGGCCTCCACCGCCGGGCACGCGCCGCCGCTTGCCGCCGGCGTGCACGCTGGAGAAGCCAAGGAAGGGGTGATGCGTCGCGCGGCGAGCGAGGTGGCGCGCTGTGGGCGAGGGAGGCCGGTCGGGCGGCGTTGAGGGCGGGCGAGCGAGCGAGGCGGCAGTACCGAGGCCGGCCGGCGGCGCGCGCGTGGTAGGCGAGGGCGACGGCGGGCGGCGCCGAGGGCGAGGGCGACGGCGGGCGGCGCCGAGGGCGCGCAGAGACTAACAAAGGCGAGAATCGAATCGGAGAAGAAGAGAATGGCTCCAAATGGCTAAGTCTTGGCTGCTGGATGGGTATATATAGGGAGGGCTTTAGTTGCGGTTGGCCTGGCAAACCGTGACTAAAAGTGCTCGAAAACCTTTAGTCGCGGTTGTCCTGGCAAACCGCGACTAAAGACCCTCACGTGCGCCAGCTGACCACCGAGCGCCCTGGGCCCAGGCCTTTGGTCGCGGTTTACCTCCAGAACCGCGACTAAAGGTCCCATTAGTCGCGGTTCCTACAGCTTCGCGACTTATGGGGCTGGACGGAAGCCTGTTTTTCCACAAGTGATTTCCACCCTTACCTCTAAATGACTATTCTGTTTAACAAATCATAGAGTTCGGGTATAAAGGGCAGTACATCCACGTTAGGACAATGCAAGCAACCATGTCACTCTTTCCTTCTCTACTTATTTCACTCGGTCACATGGACTGGTTACAACATTGTTTATGAACATCTTTCCGTGTAAAACTATCTTATGAAATTGATATATGATAAATATTCTCAGCAACCACACCCTCCATGCCTAATAATATATATACCAACACCGATCAAGTTAGTTCTATACACACTTGATCAGTCGTTCAACATATTTTTCATCAGCAGGAACAACGCAAGAAGAAAGTTCTGTAAGACTAACACATCTAGAGTGTCTTCTCCCCATGTTTCATATTCACCAAGGTTTTGCACTTTCCTCTCATACAATTATGTTAACCAGGACAATGCAATGCATAACAAAAAAAGAAGAGAAAAGAGCTTGCGGTTTGAGAACAGGAGACGCCGGAGAGGAACACTTGGTGCTAACGGACTATTTGCCAAATGAAGTTGTTTCTGAACATTCAAGTAGTGCTACACTTGAGCTCTTTGAGGCAGACTTGTGCCCCCGCCCTGGTCGATGGAGGACCAGTTAGTTGCGTGGCCATGCATTCTTTCTTCGTCAACATAGTTCGAAGCTTCTGCTTGCTTGCGGATGTAGTGGATACCAAGAGGATTGCATCTACTTTCTGTGTGACTATCTCCAGCCGACTTCTTCTGCGAATCCTCTACGTGACTCTGCTGTCTACAACATCAGGACTGACACAATCATACCACTGATGTCAGGGGTGGCAGAACTGTAGCGTGTTTTTTTTTTGAAATGAAGGCACGCCCCCGGCCTCTGCATCATGAAGATGCATGCAGCCATCTTATTAAAATCCACAAAGTATCGTCATAAAAGTCGTACAGCTCGCAAACGGAGCAGAGCAAAGTAAAAAAAGAAAATTACATGCTGATAAAGGCAACCGATACGGTAATAAGAAGGATAAGCTCCCTAGACTCCTATCCTGGTATGCGAGCGCCATCCGAACCGGTTGAAGATAATCCGAACCGGTTGCACCCAGTAACGAAAGGCTCCCTGGAGTCCATAGGAGTGAGTAAGGTCCACGTACGGACCCAAGCTGTAGCTCTGAAGATGACCTGCAAGAAAGTTAAAGTGTGTTGTCTGTTAAAAACCATATCATTCCTGCAGTTCCATATAGCCCATAATAGCGCACACATTCCAATCCGAATACGAGCCGCAGTAATCTGTTCAACCCCACCTAACCACATCCCAAACAATGACGCAATATCGACAGGAGGATTAATGTTGAAAGCTATATGAATCGTTCTCCAAAGTACCTTGGCAAGTGGACATTCAAGAAATAAGTGTTGTATTGTTTCATCATGATCAAAAAAACAGCACCGCGAACTTCCTACCCATCGCCTTTTAATTAAGTTGTCCTTTGTGAGTATCACTTGCTTGTGGACAAACCACATAAAGATTTTAATACGCAAAGGAACCTTAACCTTCCAGATGTGCAACGACCTTGAGAGGGGGCAGAATTAATCAAATTCGCATAGAATGATTTCACCGTAATAATCCCATTCTTAGTTAACTTTCATTATGTCGTATCCGGCTGGTCGGAGAGTTGAACTTCTATCAGTCTCCGAACCAAATGCATCCAGGCAGTCCATCTCTCACCAACTAACACACGTCTGAACTGGATGTTCAAGGGAATAGTTTGAAGGACTGTGCCTACGTAATCCTCCTTACGTTGCATAATATTATAAAGGATAGGATATTGGACGGCCAGAGGCGTCTCTCCCAACCACGCATCCTCCCAAAATCTTGTTGATATCCCATTGCCAACCAAGAATTTGACCCTACGAAAGAACAAGTCGTTCGTTCTCATAAGTCCCTTCCAGAATGGCGAGTCAGTCGGTCTCATGGTAACCTGGGCTAGTGTTTTCGAGTGTAAATACCTATTGCGCAGGATTTGTGACCACATACCCTCCGGCTTTGTCTCTAGCATGTATAACCATTAGCTCATAAGATATTTATTCTTAATTTCTAAGTTCTCAATACCGAGACCCCCTTGGTCTTTAGGTCGGCAAAGGATATCCCATCGCGCGAGACGGTATTTCCTCTTGGCCTCATCAGACTGCCAGAAGAAACGAGATCTAAAGAAATCAAGTCACTTCCGAACCCCTTTCGGAATTTCGAAGAACGAAAGTAGAAACATCGGCATACTAGTCAGCACTGAGTTAATGAGGACTAGCCGACCTCCATATGACATAAGCTTGCCCTTCTAGTAGCTAAGTTTTTTTAATTCGTTCTTCAATACACTTCCATTCTTTATTGGATAGCTTACGGTGATGGATCGGTATACCCAAGTAACTGAATGGTAAAGCACCTAATTCACATCCGAACAATTGTCTATAAGTGTGTTCCTCGTCTTTGGCTTTCACAAAGTAGAACAACTCACTCTTATGAAAATTATTTTTTAAGCCAGACAATTGTTCAAAGAGATATAAGATAAGTTTCATATTACGTGCCTTAGCCATGTCATGTTCCATGAATAGGATAGTGTCATCAGCATACTGTAGAATGGATACTCCTCCATCGACTAGATGAGGAACTAACCCCTCTACATGGCCATGCTGCTTGGCCCTGCCAATAATAACGGCTAACATATATGCCACAATATTGAACAGAAGAGGAGACATGGAATCCCTTTGTCTCATCCCCTTATGTGTCTGAAAATAGTGACCGATATCATCGTTCACCTTGATTCCGACACTACCCTTCTGGACTTGGGTATCCACTTGGTTCCTCCAGGCTTCACTGAAACCTTTCATGTGAAAAGGCCACTTTACTTTATCACACGCCTTCTCAAAATCCACTTTGAAGATAACCCCATCCAGTTTCTTCGAGTGGATCTCATGAAGCATTTCATGTAGAACGACCACCCCTTCCAGTATGTGTCCCCCCGGCATGAACGCTGGCTGGCTTGGTTGGATCACTGAATGAGCAATTTGTGTCAATCTATTGGTTCCAACCTTTGTGAAAATTTTGAAAATCACGTTCAACAGACATATGGGCCGGAATTGTTCGATCTGAACTGCCTCATCTTTCTTAGCTAGCAGTGTTATCGTACCAAAGTTAAGATGAAACAACTCTAAATGACCATTGAAAAAATCGTGAAACATAGGCATAAGATCATCTTTAATAACATGCCAACATTTCTTATAGAATTCAGCTGGAAACCCATCTGGTCCCGGTGCTTCATTTGTGATATTGCCTGAAGAACCTCTTTTTTCAGTAAACGGTGCAGAGAGAATATCATTCTCCGCTGCCTGTAACGGAGGTATATCATCAATCACAGATTCGTCGATTGTCACCGTGCTTGTATTCGGGGGTCCAAAAAGTTGCTTATAATAATTAGTGATATACGCTTTCAGATTTTCATGTCCCACTATTGTCCCCTCGTCCTGTTCAAGCTGTATGATTTTCTTCTTCCTATGTTTACCATTTTCAACCATATGGAAGAATTGTGTATTGTCGTCCCCTTGGACAACCTTAAGCGTTTTAGCATGCAATGCCTACTTGAGCTCCTCCTCTCTCAAGAGAGCTCGTAGACCTTGCTCAGCCTCGGACTTGGTTCTTCGGTCATTAACAGAAAGAAGAGTGTCTTCGTCCTTAAAGTCTAGTGCCTCAATTAATTGAGTAAGATGCTCTTTTTCTTGTTTGTAAATCCCACTCTCATTTTTGGCGCAACCTCTCAAAAACTGCCGGAGATGTCTAATTTTATTTTGCCATCTCTCAACAGGCGTTCTTTCACTAACCGGCTTAGCCCTGCAATGATCTCCAAAAACCCTTCTCTCTCGAACCAGCTTTTATTCAAAGGAGAAGTTATTTTTTATTTGCCACATGGGTAGCCTCACCCGAGTCTAATAGAAGTGGTGTATGATCCGAGATCGCTCTCTACATCACATGGACTGACACCAACGGATACTTTTGTTCCCACTCCACACTAATAAGTACCCTATCCAACTTTTCATAAGTCGGAATGGGTAACGAGTTGGCCCATGTAAATTGTCTAACGGTGAGTTCTATTTCTCTCAAATTAAGACTCTCGATAATCATGTTAAACATCATAGACCAACGTCTATCAAAATTGTCATTGTTCTTTTCATCTCCTCCTGATTATATTAACCCCCCCCCCCCCGACTAGTATTGGCAGATTCTCATCTCCACAAATCCGCACCAAATCGGCCAAAAAGTCTGGTTTGAATTCAGGTTGTGCTACCCCATAAACGGCTACAAGAGACCACCGGAACCCATCAAGTTTTTATCTCACCCTAAATTTAATCGAAAAGTCTCCCTGAACCACATTAAGCACCTCTAGCGTCTCACACCGCACTCCTAGTAAAATCCCACCGGATCTTCCTGTAGGAGGCAAGATGTGCCAGTCAAAATCGATACCACTGGAGAGAGTTTGAAAAAACTGTGATGTGAAATTATCTCGTCCTGTTTCCAAAAGTGCAATAAAGTATAAGTGTTGTTCTACCGTTGTCTCCGCTAAGAACCTTCGTTTAGCCAAGTCAGCTAGACCTCTTCTGTTCCAAAAGAGTCCTTTCGTAAGTCATCATGAATTTTTTTCTTAAGCTTAACTCTAGCGCTTCTGCGTACTGCCGAAGTAGGATAAATTTTCCGCTTCCATGATCATTTGGGCTTCTCCCCAACACCCTGCGGGAAAGTAGGATTGGCGACGACAGAAACTGTGCCCTCCATGAGGAGAGGCTCTACCGTGTCTGTAGTCTCCGATCCCTCCTCCTCCTCGGCCTCCGCACTAGGAAAAATATTGTTACATATATTTGCAAGATCAACCATTCCTAAATTCTTCATTTCATTGTCATTCATGTGTTTGATAGATGCAAGATTATGAATAATTTCGGAAGCCCTCTCTGCTTCCAAGTCTAAAAGATCGTTTACATATTTGACGACCTCAGTTTCATTTGATCCCAAAGAAATTCCGAAGTCATTTGCCTTATCCACTATTTCATTCTCTGTAAAGTGCAAAATTGAAAAAATTATACCAAAAGACGCACCTATAGTAGCCTCGACATGATGAAGCATGGATGCCCTCTTGGCACGCGCTAGCTGTAGGTCGTCCGCTTCTGGCTGTCCCTGGATCCGGTTGCTGACACGCCTGTCAGCCGTCACCGGATCCACGATCCCGCCGAAAGCGATAAGCTCCTCCGCTGTCCTCTCCCGAGGGGTATGCTCCTGACTCCCACGCCCTTCCCCTAGCATTGGTGAAGGAGGGTAAGGCGTAGTCGAGCGAAAATCGGCCGCAGTGGTCAAGGGGGAAGAGGACCGTGGAGCCACCTGCTCACTAGTCCCGCTCCCCCCCTCGGCAACAGAGCAGCACGGCCCCTGTCCGTTCTACACGGCGCGGTCCTGCGGAGGGGTTAAGGCACGGGTCTCCTGCCCGCACCTCACTTCCAGCTCGCCCGGGACAACCGGGATAGAAAGAGCACCTCGGACCTCCTATCCAGGCGCCCCTCCCAAAGAGGTCGAGTCGGACACGTGTAGGCGGGTGCTCTGGGCCTCCTTCCCACCCCCGCACTCGCGGCCAACCCGCAAGTGTCCACTTGCCCACCGAGCGCAGATCCCATCCTGACTGTACCACTGTCAGCATGTCGTAGTCCGTTTGGTGCCTGCTGTGGGGTATCGGAAACCTCAAGGATCGTTGTCGCCTCGCAGGCCGGAACCAACACCGGTGGTAGCTCAAGTTCCACCGGGTTGTCCGCCACTAGTGCAGAACCGGCCTTTAGTGTCGGTTCGTGACGGCCTTTAGTGCCGGTTCGCCAACCGGCACTAAAGAGTGGGGACTAAAGGTCCCCTGCCCTTTAGTACCGGTTCGTCATGAACCGGTGCTAAAGTGCAAACACATGGCAGGAGCCAGGCCCGGGTGCGTGTAGGACACCAACCGGTACTAAATGTTTGGGTGTTTTTTTTAATTTTTGCTTTAATTTTGTGTTTTCAATTTGGCTTTATTTTCCATTTAATTCTTTTTTGTTTGCTGGTATTTCACGATACTACAAATTGTACACGTTATGCATATATATAAATAGATTTTCTCGTACGTAGAACCGTATATATATATATATATATATAATATATCATCGAATGTCTCACAGCCAACACCATTAACTATTCACACATACACATGTATGTACATATACAATTTCTCCTACATGTTGCCTTGGTGCCTTCGGAGCATGATGACAAGTGGTTCATGGGGGCGGTAGCGGGTAATAGTATTCTCCTTTGGGATCTATGACTTGGTCGAGCAAAAATCTGGCTATTTCCTCTTGAAGTGCTAGTACGCGGTCCGCTGGTAGGAGCTTATCCCACACCTCTCTGAACTGTTAAGAAGGAGATCAATATGCATGTGTATTAGTTGTGTTACAAGATATCGATAATGGTGTGAATAGTGTTCTGACAAACGTACCCAGTCCTGTCTTTGAGATCTCTCCTTTCGGACGCCATCATGCGAATGTTCTCGCAAACATAGAATGCACACAGATCATTCCCCGGCGCCTGCTTCAGGGCCTTTACGAGAATGGAATTGAATCAGATAATGATTAATCAAGCATGATAATTAATTAATGGTATTGAAACAAGAATTAAAGAGATGGTAGCTAGCTAGTACTACTTAATTACTTACCTTTGGTCGATGCCAAAACAACTTTTTTGGCCATTTGCCTGGAGTCACCTTGATGAACTTTGCCCAAGCCCTGCCTGCCGGCAAAGAAAATTAATAAAGGGGTTATTAAATAGTTCATATCAGGAAATGACGAACTAATAATAGGCCGAGATATAGTTAATAATGATTGAAATTACCTGTTGACTATCCCCTTCATGATGGTGTAGTCTTTATCTTATTTAAGTAGTGAATCCAGTACTTCAACTCTTGCTTTGTCAACTTTAATGTCTAACAAGATCTAGTGGAAACTGCATGCGCACACGTTTGCATGTCTTAATTAAGCGGGCATGTGCATAAAATTAATCAACTATCGTATCTAGCTACTAAGCAAAAACAGAATTTGTATTAACTCATAAGAAGTTGTAAGGAAGTAGTATATCTTCATTGGTATTGAGGCACTTCAAGGACTCTAGCATGCTTTCCTCTATACTTGCTTGAGAAGTTGCAAGATTCCATGTGTACTCATTAATGGTATTGGGGTCAATGAACCCAATGCCATAGCGTCCAGATTTTTTCATTTCATACATCTTCATACTGCATATAATATCATAGAAAAGAATATATAGTGAGGATAATTACATGTAATGATTGATCAAAAATTACATAAAGAAATCACTTACAGACAATAGCAACTGACGAGAGATTTGTCGAGTGCGTCTTGATTGTATAACTGAAATAGTTCTGAATACTCAACGCACAGAGCTTTCTCATGGTAGTAATGCTCCTTCTTGACATTCACCATGAGGGACTCTCGATTGAAAATCTTGATAATGTTCATGTACCATTGATGCAATTTATACATTTTCGTTGGGAGATTCTTGACCTTGTATGGCTCGACCAAAGGTTGGCCCCGGACATATTTCCGTTTTATTTCCTCCTCTCTAAGCGGAGACATGGGCTCAATTTCGAGGAGTTGTCCAACAGAGATCATGAGCATTTCAGCCTCCATTATATGCTCCTCCGTTATTACCACATCGCCTAGCTAGGAAACTTTAACGGTTTGCCCACAATAATATTGGGCGCGCGGCCTCCTCTCATGTGTTGTTGGCACAACAAGCGGGGATTGATTGCGCCTTTGTTCTCCCAAATGGGAACTGTTTTCTCGCATTTTTTGCCCGCTGCTTGTTGGCTCGAGCTCGAGCTCGCTTCCTTCTTTAGCCGTTCTCGATTTAGTTTCCTGATTTGGCGCTCATAGTCCGAGTCAACGGGCTTGGGAGCTGGTTCTCTTGCCATACGAATGAAGTGGTCAATTACTTTCTCACGCACTTTCTCCTTTGGCGGCGGTGCCGGTTTCTGTCCAAAATGGGCGTCCACTTGGGCCTGCACTATGGCTGCGTTTTGCTCCTTAGTCATGTCGCAAGGCCTCTGAGGAAGAGGAGCGAGGCTTGGACCATATTTATATCGCTTGTCTCCGCCTGTACTTCCTGAACTACCTCGACTCGTACCGCTATGCACCATAGTTGCGGCGTGTCTCTTCTGCGATTGCTAAGATGGTGGAGATGGCTGACGTGGCTGAGTTGGACTAGGAGAAGTGGCCTGACGATGTGCGGGACTTGAAGTAGGAGGTGTGGCCTGACACGGTGCCGGACTTGAAACCGGAGAAGTGGCATGACGTTGTGCCGGACTTGAAACCGGAGGAGTCAGCTCACGCGTTCGGGGACTTGGAGCAGGTGGCGGACTTCGAGGAGGAGTCGGCTCACGCGTTCGTGGACTTGGAGGAGCGGGAGTCTACTGACTCGGGGGTGGACTTCAAGGAGGAGTCGGCAGACGACGCGGTGTCGGTGGACTTCGAAAGATGATGCAATCCTTTCTCCATAGGATGATACGATGTATGGCCTCCCCCAGTGTGCGCTCGTCTTCACCTCCAGGAATGTCAAGCTGTAGCCCCGAATATGGGTCCACCACTTCATCAACCAAGACACGAGCATAGCCCTCTGGAATCAGGATGCAATGGAAGGTTGCTTCGGGGGTAATTGTAAAAGCAACGCCGTCCGCCACCTTCATGGATATGTTCTTCATTTTGGAGTGCAGCTCACAGTTAGTGTTCTCTATGATGTCATCCACAGGGTATGTATCCAGCAGTGTCGCCCGGCAGAACCAACACCGCTTCTCGACATGGATGGGCGGTGCTATCCAATGCGGACGATCATTCGCTTCTTTGCTGCCGCTCGAGACCCCCTTTCCTGGCTAAGTGAGTCGATATGTTCTTTGCTGCTGCTGGAATTTGAGTGCCAGTCCGTGTGCCTTGCTTCTCGGCCTTGAAGGCGTTCTGCGTCCCGCTTCTCTGCTCCTCCTCCAGCTTCCTTTTATTCTCCTCCTCCATCTTCCTTCTTGCACGGGTCCTGTAGTCCTCGCTCCATTCTCGAAAAGCCCTCATACCAGGGAATAACGCCCTTGCCTCGTGTTCTTCCGGGTGTTCGTGGATTTCAGTATGCCAGAAGCTCCGTTTCTCTCATCGGGCGTGAACACCCCCCTTCGAGCTTCTTCTATTGCAATATTTTGTTCGGCTCCTTTTAGATTTGCCTTCCGCGAAACTTCGCCTGTCTTTGGGTACAACGCCCCCCATGCGCATAGAACCAAGTTCTGCACCTGGGGGCCAGTTCCTAGTTACCGGAGTGACCCCTGCATCCTCCATCTCTTGCTCATACTTATCCCACTTAGGCAATCCCACCGCGTAGCCACCTGGACCCAACCTATGGAACTGCGTCTTTTTTGCGGCATTTGCCTTGTTTTTCATCGACCGTTCCTTAGATAATTTTGAATCCTTGAAGGTCACGAAATCATCCCAGTGTTATCTTTGCTTCTCCAGTGTTCCCGTGAAATCTGGAGTCTTCCTTTCTGCAGCGAGGTAGCTGGCCCATACAGTTTTCTTGTGGGTGTTGAATGCAATTGCCATCTTCTTAAGAGCAGCGGCCTTGACTTTCTCCACATCTGCTTCAGTGAAATGATCTGGTAGGGTGAAATGTTCCATCAGAGATTTCAAAAGGTCTTTTGTGGCTTTGTCGTCGACCCAAGTAACACCTAGACGTTTAGTCTTTGGCTCTTTCCATTCTTGAATGGAGATCGTGAGTTTGTCCTTCACAAGAACTCCGCACCGACGAGTCCACTTGTCCGCAACGTTCTTAGGCGTGAGGGGTTCGCCACAAAGTTTGGTGGATTCGATGTGGTACTTTACACCATCCTTCAACAATCTGCCTGGGCCTCGCTTTGTCTTGTTATGCATGAAGCAGATTTGCTCGATCCGGAGGGCTGAAAGAAGAAAGATCGATTCGTTAATATATCTTCAATAAAAAACATGTGATGATCACCATGATGCATGCTTATATAAATATACCTCGCCGATAGTGTTTGTTATTTGAAGATCAGCATTGTCTGTGTCATCACAAACATTGTCTGTTTCATCATAATCATAATCATAGTTCATGACTTCATCAGCTCGGTCATCGAGATCGAATATCTTTTCATCACCCTCTCCGGTATTGTTCAGATATTGGGAGCCGTCATCTGCTTCATTCAGATCATCTAGCCTGTGAGGGCTGCGTATGATGTCGAACAATTCCTCTTCTCTCTCTCTGCCGGTATTGTCCGCCATAGCTTTTACTTTATGTCACGCCCAAGATACGAACCTATCCTAAAGGAACTCGAAGGTCCCACCAAGGATAGAAGCGCATCTTGAAGACGCTTTTGCAAGGTGGATATCATTACATCAACATTACATAATAGTGGGGATACATCCAACACATACAATGACGCATGAATACAGCAATACAACATACATAAGATCAACATCCGACTACGGATGAAACATAAACAGAAACTCAAACAATATCCACCCTGCTAGCCCAGGCTGCCGACCTGGAACCTATCCCCTGATCGAAGAAGTAGAAAAAGAACTCCAAAACAAGTAAACATCGCTCTCGCGTCATGATCATCGCAAACCTGTACCTGCAACTGGTGGTGTACTAATCTGTGAGCCACGAGGACTCAGCAATCCCATTACCATGGGTATCAAGACTAGCAAAGCTTAATGGGTAAAGCAGGGGTAAAGTGGTGAGGTTGCAGCAGTGGCTAAGCAATGTATGGTGGCTAACTTACGCAAATAAGAGCGAGAAGAGAAGCAAAGCAAGCGGTCGTCAACTAGTAATGATCAAGAAGTGATCCTGAACTCCTACTTATGTCAGACATAACCCAGAAACCGTGTTCTCCTCACGATCAACCCCAAAAAGAGACACTCACGCAGTTACGCTGCGGTTGGTGTATTTTAGAAGAGTTATACTTCAAGTTTACTACAACCGGATATCAACAAATTCCCATCTGCCACATAACCGCGGGCACGGCTTTCGAAAGTTCAAACCCTGCAGGGGTGTCCCAACTTAGCCCATGATAAGCTCTCGCGATCAACGAAGGATATTCCTTCTCCGGGAAGACCCGATCAGAATCGGAATCGATTTACAAGACATTTCGACAATGGTAAAACAAGACCAGCAAGACCGCCCGATGCTACCGACAATCCCGATAGGAGCTGCACATATCTCGTTCTCGAGGCAACACCGGATGAGACAGCACTCTGAGTAAAACCAGGCCTCGAAGTTTCCCGTGGTGGCCCAAGAGCGGTTTCGGTTCGAACCAGCACTTAGAGAAGCACCGCCCGGGGGCTAAATAAAGATGACCCTCGAGAGCGACTCCCAAGGGAAAAGTAGGTGGTGGTGAGGCAAATGGTAAAACCAAGGTTGGGCCTTGCTGGAGGAGTTTTATTCAAAGCGAACTGTCAAGGGGTCCCATAAATCACCCAACCGTTAGGGACGCAAAATCCGGGAACATAATACTGATATGACGGAAACTAGGGCGGCAAGAGTGGAACAAAACACCAGGCATAAGGCCGAGCCTTCCACCCTTTACCAAGTATATAGATGCATTAATAATATAAGAGATATTGTGATATCCCAACATAAACATAATCCAACATGGAGCAATCTTCATCTTCACCTGCAGCTAGCAACGCTATAAGAGGGGCTGAGCAAAAGCGGTAACATAGCCAAACAACGGTTTGCTAGGAAGGGTGACAAAGGGTTAGAGGTTCATGGCAATTTGGGAGGCTTGATAAGCAAGTGGTAGGTAAAGCGGCATAGCGATAGAACGAAGCAACTAGCATAGCAATGATAGTAATGAGATCCAAGGTGACGGTCATCTTGCCTGAAATCCCGCTAGGAAGAAGAACGAGTCCATGAAGAAGACGAACGGAAGTAGTCGAACGAATCCTCACAATCGCAACATTTACCGGAACTAAGAAGCAACACCGGAAAGAAACAAACAACATGGTAAATGCACAAGCATAAACATGGCATGATGCACAATCGAGTATGATGCATGTCCGGTTTAATGAGGCATGGCATGGCAAAGTGCAACAAACAAAGCTACAAGTTAAGTGGAGCTCAATATGCAACGAGTTGCATATTGACAAAACACCACATTGACATATTTAGTTTAATCTCGTTTAAGCTACCAAACAATGTTAAATGTTGTTAAACATGGCAAGAGGTGAAGCATAATTAAACTAACTATTTAGGCAAGTTTAAATGAGACCGGAACAACAAGCAACAAGTCCGGAAGATCCTCGTATGCATATTTCGAATTTGGTACTGTTCTGCCCTAAACACAATTTTAATGTTGTTAAACAGGAAAATAAAGTGCACCATGTTAAACTAGGCATTTTTCCACCCCATTTACATATAAAGTTTATTTAAAACCGAGCTACGGTTTTTTAGTTATGAAATAAATCATTTTAACATGGCATTTAAACATGTTAAACAGAGATGAAAGTGGGCTATTATGAAAGTACATGTAATTCCAAGCATTTTACATGTTTAACCCATTTTAATCTGATGCATGGTTCATGAGTTATTAAATGCATGAGGATGAGGGTCTAAACTGTAAACATGCATTTTTCTAAATAAAAGGCGAAAATCGTTCCGCGGAAAAAAACATGAATCGGGCCGAATCTGGCTGGACCAACAGTGTACATGAGAGGGGCTGGACGCGCTGCTCACCCATGGGCCTTGGCCCGTTCGATGAAAAGGCTGGAGGAGGCCGGTCCCTGGGCTGCTCCTGGCTGGATCGAACGAGGAGGTGGAGGGGACGCGGTCAACGCACGGACGACCTGCCGCTGCTCGACCTGAACGCACAGGAGGGAGCGCGCGCAGGGGAAGAAGGGCTCGACTGTGCTCGGTGCAGTTCGTGAAGACGACAGCGGCGTGGGACTTGGCGACCGGGATGGCGCGGATGTAGCCGGATCCGAGCGGATCTGGGCGTCGGAAGCCCATCTCCGGCGATGGCGGCGACTACACAAGGGCGGCGTCGAACGTTCTCTGTTCCAACGACAGAGAGTTTCAGAGAATTAAAAAGAACTCGGGGAAGGAAAGAAAGGGAGGCCGTGAGGGACCTGCTGAACGGCGGTCACGCGACAGCGACGGAGAGGGCGCGGGGAAGCAGAGACCCGCCGGATCCTGGCTGAGCACGCCGACGGTGACGACTTGGGTCGAGGTCTTGGTGTCCTTGGCGGCGGAGCGAACGGAGAGAGCGGCCGCTTGCAGGGGGCTTGCGGCGGATCTCGGTTCCTCGCCTCGCTGGAAGACGAACGGGACAGCGGCGACCGGCGCTGGTTCATGAGTAGCAGAGAGAGATGGTTAGAGGAGGAGAACGAGAGAAAGGGGGAGAAGGGGGCGCGAGGAGACGGCGACCTGCTTGGGAAAGGATCAAGGAGGCTTGCGAGGTTGGGGATGAGGTCGAGCGCGGGAGGCCGGGCGTGGGGTGGACTGCTGCCGGTGCTGGGGTGCTCGGACGCCATGAGCAGGGGAGCCTTGCTCCGGTCGAGGCAGAGGAGAAGCGAGGAGGTGGCTGCGGGATTGGATGGATCGAGGGGAGGAGGAAGGTGGCTGTGGTTGGCTCGATGTGGAATTCGAGGAGGATTTTGGAGAGAGTGGCGGCGGCGGACAGGGAATGGAGGATGGGACAGCTTCCTAGGTTTTAGGGTTGGGAACTAGTTTAAATAGCAAGTGGTTTAGGATAGGAGTATTTATTCCCTCCGATCGAAATCAAACGGCCGAGAATAAATTGGTTAGGGAGTCCAAATAAGAAAATAGCGATGTTTTATAGACGTTTGGGGATGATCCGGATCCATCGGTGACAACCAAGCGGTTCGGGTCCGGGAGAAGTTTCGTACACGGGCGAGGGGTCGATGCACTGGCAAGAGAGGTTAGGTGGTTACGGTCAAGAGGGAAACGAAAACCCGAATGGCCTCGGAACGGTCAACGAAAGCAAGGGGGTCACGGCAACTACGAACGGGTGCAAGTTTTTAAGAAAACAATGCCGATGCAATGTGCATGATGCTATGAGATGAGATGCATGACATGAACAAAATGCAAAACAAAAGACAAAAACCCAACCACGGAGGAAATAAAATATCGCATCTCCGGAAAAGGCAAGAGTTGGAGTTACGAATATGGAAAGTTGTATCCGGGGCGTTACACTTTACTAATACAGAAGAAATATAAAACAATTTAGTATTCAAATTACAATGCATGGATGCAATTAATAAGGAAAAACTGAATCTCGAATACATCGTCGCGAATACATAATCTCGAATACATCAGCATCTTAATATATATAATCTCGAATACATCCTCTCGAATATTATATATCGAATACATCACTGGCGAGGTACCTAATAAAGATCGAGTACTACAGAAGAATCTAGGCCACTCGCGGTCCCTGGGGCATGGGCGGTGGACACCCAAAGAGAAGGAACCGTCACAGGATCATATCTCCGGTCATCTGCCAAAAGAACCTGCCAAGTATTGGAGAACCTGACGTCCATAGCAGCCATGTAGCGATGGACGTGTTTCGCCCTCCTCCCCGACACGGGCGACGCACCACCTCCGGCGGCGCCGGCTCCCTCTGCATCGAATGTGGCCCACGCGAACACCACCAAAGGACATCAGGGTCGACGACGGGACCCGAGGCCGGGTTCCTCACCAAGCGGCGCGCCCCTCCAGGTAGCACCTCCCAGTGCCAGCCCGGAGGAGCTCAGTCTCGGACATGGGCCCTCTGAAGCAGGACATCGTCGCGAACGGGTCGACGGCGAGGATGAGGGCCGGGCATATCTTTGAGAAAAAATACTATATGCCCGCAAAAAGTAACATTTTTTAAATGATTGGATTGTGATAACTAAAATTCTATATATATGCAAATTCTAACATTAATCTAATTCATCTAACTAAAACTAATTCTAAAATTTCCTGATTATATAACTAACATTTCTATAACAATTCTAATATTTATATAACTAAAAAACAGAAAGATTGCTAACATTTCTATAAATATTTCTATAACTAAAAACAGAAAAAATTTATAACATTTCTATATAACTAACATTTCTAATATTCCTATAAATAAAAATAGAATAATTTCTAACATTTCTATAACTAAAAAACAGAAAAAATTATAAAAACAAACTAATGTGTGTGTGTGTATGTAGTGTCTGTGTGTGTGGACATAGCTGCCGGGGCGAGCTCACCGGCGAGGCGGCAACGGGGCGGCGACGACGGGGCGACGGGACGGGGGAGCGACGACGGGGCGGCGACGACGGGCGGGCGCTGGCGATGGGCCGGGCGGCTCAAGGGCGCGCGACGGGACGATAGGGACGACGGGACGGGAAGGCAGGGCGACGTTGACGGGGGTGGCGACGAGGGGCGGGGACAGCCGGGGTCGGCGACGAGGGGCGGGGGTGGCGACGTCTACGGGGACGGCGTCGATCGGGGCAGGGCGGCGCGACGGAGTGAAGAAACAGAGAGGGAAAGTGATTTTTTTTCAACTGTTGTATATATAGGATGGACCTTTAGTACCGGTTGGAGCCACCAACCGGTACTAAAGGTCTTTTTTGGCCAGGCCAAGCGGCGGGAAGCGCCCCCCCCCTCCGCCGCCTTAGTACCGAGTGGTGGCTACAACCGGTACTAAAGGCCCCCCTTTAGTACCGGTTGGAGCCACGACCCGGTACTAAAGGGGGTGCGCTGGCTCCAGGCGGTGCGCAAGTTTAGTCCCACCTCGCTAGCCGAGGGGCTACCGCACTGGTTTATAAGCCCCAGTGCGGTAGCTCTCTCGAGCTCCTCTCCTAAGCAGGCCTCTTGGGCCTGCCTGTTCTGCTACATTGAGCCCTCTTGGGCCTTAGTGGGCCTGCATCCTGGCCCAACAAAAGGTTGGGTTTCTAGTCGTATGCAGGCCGCTTTGGCCCAGTAGGCGGGCTTTTTTATTTTCTTAATTTTTTTGCTTTATTTATTTTTGTTTTATTTATTTTGAGTTGTTTTTTTGCTGTATTTAGAGTTTCTTTGTGAATATTTTTGCTTTAGGTACAAAAAATTACAAACTTTCTGTTAGTGCCGGTAGTTTTCAAATTTGAATAGTTTAAATTTTGAATTATTTGAAATTTGTGTGAATCACTAGTTTGTGAATAACTTAACTTTGAAAAAAGATTTTTCAGTGATTCTTTTTTCTTATGTTTAATATTAGTGTGTTTTATCATTATATTCAATTTGGTAATGCTTAGGTTATTTAAAAAATGAAATGTCTTTGTAACAGATGAGTTTTCATCGGAAACCGTGATACTTCGAAAGAGATTGTCCATTTTGTACACGAAGTGCATCCAATTTTTGTCGTAACCCTCTCTACTTTTTTGCACATGCTATTTGGATGAAATTATGATACCATGCCAACTTTCAACCTTTTCTGAGTTCATTTGAAATGCTTTTCAATTTCAGGGTCATTTAGCTGGAAAAAATCAATAAATGCATGAAAATAATTTGTTTGCACATAAAATTTCTTCGCGTTTCAAATGCCAAAACACATAACTACCCTAACTATTACGGAGATTCCCTCCTGGGTGTTAAACACAGAAGAAAGTGATGATAGTGAAGCCGATAACATCCCAGATCTTTGGGTGTGAAAATTTTTCTTGTGATCCTCTAACATGCGCTGCAACTTCGTCCTCTCCAGATCACTTGCGTAGTTTATATTTGCATCGGCAATGGCCCGACCTAGATCATCCGCGGGCTCATCTGATGCCTCTTCTTCAGCTTCTTCCCGCATTGCTGGCTCAGCTTCTTCCCCCATTGTTGTATCATCGTATTCAGGGAACCCATGGCCAGGATAGCCGTCGTCGTCCTCTTCTTCGTCATTGTCTTCCATCATAACCCCTATTTCTCCGTGCTTGCTCCAAACATTATAGTGGGGCATGAAACCAGACTTAAATAGGTGGACGTGAATGGTTCTTGACGTAGAGTAACTGTGACCATTATTACAGCCAGCACATGGACAAGGCATAAAACCATCCGCTCGCTTGTTTGCCTCAGCGGCAAGCAGAAAAGTATGCACGCCATTAATGAACTCGGGAGAGCATCGGTCATCATACATCCATTGTCGGCTCATCTTCATTACACAACACCGAATAGACCAAATTAATACAAGTTCATACATAAAGTTCATATACATCACTTAATTAAATGCAACATACAAATAACTCTCTAGCTAAAGAATTTAAATGCAACAAAAAATGCAATCAAGTTCGCAACTAAGGTAACAATTGATCCAACAGCATAATGATACCAAGCCACACTATCAATGACATATTTTCTAATCTTTCTAATCTTCAACCTCATTTTCTCCATCTTGATCTTGTGATCATCGACGACATCGGCAACATGCAACTCCAATTCCATCTTCTCCCCCTCAATTCTTTTCAATTTTTCTTTCAAATACTGCTTTCTCTTTCAACTAAATTTAACCACTCGACAATAGGGTCGGTTGGAATTTCCGCTTCACATACCTCCTAGATAAAAATATCTATGTCAACTTGATGGGCATAATTTGTCATAAACACGAAATGCAGCAACTAGTTTTAAAACAGAATATACCACATCCGAATCATAACAAGGACGAGGGCCGACAGGGACGAATATCAAAACCATGGCACTATGTATAACAAACAACGTACGAGTAAGATAATTATACGAGTAACTATATATCCAAATCACACAAACATCAATTTGGTAATGTAAAACATTCATGAAGAAGAGCCTCACAACAAGGTGGTGCCGGCGACGGGACGATGCAGGCGATGGACGGTGGTTACGGCGGAGATTTAGAAGGCACTAAGTAAACCACACCTACATACGCAAACTAAGTGTTATTTTTGACCTCAAATTGCATATAAATCAAATACTAGCAGATATAATTCCTCCCAAATTAATCACTATACAAAGCATTGCAAGAGCTAATCTAGCAATGAGAGTTGAAAGGACAAAGTTGCTAACCTTTGTGATCATTTGAATGGATGGGGGCCTTCAAATCTTGACAAATTTTGGGCAAAATTTGTGAGGAGCTCAAGGAAGAGAGGGGAAGAACAGAGGAAGTGAGGGGAAAGGGGAAGAATAGAGCAGCTCGGGTGGACGAAGGGTTTATGTACGACGACCTTTAGTACCGGTTCGTGGCACGAACCGGTACTAAAGGTGCTGGAGGGGGCCCAGCCTGACAACATCCTGCCACCACTCTCTTTAGTACCGGTTCGTGGCACGAACCGGTGCTAAAGGTTCGCCACGAACCGGTACTAATGAGAGCGGCCGGCTAGCCATTGGAACCGGCACTAATGGACACATTAGTGCCGGCTCAAAATCAAACCGGCACTAATGTGTCTCAGATTTGCCCCTTTTTCTACTAGTGCGCCTTGACTCTGGTGCTCCATAACCGACTAGAAGCCGACCTCGCTCCAAACGAACGAAAGCGAAGTGTGTTCATCGGAGTTGTGGATGGGGGCGCCTCTTTGGCAGAGTTATCTACCTTATCTAGTTGCGCATTGGGCCCCTTGGCCGACTCCCGTGGTGAGTTATCTGACCCCTTATCCTGATTCCCGGGGGCTCCGCCCCCCTCAGTTGTGTCCATATCCTGAATGTCATCCCCATCCCGGGAAATCGGAGTGTCCTCGATCTCAAGCTCTAAAACGTAAGTGACTCCAGCATGTGTCCATCTAACCTCATCTGGTATGAATTCAACGCTCACAACACTGACCAGCAACCTCGCGGCCCCTTGTGCATGAGTGAAAGGCATGTCCACCTTTTCTGTTTTGCCAATCATAGAACCCAAGCTCCAAGCAATCAGAAAATGCTTAATCAGTTTTGGTGGTGCGCCAAAGAAACGTACCCACACCTTCTCTAAAGGTGTACCCTCTGATTCTTCCTGCTTCCACTCATCAAACGCAATAATAATGTTGGTACTTGGAACTCTGCACAAACCCCACTTATGAAAATGCATCTGATCCTCTTTAGTGGGGAAATCCACCTTGTAAGCATGTCCCTCTAGCTTTTCCAGATGCCACTGATAGTTACCCAGTACCAGGTCACGCAGCTGCCTCACAATCTGAGCATCAGTCAACTGTCCATTAGTAGCCCGGACCACTGCTGGGAAGGAACTCTCAACCACATGCGGTAAAGGATCCACCTCTGGTGTCTCAAAGAACATCAACTCCTTGCAACACACACCAAAAATGTTAACACCAGGTTTAGGGCCGGAAAGAAGTGGGCAATCACCTGTCACATGCTACGATCTGAGGCAATAGTCACATAGTTCATTAGTACACTGTGCCACAAAGTGTCCGAGCTCTCCGCATCTATAGCAAGGCAATTTCTTCTTCTTAATTGCCCACTTCGAAAGCTTTGCTCCCTCTGTTTTGTCCGACCCTTTGTCCGCCCCAGCATCACTAGTCTTAGCGACTTCCAAAGCCACCGGAATAGCCACCACTGCCAGAGCCCTGACCGCGTCTACCGCCACCTCGGGCAAAGTAGCTCTGGCTCCCGCCATGCATGATGAGCTATCCAACACCGTCCCCGGGGCCGCGGTTGAGTCAGCGGTCGGCAATGGCGTCGGGGTGGGGTGGGGGGGCGCAGTGGAGGTGGGTGTATCCCACCCGCTCTCCCGCCTCGCTGATAACCTCCCCGGAAACGCTCATTAGGTCCGGCAACCCCTTCAACAAAATTGCCGGGTGGGCCCTGAAATCCATGTCCTGGACCTCCGCCATTGTACCAGTTGAAGCCTCGGTCGCCCCCAGAGGATGATCCGTGGTGCTGCCCCCAGGGACGGAGCCAGAAAATTGAGATGGGGGGGCCAAGAACCAAAAGCTTCAAAATCATAGGATATATTTGTCGTAAAAGAATCATAGGATATGAAAAGATACCATAGTAAAAAATAGGATTTAGGACATCTAGATAGTAAATATATGTCTGTTCAATAGTAAGAATAAATTACATTTCTATCAATTTGAATTCTGCTTTACGAGCACCAAAGGTTTAAAATATCAATTATTTCTTGAGCTAAACTTGGCTGCAAGTTCCTTCTCAATGTAAACTAGCGTGCAATGACAAAGAAAATCATCTCCCATTTTGCTTCAAGCCGCGTCTTGACTAGTTTCATTGCGAGAAAAGGCTCGCTTCTGTTGCAGCTTGACACCGGAAGAGTTATCACCAATCGTAACAACCTCTCAACCATTGGATAGTCGGAAGACTTGCCGGTCTTAACTATCCCTTTTGTTAGATCAGCAAGTGATTTGCAGTTCTTGATCTCTGGATGGTTGAATGTATCAAGCTGGAAATGTGGTAGCTCGCACTCCAACCGATCTCTTTCTTGACTAGAAAAATCTGCAGGATAGAATTTCTCCACTAGTCTGCATATCTTTGACTTCTTTGAAGGCATCATGCCTCGGGTCCAATGATGAACAAAGATCTAGAAGCTCAAGAACTTGAGAACTGAATCGATCATTCAACTCTATCACTTGTTGATCTATTGCAACATTAAACACGTCTACTTTGTAATGATGGATAACTGTGGTGTTGTCATGTTTATTTCGAGATTTCGTCACATCAACATACCTAAACTTAATATATATTGAAAAATAAGAATTAGTTGCATGATCTACACATTGATGAGAAGTATGTAAGTGGCTAAATCTCTACATTGTAATTTATATAACCATAGAGAGATAGGAAAAGATACATACTTTTGATCCATGTCCGGATGTCAATCTCATGTTTCACACAAAAGGATTTCACATCTTCAAAAAGGTTGTCCCATCCATCTTCTCTTAGTTCACCAAGCAACACCTTTGTGTTAGAAACACAATCTAATGCATTTGCAATGTCCAAAGATTTATGTTGAAGTTTGAGACACAAGACATCCGTGATTTTCATGATTCTTTCCATTAAGTGTAGAATGAACACAAAATCAAATGTCGTAGGATTTTCAAGGCACCTCCGGCATCACCTCTTGAGTTCCTTGTAGCTGAACGATCAGCTGCTACACTTCTTAGCACTGTAACAGTTGGGGCAAACATCTTTAACAAACTTTTGATAGATTTATAGTGGGAACTCCATCTCGTGTCACCGGCCCTTTGTAAAGAACCTATTTGATTGGCCCCTCTTCCTGTGTCAAGCTCTCCCAATTCAATCTCACTAGCAATTTCAGCAGCCTGATTTTGTAACAGCTCATCATTGCGTTTGGGAGATGCACTAACTGTATTTACAATGAAATTTGCATGCTGAAAAAAATTATGGACCTCATGTACCTCCCTTGAAGCAGCAACAAGAGCCAATTGGAGTTGATGTGCAAGACAATGGATATAGTATGCATAAGGGCACTCTTTGAGAATTAGAGCTTTCAGCCCATTCCACTCCCCCCTCATGTTGCTTGCCCGTCATATCCTCGGCCTCTAATATCGTGCACATTCAACCCATTATCAACTAGGACAGCAATAATTGTGTTCTTGAGAGTCAAAGCACTAGTGTCTCTAACATGAACAAGATCAAGAAAATGTTCTCTTATCACTCCTTCTATGTTTGCAAATCGAAGAACCCGCCATCTGCTCTTTTTTAGACTCATCTCTACATTCATCAACCAAGATAGAAAATTTGCTATTACCAAGTTCTTCTTTAATTGAGGTCTTTACTTTTCCAAATGAATATGCTAGCAATTTCCTTTTGAATAGTTGCTGAGGTGTACTTTGCATTTTTTGGAGCATTCTGTACAACTTCTTGTACATCCTTGTTATAAGAAGCCAAAAGCTTAATCATTTCTTTGAAATTACCTTGGTTCTTGGAATCCTCGGACTCATCATTTCCTCTGAAGGGACATGCTTGAAACATTAGCCACCTGATGCAATCAACATAGAATAATTATTAGATGTCCAAAGTATAAAGAAATTCTAAATGTTTGAAATTAAATACTGCTTTCTTACCTCATGGCATCAATGGAAGTCTTTAGCCTTAGTCTTGCATCAAGAACCCGCTTCTTAGTTTGCTTTCTCATCACCTCATCAACATGATTAATTCTGTTTCTCAAGTTTTCATAACACCGAACTGCAAAATTGTGAGCCGAGCTGGGAGTAGTGCCCATATGTTTGAGAAAAGCACATTCTTTTCCATTGTTAACTTTCTTCCACTTATCAAATCCGCTCCTTTGTGAATGTATCTGAACCACACTTCCCAATTGGCTTCTTTGAGAAGAGAAAACAAGGCAAACAATAGGCACACTTTTTAGAGGTGAATACTCCAACCACCAATGATTCGTGAACCAATCACTTTGGAACCGCCACGGCCAGCCCCTGTCCCCAGTAGAATTCATACTCGTCGGCTTTAAGATTGGTTGATAAGCCCTTTAGATATATAAAACGCCTAGCAGCATCATGCTCATCGGGAGGAAGTTGCCAAATTTGAAGACGTCGCCTGGGCTCTCGGTCATAACTTGTGGTTATAATTGTAGCTTCTTCCATAGCTTCCGCGGAAACATCATGATCAATTTGAGCATCACCATCAGTACAATTTGGGTGATTCTGTTCGCTAGGTTGAACGTTGTCTGCAGTAGCATCATGTTCTGATGGCCGAGAGCTTGAACCAACGGTTTTGAAAAATTGATGAATTGATTCTCTCTTTCTCTTCATGTCTACACAAGCACAAAACAATTGATAATTTTATATTGATGATTAAGGGCTGTAGTTTGGATGATTATACTTCTACAATTGTTAAAGGCATGAACTACTAATCCATGTGAAAATAAATTACCTTTTCCCCTTGTGTTGCTGCCGCTTATCCTGCCCGGCTGCCCGTCGTCCGCCGTCGTTGTGTCCACTGTCCAGGATTCCGGCCTCCGGGCTGCCGGCAACGTGTCCGTGGATCGGCGCCTGTCCGGGCGTTGCGGCGTGCCGGCGTCCCCTTCCTATCCTGGCTTCTCGACGGACGACGGGCGTTGGCAGCGCGCCGGGTGGAGGCAGTCGCCAGAGATCCGATCGGCGATCGCTAATTTTTTGGAGACGAAGAGTCGAGCAGGCGGCGACGTGCGTTGCGTGCTAGCGTTGTCATCTAATTCTTTGGGGTCTGTCAATCGTGGCGTGCCGTGGTGTGCAGGGCCTGCTCGGCTCAGTTTTTTCTGTAAATGTTCAATGGGCTGCACTGGTTACATGGGCTATACACCTGTAAAAAGGCCGATGGGGAATAGGGGCGAAGCAGGCTGCGAGCAAGCACACAGGTAAAAAAGTAGCGATCATATCTTCCGTTTCAAGGGACTGCGCGATCGTTGGGGGGGGGTCTCGCCTCGCCCCCCTTAATCCGTCCCTGGCTGCCCCTAACCATATGCATCATAACCATCGTATCCCCACTGTTCGTATCTGTTAAAATTCTGCCCATCTCTTTCGTATCCATGCTGCCCATGCTGCCCATGACCATCCCAACCATGATTGGCACCACGACCTCTTCCAAGGGCCTGCGCCTTGGCCGGCGGCGGTTGCGCCGGCTCCTTCGGCTGCCGCGCATTTGGCTTGTAGGATGCACCGACGCCTGCGGGCCAGAAGCGGCAGTGCCACCGGCTCCTTCGGCTGCCGCGCATTTGGCCTAGCAGGATGCACCGATGCCTGCGGGCCCGAAGCGGCAAGCAACGACCCTTCCTTGCGGGAGGCGGAGCGCCTCGGCCGGCTCCGCCGATTCCAGCCTGCGACCCCGTCGTAGCAAGAGGCGGCCCTTGTCTGGCTGTAGGTATAACGCCTCGGCCGACGGCGCCGGTCCCAGCGGCGGGCGGATGCCTAGCAGGAGGTTATCCGCGACCTGCCATTGCGCCCGCGCACTGGATCCTGGCCGCTCGCCCCGCGCCGAGAGACGGAAATCCTGGTGTGCAAGAAACCCTAGCCGTGACCACAGAAGGCTCGGGCATCGGTACATGCATGCACGCAAGATTGGGTTCAGAAGTGGCTTGGGCCTCCGACTGGGCCTCGCCCGAGTCTAGACAGCCCACGACCATGACCTCCTCCGTTTCGTTCCCGTGGCCCAGCAGCACATTCAAGCGCGCCCTTCTGGCCGCTCGAATTGCGCTCGCCGATCTCGCCACCGGCGCCCTCGGCGGCGGCGGCGGCCGACCTTTCTTTCCCTTCTTCTTCCGAGTAATTAGAGTCCAAGATTCCGGAATAAATTCTGACAAAGTAACGGGTTCACGAATTACCTTAGGGATCGGGCCGATCCAGGGTTTCACTATCTGCTTGGGCCTGTGAAACTTAGGCTGAGGTCGAGTGTTTACCGATTTGATCTCCGGCGAGTTCATCGGCCCCGTATCCGTTGAAACCACAAGCAGATCCGTCGAGGTCTGTTGCTCAACCTATTCTTTGTCATCGCTCTCGATGAGAGCCCCAAAAGCGTCCTCCCGGTCGTTCACGCTCAGTTGTCCCCGTCAAATCAACCAGATCCACTGCCTCCGTGATCCGATCGACCTGCACACAACGCCCAACAACCACATCATAGATATCAATCATAAAATGAAGAGACTGGTTTTTTAGAACCCGGGTGCCTAGACACCCTCTTATCTCCACCATCCGTCTAGAATCTGCCACATAAAGATCTGTGCCACACACTGTAGCAATGGCATCCATTAGCAGGACTAGTGTTTCATTAAGTTCAGGAATATCGACAAATAAACTGGTCCTAGTGTAGCCTTGTTCCTCCTTGCCTGATTTCACCTAAGAAAAGATGGATAGACATTGGAGTTGACATGTCAGCCGGCCAGAATCATGTGTCATGACTGGTCTTGGTTGCACTATTCATCCTGCAGGAATCTTGTTTAGAAGTAGCAGACTGGTGTGATGAAACCGTAAACATGCATTGGGTGCACTATATTTTCTTTTATGAACTATTATCTGACCTATCGTTTGAAGGGCAAACAAAAGGAATCTGGCAGAGCATGCGGTGCATGCGTGTTATTGGTCTGTTCACCGTTGCATGTGACTGCCCATGAGTTGTCCTTTCATCCAGAAAAAAATATAGACAGCAGCAGGACCTGACGTCCGTGCCAGGGCTACCACGGCGCTGTCCGTGACATGCAGCCACACCTACCCTGTCTCCCGCAGCCTAGGACTGGCCCTATTCTACTCTGTAAAATGAATGCTTAATTAGCATCCAGACGCAAATGGCCTGCTGCTGTTAAGTCCTCAGCACGAATCTCTAAGGCACTGGACGCGCTGGATAGCAGGGTGTCGGGGCACCCGGGTGCTATGGCACCTTTTCGTAAAATGAAGCCCTACCTCGATCACGTCATCCTTCGGAAGATAATCGCCGGCTAGCACGTCGTTCTCCAAATCAAGCAGAACCATCCAGCGTGACTTTGGAGTAAAACGAAGACGGCCTCCAATCCATTTGCCGGGATCCGTCCCGGCGGAGAACTGAACCTGCCATTGCCCCGATCTAAACCTCTCCCGCCCGATCTCTTCATCTGTCGTGATCCGGTGATCAACACCTCCCGATCTCACCGGCCCCTCCTTTCGTCCCGGCGGCGCTGCCACAGGAGCGCTTGGAGAGGATGCGCAGATCAACAAGGGTCCGGTCTCTAGGCCGACCGGCGAGAGGTGGCTTACTAATGACTATCATATGATAGTGCGAGTAAAGTTACTGGAGTAGTTAGTATGAGTATATCTTATATCTTAGTATATTTATAAATTGGAGGCACCATACGAGCCTCTACGTTAATCCTCAAAACTAAGCAAATTGTCCGTTATTAGATCTCAAGATTAGCTATCTATAACCGTACGATGATATCTCCCAAAGAGTCCTGGCCTGATGTCCCGCATACAAGCCTCCGATGATCTCAAAGAGTCCTGGCCAGGATGTCCCACGTGCAAGCCTCTTTCAAAACGCTTCTCCCTCCTAGACCCCTCCCCCCATCAAGCACGCTGCAATTATAACATGAAAATAAAAACAATCTGGCCAACCTGTCCCCGATCATCCTCTTCCTTCCTATCTCAGCCCTAACCATGATGGGGAGTCTCCTTCCATGTCGCCTTCAGCTTTAATGTTAGATAAAAAATACTACAAAAAGATTGTACGATCTGATCCAGCACCCCTTTGGTCTCTAATCCATTCATATCCAAACTAACATGTAATTCCATTCTGCAGACGGAACCTACGGAAGTCAAGATGGAAAGTGGACATGTCCCCGACGTGTCTGCCGTCAGCCCCAATCTAACATCTAATTTCGTTCTGCAGATGAAACCAACCGAAGTCAAGATGGAAAGTGGACATGTCCCCAGCGTGTCTGTCGTAAGCCGCACCATCCATGATCGTTAATGATGCATTAATCTGCAGGTGCCCGTGGCCGAGAGGTCGCCGGCCTGTGCTGCCTAGGCATTGCTATGCGGGCACATGTAGACAGACGGCTTGCAAAGCTGAGCACCGGATGACAACTAGAAGGGAAATAAATGGCTACTCGCAGCTCAGGACATCACGGCGATGTGCAAGGGAGCGGTGCAAAACTAAGGAAGGAATAATAACAGGTTGTGGTGACGAACAGACACAGGTTTTGGCCGATGCTACAAATAGGCACAACAACATCAGGTTGGTGCATATCCGAGCAGCATACATCTAACTCATTTGGTTTACCTATTTTCTTAGTGTTTGTATCTATGAAAAGTGCAGAGTTTCGGCGGCACCAGAATCAATCTACGAGGAATTTGGTAGCCCTTCTTGGGATGCCCAAATTGATTGATGCACCCCTCACTAGTAGAAAAGGGGGCAATGGTCCAGGCCGGGTCAGCCCATTAGTCCCGGTTCAGTTCAGAACCGGGACCCATGGGGGCATTGGACCCGGTTCGTGAGCCCCGGGGGCCGGCCGGACCACGTGGGCCATTGGTCCCGGTTCGTTCGGACCTTTTGGTCCCGGTGGACGAACCGGGACCAATGAGCCTCGCTCTGGCCCACCAACATTGGTCGGTTGGTGGCTTGAACTGGGACCAAAGGCTGCCCTTTAGTCCCGGTTCATGCCACGAACCGGGACCAATGAATTGTCTATATATACCCCTCGCCCGCGAGCAGAGCACTCCCACTGCTCTGTTTTTCCTGGCCGGCAAGGGGAAAGCTTTGTGGTGCTCTAACTCACCTCCTATGCACACGAGGTGTTCGATGGAATGCCCGAGCCACACTACTTAAGCTTTCTCCTCTCCAAGCTCGACCTCCAAGCTCCATTTTCCTCAATATTTTTCTAGGTTTAGCGGTCCGTCACGTCCCGTCCCCGTCTTCACCACCGTCAATCGCCCGCGCCGATCTCGTCGCCGGCACCACCGTGGTGAGCCACTTGTTCTTATCTTCTTTCTGAAAGGATAAAAATTCTTACTTGTATGTTTATATAGATACTTGTATAATTTTCTTACTTTTATTATTGCAGCTTATATAGTGCGATGGTTTTGGTATCCGCCCCTGGCGGCCCTCGTCTTGTCTATGATTCGGATGTGGTATATATTATCCTTTCATAACTATTGGTTCATTTATTGTTTATGAAAATTATGCCGACCATCATGACATAGATTTTATTTATCTAGCAGGTTGTTGAACAGGAAATTCCAACTGACCCTATTGTCGAGAGGTTAAATTTAGTTGAAGAAGAAAACAATTTCTTGAAGTAAAAAATAAGAAAAAATTGAGGAAGAGAAGATGATATTGGAGTTGCATGTTGCGGATGTCGTCGATGATCACAAGATCAAGATGGATGCAATGCGCTTGAAGATTAGAAAGATTAAAAAATATGCCATTCATACCGAGGCTTGGTATCATTATGCCGTTGGATCAGTTGTTACCTTGGTTGCGATTATGATCGCATTTGTTTTCGCATTGAAATGTTTTACATAGTTTATATGTATGGTATAATTAATTTAGATGCTCTGCAGACCTTTATGTTGTTAGATGAGAACTATGTATGTACTTTGGTTTTAATGTGATGATAAACTTCTATTAATTTGGTCACTTAATTATCTATTCATGATGTTCTGTAAAGATTTTTGACACACTTAATTATATATAATGCACGCAGATGAACCGGCAATGGATGTACGGTGAAAGACACACCTCCGAGTACATTAAGGGCGTGAATGATTTTCTCGAAGTGGCTGAGGCAAACAAGCAGAATGGTTTTATGTGTTGTCCATGTCCTATATGTGGGAATACGAAGTCTTACTCTGACCGAAAAATCCTTCACACCCACCTGCTTTATAAAGGTTTCATGCCACACAATAATGTTTGGACGAGGCACGGAGAAATAGGGGTTATGATGGAAGACGGCGAAGAAGAAGAGTACGATGACAACTATGTGCCCCCTGAATACGGTGATGCTACTGAAGATCAAGAGGAACCAGACGATGTGCACGATGATGCTGCAACAGGTGAAGCTGCTGAAGATCAAGAGGAACCAGATGATGTGCCCGATGATGATGATCTCCGCCGGGTCATTGTCGATGCAAGGACGCAATGCGAAAGTCAAAAGGAGAAGCTGAAGTTCGATCACATGTTAGAGGATTACAAAAAAGGGTTGTACCCCAATTGCAAAGATGGCAACACAAAGCTCGGTACCGTACTGGAATTGCTGCAGTGGAAGGCAGAGAATATTGTGCCTGACAAAGGATTTGAGAAGCTACTGAAAATATTGAAGAAGAAGCTTCCAAAGGATAACGAATTGCCCGACAGTACATACGCAACAAAGAAGGTCGTATGCCTTCTAGGATTGGAGGTGCAGAAGATACATGCATGCCCTAATGACTGCATCCTTTACCGCGGTGCGTAAAAGGATATGAACGCATGCCCGGTATGCGGTGCATTACGGTATAAGATCAGACGAGATGACCCTGATGATGTTGACGGCGAGCCCCCCAGGAAGAGGGTTCCTGCGAAGGTGATGTGGTATGCTCTTATAATACCACGGTTGAAACGTCTGTTCAGAAACGGAGAGCATGCCAAGTTGATGCGATGGCACAGTGAGGACCGTAAGAAAGAAGGGAAGTTGAGAGCACCCGCTGACGGGTCGCAGTGGAGAAAAATTGAGAGAAAGTACTGGGATGAGTTTGCAAGTGACCCAAGGAACGTATGTATTGCTTTAAGCGCGGATGGCATTAATCCTTTCTGGGAGCAGAGAAGCAATCACAGCACCTGGCCCGTGACTCTATGTATGTATAACCTTCCTCCTTGGATGTGCATGAAGCGGAAGTTCATTATGATGCCAGTTCTCATCCAAGGCCCTAAGCAACCCGGCAGCGACATTGATGTGTACCTAAGGCCATTAGTTGAAGAACTTTTACAGCTGTGGAATGGAAACGGTGTACGTACGTGGGATGAGCACAAACAGGAGGAATTTGACCTAAAGGCGTTGCTGTTCGTGACCATCAACGATTGGCCCGCTCTCAAGAACCTTTCGTGACAGACAAACAAGGGATACCACGCATGCACGCACTGTTTACTTGACACCGACGGTATATACCTGTGAAGTTGCAGGAAGAATGTGTACATGGGCCATCGTCGATTTCTTCCGAACAACCATCAATGTCGAAAGAAAGGCAAGCATTTCAAAGGCGAGGCAGATCACCGGAAGAAGCCCGCCATGCGTACCGGTGATCACGTACTTGCTATGGTCAATGATTTACACGTAATCTTTGTAAAGGGTCGCGGCGCACTAGCTGTACCGAATGACGCTGAGGGACACACACCCATGTGGAAGAAGAAATTTATATTTTGGAACCTACCCTACTGGAAAGACCTAGAGGTCCGCTCTTCAATCGACGTGATGGACGTGACGAAGAACCTTTGCGTGAACCTGCTAGGCTTCTTGGGCGTGTATGGAAAGACAAAAGATACACACGAGGCACGGAGGACCTGCAACGTTTGCACGAAAAAAGGCGGCATGCCTCAAGCAAGATATGAAGGTCCTGCCAGCTACACTTTATTCTGAAAGAAGAGAAAGAAATCTTCTTTGAATGCCTGCTCAATATGAAGGTCCGGACTGGCTTCTCGTCGAATATAAAGGAAATAATAAATATGCGGAGAAAAAGTTCCAGAACCTAAAGTCTCATGACTGCCACGTGATTATGACGCAAGCTGCTTAGGTTGCATTGAGGGGCTTCTACCGGAAAACGCCCAATTAGCCATTGTGAAGCTATGTGCATTCCTCAATGCAATCTCTCAGAAGGTGATCGATCCAGAAATCGTACCGAGGCTAAGGAGTGATGTGGCGCAATTTCTTGTCAGTTTCGAGCTGGTGTTCCCACCATCCTTCTTCAATATCATGACGCACGTCCTAGTTCATCTAGTCGACGAGATTGTCATTCTGGGGCCCGTATTTCTACACAATATGTTCCTCTTTGAGAGGTTCATGGGAGTCCTAAAGAAATATTCCATAACCGCGCTAGGCCAGAAGGAAGCATCTCCATGGGCCATCAAACAGAGGATGTCATCGGGTTTTGTGTTGACTTCATTCCTGGCCTTAAGAAGATAGGTCTCCCTAAATCGCGGTATGAGGGGAGACTGACTGGAAAAGGCACGCTTGGAAGGGACTCAATAATATGCAGGGACGGATATTCTTGGTCTCAAGCACACTACACGGTTCTACAGAACTCTACCTTGGTGACCCGTATGTCGATGAACACAAGAACAGTCTGCGCTCCAAACACCGGAGCAAAGGCGACGATCGGATTACATGTGAACACATCAGGACTTTCAGCAGTTGGTTGGAAACACGTCTCAGAGGTGACAACACTGTTTGTGATGAGCTGTACTTGTTGTCCAGCGGACCATCTTTGACTGTATTGATTTACAAAGGATACGAGATATATGGGAATACGTTTTACACGAATGACCAAGATCAAAAGAGCACCAACCAAAACAGCGGTGTCCGCTTTGATGCAACAACCGAGAGAGGAAAGGACACATATTATGGTTACATAGTGGACATATGGGAACTTGACTACGAACATGATTTTAAGGTCCCTTTGTTTAAGTGCAAATGGGTCAATCTGTCAGGAGGCGGAAGTGCAGGTAGACCCACGACGGAATGACAACAGTCGATCTGAAAAATCTTGGGTACACTGACGAACCGTTCTTCCTAGCCAATGATGTGGCATAGGTTATCTATGTGAAGGACATGTCTACCAGAACGAGAAAAAGAAAAGATAAGGAAGCGAATACATCATACGATGAGCCAAAGTGCCACATAGTTCTTTCAGGAAAAAGGGACATCGTGGGAGTGGAGGGCAAGACAGACATGTCTGAAGATTATGAAAAGTTTCATGAAATTCCTCCCTTCAAAGTCAAGGCTGACCCCAGCATCCTGATAAACGATGAAGATTATCCATGGTTACGACGCAATAAGCAAATGACACAAGCGAAGAAAAAGTGAAGACTTTCTCCCGCAACTATTATGATGATACCATGCCAACTTTGTAACAGACGAGTATGATACCATTGTCCGTTTTGTACATGCACATGCTATGTGGGTAAAATTATGATACCATGCCAACTTTCAACTTTTTCAGAGTTCAGAGTTCACACAAATTTAAAAAAATTCAAATTTTAACTATTCAAATTTGAAAACTAATGGCACTAACAGAAAGTTTATATTTTTTCTAAAACTAATGGCATTAACAGAAAGTTTATAATTTTGCTGACCTAAAAGCTAAAAAGTATTAAATATAATGCAAAAAACAAAAGAAAATAAATAATGCAGAAAACAAAACAAAAAACTGGAAAAAATTAAAAATAGCAACAATAAGTATTTTGTTGTAAGTAGAAACAAAATAAAATAAATAAAGCAACAAAGAAGACAAAAAAAAAAAAGTGTTTTCAAATTTGAAAACTAATGGCACTAACAGAAAGTTTATAATTTTTCTAAAACTAAAAGCAAAAAATAATTAAAAAATAAAGCAAAAAAAAGAAAATAAATAATGCAGAAACAAAACAAAAAACTGGAAAAAAATAATAATAGCAACAATAAGTATTTTGTTGTAAGTAGAAACAAAATAAAACAAATAAAGAAAGAAAGAAAGCAAAAAACAAAAAAAAGTGTTTTCAAATTTGAAAACTAATGGCACTAACAGAATGTTTATAATTTTTTTAAACTAAAAGCAAAAAGAATTAAAAAATAAAGCAAAAAACAAAAGAAAATAAATAATGCAGAAAACAAAACAAAGAAACTAGAAAAAAAATAGCAACAATAAGTAAAGAAAACAAAAAAACAAAAAAAGTGCCTCCTACTTGCCCCCACGGCCTGAATACGACTAGAAACCCTACCATGGGCCAGGATTCAGGCCTGCAGAAGGCCCAGCAGGCCCACAGGCAAAGCAGTGTCAGATTAGGCCCATAGGCCTGCAGTTTAGAGGAGTTCGAGGGAGATGAGGCTGCAGAGCTTATAAACAGGTCATCGGCGCTCCCAACTAGTGAGGTGGGACTAAACTCCCACCACCACGCCGCTGTGCAAGGCCATTAGTCCCGGTTGGTGGCACGAACCGGACCAATGCCACCCTTTAGTCCCGGTTCGTGGCACCAACCGGGACCAATGCCCCCCCTTTAGTCCCGGTTCGTGCCACCAACCGGGACCAAAGGGCGCCGCTTCCCGCCCTTTGGGCTGCCGAAAACTGGCCTTTGGTCCCGGTTGGTGGCACCAACCGGGACTAAAGGGGGCATTGGTCTGGGTTGGTGTCACGAACCGGGACCAATGCTCTTGGTATATAACCAGAACTTGTGAAAATTTCAGTTTCTCATCTCAATTTGCCCCCGACGACGCCGAGCTCATCGCCGCCAGGCTGCCCGACGCCGCCCGCCGCCCCGCCGTCGCCGTCGCCGATGCCGTCGTCACCGTCGCCCAGCGCCCTCACCGTCGCCCGCGCCCTGCCCGACAACGCGCCGTCAGCCCGCCACCCCGTCGTCGCCATCGCGCGCCCTGCCGCGGCCGCCTGCCCGCCCGTCGCCGTCGCCCGCGTCCCTGCCCCCAGCGTGCCGCCCGGCCCGCCCTCACCGTCGCCAGCGCCCTGCACAGACGCGCCCAGCCGCCCGTACGTCGTCGCCGTCGCCCTGCCTCGCCCTTCGTCGACGTCGCCCCCTACCCCGAGCGCGCGCCCACTGCCCCGTCGCCATCCTCGCCGCCGACCCCGCGGTCCTCCTCACCTTGGTCCGGCCGGCGCCCTCCCTAGCATTTTTTTCATATATATGCTTGTTTATATATATATACATATATATATATATATATATATATGGTTGTTTTTTATATATATGATGATATATATGCTTGTTATCATAATTGTTTTTGTTCATATATATATGCAATTATTTTTTTATAGAATATGATGTTTTTTCATAGATGATCACATATATAATGTATGCACGGATGTGGATGAAATATGATGTTTTTTTGTTCATAGAACATGATGTTTTTTTATTCACAGATTATTTGTTTGTTTATGAGAGAGGCGGGGACGTCGAGGGATCATAGATGTATTTTTTTTTTCAGAATTTTCTATCGTGCATAGACGGATTTTAGACCACCGGAGCACCTCCTCCCTATCGTTGCAAAAGTTACTAAGTGATATTAAGAAGGACGTGGGGAGTCGATATACCCCCTCCCCGATAATATTATTTTCATGTACGTATGTCGTGTCTATATAAACTCCCGATAACTTCAACACATGGGGGGGTCGATATACCCCCTCCCGATAACTTCAACACGAGGGGGGTCGATATACCCCTCCCGATAACTTCAACACGTGGGGGGAGGGGGTCGATATACCCCCTCCCGATAACTTCAACACGAGGGGCCGGGTCGATATACCCTCCCGATAACTTCAACACGTGGGGGTCGATATACCCTCCCCGATAATATTATTTTCCCATGTACGTATGTCATCGTTGTCGATATAAACCCCTCCCGATAACTCCAACACATGGGGGGGTGGTCGATATACCCCCTCCTCGATAACATTATTTTCCCGTGTATGTGTCACGTCGTTGTCGATATAACCCCCTCCCGGATAACTTCGACATGAGGGGCGGTCGATATATATACCCCCTCTCGACCGTGATAACTTATACCACGGCAGCACCCCCTCGGCCCTCTCGCTCGACCAAAACTCTCGAGGACACCCAAACCCTAGAGAAAAACGATGTTGGTCTCCTACCCCTCCCGCTTGGCGCCCGACCGACAAACTCTCTCGAGGCCACCCAACTGTACCACCTTAAAAGAGCGTTGTCGTCGAGGCCACCCCAAACCCTTGAAGCATTGTGTCGAGGCCACCCCAAACCCTTGAAGCGTTGTCTAGGCCACCCCAAACCCTAGAGAAGCAGTGTCGAGGCAACTAACATGATTCCTTATTGTGATTAGCTAGCTAGTTCTACGTTTGCCACTAATATATATCCATCTGTACCATGTTTGAATAATAATTGACATGTTGTAAATATTTGCAGAAACTATGGAGCACTCCCGAGACGAAGCAACATAAGCAATGTTGGGGGGACATAATTGCATAAGGAAGTGATGCCGTTGCGTCATTTCTCAACGACACCGATGGTCAGGAAGGACTGGGTGAAGAAGATGGCTATGTTCATGATGGCTCCGGCCCATTAATGCCGGTACAAGAAGAGGGCTATGTTCATGCTGGCTCCGGTGACCCAATGGAGGTACAAGAAGGAGACCGTGCTGACTACTCTGGTGACCGAACCGAGTCCGGCCATGTATATATATATATATATATATATATATATATATATATATATATATATATATATATATATATATATATATATATATATATATAAGTTAAGCCCGTGCTGACTAGTTAATTGATGCATTCATTGTTTTGGTATATGTACACATATTAATTAACTCTCGTCTTTCTTCCTTTTTTAGCCCTCTGGATCGAGCACAACTTCTGTAAGGAGACGAGGCCCGAAGAAAAAGTTGAGCTCGGATGAAAGGTTTGAGATCACAGCAATCACGCCCGACGGCAAACCGATTGAACCCATGCGGACAAAGAACGCATTTTACGCTTTCGATCAAGGGGGTTCTTGTTAGGGACAAGATCCCGATCAGCATCCAGCAATGGTATAAGCCTAAGAAGGAAGACCCTGAGGTGTCTTTATGTCAATGATATGCAGAAAGATGATCTTTGGACTCAGCTGAAGGCAAATTTCACCCTACCGTCAGAGGAGGATCCGGAGAAGCCAGTTAAAGAGCAATTAATCAAGTCTTGTGCTCTTAAGAAGATGGCAAGCCTATTCAGGAGGTGGAGGAAAGAGCTGAACAAGTTTGTCGACAAAGAAGAGACACCAGAATTCATCGGCAAATATGAGAAGATCAAAGATCACTGGCCCACCTTTGTGGCCCACAAGACATCGGAAAAGAGTAAGAAGATGTCGGTGACAAACAAGCAAAATGCTGCGAAGAAGCAGTTTCACCATCGCACGGGGTCAGGTGGCTAACTCAAAGCCCGGCCTAAGTGGTCCAAGCTGAGAACGATCTGCTTGATAAAGGGACCGAACCAGAGACAATGAACTGGCCAAACCGTTGCGGGACTTGGTTCTTCGGGGCTGGCGGAACCTTGGACTCTATATCAGGGAAGTGCCGTTGGACGGACGAGCAACTAAAAATACCAGTCAAGAGGCTTCGGCACTATATCGATGCAGCGCAGCAAGGGACATTCGTTCCAGACAGGGAGAAGGACGAGCTCACAATGGCCCTCGGGAATCCTGAGCACCCTGGACGGACACGAGGCACGCCAGGCTCCATTCCGTGGAAGGTTGGTTTTTCGGACGCAGGGGGTTACAAAACCCAGGAGAGGAGGAAGAAACTGGAGCAGAGCCAACTGCAGGTGCTGCATGAAAGGGTAATGGGGCTCGAGGAACGAGAAGCAGATCGCAGCAAACGACCTGCCGAAGCTTCCCCCGAAGCTACCCCGCCATCTCAGCGGAGAAGCAGCGTGGCTTCCACCGAGCTGCTTCAGCCGGAGCATGTCTTGACAGCTCCTGCCAGCTATCCCGTGGATGCTATCACGGAGTCTCAAAATTGCCACATTATGACGCGATAGATGAATTTGAAGGTCAAGGCGGCTGTTGGCTCTGTTTATCCTATTGAACCGGCGCAACTTTTCACCGCGGCCGATTCGGAAGGATATGCTAGCGGTGATGGTGGATGAAATGACGGAGGGATTTGAGGACCTCCAGCTTGACCACCCTACCGGTGAAGGGGAGACTAGGCTGGGTTCTGCTCTGAAGACTCCATGCCTATGGCGGAAGGAGCTCATCAACCTTCCGAATTTGACGCCTCCGCCTCCTCCTCCTCCGCCGGCGAGTCAGGGCACTCCGCCTCCTCCACCGCCTCCTCCTCCGGCGAGTGACGATCAGGGCACTGGGCCTCCTTCTCCGGCGCGTGGCGGCACTCCGCCTGCGCCAGCGCGCCCGAGCAGCCAGCAGCCTCCTCCTTCTCCGCCTCGCCAGCAAGGGCGAAAGATACCCGCCGCCGCCCCGGCTGTTCCGGCGCGTCGTAGTCCTTCTCCTCCGCACGTAAGCAAGCACGAAAGAAGACAGACGCCGCAGCCGCTCCGTCTGCTCCGGCGTCTAGCAGTACAGCCAGAGGCGGGAGGCAATACAGATACGGTCCTTCTCTCAAGCCTCTAGAGAAGTTATCGTACGAGAGGACCGAGGAGGAAAACGCGAAGATCGTGTGGGCCGAAGTGGACGACTTCTTTGAAGGGTTGAAAGCAAAGAGACATCCACCTCCGGAGGAGAAGGTAGATCCGGTGAAAGAAAAGCGCACTCTCGATGCCCTGAGGAAACCAGCAAAGTCTCCGCCGAGAACCAACTATGAGCGCATTACTGAACAAACATATCTCCAAGCGGAGCGGTCGGGAAGTACTGTCAGACATCAAAGGTCAAGAGAACGAGCAGCTGCGAAAAAAAATTGCCCAGCTCAGCGAACAAGCAAATCAATCGTGCCCCCCGCTCAATGTGTCTAGCGGCGACATCGTCGCTAATGCTCCGGGGACGGTGGCCGGTTATGGCAATCTTGCAGATTACCTGCCTGACGATCAACTTCCTGATTTCATGGAGGTGGACGAACACAGATACGAGTACGGGAAGCCTCTCGTCAAAGATGAAAAATCTCTAACAATGATGATGCGAAGATTCCATAATTGGTACATGAAAACCTGCAGAGAGTCTGGGGGGACGAATAGTTTGTATCTGAACATTAAAGAGGAGCACGGCCTCGTTGGAACTGACAGTTGCCTGTTCCATTTGAGGAGTTCTTCGCATTCTTCAATCAAAAGGCCCTCGATAAATTAACGGCCTTTTGCTATTGTCTCTAAGTACTATTTCTGTCATTAAGTCTCTATATATAGCTCAGCTCTTTCATTGCATGTATTTATAATTAATTATCCTCACTATATTATGCAGATTGAAGATTATCAGTGCAGAAAACAAGAAATGTATGATATTGGGTTCATTAATACAAATATCATAGATGAAATTCAGGTTAAAAAGCACGCCGAAGAGGCCGAGGCCTGTTGGGGAACGCAGTAATTTCAAAAATTTTCCTACGATCACGCAAGACCATGGTGATGGCATAGCAACGAGAGGGGAGAGTGTCTGTCCACGTACCCTCGTAGACCGAAAGCGGAAGCGTTATAACAACGCGGTTGATGTAGTCGTACGTCTTCACGATCCGACCGATCCAAGCACCGAACTTACGGCACCTCCGAGTTCTGCACACGTTCAGCTCGATGACGATCCCCGGACTCCGATCCAGCAAAGTGTCGGGGATGAGTTCCGTCAGCACGACGGCGTGAAGACGATGTTGATGCTCCACCGACACAGGGCTTCGCCTAAGCACTGCGACGATATGACTTCTCCGGCGCAGGGCTTCGCCTAAGCTCTACGAAGATATGACCGAAGTGGAATATGGTGGAAGGGGGCACCGCACACGGCTAAGGAAAGATCCGTAGATCAACTTGTGTGTCCTGGGGTGCCCCCCTGCCCCCGTATATAAAGGATGGAGGAGGAGGAGGCCGGCCAAGGCAAAGGTGCGGCCAGGGTGTGGAGTCCTACTAGGACTCCAAGTCCTAGTAGGAGTCCACCAAGAGGAGAGGAAGGGAGAAGGAAGTGGAGGAGAAGGAAAGGTGGCCGGCCCCCTTTTCCCTAGTCCAATTCGGACTAGAAGGGAGGGGGGGCGCAGCAGCCCCTTGGCCCTTTCTCCTCTTCCCACTAAAGCCCATCAAGGCCCATTGCTTCTCCCGTAACTACCCGGTACTCCGAAAAATACCCGAATGACTCGGAACCTTTCCGAACTCCGAATATAGTCGTCCAATATATCGATCTTTACGTCTCGACCATTTCGAGACTCCTCGTCATGTCCCCGATCTCATCCGGGACTCCGAACTCCTTCGGTACATCAAAACTCATAAACTCATAATATAACTGTCATCGAAACCTTAAGCGTGCGGACCCTACGGGTTCGAGAACTATGTAGACATGACCTAGAACCATTCTCGGTCAATAACCAATAGCGGAACCTGGATGCCCATATTGGTTCCTACATATTCTCTGAAGATCTTTATCGGTCAAACCGCATAACGACATATGTTGTTCCCTTTGTCATCGGTATGTTACTTACCCGAGATTCGATCGTCGGTATCCAATACCTAGTTCAATCTCGTTACCGGTAAGTCTCTTTACTCGTTCCGTAATACATCATCTCACAACTAACTCATTAGTTGTAATGCTTGCAAGGCTTAAGTGATGTGTATTACCGAGAAGGCCTAGAGATACCTCTCCGACAATCGGAGTGACAAAACCTAATCTCGAAATACGCCAACCCAACAAGTACCTTTGGAGACACCTGTAGTACTCCTTTATAATCACCCGATTACGTTGTGACGTTTGGTAGTACCCAAAGTGTTCCTCCGGTAAGCAGGAGTTGCATAATCTCATAGTTACAGGAACATGTATGTGTCATGAAGAAAGCATTAACATACTAAACGATCATGTGTTAAGCTAACGGAATGGGTCATGTCAATCAGATCATTCAACTAATGATGTGACCTTGTTAATCAAATAACAACTCCTTGTTCATGGTTAGGAAACATAACCATCTTTGATTAACAAGCTAGTCAAGTAGAGGCATACTAGTGACATACTGTTTTGTCTATATATTCACACATGTATTATGTTTCCGGTTAATACAATTCTAGCATGAATAATAAACATTTATCATGAAATAAGGAAATAAATAATAACTTTATTATTGCCTCTAGGGCATATTTCCTTCAGTCTCCCACTTGCACTAGAGTCAATAAACTAGTTCACATCATCATGTGATTCAACACTAATTTTCACATCTGTATGTGATTAACACCCATAGTTCACATCGTCATGTGACCAACACCCAAAGGGTTTACTAGAGTCAATAATCTAGTTCACATCGCTATGTGATTAACACCCAAAGAGTACTAAGGTATGATCATGTTTTGCTCGTGAGAGTAGCTTAGTCAACGAATTACATCACATTCGAGCCGTATGTATTTTGCAAATATTCTATGTCTACAATGCTCGCATTGCGGAGCTACTCTAGCTAATTGCTCCCACTTTCAATATGTATCCAGATTGAGATTTAGAGTCATCTGGATCAGTGTAAAAGCTTGCACCGATGTAACTCTTTACGACGGGCTCTTTTATCACCTCCATAATCGAGAAATATTTCCTTAGTCCTCACTAAGGATGTTCTTTGACCAATGTCCAATGATCTACTCCTAGATCACTATTGTACTCCTTGCCAAATTCAGAGCAAGGTATACAATAGGTGCAGTACATAGCATAGCATACTTTATAGAACCTATGACTGATGCATAGGGAATGACTTTCATTCTCTTTCTATCTTCTGCCGTGGTCGGGTTTTGAGTCTTACTCAATCTCACATCTTGTAACACAGGCAAGAACTCTTTCTTTGACTGTTCCATTTTGAACTACTTCAAAATCTCGTCAAGGTATGTATTCATTGAAAAACATATCAAGCGTCTTGATCTATCTCAATAGATCTTGATGCTCAATATGTAAGCAGCTTCATCGAGGTCCTTCTTTGAAAACTCCTTTCAAATACTCCTTTATGCTTTGCAGAATAATTCTACATTATTTCCGATCAACAATATGTCATTCACATATACTTATCGAAATGTTTTGTAGTGCTCCCACTCACTTTCTTGTAAATACAAAGCTTCTCCAAAAGTCTGTATAAAACCATATGCTTTGATCAATCTTATCAAAGCGTATATTCCAACTTCGAGATGCTTGCACCAGTCCATAGATGGATCGATGGAGCTTGCACATTTTGTTAGCTCCTTTAGGATTGACAAAACCTTCTGGTTGCATCATATACAACTCTTCTTTAATAAATCCATTAAAGAATGTTGTTTTTGACATCCATTTGCCAGATTTCATAAAATGTGGCAATTGCTAACATGATTCGGACAGACTTAAGCATCGCTTCTGGTGAGAAAGTCTCATCGTAGTCAACCCCTTGAACTTGTCGAAAACCTTTTGCAACAAGTCGAGCTTTGTAGATAGTAACACTACTATCGGTGTCCGTCTTCCTCTTGAAGATCCATTTATTTAACATGGCTTGCTGATCATAGAGCAAGTCAATCAAAGTCCATACTTTGTTTCTCATACATGGATCCTATCTCAGATTTCATGGCCTCAAGCCATTTCGCGAATCTGGGCTCATCATCGCTTCCTCATAGTCCGTAGGTTCATCATGGTCTCGTAACATGACATCCAGAACAGGATAACCATACCACACTGGTGCGGATTATGCTCAGGAAGACCGACTATGTTTGGTAGCAACTTGATCTGAAGTTTCATGATCATCATCATTAACTTCCTCACTTATTGGTGTAGGAATCACTTTGGAACTGATTTCTGTGATGAACTACTTTCCAATAAGGGAGAAGGTACAATTACCTCATCAAGTTCTACTTTCCTCCCACTCACTTCTTTCGAGAGAAACTTCTTCTCTAGAAAGGATCCATCTTAGCAACGAAAAACTTGCCTTCGGATCTGTGATAGAAGGTGTACCCAATAGTTACCTTTGGGTATTCTATGAAGACGCACTTCTCCGATTTGGGTTCGAGCTTATCGGTGAAAACTTTTTCACATAAGTATCAAAACTCCAAACTTTTAAGAAAGCGACAGCTTAGGTTTACTGTTAAACCATAGTTCATATGGTGTCGTCTCAACGGATTTAGATGGTGCCCCATTAAACGTGAATGCAGCTGTCTCTAATGCATAACCCCAAAACGATATTGGTAAATCGGTAAGAGACATCATTGATCGTACCATATCAAAATAAAGTACGGTTACGATGTTCGGACACACCATAACGTTGTGGTGTTCCGTGGCGTGAGCTGTGAAACTATTCCACTTTGTTTTAATTGAAGACCAAACTCGTAACTCAAATATTCATCTCCACGATCAGATCGCAGAAACTTTATTTTCTTGTTACGATGATTTTCTACTTCACTCTGAAATTCTTTGAACTTTTCAACTATTTCAGACTTATGTTTCATCAAGAAGATATACGCATATCTGCTCAAATCATCTGTGAAGGTCGAAAATAATGATACTTGCCACGAGCATCAACACTCATTGAATTGTATACATCGGTATGTATTATTTCCAATAAGTCATTAGCTTGTTCCATTGTTCCGGAGAACGGAGTTTTAGTCATCTTGCCCAAAAGGCACGGTTCGCAAGCATCAAATGATTCATAATCAAGTGATTCCAAAAGTCCATCGGCATGGAGTTTTCTTCATGCGCTTTACACCAATATGACCTAAACGGCAGTGCCACAAATAAGTTGCACTATCATTATTAACTTTGCATCTTTTGGTTTCAATATTATGAATATGTGTATCACTATGATCGAGATCCAATGAACCATTTTCATTGGGTGTGTAACCATATAAGGTTTTATTCATGTAAACAGAACAACAATTTATTCTCTTACTTAAATGAATAACCGTATTGCAATAAACATGATCAAATCATATTTATGCTCAACACCAAATAACACTTATTTAGGTTCCACACTAATCTCGAAAGTATAGGGAGTGTGCGATGATGATCATATCAATCTTGGAACTACTTCCAACACTCATCGTTACTTCCCCTTCAACTAGTTTACATTTTATTCTAGTAACTCCTGTTTCGAGTTACTAATCTTAGCAACCGAACAAGCATCAAATACTCGGGGCTACTATAATCACTAGTAGAGCACACATCAATAACCTGTATATCACAGATACTCTTGTTCACTTTGCCATCCTTCTGAGCCACCTAATATGTGGGGTAGTTCCGCGTCCAGTGACTAGGTCCATTGCAGAAAAAGCACTTCGTCTCGTGCTTAGGTTTAGACTTGGGCTTCTTCACTCGAACAGCAACTTGCTTGCCGTTCTTCTTGAAGTTCCCCTTCTTCCCTTTGCCCTTTTCCTTGAAACTAGTGGTCTTGTCAATCATCAACACTTGATGCTCTTTTCTTGATTTCTACCTTCGTCGATTTCAGCATCACGAAGAGCTTGGGAATCGTTTTCGTCATCCCTTGCATACTATAGTTCATCACGAAGTTCTAGTAACTTAGTGATGGTGACTAGAGAATTCTGTCAATCACTATCTTATCTGGAAGATTAACTCCCACTTGATTCAAGCGATTGAAGTACCTAGACAATCTGAGCACATGCTCACTAGTTGAGCGATTCTCCTCCATCTTTTAGCTATAGAACTTGTTGGAGACTTTATATCTCTCAACTCGGGTATTTGCTTGAAATATTAACTTCAATTCCTGGAACATCTCATATGGTCCATGACGCGTTCAAAACGTCTTTGAATTCCCGATTCTAAGCCTTTAAGCATGGTGCACTAAACTATCAAGTAGTCATCATATTGAGCTAGCCAAACGCGTTCATAACGCCCGCATCCGCTCCTGCAATAGTTTTGTCACCTAGCGGTGCATTAAGGACATAATTTCTTACGTGCAGCAATGAGGATAAACCTCAGATCACGGATCCAATCCGCATCATTGCTACTAACATTTTTCAATACAAATTTCTCTAGGAACACATATAAAAACATAGGGAAGCAACAACGCGAGCTATTGATCTACAACATAATTTGCAAAATACTACCAGGACTAAGTTCATGATAAATTAAAGTTCAATTAATCATATTACTTAAGAACTCCCACTTAGATAGACATCTCTCTAGTCATCTAAGTGATTACGTGATCCAAATCAACTAAACCATGTCCGATCATCACGTGAGATGGAGTAGTTTCAATGGTGAACATCACTATGTTGATCATATCTACTATATGATTCACGCCGACCTTTCGGTCTCCGTGTTCGAGGCCATATCTGTTATATGCTAGGCTCGTCAAGTTTAACCTGAGTATTCCGCGTGCAACTGTTTTGCACCCGTTGTATTTGAACGTAGAGCCTATCACACCCGATCATCACGTGGTGTCTCGCACGAAGAACTTTCGCATAGCGGTGCATACTCGGGAGAACACTTCTTGATAATTTTTAGTGAGAGATCATCTTATAATGCTACCGTCAATCAAAGCAAGATAAGATGCATAAAGGATAAACATCACATGCAATCAATATAAGTGATATGATATGGTCATCATCATCTTGTGCTTGTGATCTCCATCGCCAAGCACCGTCATGATCACCATCGCCACCGGCGCGACACCTTGATCTCCATCGTAGCATCGTTGTCGTCTCGCCAATCTTATGCTTCCACGACTATCACTACCGCTTAGTAATAAAGTAAAGCATTACATCGCGATTGCATTGCATACAATAAAGCGACAACCATATGGCTCCTGCCAGTTGCCGATAAATCGGTTACAAAACATGATCATCTCATACAATAAAATATAGCATCACGTCTTGACCATGTCACATCACAACATGCCCTGCAAAAACAAGTTAGACGTTCTCTACTTTGTTGTTGCAAGTTTTACGTGGCTGTTACGGGCTGAGCAAGAACCGTTCTTACCTACGCATCAAAACCACAACGATAGTTTGTCAAATAGACTCCGTTTTAACCTTCTCAAGGACCGGGCGAGCTACACTCGGTTCAACTAAAGTTGGAGAGACAGTCTTCCGCAAGCCATCTATGTGCAAAGCACGTCGAGGGAACCGGTCTCGCGTAAAATGCACGCGTAATGTTGGTCCGGATCGTCTCGTCCAACAATACCGCTGAACCAAAGTATGACATGCCGGTAGGCAGTATGACTTGTATCGTCCACAACTCACTTGTGTTCTACTCGTGCATATGACATCAACGCATAAAACCAGGCTCGGATGCCCTTTGTTGGGGAACGCAGTAATTTCAAAAATTTTCCTACGATCACGCAAGACCATGGTGATGGCATAGCAACGAGAGGAGAGTGTCCGTCCACGCCCTCGTGAGACCGAAAGCGGAAGCGTTATAACAACGCGGTTGATGTAGTCGTGCGTCTTCACGATCCGACCGATCCAAGCACCGAACGTCACGGCACCTCCGAGTTCTGCACACGTTCAGCTCGATGACGATCCCGGACTCCGATCCAGCAAAGTGTCGGGATGAGTTCCGTCAAGACGACGGCGTGAAAGGCGATGTTGATGCTCCACCGACAGGGCTTCGCCTAAGCACTGCGACGATATGACTTCTCCGGCGCAGGGCTTCGCCTAAGCTCTCTGACGATATGACCAAGTGGAATATGGTGGAAGGGGCACCAGACACGGCTAAGGAAAGATCCGTAGATCAACTTGTGTGTCTGGGGTGCCCCCCTGCCCCCGTATATAAAGGATGGAGGAGGAGGAGGCCGGCCAAGGCAAAGGTGCGGCCAGGGTGTGGAGTCCTACTAGGACTCCAAGTCCTAGTAGGAGTCCACCAAGAGGGAGGAAGGGAGAAGGAAGTGGAGGAGAAGGAAAGGTGGCGGCCCCTTTTCCCTAGTCCAATTCGGACTAGAAGGGAGGGGGGGCGCAGCAGCCCCTTGGCCCTTTCTCCTCTTCCCACTAAAGCCCATCAAGGCCCATTGCTTCTCCCGTAACTACCCGGTACTCCGAAAAATACCCGAATGACTCGGAACCTTTCCGAACTCCGAATATAGTCGTCCAATATATCGATCTTTACGTCTCGACCATTTCGAGACTCCTCGTCATGTCCCCGATCTCATCCGGGACTCCGAACTCCTTCGGTACATCAAAACTCATAAACTCATAATATAAGCATCATCGAAACCTTAAGCGTGCGGACCCTACGGGTTCGAGAACTATGTAGACATGACCTAGAACCATTCTCGGTCAATAACCAATAGCGGAACCTGGATGCCCATATTGGTTCCTACATATTCTACGAAGATCTTTATCGGTCAAACCGCATAACGACATATGTTGTTCCCTTTGTCATCGGTATGTTACTTACCCGAGATTCGATCGTCGGTATCCAATACCTAGTTCAATCTCGTTACGGTAAGTCTCTTTACTCGTTCCGTAATACATCATCTCACAACTAACTCATTAGTTGTAATGCTTGCAAGGCTTAAGTGATGTGTATTACCGAGAAGGCCTAGAGATACCTCTCCGACAATCGGAGTGACAAAACCTAATCTCGAAATACGCCAACCCAACAAGTACCTTTGGAGACACCTGTAGTACTCCTTTATAATCACCCGATTACGTTGTGACGTTTGGTAGTACCCAAAGTGTTCCTCCGTAAGCAGGAGTTGCATAATCTCATAGTTACAGGAACATGTATGTGTCATGAAGAAAGCATTAACATACTAAACGATCATGTGTTAAGCTAACGGAATGGGTCATGTCAATCAGATCATTCAACTAATGATGTGACCTTGTTAATCAAATAACAACTCCTTGTTCATGGTTAGGAAACATAACCATCTTTGATTAACAAGCTAGTCAAGTAGAGGCATACTAGTGACATACTGTTTTGTCTATATATTCACACATGTATTATGTTTCCGGTTAATACAATTCTAGCATGAATAATAAACATTTATCATGAAATAAGGAAATAAATAATAACTTTATTATTGCCTCTAGGGCATATTTCCTTCAAGGCCAACTTGCTACAATCGTTGATCAAAAATCAAAACAAAGATACCATACTCTTTCCTTACAACTTCAAGTGAGTGTTACTGTCGTGTGCATATTCGGTTTCCCTTATTACTCGAGCGAGGTTATAGTAATGTAATTCATGAGTTATGCATGTGTGCGCAGCTTCCACTATGTTCTTCTGGAGATTAAGCTTGAGCGGGGACTAGTAACCGTCTTAGACTCGAGACGAAAAGATCCCGAAACCTATGCGGACATGACTAAATTGCTCAACAAGTAAGTTCAATCGATCATTATCGCACCATATCGGCAACTTTTTGTTCATTTCCTGATATCTCAAGTAATAATAATTATTTTCTTTGTCTTGCAGGGTTTGGAAACAGTTCACCTTGAAGCACCGGGACTACCGAAGGAGCTGCGATATACATACTCGAAAGTAAGTACTACTGGCTAGCTAGTTGCGCGCATCTCCCGTTGATTCTATAGCTATACTTTCATCAATGCCATTTATAATGCTTCATTATCAGTTTGATTGATCTCTATTTCTCGTAAAGTGCTTGTGGCAGGAACAAGGGAATGATTTCTGTGGATACTACGTGTGCGAGTTCATCTACAACGCGACTTTGAAAAATAAGCGGGGCTACTCTAAAAGACAATATGAAGTGCGCAAGCAATAATATTCACAATTTCGTTTTATTACACCATCATTTTTATTGAGTTTCATTCATATATATGTATTAATTAACCCCCTTCTTCAAATTAGACGTGCCAGATGCGGAATGAACTCCTAGAACAAGATCGCATGAAAGCAATTTAAGAGGAATTGGCGGGATTCTTTCTTGACCACGTCATCAATAAAGCCGGAGAATACCATGTGGAAGTTGATTTCAATTGCTAGGGGATTGTAAGAGATCTTACATATTGTATATGTATGTAGCCAGTAGCGTCGGATAGATAATGTCGAAAACTTGTTGTTCGACCAATCTCTCGGAGAAGGAGAGGTCGATCGATCACTACTCTCGGTATGCATGACGAACTTCTGTACTTAATGGTTTCCTTCATTTTCTTATTAGCTAGCGTGTCGAGGGCCTCTCTGTGTATAGTACGTAGCGTCGATCAAGCACGGACATAAGAGAGGACACTTCTCTCTATTAATTAGCTAGCTAACACAATATATGAAACACCTAAATTAACCCCCCAAAACCCCCAACCCCCCTTCAAAAATAAAAATAAAACCCCATCCACTGAAATCTTGTGGCGTGGATGCCTTTTGGTCCCGGTTGGTGCCACCAACCGGGACCAAAGGCCCTCTTGCCTGGGCTCGGCGCACCGGCCACGTGGAGGCCCATCTGTCCCGGTTCGCGTAAGAACCGGGACTAAAGGATGGAGGTATTAGTAACGACCCATTAGTCCCGGTTCAAGAACCGGGACTAAAGGCCCTTACGAACCGGGACAAATGCCCTGTTTTCTACTAGTGGTTGATCTGCTTTATGATTCTGTCTATCACAACAAATATATAATGCAATGCGACCATTAGAAAGCATCTGAGCTAGAGAGCTTTATATAATCATAGGTTAGTCTTAGTGCTTTCTGAAGTTCTTGATTTTTCTTGAATTGAATATATCACTTAGTTTTTGTTTCTCACAGTACAGAGTGCAGTTAGCAACAACTATTTCTTTTTCTTCGGATATGTTGTTAATATATCAAGAGAAATCAAGGCCAATAGTTCATGTTGATAGATTAGTATTTCTGCAGCTGAAGATCAGAGAACAATAATAGTTGCACCGGCACTTCTTCTGATTAAAACAATATGTTTTGGATCCAGCTTGCTATATCATTTACTAATAATTATTATGACTCACCCATTTCGTAATAAATATAGACATTGAAGTTTTTCTGTGGTTCGGTCTAATAAGTAATAACGGTTAAAGTCCTAGAGGAATACTATCTGATCTATAGTGCAACATAGTTTCAATAGAAACAACTATTGCTTAACCACACGCCTTATGATTAGCCGCCGCCTCCCATCCATGATCCTTGGCTCCCAGCCGCCAATGCTCTAAAATGAATCTTGCTCACCCCAGCCGCCGACCACTCCGTAGTATCTTCTCGCGATGATGCATCTCCTGCAAGAAAAAAAAGGTATCTAGCGTGCACTGGTGCATTGACAAGGATGACAAGGAAGAGCATGCGCACAGTGAGTTAACAGATTCAGATTATATTTTTTCCCTCAGTGCTCTGTATGTTCCTGTGCTTCCCATTGAATCTTCAGTTTGCAACCCTGATGAAGACCCTAGATGCCTAGATTAATGTGTAAAATAAGACTAATGACTTGCGTTTCAGTTTGGGATACGCATGGATGTATGTGCGTATCAACATCTATGCATCAGTTCACTTAGCATATATAGTGGTGTATGCGTCATTGATTAACTTGTGGCCATACAATTATTTAAAAAAAAGAGTTTCGGCCATATGTGCTCGCATTAGCATCAAATAGGTAACACAGTGTTAAATCCTTATGTTTCAGTACCCGTCTAACACAATCATGCCATTTTGCTTTGCTTTGAGTTCTGCATTTCTCAGGACAGATGTGATGAAGTTTATATTTGGTATAAAGCCTTTAAATTAGGTTGGTTATCTCGGGATCTTGAGGTTGGCAATAGAGATACGGTGTGAACTATGTTGTTTCTCTTTAAGATTATTTTTATTTTTATTTTGTGCTCCACTCCTATTATAATTTTTTTTGCAGGAACAGTCATATGAATATTTGTCCTACTAAATAAGACATTTGCTGAAATTTCAGTGTCAATGGCAACAACTAAGCTGAATTAAAGGTAGCAAGATGCGCTATCTTTACGCTTTGTGTAGTAGTAGCCTGTTTATGTCAATCATGAGCTGTAACGCCCGGATAATTAAGCTACAGTAATCCTCTGCTAATGATGCCACATCACCACGACTACTGTTAATACTCGCGTTGTTTCAAAACCGGTTCAAATTCAATTTTCAAATGCAAGTCAAATAATTAAATTTTTCAAAAGGTAAAATAAAAATGTTGGTTTTATTGTAAATAATCACTAAGTAATTTTAAAATAAGAACAAAAATCGTTTGAGGTAATTAGGTGCTCCTGACCTATTTAAATCAGGACCAAAACAACCCCATATAGCTCATTTTTATTAAAAATAAAATCCTGCGAAGTCTTTTAAATATCAAACCTTTTGTGCAGACCAAGTATAGTACCTAGTATTTTTGGGCCAAATTTCTTATTTAACTAAAGTCATTTGGTCTTACAAATAGATCTCTAACAGAGTAAAAAAGGATTAAAGAAAGAGAGGCAATATGTAACATAACACTGTGCACTCGGCCTGCTCGCTACAGGAGCCGGCCCAGCCCAGCCGACATCTCCTTCTACCTCCTGTTCACCCTCGCGCCGTGGACGCAGGGCGTGCGTCCGTGACCAGGATCGCCACACGCCGTCCATCCGTTGCTTCCTGGCGTTTACTAGACCCCCTCGCTCGTTCCCGCAAACCCTAGCCCACCGTTTTCCCCTCTCCATCCCTCGTTCTCTCCCTCTGCATCTCGCCGACGCTGCCGACGCCGTGCACCGCTCGATCTCGTGGGCACTGGCACCCCCGAGCGCCGAGACCTTGACTACGAGGTGCGTTGTGCACTGCTTCTTCCTCATGGACCACCAGCTGGAGCCGGGAAGCTCTCCTCCGCCGGATCGCCTCGCTCCACCACCGTCGGCATCGCCACCACCGCCGCCTCGACCCGCAACTTCGGCGCCCCCCGACCTCTCCAAGCAAGCCCCGACCTCACTGGGCGCCCCCCGCCCCCCCCCCCCCCCCGACCGATTCCCCTCATTTCCCCCTCGTATCCATCGCCGTAGACGTCGCACATCCTGGCGGCGGACTCACTGGAGCTCGTGCTCACAGCCGTTGAGCGTGCCCCGACCGTCTCACGCTTGCGTCGCCAGCGGCAGCCCCCTCTCCTGCAGCAGCCTGAGCAGCCGGGCTGGCGCGTGGCCGTCCCTCCCGCTGCTGCCCCGCTAACTGCTGTTGCCGCTTCCACCCGCGTCTCGCCTCGCCGTGCTTCCTGCTGCTTGTCGCCGCCCGTTGCTGCTTGTCATGTCATGCATCGATATGCATCTGTTTGCATGGTATTCATTGTTTCTTCCCTCTCTTCTCTCTGGTAGACTACGAGACCGACGCTGCTGCTGCCCGGTTCGACTACGGAGTTGGCGACCCCTCTCTTTTGCGAGCAACCAGGCAAGCCCCACGATCACCAGATATCGCCTATTCTGTTCTATACTGCTTGCATTAGAGTAGTGTAGCATGTTACTGCTTTCCGTTATTCCTATCTTGATGCATAACATGTCTTTGTTACCTCTGTTGATACCTTTACCTGCAATCCTACTTGCCTAGTATAGGATGCTAGTTTTCCATCTGTGGCCCTACATTCTTGTCCGTCTGCTGTGCTATACTATCGGGCCGTGATCACTCGGGAGGTGATCACGAGTATATACTATATACTTTATGCATGATACATGTGGTGACTAAAGTCGGGTCGGCCTGTGGAGCACCCGCGAGTGGATCTTTGTGGCGGAGCGACAGGGCAGGTTGAGACCGCCTGGGAGAGAGGTGGGTCTGGCCCTGTTCGGCGTTCGCGGATACTTAACACGCTTAACAAGGTCTTGGTATTTGATCTGAGTCTGGCTACTGGCCTATACGCACTAACCAACTATGCGGGAACAGTTGTGGGCACTCGACGTCGTGGTATCAGCCGAAGCATTTCGTGACGTCAGCGATTGAGCGGCGTGCGCCGGATTGGACTGGAACGCCACTAGGCTAGGTCTGCTTTCGGCCTCCCTCGCAACGTGCAGGTGTGCTAAGGGCGATGGGCCCAGACCCCTGTGCGCTTAGGTTTAGACCGGCGTGCTGACCTCTCTGTTATGCCTAGGTGGGGCTGCGACGTGTTGATCTTCCGCGGCCGGGCATGACCCAGAAAAGTGTGTCCGGCCAAATGGGATCAAGCGTGTTGGGTAATGTGGTGCACCCCTGCAGGGAAGTTAATCTATTCGAATAGCCGTGATCTTCGGTAACAGGACGACTTGGAGTTGTACCTTGACCTTATGACAACTAGAACCGGATACTTAATAAAACACACCCTTCCAAGTGCCAGATACATCCCGGTGGTCGCTCTCTATCAGGGCGACGAGGAGGGGATCGCCGGGTAGGATTATGCTATGCGATGCTACTTGGAGGACTTCAGTCTACTCTCTTCTACATGCTGCAAGACGGAGGCTGCCAGAAGCATAGTCTTCGACAGGATTAGCTATCCCCCTCTTATTCTGGCATTCTGCAGTTCAGTCCACTGATATGGCCCTTTACACATATATCCATGCATATGTAGTGTAGCTCCTTGCTTGCGAGTACTTTGGATGAGTACTCACGGTTGCCTTGTTCCCCCTTTTCCCCTTTCTTTACCCGGTTGCTGCGACTGCACGGTGGAGCCCAGAGAGCGACGCCACCGTCGATGACGACTACTACACTGGAGGTGCCTACTACTACGTGCAGCCCGCTGACGACGACCAGGAGTAGTTAGGAGGATCCCAGGCAGGAGGCCTGCTCCTCTTTCGATCTGTATCCCAGTTTGTGCTAGCCTTCTTAAGGCAAACTTGTTTAACTTATGTCTGTACTCAGATATTGTTGTTTCCGCTGACTCGTCTATAATCGAGCACTTGTATTCGAGCCCTCGAGGCCCCTGGCTTGTATTATGATGCTTGTATGACTTATTTATGTTTTAGAGCTGTGTAGTGATATCTTCCCGTGAGTCCCTGATCTTAATCGTACACGTTTGCGTGCATGATTAGTGTATGATTGAATCGGGGGCGTCACATGAGCGCAGGTGAAAAGCATGGTTTAAAACCAGATGTTATATGCATTATTCTTTGTAAGTCAGTTTACTTTGTGTGACCTACTAATTTAGGTAATGTTTTTGTACTATACTTCTATGTTTTCCAGTTTATATATAATAGCCTATTGATGTGAGCCTAGAAGGTTCAAATTACTTATACTGAACTTCCAAAATGACTTTGTATAACCACAGTTCAAACTTAATGTACTGAAGGAGTCTATGAAAAACAACCTGTTGAATCATATATTGTATAAATATTGACATGAGAGATTGTTACAGGAAGAAAATGATTTTCACTTACAGAATTTTGTTCAAACTTTTGCATATCATCATAGTTCATTTAGGTTTTTAAATATCATGAGATTGTAAATTTTCATTGGACTGAGGTAATGAATCATAAGGGTCACACAGTTACTATGCAGGTAATAGTACATATTCTATTAAAAACCCATTCTGCCTATTGATCCTCTCTGGTTGCTATCGAATTGGTCGTTCGCTCAGAAGTTCTTGAGAGGCCAGAAATTGACCATGTGATGGGCCACATTTCTACCTGAACGACTGTCCATCATGCAAATAAGAAACATGAGTTGGATTGCTCTTCATGAAAGCCAACGCATTTGGACTCATGAACTGCGATGATGGCCCCCCTTCCCCCTCTCCTCCCGCTCCCCTCTGGCGACACAGCACCACCCAACACCACTACCATCTCTACTCCCTCCCTCCTGGCTCCGGCGACCGCATCCTTCCACGATCCCCTTCGTTGGAATGACTTCCCCACCGACAAGGCTCCGCGGGCCGCGCTCGGCGTTGGCGACGCAACGGGTGAGGACTTCCAGGCGCAAGTGTGGAGATGCCTCTCCATGCACATCAACCCGCGCCGCCATGAAGCTCCATGCTTCCTCTTTGTGCACGTCCACCACGACTCGCTCGACCTCGACGAGGATCTCGTGGCTGTCCTCATGCAAGCCTGCCTGGGCGGCAACGCTCCCGCCTTCCAGGTGACTCGCCTTCAGGATCATCTCTTTCGCATCTCTGTCTCTCACAACCGCATCGTTCAAGCTCTCATCGCCGAACCCATTATCACTGCAAAAACCCACTCCATCCAGATTCTTCCTTATCCACCGCCACACACCGCCACACACCAACCGCCCATTCACCAATGAAAACTCTTTGACATCGGTGACCGCTTCGGCCATGTTGACGCGTTCCTACGCTCTCAGCTCGGGTTCGTCCCCTCTCCCGGAGTCGATTTCGAGCTCAATATCCTTGAACTGTTCACATCCAAGGTTTTCGAGATGCCAACGGCCTCGGCCTCGTCCAACTCTATCATCTTCTTCGTCCACAAAGCGGACTTCATGGTCGATGAAGCTCTTGTCGCCACTCTTCTCTCGTTCCGCTTTGGGGGACCCGCGCGTTCCATCGCCGTTCTCCGTCTTTCCAACGCTGCCTTCGCTGCGCCAGTCTCCTCCAACATCGTCGCAACTCTCACGGCGGCATGATCCCCAACTGTGGCGCCTCGCCTGTTCGCCACCATTCACTAGTAGAAAAGGGGCCTATTGACCCGGTTGGTGAGGGCCTTTAGCCCCGGTTCATGAACCGGGACTAAAGGGTCGGTACTAATACCCTGTGTCGGTGTCAAAACCGGCGGATCTCGGGTAGGGGGTCCCGAACTGTGCGTCTAGGCGGATGGTAACAGGAGACAAGGGACACGATGTTTTTACCCAGGTTCGGGCCCTCTCGATGGAGGTAATACCCTACTCCTGCTTGATTAATATTGATGATATGGCTAGTACAAGAGTAGATCTACCACGAGATCAAGGAGGCTAAACCCTAGAAGCTAGCCTAAGGTATGATTGTTGTTCGTCCTATGGACTAAAACCCTCCGGTTTATATAGATACCGGATAGGTTAGGGTTACACAGAGTCGGTTACAATGGTAGGAGATCTACATATCCGTACCGCCAAACTTGCCTTCCACGCCAAGGAAAGTCCATCCGGACACGGGACGAAGTCTTCAATATTGTATCTTCATAGTCTTGGAGTCCGGCCACGATGATAGTTCGGCTATCCGGACACCCCCTAGTCCAGGACTCCTCGGTAGCCCACATGCAGGCTTCAATGTCGACGTGTCTGGCGCGCATGTTGTATTCGTCATTGCTAGGTGGGTTCCTCCTCCGAATACTTCATAGTAGGTTTTGAACACAAGGATAGTGTCCGGCTCTGCAATACATGTTCCACATACCACCGTAGAGAATAACTTTTGCACAGATCTGCCGACGTATTCCGCGGCGTACATCACACCACGGCCAAGCCTTTATACGAATCGTTTTTACTGTCCCTCCTCGGTAGCGTTTAGCGGCGGTTTCCTTGGCACGTCTTATCGAAGCGGAGATCGTGCCCCCTTATTCCGGGATTCCCATCAATACGGACGTGGGTAACCCAACCGTGCCCGTTGGCATGCCTCCTCTATCGAAGGCGAGTCCTAATCGACCACGGGGAGGGCTCTTGGTATTCAACCTCTTTATAATGAGACCAAGGCCCTCTTCTTTTTTACACCCTCCATCGAGTTCGCCTCGCGCTTCGCGTTCTAACACCCAAAGCTTCAGATTTAGGCGCTTCGGACCTTCAACGATGTCCGGCTCCGACCAGCTTGGCTGATGGATGTCTTCTTCCATCACAGAAGAAGATGTGTTAAAGCTGCGAGATGCCAGGTATCTAACCGGCAAGATTTCTCATAGGCTGCCTGCTTCAGGGCAGGTCATTCCCACTCCCGAGCCCGGCGAGAGCGTGGTGTTCGTGTCACACTTCCTTCGGGGTTTAGGCTTCGCGACGGATCCCTTCGTGCGGGGGCTCATGTTTTATTATGGGCTGGATTTCCATGACTTGAATCCGGAGTCCATCCTCCATATCTCGTCATTCATTGTCGTATGTGAGGCCTTCCTCCATATTACCCCTCACTTTGGATTGTGGCTCAAGACCTTCAAGGTGGAGCCGAAGATGATCGAGGGGCAACAAGCAGAGTGCGGAGGGGCGGTCATAAGCAAGTGTGCTGATGCTCCGTGGCCCGATGGCTCTTTTCAGGAGGAGCTTGGTTTGTGGCAACGGGACTGGTTTTATATCACCGCTCCCAGGGGCACCAAATGGGTGGCGCCACCCGCCTTTCGCTCAGGTCCACCACAGCGGCTGGCGTCATGCATGGGTCAACAAGGGGCTCGACTGGGGGCCGTCCAAAGACGTTCCTCTGTTGCAGGGTCGTATTCGAGACCTCCAAGAAAGAGAGATCAATCTGGTCGCAGTGGCGCAGGTTATGTTGATTCGGCGCCTTCTGCCCTGCAAACGTCGCCCCCTCCGTCTGTGGGAATTTAATCCGGAGGGACCACGAGCTCTCTAACATTTTATGGGTACAACGCCCGTGGAGATGTATAAACTGTTCTTTGGTCACAAGAGAAGTGTCCGGACCTGACTGAGGACGCAGGACTAAGCTGCAATCGCCCAGATACTCAAGTAAGTAGTCATGTACCCGGACAGGCTGTCCGTTCATTTATCGTAAACTTGCCCTTAAAGGAGTTGTTTCTTGAACATGAGTGGATAGCGAAAGCAAAGTTGATAAGGTGTCCGGCTCCCCTCCCAGAGACCACGCCGGATCCCATGCTGACCAAGATGTTGAAGGCCGTGCCTTTTAAAGAAGGCGAAGGGGGGAGCAGGGAAGCCACTGCCTCCACGAAGGAGGCTTCTGCGGAAGGAGGGATCAAAGGTCCCATCCTCCAGGGAGAGAAGAGGGCCGCTTTGGAAGATCCGGAGGTCAAGGCCTCAAAGAGGGTAAAGAAATCTTCGTCAGAGAGTCCGGCGCTGGGAAGTAACCCAGCCGCACTATTTCCCCAAGGGGATCAGACCTCCAGCGAGCCGTAAGTAAAAAGAAGGGGCCTTGCAAATAAGGAACATCCCTGCATTTATTTCTGAAGATAACCGAAATTGTACCTTGTAGTTCGGATCTCAGCCCTTCTCAGCAAAGCTCGTCTTCGGGGGATCTTCTTCCGGAGATGATTGAGAGCGAAACGCCCCCACCTGTCGCACCTTCATGTGAGGCAGACGCCCCCGAGGTGTCGTCGCGGAGGGTTTCCCCGAGTCCGACGGGGCCGGAAGGTCCGGCGCCAACCGGGCGTCTTGATCGGAGGAGCTGAAGGATCTGCTCGGGCGAGCGGCTATCTCAGAAGATCACCGTGCTCTAATGGGTACGGTGATTGAAAGAATTGCATCCGCGAAGAGCGGATTGCATGAAGCCGTCAGAAGCTTACTGACGGGGTTCGAGGTACGCAAAAATGATGTACCTTCTGACAGTTATGCATATAGAATGCGCCCTGTATAGATAGTAGCCCCTGAGACTCGGTATGTTGTCAAAATTGACAGCGTGCGAGGATCATAATCTCGATTATAACATATCGCCGCTCCTAAATAGGTGGCGGGCGTCCGGTGGCCAGCCGGATCGATGAATATGCCGAACTAAAGCGGCAACTTGACGAGGCGGATGCGAGACATCGCGCTGGTCAATAAGCGGTTTGACGAGTCACAAGGTATGTGACTTCTATGCGGACACCTGGTAAGGGAGCTTGGCGCCCATGCCTTACTACTTGTATGCTTAATGCAGGTGGTGCCGCTGCGATAAAGGAGCTGCAGCGGAACTTCGCCCGGCGAAAGAGCAAGCCAGAAATAATGTCTGGCGGCGCTTTAAGAAGCAAGAGCTAAAAAGCGAACGGGCTGCTCAACGCCGAAGCAAGAGAAAATGGCCGATATGGCCATAAAGTTGAAGAATACTGCCGACCGCTGCGAGGTTCTTGAAAAGAACGTCAAGCGGAGCAAGAGGGCTGAAAAAGGCCACCGCCGAATCCAAGGATGCCCGTTCCGCTTTGAGAGCTGCCAAGGAGGAGCTGAGTCGGGCGGGGCTATTGCGCTGGAAAACCGTTTCGCTGTGGAGGAAATATCACGAATCAAGTATGCTCGGTTGGACAAGTTGTGGAGTTCGGAGGATGCTTATTCGGACTTAGCGGCGGCCATGGACGCAATTGAGCACTTCCGAGGCGGAAGGGGCACGAAGGGAAGAGCTATATTGGTCGCAATTCCATAGTCCGGGCGTCCTCTTCCGTTGACCGATCGGTTGGCAGAATGGGCCGAGCTGAATCGATTATCCGGACTTGCCATGAAGCATGTCATGACTCATTTGTGGCAGGCGGACCCCAGCCGAAGAGTTATTTTGGTTTAGTGCATCAGTTCCTTGGTGCGGTACCGCGTATCAACGCAATGAAGCGGTCGGCGTGTATTGAGGGAGCGCGGATGGCTCTGGCCCGTGTCAAGACATACTGGGCGGAGATGAAGGCCACCGACGTTGCATCCCAAGATTCGGACAGAAGCCGAGTACCTACCGAGCACTATTACGAGGAAGTCTGCGGGGCACTTTCGTTTAATAGAGATGCAGTGCTCGAAGGATATTATGTTTAAATGACATGTATGATTTGTGAAAACAATGTTTCAATATAATATAAGAGCTTTTTATACTTGTGCGTTCAAGTAGGAAACTACTCCCTGTGCGGCCGTTGAGGTATATGTATATATAACCTGAAAGATGGCAGTCCTTGGCTTTAGCCCCCACGCACATAGTGCGGGGGTGTTTGCAAAGAAGGCGCTTTTTCACACTTAATCCAACGTCTTGGTCCTATTAAGTAGGTGGTAGCATAGCAAACTAGGCAACCGGACTATAATGCTTTATCACTTTCACTTAGCCATAGGAGTTCGAGGGTGGGGCTACTATATAGCCCTTGGGGGCACCGCACTCTCGAATTGGGTGCATATGTGCCTGACCGAAAACGGTCCTTCGTTAATGCGGAGGAATTCTAAACATTCCGGTGAGTCATCGAGTGGTTGACAGTCTCGCTATATCATGACAGTCAGTTTCGGCTTTCTCTCTTTGAGGTGCTCGCCCGGCGAACCGGGCACAATCGCGATAGTTCTCCTGGTGCCGCGTTAGCCGATAGAACGGAATGTAAGGCAGCAAAACACAGGAGCCGGGCAAACCCAACATTTGACCAAAGACATGATTCAGAGCTGATGCATATAAGGCCTAACTCGAGACGCCGAACACTCCCTAAGGTATTCGGTCTTTATAGAAACAGGCAGAATAATGCCCTAAGCCCTGGTGTCCAGGTACGCGCAAAAATTCTGGTGCGGCCAATGCCAAAACGCCTGCCTCCTCCTCGGTTATAGTAAGAAACCGGGGGATGTATTTCAACAAGAGACAGTAAAAAAGGTTTACGCAGGGTCTTAATCTGAAAAGAATCCTTCCAACGGGTCCCTACTGCACGTCTGCGCCTGTGTCTCCGTTGTGCCGTATCCTGGACGGGTGTAGCACGTTGTTCATCTGTAAAAGAGAGGAACTTAGTTGAAAAGAAAAAATATCGTGCGAAAAATGTACTTTATATTAAATAAACAGAGTACGATTCCAGAAGTGAATAAAATTGAGCTTTATTGTCTCTTGTTGTACATGCGTGCAGCCCCTTGCACGGGGGTATGCCGCTAGTAGGCGCCGGACTCGTCTAGCCGTGTCCGGGGTTCGAATTACCTATTCAGGTGCTTTGGTTAGCGGAGCCTGATTGGTGTGGGGCTGTCAAGGCAGCCTCGCATGCTTCCGTGCTCGAGTAACACTTAATACTCCCTTTTAATGAGATGATGCCGCGTGGACCAGGCATTTTAAGTGTAAGAGATGCATAATGCGGTATTGCGTTAAAGCGGGCGAAAGCTTCGCGTCCCAATAGTGCTTGATGGCTACTTTTAAATGGGGCAACATGGAAGACTAACTTTTCGCGATGGAAGTTGTCGGATGAACCGAACATAATTTCTAGCAGTAGGGAGCCCGTACAATGGGCATATGGGCCTGGCATTACCCCTTTAAAGGAGGTGTTGCTATGGCGAATTTTGGTTGGGTCTATCCCCATCCTGCGGATTGTGTCCTGATATATCAGGTTTATGTCACTGCTGCCATCCATGAGGACTTGTGTAAATTGGAATCCGTCGATTATAGGATCCAATATCAAGGCAGTCCATCCTGCGTTCCGGATACTTTTGGAGTAGTCCTCATTGTCGAAGGTGATTGGTTTTGACAACCAGTGTTGGTACTCCGCTAGGGTAGTGTGTGCGGCGCGCGTCTTAATGGGCGCCGCTCTGTTTTTCCCTTTTATCACGTGAAGTGAGTTTACTGTTTTAACCTCTTGTGGGAAATTCTTTTGTTTTCAGATTCTCTGCTTGTGGGGTTCGTCATCATCCTCACTTGGTGTGTCGAGCCCCTTGTGTTCAGCGTTGAGTCTACGGACTGTTTGAAGACCCAACAATCTTTGTGGGTATGGTTTGCGAGCTTCCCAGAGTCTTGTGGATTTGACATATCTTGTCCAAGATTTTGTTTAAGTTGGATAGCTCATCGCTATTGTCCTTAAGGGGCAGTTTTTTATTGTTCTGCCGTGAGCTTTTGAATTCGGCGTTGACTATCGCGCTCTTTGGACCGTTCCCTTTAATCCGGCGTTGGTCCTTGTTGCACCGTGGTTTCCCATTTCCATCCTTGACTTCGGATGTACTTGGGTCGCTGGTGCTGCATCTTGCTAGCCAGCTATCCTCTCCCGCGCAAAAGCGGGTCATGAGGCTTGTTAATGCGGCCATGGTTCTCGGCTTCTCCTGGCCGAGGTGTCTGGCGAGCCATTTGTCTCGGACGTTGTGTTTGAAAGTTGCTAAGGCTTCGGCGTCCGGACAGTCGACTATTTGGTTCTTTTTGGTGAGGAACCTGTTCCAGAATTTGCGGGCTGACTCTCCGGTTTGTTGAGTTATATGACTTAAATTATGCGCATCCACGAGGACGGACATAAGTCCCTTGAAAATTTGCGAAAAGCATCCTCGAGCTCGTCCCAACTTCCCATGGTATTTTCAGGGAGGCTTTTGAGCCAATGCCGGGCTGGCCCTTTGAGCTTGAGGGGTAAGTATTTTATGGCGTGGAGATCATCTCTTCTTGCCATGTGTATGTGGAGGATATAGTCCTCAATCCAGACTCCAGGGTCTGTTGTTCCGTCGTATGCCTCTATGTTTACGGGCTTGAATCCTGCTGGAAATTCATGATCCAGCACCTCATCGGTGAAACATAGGGGGTGCACGGCGCCCCTGTATTTGGGTGTGCCGTGATGTTCGGATATTTGACGTGTTGAATTGCTTTGAAGAGCTTGCTTTCTCGGCCCATAGATGGACCTAACTGGGCCATCCTTTTGATGTGAATCCTTATGCGGATCGCGTACCGGCTTGTGTGCTTGGCGCCATTTGCCGCTCTCTTTTTTGCCGTGGGGTCGTCCATCCGACCGGGTGGCCTTCTTACATTTTGATTGTGGGGCTCTACGGCCTCCTCATCAAATTCGCGATAGCTTTCTCTTTGGGTAGCTCTTTGTTCGTTGTCGCCCGTGTTTGTCTGCGGTGTTGAATACTTTGCTCCATCTGATTCTGAGTGCATCTTCCGCTGTTTTGAGCTTCGCTGCTTTTCAGGCTCTGCAGCGATGGCGAGCCTTTTGTGGAGGTTCTTCTGCTCCAACAATTTGTCCGGCGTGAGATCGTCCGGACTGTTATCTTCGCCGGGGGCGGGTTGTTTATCCAAGTTGTCCTGTTCGGGCGGTTGCTCGATAGCATGTTAAATGCGTCCACTTTGGTTTGCCCTGCTCTATGGCTGGGTCTTTGTTGAGGCGGGACTTGGTGCGGCGTTTACGTTGTCGTTTTGGCTGCTTTTCGAGGGATTTATCCTTCGTAGCGTCCCGTTGTTCCTCGTCGTCGCTTCCTTTAGGTGTATCCACCATGTATACATCATGGGATGAGGTGGTTGTCCAGCATCCTATAGGCACTGGTTCATGGTTGTCTCCTGCATCATTGTCCATACCGTCGATGTCTTCGGAGTCAAAATCGAGCACGTCGTGTAAGCTTTCGACAGTGGCTACGAAGTGGGTGGTGGGTGGGCGTCGAATTTCTTCGTCGTCCGCATCCCAACCTTCCTGACCGTAGTCCGGCCAGGGCTCTCCGGATAAGGAGAGAGACTTTAGTGAATTCAGGATGTCGCCAAAGGGCGAGTGCTGAAAGATGTCATGCGAGTGAACTCCATGACCGGCGCCCAATCGGATTCGATTGGCAGGGGCGCGGAGGGTTCGGAGTCCGGAGAGGAGTCTGGCACCTTGGAGTCACGGTCTTCGCAAAGGACAGGGATTGTGTTCGGCTCAATCGCCGTAGAGGTTTCAGCTCCCGAGGTGTTGTCCAACCAACCATCTTCGATCGGCGAGATCGGCTCCGAATCAATGTTCGGAGCGGACACTAGTGCAGCCTCCGGGACACCGTTCGGCGGCAGAGTTAGATCATGCCCATCGAGACAGTTCGGCGCGCTTGGCTGTGGCTCGAATCCGTCGAAGATCAAGTCTCCGCGGATGTCGGCCGTATAATTCAAGCCTCCAAATTAGACCTGATGGCCAGGGGCGTAGCTTTCGATCTGCTCCAGATGGCCAAGTGAATTGGCCCGCAGTGCGAAGCCACCGAATACGAAGATCTATCCGAGGAGAAAAGTCTCAGCCTTGACCGCGTCGTTGTTGATGATCGAAGGAGCCATCGGGCCTATAGGTGACGACACAGAGGAACTCTCAATGAAAGCACCAATGTCGGTGTCAAAACCGGCGGATCTCGGGTAGGGGGTCCCGAACTGTGCGTCTAGGCGGATGGTAACAGGAGACAAGGGACACGATGTTTTACCCAGGTTTGGGTCCTCTCGATGGAGGTAATACCCTACTCCTGCTTGATTAATATTGATGATATGGGTAGTACAAGAGTAGATCTACCACGAGATCAAGGAGGCTAAACCCTAGAAGCTAGCCTATGGTATGATTGTTGTTCGTCCTATGGACTAAAACCCTCCGGTTTATATAGACACCAGATAAGTTAGGGTTACACAGAGTTGGTTACAATGGTAGGAGATCTACATATCCGTATCGCCAAGCTTGCCTTGCACGCCAAGGAAAGTCCATCCGGACACGGGACGAAGTCTTCAATCTTGTATCTTCATAGTCTTGGAGTCCGACCACGATGATAGTTCGGCTATCCGGACACCCCCTAGTCCAGGACTCCCTCACCCTGGCCCTTTAGTCCCGGTTCAATCCAGACCGGGTGATCAAACCTCCACGTCAACCTCTGCGCTGAGCCCAGAGCAGAGGGCCTTTGGTCCCGGTTGGTAGCACCAACCGGGACCAATAGTCATCCACGTCGGCAAGATTTACGTGGCTGGGGTTTTGTTTTTTAAAGGGGGGTTGGGGGTTTTGGGGGTTAATTTAGGTGTTTCATATATTGTGTTAGCTAGCTAATTAATAGAGAGAAGTGTCCTCTCTTTTGTCCGTGCTTGGTCGACGCTACGTACTATACATACATATAGAAAGGACTAGCTAGACACGCTAGCTAGCTAGTAAGCAAACGAAGGAAACAGAAGATCGTCGTGAACATATATGCATACAGAGGAAAGTGATATCGACCACTTCTCCTTCTCCGAGAGATTGGTCGAACAACAGTTCTCGTATATCTATCCGACACTACCGGCTACATATATACAATAATTATCTTTTACAAAAATAATCTCCTAACATACGACCGCGTGGTCCACATAGTATTCTCCGTCTTCAGCGATCACGTGGTCAAGAAATAATGCCGCCAATTCCTCTTGAATTGCTCGCAGGCGATCTGGTGCTAGTAGTTCATCCCGCATCCGAAACATCTAATTATAAGAAGGGGGTCAATACATATATATATATATGAATGAATGAAACTCAACACAAATGGTGGTAATAAAATAAAATTGTGAATATTGTTATTTACGCACTTTATATTGTTTGTCAGAGTAGCCCCGCTCATAGGTCGTGTGGCGGATGGACTCGCAAACGTAGTATCCACAGAAATCATTCCCTTGTTCTTGCCACAACCACTTTACAAGAAATGTTAAATGGTATTGATGAAACTAGCGCTTGAATCACTAGGAGATGCGTGGAATATGCTACTATAGTACTTACTTTCGGGTGTCTAAATTGCAGCTTCTTGGCAGTCCGGAGCTTTTTGGTGAATTTTCTCCAAACCCTGCCATACAAATAAAACAATTGCTTGATATCAGAAATGAACAAAGTTGCTGATATGGTGGATAATGATCGATTTAACTTACTTCTCGAGCATTTCAGTCATGTCCGCATACTCCTTGGGATCTTTTCGTCTCGAGTCTAAGACAGTTACAACTCACTGCACAAGCTTAATCTCTAGGAGAAAATAGTGGAACCTGCGACGCATGCATAACTCATCAATTACATTACTATAACCTGGACTAATAAGGGAAACTGAATATGCCACAAGACAGTAACACTCACTCGAAGTTGTAAGGAAAGAGTATTATATCCTTGTGTTCATTTATTATGAACGATTGTAGCAAGTTAGCCTCGGTATTTTCGGCATGAAATTCAACCTCAGTTGCATCTATGAGATATGTGTTAATGAACCTAATGGAACCCACTTGTCTTTTCTTCAATTCGGCGATCTTCAATCTGCATAATATAGTGAGGATAATTATAAATACATGCAATGAAAGAGCTGAGTTATATAGAGACTTAATGACGAAGTAGTACTACTTACAGACGATAGCAGGTGACCGTTGCTTTATCGAGGGCCAATTGATTGAAAACTGATAGAACTCCTCAAATTGAATAGGCAACAGTTCAATTCCAACGAGGTCATGCTCCTTTTAACTCTCACATACAAAGTACTTCTCCCCTCGGACTCTGCAGGTTTTCATGTACCAATCATGCAATCTTAGCATCATCGTTGATAGAGAGCTTTCATCTTTGTGAGAGGCTTCCCGTACTCGTATCTTTGTATCTGCACCTCCAAGAAATCATAATGTACATCGTCGGGCAGGTAATCTTCAGGATTGGCATAACGGGCACCATCCTTGGATCGACGATGTCGCTAGCGAGCACCTAGGCGGGGGCACGATTGCTTCGCTTGTTCGCCGAGCTGGGCAATTTGTTTCCCAGCTCGTCTTTTTTTCATTCTTTGATCACTTTTAGTACTTCCCGACCTCTCCGCTTCGGCAAATGCCTTTCCAATAATGCGCTCATAGTTGCCTTTCGGCGGAGACTTGGGTGGTTTTGTCAGGGTAGCCAGAGTGCGCTTCACTTTCACCGGATCTACCTTCTCCTCCGTAGGTGGATGTCTCTTTGCTTTCAACCCTTCAAACCAGTCATGCACTTCGGTCTGCGCGATCTTCGCGTTTTCCTCGTCGGTCCTCTCGTACGGTAACTTCTCTAGATTCTTCAGAGAAGGACCGAATCAGATCTCCTCCCGCCTTTGGCTGTCTGCTAGACGCCCGGCAGAAGCGAGCAAGCGGATGTCTTCTTTCCTTGCTTACGAGGCGGAGGAGAAGGACTTGACGCGCCGGAGCAGCCGGAGCGGCGGCGGGTCTCTTCCGCCCTTCTTGCTGACGAGGCGGAGAAGGAGGAGGCTGGCTGCTCGGGCGCCGGCGCAGGCGGAGAAGGAGGCGGAGTGCCGCCACACGCCGGAGAAGGAGCCGGCCGAGTGCCCTGATCGTCACTCGCCGGAGGAGGATGCGGTGGAGGAGGCGGAGTTCCCTGACTCGCCGGAGGAGGAGGAGGAGGCGGAGGCGTCCAGTTCGGAAGGTTGATGAGATCCTTCCGCCATAGGCATGGAGTCTTCAGAGCAGAACCCAGCCGATACTCCCCTTCACCGGTAGGGTGGTCAAGCGGAGGTCCTCAAATCCCTCCGTTATTTCATCCACCATCACCTTAGCATATCCTACGGAATCGGCGGCGGTGAAAAGTTGAGTCGGGTTTAGTAGGATAAACAGAGCCAACAGCCGCCTTGACCTTCAAATTGCTCCATTCCGCCATAAGGTGGCAATTTTGAGACTCCGTGATAGCATCCACGGGATAGCTGGCAGGAGCCGTCAAGGCATGCTCCGGCTGAAGCAGCTCGGTGGAAGCCACGCTGCTTCTACGCTGAGATGGCGGGGTAGCTTCGGGGGAAGCTTCAGCAGATCGTTTGCTGCGACCTGCTGCTTCTCGTTCCTCTTCTCGTTCCTCTAGCCCCATTTGCAGCGCCTGCATTTGGCTCTGCTCCAGTTTCTTCCTCCTCTCATGGGTTTTGTAACCTCCTGCGTCCGGAAATCCAGCCTTCCACGAAAAGGAGCCTGGCATGCCTCGTGTCCGTCCAGGGTGCTCAGGATTCCCGAGGGCCATTGTGAGCTCGTCCTTCTCCCTGTCTGGAACGAACTTCCCTTGTTGCGCTGCTTCGATATATTGCTTTAGCCTCTTGACTGGTATGTCCAATTGCTCGTCCGTCCAAATGCACTTCCACGTCTGAGGGTCCAAGGTTCCGCCAGCCCGAAGAACCAAGTCCGGCAACGGTGCAGCGATTCATTGTCTCTGGTTCGATCCCTTTATCAAGCAGATCATTCTCAGCCTTGGCCCACTTAGGCCGGAGCTATGAGGTAGCCACGACCCGTGCGATGGTGAAGCTTCTTCTTCGCAGCATTTTGCTTGTTTGTCGCCGACATCCTTTTACTCTTTTCCGGCGTCCTGTGGGCCACAAATGCGGGCGATCATTTCGATCTTCTCATATTTGCCCTTGAATTCTGGTGTCTCTTTTTTATCGACAAACTTATTCAGGTCTTTCTTCCAATGCACGAATAGCTCGCCATCTTCTTAAGAGCAAAAGACTTGATTAATGGCTCTATAACTGGCTTCTCCGGATCATCCTCTGGCGGTAGGGTGAAATTTGACTTCAGCTCAGTCCAAAGATCATTTTTCTGCAGATCATTGACATAAGACACCTCAGGCTCTTTGTTCTTAGGCTTATACCATTGCTGGATGCTGATCGGGATCTTGTCCCTAACCGTAACCCCGCCTTTGAGCAACAAATGCCTTCTTTGTCCGGATGGGTTCAATCGGTTGGCCGTCATGCGATTTCTATGATCTCAAACCTTTCATCCGAGCTCAACTTTTTCTTCGGGCCTCGTCTCTTTACCGAAGTTATGCTCGATCCGGAGGGCTAGAAAAAGGAAGAAAGACAAGAGTTAATTAATATGTGTACATACCAAAACAATGAATGCATCAATTAGCTAGTTAGCACAGGCTTAGCTAATATATATACCTTGCCAGACTCAGTTCGGTGATCACCGGAGTAGTCCTCATGGTCTACTTCTTCACCTTCTCCTTCTTCCACCGGCATTGGGTCATCAGAGCCATCATAAGCATAGCCAGCTGCTTCTTCACCCTCTCCTTCCAGACCATCGGTGTCGTTGAGATACATCAATGAGCTGAGGGCATCACTTCCTTCTGCGATTATGTGACTCAACAACGCTTCTTGTGCTTCGTCTCAGGGCGGGGTGTCCATAGTTTCTACAAATATTTACAACATGGCAAATTATTATTCAAACATGACAGATATGGATATATTAGTGGCAAACGTAGAACTAGCTAGCTAATCACAATAAGGAATCATATTAATTAGTGGCCTCGATGCTGCTTCTCTAGGGTTTCAGGTGGCCTCGACAATGCTTCGAGGGTTAGGGGGTGGCCTCGACAACGCTTTAAGGAGGGGGTAATATCGACCCCCGCCCACGTGTGGAAGCTATCGGGAGGGGGTATATCGACAACAACAACGACGACACTACATCTATGTCCCACAAGTGACGTGGGCATCGACGCCCGCGTCACTTGTGGGGCGTGAATGTAGTGTCCCATTACCAACGGCCACATGTATCTCACACCGACGATACTTGCTATTTAATTAGGGTTTCCTCTACCGCTCGGCGACCCTCGACGACCCTCGTTCCCGATAAAAAAAGAGGAAGAAGAAGAAAAAAAGAGGAGAAGAAAGAATAGAGGAGAAGAACTCCTCTATGCTTGCTTCTCCTCTTCTTCTTCCTCTTCTTTTTATCTAGAATCGAGGATCGCCGAGGGTCGAGGATCATCGAGGGTCAAGGGTCGAGGATCGCCGAGCAGTCGGGAGGTTGCCTAGTGTCAAAGGATTCAACAAAACCATGTCTTCATCATTAGGTAAATGAGGTGCATGATGGTACGAAGCTCTCCAAAGTTATTTTGGAACGGAGTCCCAGATAGGATAATTCGGTTTTTGGTACAAAGTTCAGCAAGAACCTTCCGAATATCGTTATTTGGAAGGCCTTTGCTGAAATTCGTACAAAAAGGCAAATTATCCTATCCGGGACTCCATTCCAGAATAACTTTGGAGGACTTCACCATCATGCCCTCGTTACTTCCTACTAATGCTGAAGCCATGGATTTCTTCAATACTTTGACACTATGAAACCTCTCTCGACCCCTCGAACCTTCGCCGACCCTGGAACCCTCGACCCCTAGACGACCCTGGAACCCTCGACCCTCGATCCCTCGACCCTATAGAACCCTCGAACCCTCGACCCTGAAACCCTTGACCCTTGACCCCTTAAAGACCCTCGACCCTCTACCCTAGTTCCCGACCCTTGACCCCTCGGCGATCCTCGACACCCTCGTTCCCGATAAAAATTAAGAAGAAAAAGAAGAAGAAGAAGAAGAAAGAGGAGAAGAAGAAAGGAATAGCTAGAGGAGAAGATCGAATAAAAAAAGAAGAAAAAAAGAGGAGAAGAAGAAAGGAATAGTGGAGAGGAAGAGAAAATAGAATATTCTATTTTCTCTTCTTCTCCACTATTCTTTCTTCTTCTCTTCTTCTTTTCTTCTTCTTACTTATTTCTCCTCTTCTTTTCCTCTCCTCTTCTTCTTTCTTTCCTCTACTTATATGTTCTTCTTTCCTATCCTACTTTTTCTAAAATTGTAACTTTTGCATATATAAAACTTTTCTAAAATTGTAACTATCTATATATGAACAAAAAACTTTCTATGAACCAAAAAAACATCACATACATCACATACACACATACATTATAGCCACATACACATATACATCACATATGAACAAAAAAATAAACTAATAAAAATAAAAAAAACATATTGCAACATATGAACAAAAACATATAGCCACATACATACACATACATTATATATATATGAAAAAAAATCAAACTAAAAAACATGCATTATACAGCATATACAGAGCATTATACATACATCTTAATAAAAAAATGAATAATAGGCCGCGGTGGTCGGCGACGGCGGCGATGGTTGGCGGTGGCGCTTACGGATGGCGTGCGGGGACGGCAATGAGAAGGAAAGGGGAGGAGGCAGGGGCTCACAGAGCGGGCAGGGGTCGAGGTCGCCGGCCAGAATCGAGCGCAGGCGCAGCAGTGGCGTCGAGGAGGCGTGGTCGGGCAGCGGTGGAAGCGGGCGCCGACGGCGCTGGGCGGCGCGGTGAGGCGGACGGCAACGGCGGGTGGTGCGCAGCAACGGGGCGGTAACGATGTGGGGCGGCACGACGACGGGCGGCGACGACGGGCGACGGCGGGCGTGGCAGGGCGCGGCCGGCGACGGCGTGGGCTTGAGGGCGGCAGACGGCGTCGGCGCGGGCTCGGGGGCACGGGCGACGGCGACGGCGGCAGGGCAGCCTGGTGGCGTCGAGGAGGTTGGCTCGTCAGGCTGCAACTGGCGAGGAAATCTGAAAAAACGCTAAGTGTTTGCTTATATAGAAAAGCCTTTGGTCCCGGTTCATGGCACAAACCGGGACTAATGCCCCTCTTTAGTCCCGGTTGGTGCCACGAACCGGGACCAAAGGCCAATTTTCAGCAGCCCAAAGGGCGGGAAGCGGCGGCCTTTGGTCCCGGTTGGTGGCACCAACCGGGACTAAAGGGTGCATTGGTCCCTGTTGGTGCCACCAACCGGGACCAAAGGCCTTCTGCTGCCCCGCGCCCAAAGTTTAGTCCCACCTCACTAGTTGAGAGGGAGCCGCACCTGTTTATAAGGTGCGCTGCGGCTTCCCTCTCGAGCTCCTCTCTAAAGCAGGCTTTCGGCCCAAACTCTGCAATCTGTGCTGTGGGCCCTCTTGGGCCTTCATGGTCTGAATCCTGGCCCATAGGGTTTCTAGTCGTATTCAGGCCGTGGGGGCCCAGTAGGTGGCACTTTTTTTTGCTTTATTTTTTATTTCTTTTTGCTTTTAGTTTTAGAAAAATTATAAACTTTCTGTTAGTGCCATTAGTTTTAAAATTTGAAAACACTTTTTTGTTTTCTTTATTGCTTTATTTATTTTATTTTGTTTCTACTTACAAAAAATTACTTATTGATGCAATTTTTAATTTTATCCAGTTTTTTGGTTTTTTTTCGGCATATTTTTTTCCTGTGGGTTTTTGCTTTATTTTTAAATCTTTTTGCTTTTAGGTCAGCAAAATTATAAACTTTCTGTTAGTGCTTTTAGTTTTAGAAAAAATATAAACTTTCTGTTAGTATCATTAGTTTTAAAATTTGAAAACACTTTTTTGTTTTCTTTGTTGCTTTATTTATTTTATTTTGTTTCTACTTACAACAAAATACTTATTGTTGCTATTTTTATTTTTTTTCAAGTTTTTTTGTTTTGTTTTCTGCATTATTTATTTTCTTTTGGTTTTTTGCTTTATTTTTTAATTCTTTTTTGCTTTTAGGTCAGCAAAATTATAAACTTTCTATTAGTGCTATTTGTTTTAGAACAATTATAAACTTTCTATTTGTGCCATTAGTTATATAAAATTTGAATTCTTCGAAATTTGTGTGAATGACAAGTTTGTGAGCTCAACAAGGCGTAGAGGAACGGGCTTATAAACCGGTGTGAGCGCCCTTCGGTTGGCGAGGTTTTCAAATTCATAGTTTTCAAATGAACTCTGAAAAAGTTGGCATAGCATGTGCATGTACAAAACGGACAATGGTATCATACTCGTCTGTTACAAAATTGGCATGGTATCATCATAATAGTTGCGGGAGAAAGTCTTCACTTTTTCTTCGCTTGTGTCGTTTGCTTATTGCGCCGTAACCATGGATAATCTTCATCGTTTATCAGGATGCTTGGGTCAGCCTTGACTTTAAAGGGGGGAATTTCATGAAAATTTTCGTACTCTTCAGACATGTCTGTCTTGCCCTCCACTCCCAGGATGTCCCTTTTTCCTGAAAGAACTATGTGGCGCTTTGGCTCATCGTATGATGTATTCGCTTCCTTATCTTTTCTTTTTCTCGATGCGGTAGACATGTCCTTCACATAGATAACCTGTGCCACATCATTGGCTAGGACGAGCGGTTCGTCGGTGTACCCAAGATTTTTCAGATCCTTGTTATCATTCCGTCTTTGTGGGTCTACCTGTACCCGCCTCCTGACAGATTGACCCACTTGCACTTAAACCAAGGGACCTTAAAATCTACTCCGTAGTCAAGTTCCCATATGTCTACTATGTAACCATAATATGTGTCCTTTCCCCTGTCGGTTGCTGCATCAAAGCGGACACCGCTGTTTTGGTTGCTGCTCTTTTCATCTTGGTCAATCGTGTAAAATGTATTCCCATTTATCTCGTATCCTTTCCAAATCATTACAGTCGAAGATGGTCCCCTGGACAACAAGTATAGCTCATCACAAACCGTGTTGTCACCTACGAGGCGTGTTTCCAACAAACTGCTGAAAGTCTGATGTGTTCACATGTAATCGATCAGCGCCTTTGCCCGGGTGTTTGGGCGCAGACTGTTCTTGTGTTCTTCGACATTCGGTGTCACCAAGGTAGAGTTTTGTTGAACTGTGTAGTGTGCTTGAGACCAAGAATATCAGTCCCTGCATATTATTGAGTCCCTTCCAAGCGTGCCTTTTCCAGTCAGTCACCCCTCATACCGCGATTTAGGGAGACCTATCTTCTTAAGGCCAGGAATGAAGTCAACACAAAACCCGATGACATCCTCTGTTTGATGGACCATGGAGATGCTTCCTTCTGGCCTAGCGCGGTTACGAACATATTTCTTTAGGACTCCAATGAACCTCTCAAAGGGGTACATATTGTGTACAAATACGGGCCCCAGAATGACAATCTCGTCGACTAGCTGAACTAGGACGTGCGTCATGATATTGAAGAAGGATGGTGGGAACACCAGCTCGAAACTGACAAGACATTGCGCCACATCACTCCTTAGCGTTGGTACGATTTCTGGATCGATCACCTTACGAGATATTGCATTGAGGAATGCACATAGCTTCACAATGGCTAATCGGACGTTTTCCGGTAGAAGCCCCTCAATGCAACCGGAAGCGATTGCGTCATAATCACGTGGCAGTCATGAGACTTTAGGTTCTGGAACTTTTCTCTGGCATATTTATTATTCCCTTTATATTGACGAGAAGCGGTCGGGACCTTCATCTTGAGCAGGCATTCAAAGAAGATTTCCTTCTCTTCTTTCGTAAGAGCGTAGCTGGCAGGACCTTCATACTACTTCGGAGGCATGCCCTATTTTTCGTGCAAGCGTTGCAGGTCCTCCCGTGCCTCAGGTGTATCTTTTGTCTTCCCATACACGCCCAAGAAGCCTAGCAGGTTCACGCAAAGGTTCTTCATCACGTGCATCACATCGATCAAAGAGCGGACCTCTAGGTCTTTCCAATAGGGTAGGTCCCAAAATATAGATTTCTTCTTCCACATGGGTGCATGATTGTCAGCGTCATTCGGAACAGCTAGTCCACTGGGACCCTTTCCAAAGATTACGTGTAAATCATTGACCATAGCAAGTACGTCATCACCGGTACGCATGGTGGGCTTTTTCCGGTGATCTGCCTCGCCTTTGAAATGCTTGCCTTTCTTTCGACATTGATGGTTGGTCGGAAGAAATCGGCGATGACCAGTACACATTCTTCCTGCAGCTTCCCGGTATATACTATCGGTGTCAAGTAAACAGTGCGTGCATGCGTGGTATCCCTTGTTTATGTCACGAAAGGTTCTTGAGAGCGGGTCAATCGTTGATAGTCACGAACAGCAACGCCTTTAGGTGAAATTCCTCCTTTTTGTGCTCATCCCACGTACGTACACCGTTTCCATTCCACAGTTGTAAAAGTTCTTCAACTAATGGCCTTAGGTACACATCAATGTCGTTGCCGGGTTGCTTAGGGCCTTGGATGAGAACGGCATCATAATGAACTTCCGCTTCATGCACATCCAAGGAGGAAGGTTATACATACATAGAGTCACGGGCCAGTGCTGTGATTGCTGCTCTGCTCCCGAAAGGATTAATGCCATCCGCGCTTAAAGCAAACCATACGTTCCTTGGGTCCTTTGCAAACTCATCCCGGTACTTTCTATCGATTTTCTCCACTGCGACCCGTCAGCGGGTGCTCTCAACTTCCCGTCTTTCTTACGGTCCTCATTGTGCCATCGCATCAACTTGGCATGCTCTCCGTTTTTGAACAGACGTTTCAACCATGGTATTATAGAATCATACCACATCACCTTCGCAGGAACCCTCTTCCTGGTAGGCTCGCCGTCAACATCACCAGGGTCATCTCGTCTGATCTTATACCGCAATGCACCGTGACATCGGGCATGTGTTCAGATCCTTGTATGCACCATGATAGAGGATATGATCATTAGGGCATGTATGTATCTTCTCCACCTCCAATCCTAAAGGGCATACGACCTTCTTTGCTGCGTATGTACTGTCGGGCAATTCGTTATCCTTTGGAAGCTTCTTCTTCATTATTTTTCAGTAGCTTCTCAAATCCTTTATCAGGAACAACATTCTCTGCCTTCCACTGCAGCAATTCCAGTACGGTACCAAGCTTTGTGTTGCCATCTTCGCAATTGGGGTACAACCCTTTTTTGTGATCCTCTAACATGCGATCGAACTTCAACTTCTCCTTTTGACTTTCGCATTGTGTCCTTGCATCGACAATGACCGGCGGAGATCATCATCATCGGGCACATCGTCTGGTTCCTCTTGATCTTGACAGCTTAGCCCGTTGCGGCACCATCGTGCACATCGTCATTTCCTCTTGATGTTCAGTAGCATCACCGTATTCAGGGGGCACATAGTTGTCATCGTACTCTTCTTCTTCGCCGTCTTCCATCATAACCCCTATTTTCTCCGTGCCTCGTCCAAACATTGTAGTGTGGCATGAAACCCTTGTAAAGTAGGTGGGTGTGAAGGATTTTCCGGTCAGAGTAAGACTTCGTATTCCCACATATAGGGCATGGACAACACATAAAACCATTCTGCTTGTTTGCCTCAGCCACTTCGAGAAAATCATGCACGCCCTTAGTGTACTCGGAGGTGTGTCTGTCACCGTACATCCATTGTCGGTTCATCTGCGTGCATTATATATAATTAAGTGTGTCAAAAATCATTACAGATAATTAAGTGACCAAATTAATAGAAGTTCATCATCACATAAAAACCAAAGTACATACATAGTTCTCATCTAACAACATAAAGCTCTGCAGAGCATCTAAATTAATTAAACCATACATTGAAACTATGTAAAACATTTCAATGCGAAAACAAATGCGATCATAATCGCAACCAAGGTAACAAATGATCCAACGGCATAATGATACCAAGCCTCGGTATGAATGGCATATTTTCTAATCTTTCTGATCTTCAAACGCATTCCATCCATCTTGATCTTGTGATCATCGACGACATCCGCAACATGCAACTCCAATATCATCTTCTTCTCCTCAAGTTTTTTTATTTTTTCCTTCAAGAAATTGTTTTCTTCTTCAACTAAATTTAACCTCTCGACAATAGGGTCGGTTGGAATTTCCGGTTGAATAACCTCCTAGATAAATAAAATCTATGTCACGTTGGTCAGCATAATTTTCATAAACAATGAATGAACCAATAGTTATGAAAAGATAATATATACCACATCCGAATCATAGACAGGACGAGGGCCGACAGGGGCGGATACCAAAACCACCGCACTATATAAGATGCAATAATAAAAGTAAGAAAATAATACAAGTATCTATCTAAACATACATGTAAGAATATTTTTCCTTTCAGAAAGAAGATAACAACAAGAGGCTCACCACGGTGGTGCTGGCGATGAGATCGGCGCGGGTGATCGACGGCGATGAAGACGGGGATGGGGCGTGACGGACCGCTAAACCTAGATAAATATTGAGGAAAATGGAGCTTGGCGGTCGAGCTTGGAGAGGAGAAACCTTAAGTAGTGTGGCTCGGGCATTCCATCGAACACCTAGTGTGCATAGGAGGTGAGCTAGAGCACCACCAAGCCCTCTCCCCTCGGCGGAAAAAAAACAGGCGGTGTGCTCCGCTCTTGGCGCGAGGGGCTATATATAGGCAGCACCATTAGTCGGTTGGTGGCATGAGCAGGGGACTAAAGGGAAGCCTTTGGTCCCGGTTCATGCCACCAACCGGGACCAATAGTGGTGGGCAGAGCAGGCCCATTGGTCCCGGTTCGTCCCACCAACCGGGACCAAAAGGTCCGGACGAACCGGGACCAACGGCCCACGTGACCCGGCCGGCCCCCTGGGCTCACGAACCGGGGCAAATAGCTCCATTGGTCCCGGTTCTGGATTGAACCGGGACTAATGGGCTGAACTGGCCTGGGCCATTGCCCCCTTTTCTACTAGTGATTACGGTTGCGCCTCAAGGCTCGCCGACATCGCTGGCTGGGCGGCCATCGTCGTTGCTATGCTCATCGCCGGCGCTCCCCTGCATCATCGTCAACGACCAACCACGCTCCCCTCCCTGCATGTCCTCCATGTAGGTGGGACCAGCTGCCACCAACGGTCGGCAACACGTTGGGCCTACTGCGACTTCCGCAACGATCTCTACTCAGCGATCGCATGGAAAGGTATGACCGTTCCGACCGGGAATCTCGTTTAATAAGCTGATTTTCTCTAAGTACCACTATCTTGTCACCACTCCCACCACATTTTTAACCCACAAACCAACCACCCCTATATCGATTGTATTCTGTTCTAAATCAGTGTGTGCTAATGAAACCTTGATTAATAATGCTCTAGACCACCAATTCTCGTTTCAACGGGCCTTCCACGCGACCATGCTAGCTCCCAACTTGTTTCTAGTGCATGTCTACTCGGACCAGGTCAGAACTGAAATCCTCCGTGCCGCGCCCATCCTTTTTTCAAATTTTGAGCTTCAACTATTTGACTCGTTTGACCACGCTACGTAAATAGTGCGATCGGTACCGCTGCCTGTCGTGTTTGAACCAGACTCAATTGGACCGTCTGTGCCCGTCCTGCCCACCCACCGCACGTCCTTGCTTGGACCGCATCCGTCAACTAAAATACTATCACCAGATCTATCTCACCTGCACGCCAAGATACACGGCACTGTTCACTGCGTGGATTCCACCGCTGCTGACCATGTTGACCGCAATGCTCTCGATGGCCTGGGACACGTGTGCCACTCACCTGGATCGGCCGCCCCCGTCGAGTCTCCCCGCATCCCTTCTCCAGAAAGAAAACAAGACGATATAGATTGCTATACCGTACCCCACATCGACCAGCCCTGTTTTTTAAAAGAACCGACTATAATCGACCTGCCTACACGCCACACATCACATATCACTGACGTAACTACCCCACCCGAGTTACCACAGCCGCCCTCCGGTCGGCCGCTGGGCCTGCTCGATCCCCTAGGCGCCTCTACACACCTAACACCACACCCTTCAGTCACTGATTCACGGGCCCCACCATCGCCCCCCCCCCCCCCCGCTCGACCACACAGCATGACAAAACCAACGCTTGCATGCACATGCATGCGCCCATCATCACGTCTATTCCACCACCTGCCTCCCCTACCTCCGCCAGCCTACGCTCCGCCCAGTCCCCTCAGCTCCGTCCCGAGATCGCCATTAACCAGTCGCATGCCCCTGCCTCTGCTGCCACCCCTCTGCAATCTTCGATATCCAGGCCGATGCAGGACCCGCGCTCCTACCGGGAGGTTTTGCTAAGCTCCCCGCCTTGGGTCTCTGCATCCACTCGCCCGCATCCATCGGCCTCTCCGGCCTATAAATCTTCCTCTCCTCAGATAGCCAGCCTCAAACACATACACCACCATTACAGCTGCAAGAAGAAGACTACATGCTTTCGGTGCCTTGCTAGTGACCACACTATCGCAGACTGCCGCGACCCCGTACGGTGCTCTCGCTGCTGGTGCTCCGGCCACCGGAGTTTCAGGTGCAAGGCCATCCGCTTCCTCCCATTCATTCTTTCTATGCCTCCTTCACCGCATATTAAACCCGCTTTTGTGCGGCCTCCTTGCAGCTCAATGGCACACACGACGGGCACCCACACCGCCTCCGGATCGTTGCCGGCTCCGCTCGCTCCAACGGCGCGTCGATCTGGTTCGGCTCCCACTGTGTCCTCACCAACGATCTGCCTCCCTTCCGCCTCCCGCTCATCTTCGGGCCGCGCGCATCCTCCTCATCCCCCCCGGAGCCTTCCTTCGCCCCGCCTCCGCCACCATCACCAGTCACCATGGCCACCGCAGCCTCATGCTTCTCTCCTACGTCACCGCACATCCCTCTCCTCGTCCCTCCCAGCTGCCTCGTCCGACAAGTTGACAACCTAGCCTACGTGCACCTCGCCACCACCATGCATAACCCATTTAGGTTCATTCGTCAAGCCCTTGCTCACCACCGCAACAACCCCACGTTCGGCCTCACCTCCTTCGCACGTGGCGCCGGGCGTCTCTCCTTTCCAAACGCGGAGGAGTGCCTCGCGGCCATAGGCCATGGGCCAATTCACCATCAGGGTAATACCCTCTTCTTCGAACGACCTGAGCACGCCGACAACGGATCCACGGCCATCTTCATTCACATGGCGGAGATCGAGGCTTTCGATTTCCCCGACGAACTCTGGCACCCGGAGGGGGTCGACTACTTCTTCTCTCACCTTGGAGATTTTGTCTCCGCCGACCTGCACTGCTTTCAGGGTGACTACTCGAGCGTTCGCGCTCTTGTTATGGTTGCCCGTGATTTCGTGCTTCCCCCATGCCTCATGGTGCGCCTCCCTGACAACGAAGTTGTCATTGTAAAACTTGAGAGCCGCGCGCTCTTCCGTCATGGTTCTGATGCTTCCCCCTTCTCCTCGGAGGATGGAGACGACGGCTCCCTCTCCTCCCTCATAACAAACCCTCGCCTCTCACCCTCCACCATCACTCAGATCAAAAACATTGCCTCGGCCATGTCCCCATTCGCATATACTCCGGAGTCACCCACGGGCCCTCCTCCATCACCTGCTGCAGACCAGCCTCTCAAAGGCATCCCGATCCTGGCCGTCATGGCTGATGGCATGCCTGCCGCCATGCTTGTTCATGCTCCTTGGGCTCCTCCAGCTCGCTCTCCCTCTTCTGCTAAGGATCGGGCTCGACCATGCCATGCTCGTCCTCTTCTTGCCTGCCAGCTCCACCACCTCCACCTCCACCGCCACCTCCACGCTTGTCTCCTCCACCACCCCCACCCGCACCCACGGCACTCCTCTCATCGGAGCCCACCCATGAGTGCCATGCCAGGCGTATCAGCAGGTGCGCAAAGATGGCTGCCGACTCTGGCATCAAGGCCAGGCGCAGCACCAGGCTGGCTGAGATCGAGCCGCCTGTCTACTCGTCTATGACTACCAAGGCTATGCGCTCCAAGGCAAAGAAACTGGACCTAGCTGCTGCATCCAAGGATCTATCTGACGCCCTGATCCACGCTCGTCTCTGCGACGAATCTGGGCTCGTCCACGGCTCTGCTCACGGCCATGCCTCGCCTGATGATCTTGCGGTTTTGCTGCTACCTGCGGCGCCTAGCCGGAGGTGGTTGCGGACATCGCTTTGGGTTTTGGTGACCTGGGGTCGCCATGATCTGCTACCTACTCTGCGGCCACGGGTGTGGCGGCCAATCCTGGCCATGTACCCGGTGTTTAGCACCGCTCAGTAGTTGCTATGTTAGGATGAATCTACTTGTTAGAGTGCTCACGCCTACTTCTGTCAGTGTATCGTACTGTATCTTGACCCGAAATGGTTGTCGGTCGGGTCAATACCCCTATGTAAGGTGCCAGTTTAAGTTTCAAGTATGAAAGACGCTTCCTACTCTATCGTCTCCTGGAATGTACGCGGGTTAGGTGATAATGACAAGTGTGCCAATGTGTTTTCTGAAATCAATCTCCTGCGCCTATCTATAGCCCTTCTTCAGGAAACCAAATTACAAAAACCAGATACAATCAAGATTCGATCGATCTTGCCACGATTCCTTGACTCTAATAACCACCTTGACGCAATTGGATCTGCGGGCGGCATTCTTTCGGCCACCAACTCTCGATGCTTCTCACTTCTCAACTGTCAACATAAGCATTTCACATCCACCTTAACTCTATCATGTCTTGCATCGCCACACAACATCTTCATCACAAACGTGTACGCCCCCTCACAGCGAGATCTCAAGATGGCATTCCTAGATGAACTAAAACTAATCGAACCACCACCACAATCACCCTGACTCCTAATTGGAGACTTCAACCCCACCAGATTCCCCAGCAGGCATAACAACAACAACTTCCGAGGATCGGAGGTCGACGCCTTCAACGACACCATTGATCAACTTGCTCTCGTAGAGCTCACTCCTTGATAGAGAGTTCACCTGGTCAAATAAAAGGCTGTCTCCCACACTAATCCGTCTGGATAGGGTTCTAATCAACCTCGCTTGGGATGCTATTTTCCCAAAGTCACACCTCACCTCTCTCACTAGGTTTATTTCTGATCACGTACCACTACTAGTCACAGTATCCACATCCGTCCCATCTTCCCGCCTTTTTCGATTTGAACGATTCTGGACTTCTTTTCCAACTTGTGCAAACGTAGTACGCGACTGTTGGCAGCCCAACACTCACTGTCATGGGCTTCGCATGGACCCTGCTGCCTCCCTTGCTATATGCATTAAATCTACATGATCGGCCCTAAAATCTTGGGCCAAAACGCTGCAGCCCATCTACCAACGAGAAACATACTGCAAACTAGCCATCCAGGCCCTTGATCTAAACGAGGAACTCGCTCCACTCCTCCCGCTCGAACAAAACTAAGGCTGTCGCTCTCCAATCTGCTTCAACAAACTATTAAACAAAAAATCTCCTTCTGGAAACAAAGGGGCAAGGTCATGGTCGCCGTTGACGGTGACGAGAACACTACATTCTTCCATGCTTCGGCCACCCAGTGATCTAGATCAAACAAAATCCCCATGCTCATTCACAACAATTATGAAGTTTTCCTCCACAAACAAAAAGCTCACATCTTAAAAGATTTTTTCAACCAATTGATCGGGACCACTAAACATGCAACTTGGAATTTCATTCTACTGCAGCTATACCCCTCCCCCCTCCCTCAGCTCCGTGATCTAGCACAACCGTTCTCCCACGAACAAATCCATCAAGCTTTCCTATCCATGAACACCAATGCCAGCCCTGGACCAGACAGCTTCGGACCCATCTTCTTCAGAAAATTTTGGAATATTATCAAACCTTCCATCCTAGCATTCTTCTCTGTCTTCCAGGATCAAACCGTCTCTGTCGAACGCTTCAACCGTGCCTTCATGGTACTACTACCAAAAACACTGGCGCCAACATCTCCTGACGCGTTTAGACCTATCTCCCTCCAAAACTGCACGCCAAAAGCAGTTGCCAAAATCCTCACAAATAGAGTTAAACCTCTCATCCCACTTCTCATTCAATAAGATCAGACGGGCTTCCTTCATGGGCGTAACATTGCTGAAAATTTCATCTATGCTGCGGATATTCTCAGTACGTGTCACACACGTAAAGCCCCGACCATGGTTTTTAAGCTCGACTTCAGAAAAGCATTTGATTCTATATGCTGGTCCTCCCTCATTCAAATATTACAAGCCCGCGGTTTTCCTACCATCTTCTGCGCATGGGTCCAAAACATCCTCTGCACTGGCAAAACGGCTATTCTTTTAAATGGAGTTCCGGGGTCCTGGATTCAATGTAGATGTGGCCTCCGCCAAGGATACCCCTTCTCACCATACATGTTCATCATCGTCGCCGATGTACTTCAAAGACTAATCGCCAAAGCTTTCCAATCTAACGTTCTCTGCCACCCTCTATGTCCAAACGAACCACCGGTGACACTTCAATATGCAGATGATACCCTCATAATCGCTGCTGCTAGTGACGCAGCCACCTTGCTTCTCAAAAAAACCCTTCATGATTTCGCCCTTGCAACGGGGTTGGTAATCAACTTTCACAAAACAGCTCTTCTCACAATTGCTACCGACTCATCCACACAAAACAACATTGCTGCAGCTATTGGATGCTCATTATCCTCCTTTCCGCCAGTATACCTAGGGCTTCCACTATCCCCTACCAAATTGCCACTGACAGCTTTCGACCCGATCATAGACAACTTTTGGAAATTCCTCTTTGGATGGGTGGTGCGCCTTCTCTCACGGGGAGCCAGGCTCACCCTGCTGACTGCGGTCCTAGACTCCATAACAGTTTATTTTATGTCCGTCTTTCGGCTACCTAAATCGATCATAGCTAAACTTGACGCCATTCGGAGGGCGTTTTTCTGGTCTAACGAGTCTACCTGCACTGGGGCGAGCTGCCTAGTCGCGTGGAAAAACGTTTGCAAGCCTAAAGATACTGGTGATCTAGGCATTAAAAATCTTGAAATTCAGAACAGCTGCTTGCTCATGAAATTCTCTTCAGAAATTCTACAACACCCAAACGTCCCTTGGACACAGTGGTATAACCACCAACACCCTCTTGGCATTGCTACAAAAACTCCACGACCCTCCTTTTTATGGAAAATTATCAACAACAACTTGCCACTGCTAATTGAGCACTCCTTTGTGATCACATACAATGGACTCTCCACCTTCTTCTGGCTTGATAAATGGCTTCTACAGTCACCGTTACAAAAAGTTTTCCCAAACCTCTACTCACACTCCATTGATGACAAGGTTTTAGTGGCTACTGTTTGGCAAACCAGCTTATTGGCGAACCTGCGGAACCGTCTGTCTAATGCTGCTGCTCGCGAGTTGGATTGTGTGTTGTTGTTGTTGCAGGATTTCTAGCAGGTGGACCAACCAGACGAACGGTCTCTCACCCATGGACTGCCGTTCTCTGCCAAGAATGCTTACTCCTCCATTGTTGCTGAAGATTTCACCGACCCGCACCATGATCTTGTTTGGGCCTCCAAAGTCCCGATCAAGGTCAAGATCTTCGCATGGCTACTTCTCCGCGATCGGCTGAACACGAAGGCAAATATGTTTCACAAGCACATTGCACAGTCAGCCGCATGCCCTCGATGTCAAGACCCTCATGAAGATGCCCTACACCTCATCTCCAACTGTTCTTACTCTACACAAGTCTGGTCCTCCTTGGGACTGCAGGCTCCAACCTCTCTTGATGATCTGCTTCAACACCCAACGCTTCAAGGCCTCAACCCCAACATATGGCCTTCGGTCGCTCTGTCTATCTCTTGGAAATTATGGGACTCAAGAAACGCTCTAGTATTCAGGAACGAGGATCACTCCACCAGGACCACGCTACGAAACATCGTTGCTGATTTCTCTCTATGGGTTTTTCGGTTCAAAAACAAGGAAGACAATTTATTCGCTAAGCAATGGCTTCATTTCTTATCCTCAGTTGTCCCCTAAAATGCTGACGTTGTAACAAATCCTCTGTTGTAATTCTCGAACTCCCCCTTTTGAGTGGTAATATATTCAGGTGGGGAAGCTCTCCCCCCCGGTGACCGTTCAAAAAAAAAAGCCATCGCATTTGAATGATGACGTGGCATGCTTCAGATAACTTGGTGCAATAGAACCTCTGCATTAATAAAACTCTATGATAGTTATCAAGTAGTACCGTCTCCATATCTTGAATTATACCTGGATAATTTTCATAGTATTGTGTTCTCAACCAAGAAGTATTACATTAAGTAAAATGGATTAAACTATGGCTATCTGAGCTCACAACATAAAGTATATATAGTAACAATGTATTTCTTCACATTGGAACCAAACCAAACTATTACCTGATTGCATAATATAATATAATTTAATATAAACATAATAATATGATATTCTCAATTTTTCCATATAATATAATGAAAAAAAAACTCACAATCTAATAGAAAAATAGCTCACAAATAGAAAGTATTAACAAAGCCTCCCATGATCTACCTTATTCTTATAAACCATACTAGCCCATGCAGTCGCACGGGTTAATGACTAGTGGATTCTTAACCACTATAGAGTTTCTTACTGAAGGTGAATCCTGATTGATGTCATTTGGAATAGTGACTTCTTTTCACAGTTATGATCTTCTTCTTTTTCTTGGCACTCCCATGCAAAGACAAATTTCTCCTCTTCATTTGAGAGCAGAAAATTGTTTTCCCTATGCAGGATCCTAAATCTACTTATCCTATATACCTGCAAGTTTGTTACTTAAAATATATTAATATATAGGGAACACAAAACGAGAAATTTGTGGATAAAAAGAACGATACCACAGTTGAAAAATATATGAAGAATGCTTAGTATATGCGTACACACCACACATCTGTGTGATGAAGCCAAAAGAAATCAGACGTTGTTATCACTAGGTACACACAACACATTTTGTATTTGTATTTACATAATAATTTCAGATATTACCCACATCCGTTTCCATTTTTCATTCAGATACAAATATTCACTTGACATGTAGACATTTCCAGAAATACAAATACATAACAGTTTGAATTGTCTACTACCAATTCCCACCCTTACGACTAAATGACTATTCTTTGCGTTTTAACAAAGCACAGAGTAAGGGTAAGAAGAGAATACATCCACGTTAGGACCAATCAAGCAACCATGCCGCTCTTTCCTTCTCTACTTATTTAATTCAGTCACATGGACTGATTACAACCATTATTTATGTGAAGATCTTTCCGTGCAAAAAATATATGAAGAACTTGATCTATGATAAATGTTCTGAACAACCACACCCTCCAAGGCTAGCAATTCATATACCAGCACTGTCCGAGTTTGTTCTATATAAGCTTCACGAGTCATTCAACTAGTTTCTCAGTTCAGCAGAAATATTTTGTAAGACCAACAATCCAGTGTGTTCTCCCCAAGTTTCGGAGTCACTGATGTTTTGCACTTTTCTATCGTATACACTTATTTTTGACCAAGACAACTCAAGACAGAAAGAAAGAGAGAAAAGATATTTCAGTTTGGGAATAGGAGACGTCCGGAAGAGAACACTTGGTCAGACTTGCGGAGTTCGTAATGAACGTTGTGGTCGCCCCACACGCGCTGCCCGCTTTAAACTCGAACCTGCCAGGGGCGCTCACCGCCTTGGCTGCCCAACTGATATCGTGATTAGTTAGCAAATATAAGATAGACTACGATTTGTTATGTGTTGTTTTTTATTCTAAGTTAATTATGTTATTCCTATATATATACGCCCATAAGCCTCAAGCAATAAACAACGATTGCATCAATCCCTCTTCATGCCTTCTTACATGGTATCAGCCTAATCCTGTTTTAAATTCCTAGCCATCGTCGCTTCCGCACCGTGCCGCCCCCGTGCCGTCCACGGAGCGGTCAATGTCCATGATCACTATCGAAGGCCGCGCAACTCATACCTAGAGTTTGTCTGTCGATCGAGTTGATCGGCGGCCCTATGAAGTCTTTTCTTATTGGGATTTTTCTGTCTGACCGATGTGTCTGCTGGTGTCTTCCGCGTGGCCGGGTCACATACGTGTGCCGTGTTGCTCGTGGCAAGTCATGCACGCATCGGCTAGTGTTTTTTTTTAACATTAGTACAGACGCAAGCGCTCATACATACGCGTATACACTCACTCCTATGAACGCACACATGTACATCCTATCCCTATGAACACCTCCGAAAGACTGAGCCGGTATATTATCTTAAGATTTACAAAGTGACGTCTTCTCCCACTGAAAGCGCATCGCCGGAAATCCTGAAATAAATTCAGAAATAATGCAAGCAACAGAACTTGAACCCTGGTGGGTTGGGGATACCACTGTCCCTCTAACCATCCAACCACAGGTTGGTTCGCTGGCACCAGTTGGTGTTACAGTATGCATGTTCTGCAACTTTTTTTTAAAGGAGGATGCACCCCCAGCCTCTGCACCTGGGTGATACATGCATTCATTTTATTTATTATTCACAAAGACCTTACAAAGTAATACAACAGTAAGCCTGAAGCTACCATCTAGACGACACCTGTCGTTATCCTATCCTCTTGATGAAGGGTTGTCGAATGTCCGGGGCTCCGGGCCACATACCAAAACAGACATCACACCACAAACTAACATCTAAAGTTGGATGCCCCATCCAAACCACATAGGCGGGACTGGGTAACACTCTGGTCCGGCGCACTCTCAGTGAGTACCACACGCACACGCTGCAAGGGACGTCACCTCCATCATCCATCGATCCATCCTCAAAGCATATACTATCGTATCGACCTTGTCAGGCCTCTCTGCCAACGATGCCACCACGATGCCAGCCAACGTCCTCTTCCTGCGTGTGTCCATCACCACACATCTGATGTCGAGCCTCCATTGCTCCACGCCGCCGAGAACTGCCGTCATGAATATGTAGAAAGAAAACACCACTCCACCGAAGAAGCCGTCCACTGGCCCCTCGAGCACAAGTGCATCTCCAAGAATGCCACCCCCAAGGGGGTGACGACACATGATTGCCGCCGCCATCCGATCAACTGATCTAGGGCTTTCCCCGGAGGTATTAAGTGGAGTTGGGAGCTTCACCTCGATGATGCCTTCATGAGGGAGACGATGATAAGGGCATCGTCATCACTGGCTCCGGTCACCGACCGAAGACCAGGTTTTCACCTGGATCTGTCCCAAAAATCCACCTGACAACCTATGCACTGTCTCAACCGCCTTTAATCTAGCCGCCTAGATCCGGCGACCAACCGCAACAGCAGTGCCACCATAGGAGCCCTGGCGCACTGGCCACTGCCTGAGTGTGCCACTAATGGAGCCTGGGAGGAGGGCTCCCACTGCACCTCGCCAAACCGCAAGAGCTACCGAGATGGATCCCGCACGCTAGTCACCGTAACTGATCTGCCAATCCGTAGCAAAAACCACGAAATCCGCATGCCCGAGCTTCGCCCGCCGCCACCTTTCAGGGCCGCCGCCCCGGGATCCAGACAGAACATCGCCGCTGCCACCGACCATGTTCCGCCGCCACCGACATGCCAAGTCGCCGGCCACCGCGACCAATGCTGCCATGACCCTGCGAGCCCACCAAGCGGCCGGTGCCACCAGATCTTCCACGAAGCCCCGCAGCTCCGCCGCCTCTGCCATCACCACGCCGCCACCTTGCGCCGTCACCAGAGACGAACAGCCGCGCCGCCGCGACGTAGATCGCGGAAGAAAACGTCCCGACGCCATGGGTGACCCGCCTCACCAGTTCCTGCGCCAGAGGAAAGAGAGACTCCGCCGCCGCCGTGAGCTACCCGGGGCTTCGCCCGGCGACCTCCTCCAGCGGCGGCAGAGGGGAGGATGTGGATGGATGTTACCGGTGGCGGGGGTTAGGGTTTTCGCCCAAGCCACCCTAGCGGCGGGCGACGCGGGGGCTAATATTGTTCTCCAGGACGAATGGTTACCGAGCGTGGAAGTACAGCCACGTTAGCGGGCCGAGTCAGCTTATGTATGTATACGTTAGCAGGATCGTACAACTTCCGTGGCAGGGGGAATATCATGGATTCATAGTTATTTTAGTTTTCCCAAATAATCAGTGAACTCATTTCATGTGCATCTCTTTTATTTGTTTCATCTGTTCAGATATATGCAAAGCTTCCTCCAAATCCATTGATATTCTGTTTCAGACTACGCACTGTAACGTACAGATTAGACACATGCTATTTCTTGGTGCCATAAATCAGGGGAGCTTTAATATTCCCCAGCGGGTTATGGACGTGATTTGCATTCTCCTAACCCGCTATAAGAATTTCTGGCAATTCCTTGGTGCCGTTGTATGGGATTTGTAGAATATTTTGTTGTGCATCCAAATGCAGTGAGTTGTGAGTAGTTTCTAAACGGAATATGGTGTTGCGCAGTGTAGTGAAACCAAGCTTAATATGGTGTTGACTTGTCATACTGAAACAAATGGTGGGTCCTAGAACTCCCGTGCATTTACATGAGGAAAAGGGACTCCATGATTGATGGGTGCACCTTGGCAGCTTCATCACATGTTTGTTGTGCTTCCAAATGGAGTGAGTTGTGCATAGTTTCTAGACAGAATAGCTTCACGTTCTGTGGGCGGCATGTGGATGATAGCCGATCTCACTTCTCACGTTCCTTAGTTATCGAGGAATTTAACCTATCGGTGATTCACTAGTGTCGTGCATGGATCGGTCTAAAAATCATCGGTTGCGTAGCACTGCATGTTTCTAAATGTACCGAGCAGTAAAGACACTCATGAATCATCATGACTTGCTCTCCCGACGTCCAGTGCCACTGCGAATGTATTCTATAGCACCCCCCTTGCCCCCAACACTGTTTGCAGCCTAAACTGGTTCTGCACACAAGATAAAGCACATACACCGCTGTGAAGAAAACATCGATGAGGTTGGACATTGGTGTCATTGTCATCACTTCTTATCGAGCAAGCGACTCTGACTACCCGCAAACAAACAATGATGTGTCATTCAACATATTTCTCAATTCAGCATAAATAGTGCACAAAAAAAATCGTAAGACCAGCAATTCAGTGTATTTCCCCATGGTCCACAAGTCACTGACATTTTGCACTTCCCTCTCATACACTTATCGTTAACCAGTACAATGCATGACAAAAAGACAAAAACTAGATTTCAGTTTGGAAATAGGAGATGTCGAGAAGACAACACTTGGTGGCAGCGGAAGAATTCAATGTTCCTACACTTACGGAAAATACATGCAGACTCTTTACGGGTCCATCTCTGACTAATCATCCATGCTGATTTTCATTGGTGGACCCTCCTATTCAAGCAAATGCCCAACCATAATTTTCCATGCCAGTCCGTAGCTTCAATCCTGCAAAAAATTGTCCGTAGCTCTAGCATCTCTCGGAAGAATTTGTGGTAAACGTTATGGTGGTCCCACGCACTACATTGAAGCCATTTGTATTCAAAGAATAAATTGAGACAATATCCACATCCGTTTTCAGTTTTAATTTGGATATGAATATTCACTTGCCATGTTAGCGTTCTAAGCAATGTCTCACTGAATAAATCAGTGTACAATGTTTACCTAATACCACACCAAGAGTTTATTTGCAGTGTGACACTGTGTTGCTATACCGTGCTATTTTTTTCATTGACACAACTACAAAATATTTTGCATTATCTACTACCCATTTCCACCCTCACAACTAATGAAATGACCAGTCTTCTTAACAAACCACATAATTCGGGTATAGGAAGAAAGTACATCCACGCTTGGACCAATCAAGCAACCATGTCGCTCTTTCTTTCTTTACTTATTTCATCCAGTCACATGGACTGATTACAACCATTATTTATGAAGGTACTTTCGTGCAAAGCATATCTCAAGAAGTTGATCTATGACAAATGTTCTCAGCAACCACACCATCCAAGGCAATTTATATACCAGCACAGCTCGAGTTTGTTTTATACATGTTTTGATGGGTCAATCAACACATTTCTCAATCAGCTGAAGCAATGCAAGAAAATTTTCTGTAAGACCGGCAATCCAGTGTGTTCTTTCCATGTTTTAGAGCCAATGAGATTTCAGACTTTCCTCTCACACGCCGTTATTGTTAGCCAAAACAATGCAAGATAAAAAGAAATAAGATATTTTGGTTTGAGAATGGGAGACATCGGGAAGGGAACACTTGGTGCTAAGTGAACAATTTGTAACGTCGTGGTCGCCCAACGGGCCACCATAGAGCCCTAGATCACCACATGTGCGTGAGATCCACGGCTATTCTGTCCAGCCTGTTGGGGGGCACTCACAGTCTTCACTGACACATCGGTCTTCCCGACCAGGGATTGGCCTGCTTCATCAAGCTCTGTGCCATGCACGAGGGTTTAGCATCTGGTAACGTTTGTCCACGCCAAGCTTGCGGTGTGCGCTCATGTGGCTCCGTCAACAAGTGTCCAAGGCATGTGAGCAACAGAACGCTCCGTCAAGGGCAAAGCTCACTTGGCTACTCCCACTGATGTTGACTTTAGACGGAAACAAACTAACTGATCTGTCTTCAGGAGATTTTGTGAATTCATAGATATTTCAGTTTTCCCAAAGAAATTTCTTTTCGGATGCATTTCTTTGGTTTGTTTCGTTAGTTCAGAACCATGCAAAGCTTCCTGTCCATCCTTCACTATTGTATTTGGAGTAAGTAATGACAAACATAATAGACATGATGTTCTTGTTTGGCTGCCACAAACTGAGGCAGCTTGAATATATGTTCATCAATTCAAATCCAAGTACCCTGCTTGAAAATATTGTTGGATGTATAATGTTCCCCGATGGGTTATGCCCGCGATTTTGCGTTCTCTACCTCCTCTATAATAATTCTTGGCGGTTGCTTGGTGCATTTGTATGGCATTTCCTAGAATATTTTGCAAAAGTGTGCATTGTGCTGTGTAGTAAAATCAAGCTCACTAAGGCGCTGAATTTTGATATGTCGGGTGTGTGTGGCGTCGTGTTGTATTGTTCGTTTGTATGGTGGTCGTTGCTTTATATATAAAGAGGGGCGAAAGCCTTTTTTGGTTATTGAAATGAATGGTGGGCAGCAGAACTGTCGTGCGTACGTTTGCATGAGGAAAAGGAACTCCATGATTGATGGATGCTCCTTACCAGCTTTATTACATGTTTGTTGTGCTTCCAAATTGAGTGAGTTGTGAATTGTTTCAAAACGCAGTGAGCAGTAATGAGACCCATGCAATGGAGTTTATTTCGATCTGGTATACAAACAGCAAGTCGAGTCATATACTTTGCTCGGATGCAAAGCCACTGTTTTGGCCTGTACTTGAATAAGATGGCACTTCATTTTCGACACATATAGATGAATCCCCTTTTGGCCCCTTTTGGTCTGTGTGATCCTAAATGGAATTATGCATACGGTTCTCCCTATGCATGATCCTATGCATACGGTTCTCCCTATGCATGAGCCAAATTTCCTCTCTTCATTTGAGATCAGAAAACGGTTCTCCTTATGCATGATCCTAAATGTATTTATTTTATATACCTGCAAGTTTGTTACTTAAATTATACTCATTCTGTTCCTAAATATAAGTCTTTTTAGAGATTCCATTATGGATTACATACGGAGTAAAATGAGTAAATTTACCCTCTAAAGTATGTCTATGATAAATCTCATGAAACTAATCTATGATAAATGTTCTCAGCAACCACAACCTACAAACTTCAAAGAAAAAAAAACCAACCACACCCCACACGGCTAACAATTTGTATACCAACACCAGAGTTTGTTATATACACGCTTGATGACTCATTCAACATATTTCTCAATTCAGCAGAAACAATGCAAGATTTTTTTGTAAGACCAGCAATTCAGTTTATTATCCCCATGTTTCAGAAGTCAGTGAAGTTTTGCATTTCCCTCTTATAAACTTATATTGTGAACCAAGAAAATGCAGGACAAAAAGGCAGAGAAAATAGATTTCAGTTTAGGAATATGAGACGTCGGGAAGAGAACAGTTGGCAGGTGAAGAATTCACAGTAAGCGTTGTGGTGGCCACACAGTCACACACGGCACATTGAAGCCATTTGTATTCAAAAGATAAATCCAAATATTATGCATATGGCTTCCATTTTTAATTCAGATACAAATATTCATTTGCCATGTAGACATTTTCTCAAATACGAATACATAATATTTTGGATTATCTACTACCAATTCCACCCTTACGACTAAATAACTATTCTTTCTAACAAAGCACATAATTGGGTATAAAAGAGAGTGCATCCACGTGAGGACCAATCAATCAACCATGTCACTCTTTCCTTCTCTACTTATTTCATCCAGTTACATGGACTTATTACAACCATTATTTATGAATATATTTCCATGCAAAACACATTTCAAGTTGATCTATGATAAATGTTCTCAGCAACCACAGCCTCCAGACAAATTTATGTACCAGCACTGGTTGAGTTTGTTCAATACATGCTTGATGAGTCAATCAACACATTTCTCAATCACCAGAAAAACACAAGAAAAATTTCTATCAGACCAACAATCCAGTGTGTTCTCCCCATGTTTTAGAGCTACGAGACTTCCCCCTTTCCTCTCATACACCGTTATTGTTTTTCAAGACAATGCAAGACAAAAACATAGAGCAAAGAGATTTTGATTTGAGAACGGGAGACGTCGGGAAGGGAACACCTGGCCGAAAAAGAAGAAGTTGTAATGAACATTGTGGTGGACCCACGGGTCACCAGAGCCCCGAACCACCACATGCGCGTGATAATCACAGTTATGCCGTTCTGCCTAACGGGGGTTCTCACTGTCTTTGCTGCCATATTGATCTTCCCACGGTGCAATCAACTTCTTCATGAAGCTCTGGACGATGCACGAGTGCTGAGCATCTTGCCTCATTTGTCTATGCTAAGCTCCCAGTGTATGCTCATGTAGCTCCGTCAACAAGTGGTCGGGGCATGTGAGCGAGGGAACAACTCGTCAAGGGCAAGGCTAAGTTGACTACTCCCATTGATGTTTACTTTAGAGGGAAACAAACTACCGCATCCATCTTCAGGAGATTTTGTGAACTCATAGTTTCATTTTTCCATAAAAAGAACTTCTTTTCGATGCATTTCCTTTGTTCGTTTCATCTGTTCAAAAATTATACAAAGCTTCCTGTCGATCCTTCAATATTCTTTTTCGGACTAAATAATGTCAGAAAGATTAGACATGATGTTCTTGGCTGCCACAAACTGAGGCAACTTAAATATATGTTCATTAATTCAAATCCAAGTACCCTACTTGGAAATATTGTTGGATGTATAATGTTCCCAGTGGGTTATGCATGCGATTTTGTATTCACTGCCCCTCTATAATAATTCTTGGCAATTGGTTGGTGCCATTGTATGGGATTTCGTAGGATATCTTGCAAAAGTGCGTTTGTGCAACCTAGTGAAACCGAGCCTATTAAGGTGTGGAATTGTGTAACTAAAACGAATGGTGGGCACTAGAACTCCGGTGCATTTATATGAGGAAAAGGAACTCCATGACTGATGAATGCACCTTGGCAGCTTCATTACATGTTTGATGTGCTTCTAAATGGAGTGAGTTGTGAACAGTTTCAAAATGTAGTGTTTGGAATTGTGTCGAATATTTATGAATAAGGTAGGTTACAATTGGAATCTGAATTGTACTGTGTCTATAAGATACAAGTTGTGTCCTATTAAAACACTTGTATCCTAGACCTCTTATACAATGTGAGGATAGACACACGATGTAACCTATGCCAACATAATAGCACAAGTACGCATGGGGGAGCCGGCGCACTACAAAATTTACTCTATTCTGTTATGAAAACCCTGGTGACAAAAAATAAACCATCGCCTAAGATCATTTTCTATGACGGAAACCGTCAGTAGCTGATTTTCGCCCGGTGTAGCTCCCCGTGGCAACTTTGGCGACGTTCAGGCCTGATTTTAGGCGACACTTTTGCCCGTCACTAAATATGTGCATTTTCCCCGACGGATTTGAGTGTCACAGAAAATGTTGAACGGACCAATTTCTGAAATATAAATAGAAAAATAACTAACTGTTTTTGCAGCTGAATTATCTAGTGGTGACAGTCTATGTACATACTTTTTGGAAGTGGTAAATCTACTTTCTGATAGTGCTCCTGAAAATTTTGGAAGTTCTGAGAATATTCATCAATGCGTTCATTAGAAAACATGACCACACCACACGTAAACTAATACATATACAAACACAACGCATGTAAATAAATTAATGCTTATTCAAACGTATTAGCAAACCCCTACTATCTAATTTAAAATGGGCAAAAAAATTGAAACTTAAAAAATGTGTGCTTCCTATGGCTCGAACGCAGGAAGTGGAGTAGTACATACTGCAACGCCAATACAGTATTGATTAGTTCTCGATTAAACTACTGGTACTCATTTACTTATAGTGAGTTTAGCATAGTCTACTGGTCCACATGGATTATTTCGTCCCCTAACAAAGGCAGACACCAGTGTTGTAGCGTGGCGACTAATGACGGACGGACGCGTGCCAACTGTCATCAGCCATTCATGTCATTTCCCCCCTCCGCCCGCCAACTTTTGCCGCCACTTTTTCCTGCCCGTCGCCCGTGGCTATATGAAGATCGTTGCCATGACCAAAGAGCTCATCCTCAAGCCTCGCGACTTCCACATCCCTCCGCATTGCATGGCCGAATAGGTGACCACCTCCATGGCCAAATAGCTCATTCTCTTTTAGCTTTGACATCCCACTCCATCACCTATAGGTCGTCCTGGCCCCCTCTTGTCCTTATCTCCTTGTAGGCCTAAAGGGCCTCCTGTAGGGGCAACGGGCGGGCTCCCAACGTAGAAGCCACCCCTGTGTTTGGCACCGTCAGTCATCGCCACTCGCTCATTGGAAATGGGCAAATCTTGTTGTAGTAGACAACAGGAAAGTCATCGCGCTAAGGCCCCAAAGGAGTAGCACACTAGAACAACACTATCATTGACGAAGTGAAGTGTAGATCGGAAGGATCCAACCTATAGACAAACGAACGCGGATGACAAATACCGGATCCAAGCATATCCTTCAAAGAGAAACACCAACCAAGTGCTGCGAGATCCAGTGGCAGAGCCAGGGCGGACTGCAAGCAAACTAAAAATGCTAAGAACCAAATATTTTGATACATATTATGCAACTATAAACACTAAACTAGTTATTGCCAAACAACTATAAGCACTAAACTAGAGAATTATTAATTTGTAATAGTTTCAACCGATATTGTATTGACAATGCACACAATTTTAATAATAACTGAAACAAAATACGATAACTCACACCCTTTGTAAAGTCCCATTTTGAGTTTTCATTGCTTGAAAGCATCCAGTGATATAAAGATTCCAAGTTCAATGTAGCATATCATCAAGTCATTGAACCAGCAGTCATTGATGTTTCTGCGCAATTAGACTTGATAATTTTCATTGTGGAGAAAGCTCTCTAAACGGATGTTGTTAACAATGATAATAAAAATTAACAAAGCTAGGCACTAACAATAGTCAAGTCTAACGAGTCGATAAGAAGCAATACCTAAGAAAAGTGAAGAGCGACTTTTCTTCAATTAACCTGCTCGGTTCGATGAACGAATGGAATCTCCAATTTTCTACTATATCACTTTACAAAATCGATATTGAAAGAATCCCCAAAAATTGAAGAGTGAAATTTGATGCCACAAATTTGTGTGTACGCGTGCCAGGACTAAGCATGACCACTGACCTTGAAATCAAGGTATCCATCCCAGAATACCTCGCCTAATAAGTGGGCATGAATGGTTGAAAGGAGGCGGTGTCGACTGCCGCCTTTTTCCACTAGGAGGAATTGTGCCCGAGCTCGACGAATCACCAGTGCTTTCCACCACTGCGATTGCAGAGCGACTCGTACCGTCGCGATCTATATGGAGAGACGGGAAAGAGATGATGAGCAGGAGAGGAGGGGACGTGGTTTGGCTGGTGACTTGCCCTACAGTCTGAGCTAGGCCTTGCGTGCTACGTTTATGTGAGGAGTTGTGCAGCCATCACTAGTGGAAAAAAGCCTAGCTATGGCGTGCCAAAAACAGCCTTACTGGCGTATGTGCCCAATGCCACCAATGAAAATATTTAGTGGTGGCGTTGGCAGATACGATCAGCAGTACTTTAGTATTGATGGCGTGCCACCTGGCGAGCTATAGCGTTTATTGTGCACCAACGCCAGCAATTTGTATTTTCGGTAATAAAGAAAAATATACCCAGTTATTATTATATGTGCAGCCATTTAAACTTCTGGTTGTAACTTCAAATCCACAAAGAGTAGTGATCAACTAGCTAGCTAGCTACATGCAAAAGTGATCCGCTAGCTAGCTACAAGCAAAAGTGATCCGCTAGCTAACTACCTACATATATGCACACATTACATGTCTCGATGAAGAATGATCTTCATCTCACAAAACTTGTTCCTGTTGCTCCGTCCCTCCTTTCTATAATGGACTTTGAGGGTATTCAGTTCCACCCTCTCGGCCTTCAGGAGTCGTATCTCCTTCTTCAGAGAACCGATCTCGGTAACCAATTTGTCCTTCTGGTCGATGAGCTTCAATTTCTTATCACAGAAATTAGAGTTGTCGCCGACGATCTCATCCCTATCATGAGTTATTCAACTCCTTAAGGTCCTTTATTGTACTCTCCTTTGACGCGACAAGCTCACGGCTGAGCATGTCCATGTCATGTACCGGTAGCTTCTGCTGGACCGGTTCTGGAGATGAGTCTCGTACATACGCATGGAAAGTAAAATATTTGAAATCGTCAATAATGAATTGTTAGATGATACATGTATATATGCATGTGTTGCAATGCTCATGGATGTTTTTTGTAATGTTACCTAGTTGGTGCTCATTTCGCCTTTGTCGACTTCTTCATAGGCTACGAAGTTGGACGAGGACAGCCGGAAGTGGCTATTCTAGCTACTCATGACTGCAACTTCAAAATAATAACATGTTATACAAAAATATAGATAGCATCACAATGGCCTTGCAAACTAGATAGCATCTCAATGTCGAGGGTTGACCTATAACAAACTAGATAGCATGTGGGCCTTAGTGCTAATAAAAAAAATTGGTGACATACAACAACAAATTGCCACTGCCTAATTTTTCTAATGTATCAAGTCAAATTTTACAATTAAGGATGCCTATAAAAAGGAGTACTTGATGATAGATAGATCATATATATATTCTTACGATGATCCGTAAGACAACCAACATATAGATATAAACAGAGAAAGGAAAGAACAAGATGCATGGTGTATTCTGTCCAAGTTCAACTACTTTTTGTGGCTGTTGAAGGATTCTCACATGTTATTGCTCACTTTTAACTACCAATATGCTACAAACAATATTATTGGTCACTTTTAACTTCCAATGCTACAAACAATATTATTGGTCATTTTTAACTTCCAATGCTACAAACAATATTATTGGTCACTTGTAAATTCCAATGCTACAAAAATTTGCAACATGAGGACTAGCCCTGACTTCTTCCGTGCACATTTCTAAAGAAATTACCAAGCAAAAACTCCCATTCTACACATAACATATTGAACACTAAGTTCAATTGTGCACTATCCATTTCTACTAAATATATCAATTTGTACTAATAAATAAATTTCTCTTAAATATTGCATTACTAATATAAGAAACTAGCACTATCCATTATTCATCCATCTATGAAATAAATCAATTGTGCACTAAACCAGTCATCTACTCCATCTTTCAAAAGAAATTTTCTGGCTCAAATCTATCAAAGGGAGACACGTGGGGAGGGGAAGAAAATTCACGAGGGGAAGAGGGGAGATCTCACATCCTTGCCGGAGTTGACGGTGGCCACCTAGTTCCGGCGGCGAAGAGCGGCATCGTCGGGCAGCGTGGCGGCAGTCGAGAAGGGGGGACGAAGAAAAACGGGTAAAAATTAGTGAACTGGGCTTACACTGCTTTTTACTGGATAGGGTAGTTTTTTTCTGGCGTGGGACTAATGGATAGTGCTGTCGTAGGCCTAATGGGCCACGCCGTAGCAAACGAAAGCACACGGGAAAAAACTCAAAAAATGCCTATGTCGTACGAGAAACATTCTACGCCAGCGGTATGCTCGTATCAATGTCGTACCGAATTGTCCGACGCCACCACTATTTAGAAAAGGTAGTGCTGGCGTTGCTAGGAGTCGGCACGCCACTAACAAAAGTTGTGGCTAGCACTTTTTCCATTAGTGCATGGACCCAGTAGCACCAAGTGAGGCCCATGAAATATTTGCCCGGGCAGATCACTGTTAATGGAGCTGGTAATTACGTGAGTCGTAGCTTATAATACATGTCAGTTCGCGAGTGAGCCTGAGCAGCTGCCTCGGGTCGCTGGATACTGGCTCCGCCACTGGCGAGGTCCATCAGAGACACACCTTCACATGCCCTTCGACGATGCTAGACTCATAGACGGAACGAAAATTAAGTGAGGGGAATCTTATTCCATCTTTAGGAAGCCCCTGCCATCACGTATTCCTGAGCAGAGTACAATCCTAAACAAACTAAAAGTACCATCTAAAATGATGCAGCGGCCCTCCCACCTACAAGGCCCGGGATTTGTCGTGCCTCCTTAACCCTAAGACCATAGGAGATGAGGCAGATTGGCGATGGCTCCGCCAGAAGGCGGAAAACGTAGTGTGGGAATTGTTTGTGTAGGAGAAAGCATAAGGCATTGTACCTTCAATGATTGTATCCAGCGGCGGTTACGTTTCGTGCGTTGCTTCATTTCCAAAGGCATTGCTTCTGAAGTACCTTTTTACTTTCTGGTAGTTCGTGTATTTGCAAAAGCGGTGGATGGCGTTGCTGCTTGTTGCATGTCGTTGGTCACGTCGACCCTCTTTATTTTACCTTGTTTTTCTTTCTATTTTTTAATTGTGTGCATCCTCCTTGTCTTGACTAATATTTGATATCGTATCGTCATCGAGGCTGGACGTATTTGGCAGCATATTGATATTAATATGTTATTGTAGAAAAGAAAAATGCTCAGACTTACATTGTGATCCCCAAGATGTCGAACACACTGAAATATTCTCTTCAGACGCTGTTAAAGAAGACTTTTTCTCCAAGCGTTTTCTTCCTTTCCAATCGGTGGCTAGAGCAAACTCACCCGTCCAGGCTTCACTGCGAGCCTGCGGATTCGCCTTCGCTCTGTCTGCGACGGTGAAGAGGAGGAGGATCCTGGTGTATTCACTCTGTCTAGTAGTGTAGGTTAGTGTTTTTTAGTCCTCATAGGTGCGACGCATGGATAGGTTCCGAACCTCCTTGAGTTTGTTCATCTGTATGTAGTCGACGGAGCCCCGACGTAGATTTCTACCATCTTCTTGGGGCAACGAGGTTAGGGTTTCTCGACGGCGAGAATCAATGTCAGTTGCTTCAGATCTATTCAAGGGTTCAACGATGATGACTGCCAATCCAGGGCGCTGGTCCTTAGGGGAATTCCTGGCTCTCATCAACAAGGTCAAGCCGGCTCTGGTAGGGGAGCGACGACAACAGCACAGCTCGTTTTGGTGACGGTAGTGGTCATTTGGTCGTTCGGGGACCTCGATGTAATTTTTATTATGTTTGAGATGCTTTTGTACAATATTTATGATGAATTTTTATAGTAGATGCGAATCTTTTTCAAAAAGAGCCGGCATCAAAGAAATAGGAAAAGGAGAACTGTTTATTCAGGCAAAAAAAAAATGATGCGTACAAGGTACAAATAACACACGTCCCCACAGCGCGGGACAGAAAAAAAAAAGCAAAGGGAATGCATCCAAGTGCACTGAAGTATTTCTTCAGACCGACTCGACACGACTCAAGGAAAAATAATACTCTATTTCTTAGACATTGTAAAACAGATTACTATTTCCTCAGAGACTAGAACAAAGCATTTTTCCTTAAACAGAAAAAAAAATGCGTACAAGTGAACACAGCGTGAGAGAGGAAAAACCAAACTCAGCTCTCCATGCCCATCTCCTGTTCCCCTCCCCCTCCCCCTCCCCACCCACGGCTAGGTTGCGAACCCTAGCTCCTTGCTGAAGTGAACCTCGCCGGAGATTCTAGATCCAGCCGCCACACCCACTGACGGAGCCCGGCTCCGTCCTTCTCCTCCCCTCTCGCTGGCCAGGCCAGGCCAGGCCAGTAGGCGCTCAAGACTCGTAAGCGGTGAGCTCCTCCGTCCGCGCAATGTGACGATGCCTACCTGGGATTTTAGCACTTGAGCTCGTTGGGAAGATCAATCAATGGTCTGCGTGATTCCTCTTTTACCTGAAATGCTTGGCCCTGACGCGCATCTCCTGTTGTTCACCCTGTTCCTGAAAGAAAAGAAAAGAAAAGAAAAAAAATGTGGCATCTTTTGCAGATTACTACTACTTTGCTTAACCAAAACTTGCTCCTTTCAGTAGATCTATTGCGCCTGGTGCAGATGGTTGGGATTTAGGACTGCATACTTGGTTCCGATGCAGGCTTATCACTGTTTCAGCATGTTTTTAAGGAAGCAGATGGCACAGGTTGCTACTTGGCCTCATCGATTTGTTTTATTTTTCTTTATCTGAGCTTTGCAATGGAGTTAATTCTCATACTTGGTTCCGGTGCAGGCCTATCACCTTTTCAGCATGTTTTTCAGAAAGCAGGTGGCGCAGGTTGCTACTTGACCTCATCGAGATTTGTTTTATTTTTGTTTACCTGGGCTTTGCAATGGAGTTAATTTTTATCTGCTATACAAACAACAAATATCCAGTAATACTTTGCCCGGATGCACAGCCATTGTTCCGTCCTACACTTGAATAAGAAGGCACTTCCTTTTCGACACATATAAATGAATGCCATCAGTCCTTTTCATCTAAACAAAAATGGAAATGGTCTGTGTGGTCACTGATGTTGAGCCATTGCAACAACTAAATTCTTTTGCAGCTACTGTTGGTGTTTCTAGCCAGAGTACGGCAATCAAAGGATCCTTCTTTTCTATTTTGGTCATGCACCTCATTCTTTGAAAAAACATGCCCAGGTTGCTCGCTAAGCTTAGTTTGCAGTTACTACTTACTGCAGCTGTTTTTTACAAAGTGCAAGAAGCATACATATGTATTATGTAGTGCAAGGTTAGGTGGTAGGGCGAACTTAGTTTTACTAGTTTTGTCTGGTGGATTGATGGTTTCTGCCACGTGTGTGTTCATAGCGTCATTATACTCTGAACTTTTCAGCTTTCTTACAAAATTGAGCTGATCGCCTTTGCTCTTATAATAGTACAAGAAGCATATGTATTGCTAGTTGCAGTTTTCACTCTGTTTTCTTCTTCTTTTGTGCGAATACACTCTGTTTACTTATGAATCCCACGTCTTGTCTTGCAGGCTTGCATGATGGAGGCTGCACAGTGTGGACCTTGGTCAGATCTTCCACCCGAACTCCTGGGCCTTGTCCTAAAGCGCCTCCCTTCCCTAGCTGACCGTGTTCGTCTGAGGGCAGTCTGTCACCCATGGCGCTCTAACTGTCTGCTGCAACCGCTTCCCGTCCCGTTCCCATGGCTCACCCTCCCTGATGGAACATTCCTCTGTATCCCAGGAGGCGAGGTTCACCGCATGCCAGCTGTACCAGATGGTGTTACTTGCCGTGGCTCCATCGATAACTGGCTATTTCTCATGAGTAGTGATGATGCACGCACATTGATGAACCCTTTCTCCAAGACCACTTTGGAGCTTCCTAATCTGGTCTCAGTTTGGCAGCGTAAGGTACACTACGAATCTGATCCTACACAACTTTTCTACAAGTTGGTGGTGCCCTCACCCCTGGACCTATCACCTGATTCCCTCATTGTGGCATTGATGATGGCCGAAGTTAATATTGGTACACTTTGCATTATCCAGCCACCGATGGCCACTTACTCGTTACGAGACAATAGGCAGCCATTATACCACCCGTATGATGTTACGTTCTTTGATGGAAAGTTGTATGTGGTGTCTTCCACTGGTAAGCTCTTCATCCTTGAGTTTTGCAGCAACCTTGGTAGTAATCCAAACATCAAATGCGTAATTGAGTCTTTGGGTGTTTGCCTTGGAGTACCAGAATGCGTTTCCAGAGAGAAAGTGTGTACATTCAGGTTGTATCTAGTTGAATGCGGTGGTAGACTGTTGATGGTTCAACGATTTATTCGTCACCTGGGCCCTCTTTGTAGGGATAATATATTTGAAAATATGCAGACTATTGGGTTTGTTGTCGTCGAGGCAGACTTGCACTCTGAGCCTTGCCGATGGAGAATGATCAGTGAGTTGGGTGGCCATGCTCTCTTTGTTGGCAAGCATGGCTCCAAGTCTCTGCCTGCTAGAGAATGCAGCGGATCCCAAGAGGATTGCATCTACTTCATTTGTGACTGTGCACATCCAAAGTTTTCAATGAACCCATTTCATGACTGTGGTGTGTACAACATGCGGAATGGAAGGATCACACAATTGATGTCTCAGACTGCAGCACCTGCACATGATGCATGCCAGTGGCGTCCGACGTGGATTTTCCATGCTGGAGCTGTGTGATCAATCCAACAGGCTTTGATCTACTGTTTCAGAGATTCTCATGTGTATGCCTAATTTGTTCCGCTGAAGCTCGGTGATCAACCCAGCCTGTGCGCTGCTCATTTTTATCCTAGTGATATGTTATCGTGCGACATACGTTCTTAATCTGTATGGTGATCAACACGGCCTGGTTCTAGTTATGTTTATGCTAGTGCTATGTTATGTACCGCCTAGTTTTGAAATTTTAATTGGTATGATGGTGTGTGCTGCAAATGTGCAACTTGATCTTTGTTTGAGTGATAAGACTATTAAGGTAGGGCATGTACTTGAACAAACTCTCTCTGGAGGTGAACAAATTGGGTGTTTCACTAGCTTCTTTCAAGATAAGAAAAGCATACATGGTCCGAAATCTAGTTGTCTCATATAAAAGTGTTGTACGTGTCTAAAATTTTATTAAGAAATGCACTAATCTTTTAAACTTAAACTGAACGCAGCAGCTTGATGGCATGGCCGTGGGAGATTGCAAACAAATCAAGGAGCATCGTTGCCTCTGGAAGACTGAAACCGTGGCCACACAAATTACATCTTTAAGGTGGCTGTCGCTGAAACCTCACAAAGATGGATTTGTGCCGTGCTTACGATGATCACCAAAACTTCGAACATCGACTTTCAGGACAAAATCCCGTTCACATTACAAAGGATGCAACGCTGCGTTCTGCGTCGAGGTACTGATCTTGCTTGACAACAGCTAGGTGTGTGCCAGAAGGGATGAAAAAAGGTTCGAATTTCTCTCATTGATGGGTCACAGATGACAAGATGTCTACAAGGATGCGGCCCCCTTCTAATCTTGCAGACATCCTACCCGCCATCCTCTGATTCGGAGTTACATGTTTCCAGCACAAACTCTTCTCCATAGCTGGTCATCAGCATATAGAGATAAAACTGATTTCTTACTTCTTTGCGTGCCCCTGTATGTGCAGAAGGCAGAGGTAAGACTGTATACTGTGCCATGGCACAATGGCAGACCAGCGGCCTAATTGTGGCAGCAGCATACAGCTGATGCTGCAAGTCGGACAGCAACAATACTATGACAAGTGCGAATGTTTTGCTGTCATCAGCTTTCAGCGTCAGCAAGCTAGAGATCATGTTGTAACAGCTCCAGACGTCCAATACTCCAATTAACCTAGGGTCCAACATGCAGATATGATTCTTCAGCAATTTTTTGTCGACGGTACCATCGCTGTTGGAAAAGAGCCAATCATAGACCTTTTCTGGAACTCCATACTCTCTACACGGATCAATACAAACTGCTTCTTATCAGCATCCCCGTTCACTTGACTGTATCGAAGAACCTGCACATTCTGTTTTCTGACCTCAAACTGCATTATGAAATGTATGCGGATCTTCAGCTAATGTAACCATTGCACGATGCAAGAATATTTTAGGACATACCAGCCATGTATTTATATATACTAAAGGCATGGATACAATACAACAAAAGATATGAGAACATGCTGGAAATTCCGAGAAAAAAAGGCAATCCATCTTTCTTGAGGGGTAAACAAACATTTTATTTAATGTTTGAAGTACGGTTTACAGGAATTACAAACGGGTCGTCGGGAGATCCCATCCAAAGGTGGCAAACCATCTGACCGGTAATTTGATCAACCAGTGTGTTATGGCTTATGGGCCATGTCCGATGGACTTTCATAACCTGGAACCAGCATTTTGTGCAGCATTGGCGGCTCCATCTCTTCTCTCCGCATATACCTCTCCGTCTACACAACGCTCTCCGCAAAAAACAGCAACTGTCACTGGGAACTACGTCAATAGGTTAGTCCCAAAAAATGATATAAAATTGCTATAAAATGATTGTAATACATCCAAGAATAATAATATAACAACATGGAACAATCAAAATTTATAGATACATTGGAGACGTATTATCAAGTATCTGTTCCTTAGACCATGAGATCGTGTAACTCCCTGACACCGGAGGAATACTTAATGTGTATCCAAATGTCACTTCGTAACTGGGTTATCATAAAGATGCTCTCCAGGTATCTCCAAAGGTATCTGCTAGGTTGGCATGGATCGAGACTGGGATTTGTCACTCCGTGTGACAGAGAGATATCTGTGATCCCTCTGGGTAATACAACATCGTAAAGAGCTTGCGAGCAATGTGCCTAACGAGTTAGTCACGAGATCTTGCATTATGAAACGAGTAAAGAGACTCGCCAGTAATGATATTGAACTAGGTATGGAGATACCGATGATCGAATCTCGGGCAAGTAACATATCGCCGGACAAAGGGAATTGCATACGGGATTAACCGAATCCTTGACATTGTGGTTCAATTGATAAAAGATCTTCGCGGAATATGTAGTAATCAATATGGGCATCGAGGTCCCGCTATTGGTTATTGACCGGAGAGGTGTCTCGGTCATGACTACATGATTCCCGAACCCGTAGGGTTGCACACTTAACATTCGTTGAAACTAGAGTAGTATTGGGATATTTGATGATTGGTAACCGAATGTTGTTTGGAGTCCCGGACGTCACGAGGAATCTTGGAATGACCGAGAGGTAAATATTTATATATATGGGAAGTCATATTTTGGGTTGCGAAAAAAGGTGCAGTTTTTTGGTATTGTGCCATGAAGCTTCTAGAAGGTTCCGAAGGATTCCAAAGGGATCCGAAGTCCACAAGTGGGTCCACCACGTCCCAAGGGCTTGCATGGGCTGAGGGGAGATGCCCTAGACTTATTGGGCTAGGCGCACCAAGTCTTCAAAAGCCAATGTGGCTAGGGAAGGGAAAAAGAGGGGAGTCCTAGTAGGAACGGGATTGGACTTGGAGTCCAAGTCCCCCCTTGGCTGCGCCCTAGGGCTGGGAGGGGCAGTTCCCCTTGCCCCTCCATCCATATATAGAGGGGAGGGGGCGCCCAAGAGCACACACCAAGCCCTTGGCGCCTCCCCCCCTCTCTCTCTCTCTCCCGTTACTCCGTACTTCCTCCGTCCCCATTCTAGTAGCTTTTGGCGAAGCCCTGTTGAACTAGCTCCACCACCACCATCACCACCACGCCATCGTGCTGGTTGTGATCCCATCTACTTCTTCACCTTCTTTTGCTGCACTAGTAGAAAACAGGGCTTTCGTCCAGGCCAGTTTAGCCCATTAGTCCCGATTCAATCCAGAACCGGGACCAATGGAGCTATTTGCCCCGGTTCGTGAGCCCAGGGGGCCGGCCGGGCCACGTGGGCCATTGGTCCCGGTTCGTCCGGACCTTTTGGTCTCGGTTGGTGGGACGAACCGGGACCAAAGGTCCTGCTCTGGCCCACCACTATTGGTCCCGGTTGGTGGCATGAACGGGACCAAAGGCTTCCCTTTAGTCGGTTCAAGCCACCAACCGGGGCTAATGGTGCTGCCTATATATAGCCCCTCATGAAGAGCGAGCACACTGCTCTGTTTTTTTACGGCCGAGGGGAGAGGGCTTGGTGGTGCTCTAGCTCACCTCCTATGCACACAAGGTGTTCGATGGAATGCCCGAGCCACACTACTTAAGGTTTCTCCTCTCCAAGCTCGACCGCCAAGCTCCATTTTCCTCAATATTTATCTAGGTTTAGCGGTCCGTCACGCCCGTCCCGTCTTCATCGCCGTCGATCACCCGCCGATCTCATCGCCCGGCACCACCGTGGTGAGCCTCTTGTTCTTATCTTCTTTCGAAAAGAAATATTATTACTTGTTTGTTTAGATAGATACTTGTATTATTTTCTTACTTTTATTATTGCATCTTATATAGTGCGATGGTTTTGGTATCCGCCCGTCGGCCCCTCGTCACATCTATGATTCGGATGTGGTATATATTATCTTTTCATAACTATTGGTTCATTTATTGTTTATGAAAATTATGCCGACCAACGTGACATAGATTTTATTTATCTAGGAGATTGTTGAACCGGAAATTCCAACTGACCCTATTGTCGAGAGGTTAAATTTAGTTGAAGAAGAAAACAATTTCTTGAAGGAAAAAATAAAAAAACTTGAGGAGGAGAAGATGATATTAGATTTGCATGTTGCGGATGTAAATCGATGATCACAAGATCAAGATGGATGCAATGCGCTTGAAGATGAGAAAGATTAGAAAATATGCCATTCATACCGAGGCTTGGTATCATTATGCCGTTGGATTAGTTGTTACCTTGGTTGCGATTATGATCGTATTTGCTTTCGCATTGAAATATTTTACATAGTTTCAATGTATGGTTTAATTAATTTAGATGCTCTGCAGAGCTTTATGTTGTTAGATGAGAACTATGTATGTACTTTGGTTTTTATGTGATGATGAACTTCTATTAATTTGGTCACTTAATTATCTATTCATGATGTTCTGTAATGATTCTTGACACACTTAATTATATATAATGCACGCAGATGAACCGGCAATGGATGTACGGTGACAGACACACCTCCGAGTACATTAAGGGCGTGCATGATTTTCTCGAAGTGGCTGAGGCAAACAAGCAGAATGGTTTTATGTGTTGTCCATGCCCTATATGTGGGAATCTGAAGTCTTACTCGACCGGAAAATCTCTCACACCCACCTGCTTTACAAGGGTTTCATGCCACACTATAATGTTTGGACGAGGCACGGAGAAATAGGGGTTATGATGGAAGACGGCGAGGAAGAAGAGTACGATGACAACTATGTGCCCCTGAATACGGTGATGCTCTTGAACATCAAGATGCACAGACGATGTGCCGCGATGGTGCGGAGCAGGCGAAGCTGCTGAAGATCAAGAGGAACCAGACGATGTGCCCGATGATGATGATCTCCGCCGGGTCATTGTCGATGCAAGGACACAATCACGAAAGTCAAAAGGAGAAGATGAAGTTCGATCGCATGTTAGAGGATCACAAAAGTGTTGTACCCCAATTGCGAAGATGGCAACACAAAGCTCGATACCGTACTGGAATTGCTGCAGTGGAAGGCAGAGAATGCTGTGCCTGATAAAGGATTTGAGAAGCTACTGCAAATAATGAAGAAGAAGCTTCCAAAGGATAACGAATTTCCCGACAGTACATACGCAGCAAAGAAGGTCGTATGCCCTCTAGGATTGGAGGTGGACAAGATACATGCATGCCCTAATGACTGCATCCTCTACCGTGGTGCCTACAAGGATCTGAACGCATGCCCGGTATGCGGTGCATTGCGGTATAAGATCATGCGAGATGACCCTGGTGATGTTGTGGCGAGCCTCCGGGAAGAGGGTTCTGCGAAGGTGATGTGGTATGCTCCTATAATACCACGGTTGAAACGTCTGCTCAGAAGCGGAGAGCATGCCAAGTTGATGCGATGGCACGGTGAGGACCATAAGAAAGACGGAAGTAGAGAGCACCCGCGGACGGGTCGCAGTGGAGAAAAATCGAGAGAAAGTACTGGGATGAGTTTGCAAAGGACCCAAGGAACGTATGGTTTGCTTTAAGCGCGGATGTCATTAATCCTTTCGGGGAGCAGAGCAGCAATCACAGCACCTGGCCCGTGACTCTATGTATGTATAACCTTCCTCCTTGGATGTGCATGAAGCGGAAGTTCATTATGATGTCAGTTCTCATCCAAGGCCCTAAGCAACCCGGCAACGACAATGATGTGTACCTAAGGCCATTAGTTGAAGAACTTTTACAACTGTGGAATGGAAACGGTGTACGTACGTGGGATGAGCACAAAAAGGAGGAATTTGACCTAAAGGCGTTGCTGTTCGTGACCATCAACGATTGGCCCGCTCTCGGTAACCTTCGGGACAGACAAACAAGGGATACCACGCATGCACGCACTGTTTACTTGACACCGATAGTATATACCTGGGAAGCTGCAGGAAGAATGTGTACCTGGGTCATCGTCGATTTCTTCCGACCAACCATCAATGTCGAAAGAAAGGCAAGCATTTCAAAGGCGAGGCAGATCACCGGAAGAAGCCCGCCATGATTACCGGTGATCACGTACTTGCTATGGTCAATGATTTACACGTAATCTTTGGAAAGGGTGTCACAGCCCTAGAGCTTGTTTGTAACTAGTGGCATTGCATCCATGCATCATGTTTAATTTTCATGAAATTTGAAATGGGGATTGCCTAAACCCTAGCATTAAAGCAATTCAAATAGGTTCAACTAAGAAATATTCTTCAATGAACCCAAATGGCCTTCAAAAATGTTCACCATTTTTGGAAAAATGCTGGAAACAGTAACGAGAGATGTTGCACATTTTCCATGACATTTGGATCTTTAAATTAAATCATAAGTATTTGAATTTGGACATTTAAATTCTATAAAATATTTTAAATGTCCAAATACTCCTAAACTGAAATGTTCCATGTTAGATATATTCTATACATTGGGCATGCACAGTTTGGTGATTTTTGAAAGTGCCTGGATATTTTTAATAAAGCCAACAGTTTACAGAAAATTAGAAAACTAAAACAAAAAAAGAGAGAGAGAGGAAGCTTACCCGGACCACCCACCAGACTGGGCCGGCCCACCTGGCCCGAGCCAGTCATCACCTACCTCTGCCAGTAGGCAGAGGAGGGAGACAGCCACGCGCGCACGGCCACCGCACGCCACCTCCTGCTTCGCCGTGTCACGCTCTCCGTCAACCCAATCCCGCGCCTGGAGACGCCTCGAAGCCCCTCTCGCCTCTCCCTCACTCGGTGCACTCTCTCCCCCTCCTCTGCCTCTCCTGCGCGTAGCCACCGAACGGAGCCGCCGCCACCGTCGCCGTTCGCCGCCACCACCGACCTCCCCACGGCCATCCATACCGTCCACGAGCTCCGCCTCACTGCCGCGCACCTCTACACCGAACCACACGACCGCGGGGCGCTTTGGTAGCGCCACCGTCTTCGTTTCCATCGTCGGCCGCCGGAGATCCCCCTCGATGCTCCGCTCGCTCCGGTGCCTCCCCGAGCTCGCCGATGCCATCGCTGCACCCGCCGTGAGCTCCTCTGTCGTTTCCCCCTCTCCCCTGACCCGCTTTCTTCCTCTAGCCACCGCCCCATGAGCTCCCGAGGCCGCCGTCCGCCATGGCCGCGTAGCTCCCCTGACCCGAGCCCCTCTGCTCGAACCCGTGGCACCAGCGTGTTTCTGGTGGCCCACGGATGCCACCTAGCCCATCAGCTTCTCCCCTAGTGCACAGCAGCCTCGTTCCCGAGCGCAACCGAACTCCGGCCGCCGCCTGGCTTGACGCCGGCGCCGTTCCCGGCCACCCCGACCCCGGCTAACTCCACCAAGAGCTTCGGCTCATCCCCAGCTCCTCCTAGATGCCCTCCGCGGGCCATTTGGTCGCCGGAGTGGCCAAAACCACACTCGCCGCCGCGTCGGCTCGCCGTGACTAAACGCCAGCGACCGGCCGACCCGCTGACGGTGTGGGTTGACCCCCTTTGCTGGTTTGACTTCCCCTCTTCCCCAGCGACATGCGGGCCCTTGCTAACTAATCTAGTTTAGGTTTAAACTAATTTAACTTAACCTAGGTTAGTGCTAATTAAACTAGGTTAGTTTAGTTAGTCAGCGACGTGTAGCCCCCACACGTCGAGGTTTGACTCAGTTGATTCTTGTGCCGATGTTGACCTCAATCTGACGCAATAATGATTTCCGTAATTATTTTAACTCAGGAAATTTCAAAAAATACCCCAAACTTCAAATATTCATAACTTTTAATCTGTAACTCCAAATTAAATAATTTATATATGAAAAATGATCAGAAAAATATGAAGAATCTGTGTATGGCACTTTCATGCATGATTGAATAAGTTAACCTCACCGAATAGGATGAATCATGATTAGGGCAAATTATGAACTAGCATTTGGAGTTGGACTTTGTTCTTGTTTGAGTTCCACTTCAATTAACCTGGCTAGATATTGCATTAGGTGAATTCAGTACCTTAACATGACATGTCATTCATGTGAATGTGCATTGCATTGATTGTGTTCTCTCTTATTTGCCGGTAAATGCCCCCTCTCGATAGACGCGTTCCGACGATTGTTCGATGACACCGATGAAGAACTATATTATCTTCAGAAGTGCCAGGCAAGCAAAACCCCCTTGTCCATTCCGATATAATCCCACTCTCTTGCTCCTGCTCTATTTTACTGCATTAGGACAACAACGATTCATGTTTTAATTGTTGCGGTAGCTGAACCCCTTAATCCTCTGCATGACCTGTAATTCAACAGTAATTATATGAAACCCACTAGCATGAGTAGGATTTGTTTGATACATGTTGTGCCTACTCATTAATGCTTGTTGTCATGCCTGCCATCGCTTAGAGTTGAGTCAGTCCGATTCATCGAGGGATGAATTGGAGGTGTGTGAACATGTCCCATCGTGTGTGAGCTAAGTGTGTGAACACGATTTGGTAAAGGTAGCGGTGAGAGGCCATGTAGGAGTACATGGTGGGTTGTCTCATTGCAGCCGTCCTCGAGGAACTGAGTTACGTGTTTGTGATCCATGAAACAATTACTACCACGCATTGGGATCCTTAATTGACCCTCTCGGCTTTAACCACCCTTGTCCTCAGTCCGGGAGTTGCAAGTAGTTTACGGTGTTTGTAGTATCTTTGGGGCCGCGCATAGCTGACCGTAGGGGTGGGTTGTGTTGCGGTAGGCACCGTGGCCCGGTGTACCGATTCGCCTGTTTGGTGTCTCGGGAACCCTGCACACATCGTTCGGGGCTGTATGGGAAACCTCGGCCGGACTCCATGCGGATGGAACCCGAATAGGCGATAAACCTGGACTAGGGACTTGAGTGTTTAGGTAGGCCGTGGCCGACACCCACGTTGGGCTTCCGCTTGAAGGTTGCCAAGTACATGTCGTGTAAACGGCGGTAAGTGGTGAGAACGTGTGTGAAGAAGTATACCCCTGCAGGGTTAATATGATCTATTCGAATAGCCGTGTCCACGGAGAAGGACTTCGGGTTGCCTATATCGGTTCATAGACAAGTGAAAGTGGATACTCTAAAATGCGCAAGATAAGCGTGAGTGCTATGGATGGCGTTCTCGTAGGGAGACGGGAGCGGACCCATAGTGGTGTATTGATATGGTGAACATGTGGACTCGTGTGCGCCACCTCAAAAGAGTTACTTGCAATCGTAGTTCAGGATAGCCACCGAGTCAAAGCTGGCTTGCTGCAGTCAAACTCCACCACCCCTTTGTTGATAATGATGCATATGTAGCTAGTTACGATGTAAGTCTTGCTGAGTACGTTTGTACTCACGTTTGCTTATTTTATGTTCTGCAGAGAGACTTCGGTCTCGCTTAGTAGTTCCGCTTGGACTTGACGGTTAGCTTGTTACCTCAGCTACGATCTTGTGCCCTCGGCAGGATCTGTAGATAGTCGCTTCTCAGCCTTATTTCATTTATAGTTATGCGTACTCGGACATGTTTAGCTTCCGCTTGTGCTTTGACTTGTATGCTCTGAGTGTTGGGTCATGAGACCCATGTTTGTAATATCCCGCTCCTCGGAGCCTAATGAATAAATATTTGAGTCGTAGAGTTATGTTGTGATGCCATGTTGTATCTACACATATTGAGCATATTGTGTGTATGTTTGAAATGCTTGGTATGTGTGGGATCCGACAAACTAGTTGTTTATCCTTGGCAGCCTCTCATATGGGGAAATGTAGTCCCGTGCTTACGAGCGATAGTAGTCCGCTTCTGACCCGGTTCACCGAGTCACGCTAGCCCAACACTCTTGCTTGGACACTTGACTGGCCGACATGTGTTTCACTTCGTTCCTATATACGTCCCTTCGGGAAATGTCACGCGGTGTTATTCGGAGTCCTGCTTAGCCTGCTACAGCCGGGATACCCGAGTCCTCAAGTTAGCCCGGTGCTACAGCCCGAATTTATACGTTGATGACCGACATGCTCGATGTGATTCATGTATGCCTGTCCCCACGGTTAAGCGCCGCTTTGGGTTCACGACTAGCCATGTCGGCCCGGGTTCTTTATCATGTGGATGCTAGCGACAATTTGTCATATACGTGAGCCGAAGACGCATAAGCGGTCCCGGGCCATGGTAAGGCGACACCGTGGGAATACCGTGCGTGAGGCCGCAAAGTGATATGAGGTGTTACCGGCTAGGTCAATGTGATTTGGAATCGGGGTCTGACAGCGTTGGTATCGAGCCCGATTGCTGTAGGATTACCAAGCCAAACCGGTGAAGTTGTGTCTAGAAATGCTTTAGTTATGTAAGGGAATTGATTGTGGAAGGGCGTAAGTCTCTTTTTACTCCTTATATCTCATGGCCTTCTGATCTGAGTCATCCTCTTCTCTTCTACGGGGTTTAAGAACTAGGCTTCTCATCTATCAATCAGGATGACGTGTTACTAATCCATAGACCTTGAGATTGTTGGTTTTAAGCCTCAGTTCAGTTCCTACTATTTCTGTAAGATAATTGTTGATCTCGGAACCCTGATATTGTGATGTTAAGTGGCTATGCCACCATTTTGCAGGATGTCTCAAATCATTTTGAGCATTTACAGCCGTTATGCTGTCCGAGTCATCCCAGGTCTCTAAATAGTCTGATGCATTTGCAAATCCTTTCCCTCCGTTCCGATGTCCTTTTGACCAGATTAATCACACAAATTAGTATGTTGAGGTACTCCGCTGCCTCAACATATATGTTGGAGTTATTATTATGACCCTGGGTGTTTTAGGGAGTCACCTAGTAATCCAGCCATGCTTTGTGTCCCCGGTGTGATGATTCCGGCCATCATTCTCGAAAGCATCCCGTGATGCCACTTAGTAGTAGGTATTCTACTCCTGGGTTCTTGAACCCGAGATTCACCCTACTTCATGTTGTTAGTATTTGCTAGTTCCTTTAGGATATTAGTAACTTTGCGATAGTCCTCGAGGTTCGTGGCATTTCCTTCTTCCAAATACCATGAACTAGTTAAGGCGTAAGTTCTTTGAATTAAAAGATCACAATCAGTACTCTTGAGTAGTTCTCCATTCATAATTGTGAATCTGCCAATTCTACCTTTCTGCATGGGTTATCCGGGAGAAATGTTGAGCTTTGCTTGATATACTAATCCATGCCCCACAACTCGAAAAAAATTATATGTTCCTTTGAGTTGCTCTCTTTAGTTGTATCCCGACCATCTTCTATCAGTTGATAACCAAGAGTATGTGTGCATTCGTTTAACGATGTCTATTATCCTTGTGGTCCGTCAAGCCATTCTGTTCTGGAATGACTAGGAGAAACAAACTCCAGTGCCTCATCCATTTCTAGGATTGGGTCAAAGCAGTTGTATTCCGCAGATCAACATGCCAATCTAACTTTCATTCTGCTCTACCTTGGAGTGTTACCATCTTTATGTCAGGAACATCATGAGAATTGCACCTTCTCTTATGAATTCTTGTCGTAGTGATACTTCTCGCCATCATTGTTCATTCCTCGGTCCCGTGTTGATGCAACCGGCCGACAAGTGAATTGTGATGTGTGAAATCGATACTCCTAGCAACCTCGTTGCTTGGTAGTTAATGGACAATATTTTCATTCTTAGCGTGTTGGTTATTAAATCATCATACTAAGATTGATCGTGCTACCTAGTCCTTATTTCTGGTGCACCCTTGATCAATGAGTTAGGATTATTCAATCCCTTGCTTATTTGATCATATCATCTTGCCCTAAAAAGCAAGGTTGTTCTCGAGCTTAGTAACATATCGGTGGTTTGTGATTTTCCGAATATCTTCTCGGAGTATTACGAGTTGTTCCACATTTGTTATGTTGAGCTCGTGATCAAGTTGGTTTCCTGTGAACCACCCTTTCTCCAAGAATCTGTGTTGGATACCCCTGAGCTAGTTGGTTAAGCCAAACAACAACCTGGAGAGTTGGAGGATAAAAGCTTGCCTGACTTAGTTCATTCCAAAGGGATATTCTTGTGTAGTGTGTGTTGAAGAAAGATGATATCTTCATCGATTGGTCTCTGTGATCAGTTGCTGGACCTATTGTCTTATCAATCCTTTGACTTGAGTATGGGCTATTATTAAGTCAAATCAGAAAAAACAATGTTCGTAATGTTGTCTTAATAGTGGTTGAACCCTCGAGCATACCCCATTACATCTTTTGGTCTGACCAATGCTATCACCGTGTTCACATGATGGTGGAAGTCCAGTGATATGGAAATTCCCATGAGTTGCTATTGAGCCCATCAGTAGCATTTTGTCTCCCCCTTGAGTCATGTTGAACATCAACCTAGTGTTGGAAACTTTGTAAGCAATGCTTTCGTGTGCCGTTCATGAAGCTTATGCTTGGATGGAAGCAGTGACTTCCTCTAATTCATGTGCATCTGATGCAAGTTGCCGCCATGAATTTGAGAAAGGTTTGTTTTGGTTCCGTTGGAATCATCCCAAGTCAGTCATGCATATGTGCGAAGTATTCTGTAGTCCGGAGACTTGCAACCTCCGCCCTACATGTGTTCCTAGCACACCAAGCAACTGACTGATTTGTTCCAGGAGAAGAAGTTCTTTTTAAGAGCTAACCCGGGCTTAATTAAGAACTTTGTTATCTGCGATGATGGTTCCCCACCTGAACTCGGTAGTGTTTTATGATAAGACTACTATGTGGTCATTCTTGTCTTGGACAACATGTTCACATGTTAGTAGCAGAACCAGCTCATGTTTTGGAGCTTGCTATCGTAGCTCATTCCCGAGAATCTCGCAACATCTTCTCGTCGATTGGTGTTGCAAACTTTCATCTTTCTTATGGACTCGATGAGTCTGGAATATCCTAACACCAACCAGATCTGAATCTCAGGCAGATATGATGGTTGGAACATTCCAACAGTTGCATTTCGTTCCCAGCTTGCACCGTCCTTATGCCATTTCACTATGGGCTGCCTTCTTAGTAATTTCTGTTCAAGATCATCCTCAAAAGTGGTCCTACCATTGGGTCCCATCCATTTCCGGTGATAAGCAAAAGTCATCCATTGCGTTGTCTTCAACAAGGTAGTTCACATCATCCGTTCTAGTCCGAGTATGTCATTTTTTCGAACTCTTTCAAATGATTGATTGCGATTGCCTTAAGCTGGTATAAAGAGTTCCAATGATCTATGGATCAAAAGTAATTCTTTTTGCCACTTAAGGGAATAGTTCTTTGCGTCACTTTTTCCAAGGTGCCCCGTTACGGGATTTTGGTAAATATTTCCTCGCCACCTTGACCCCATCCACCATTCCACCATCTTTCGAAGCGTGGAATTGTTGCCCACCAAATTAAACCCCGTCGTTGTTCCTCCATCCCCCTCAATGTGTTTTGTGTCTCAACTCGAGATGTTTCAACATCTCATTCCACGAGTTGATCTTGAGCGCTCGATCTCCGAGGAGATCGTTTACTATAGAGTATTCTTCTTGTCGCCATCGTGTTGGATGAAGATCTCGAAAGCAAAGACGTCAAGACCAAGATGATGGAATGAATCAACATTTTCGAGAAGGGCAAATGGATCATGAAGATTGTGATAGTTCGTGACTCCCTTTTCCTCTTACCTCACGTCTTGAATCTCGGGGCGAGATTCTTGTTTAGTGGGGGTGAGTTGTCACAGCCCTAGAGCTTGTTTGTAACTAGTGGCATTGCATCCATGCATCATGTTTAATTTTCATGAAATTTGAAATGGGGATTGCCTAAACCCTAGCATTAAAGCAATTCAAATAGGTTCAACTAAGAAATATTCTTCAATGAACCCAAATGGCCTTAAAAATGTTCACCATTTTTGGAAAATGCTTTGGAAAGCTTGATAACAGAGATGTTGCACATTTTTCCATGACATTTGGATCTTTAAATTAAATCATAAGTATTTGAATTTGGACATTTAAATTCTATAAAATATTTTAAATGTCCAAATACTCCTAAACTGAAATGTTCCATGTTAGATATATTCTATACATTGGGCATGCACAGTTTAGTGATTTTGAAAGTGCTGGATATTTTTAATAAAGCCAACAGTTTACGTAAAATTAGAAAACTAAAACAAAAAGAGAGAGAGAGGAAGCTTACGGACCACCCACGGTGGGCGGCCCACCTGGCCCGAGCCAGTCATCACCTACCTCTGCCAAAGAGGCGAGAGGAGGGAGACAGCCACCACATACGGGCCACCGCACGCCACCTCCTGCTTCACCGTGTCACGCTCACCGTCAACCCAATCCCGCGCCTGGAGACGCCTCGAAGCCCCTCTCGCCTCTCCCTCACTCGGTGCACTCTCTCCCCCTCCTCTGCCTCTCCTGCGCATAGCCATCGAACGGAGCCGCCGCCACCGTCGCTGTTCGCCGCCACCACCGACCTGCCCACGGCCATCCATCCCGTCCACGAGCTCCGCCTCACTGCCGCGCACCTCTACACCGAACCACACGACCGCGGGACGCATGAGGCGGCGCCACCGTCTTCGTTTCCATCGCCGGCCGCCTGAGATCCCCCTCGATGCTCCGATCGCTCCGGTGCCTCCCCGAGCTCGCCGATGCCATCGCTGCACCCGCCGTGAGCTCCTCTGTCGTTTCCCCCTCTCCCCTGACCCGCTTTCTTCCTGTAGCCACCGCCCCATGAGCTCCCGAGGCCGTCGTCCGCCATGGCCGCGTAGCTCTCGACCCGAGCCCCTCTGCTCGAACCCGTGGCACCGGCGTGTTTACGGTGGCCCGGATGCCACCTAGCCCATCAGCTTCTCCCCTAGTGCACAGCAGCCTCGTTCAGCGCAACCGAACTCGGCCGCCACTGCTTGACGCTGCACTGCCTCGCCACCCCGACCCCGGCTAACTCCACCAAGAACTTCGGCTCATCCCCAGCTCCTCCTAGATGCCCTCCGCGGGCCATTTGGTCGCCGGAGTGGCCAAAACCACACTCGCCGCCGCGTCGGGCTCGCCGGCGGCTAAACGCCGGCGACCGCTGACCCGCTGACCGGCGTGGGTTGACCCCACTGCCTGGTTTGACTTCCCCCTCTTCCCCACTGACATGCGGGCCCCGCCCGGCTAACTAATCTAGTTTAGGTTTAAGCTAATTTAACTTAACCTAGGTTAGTGCTAATTAAACTAGGTTAGTTTAGTTAGTCACTGACGTGTGGCCCCCACACGTCAGGTTTGACCCAGGTTGACTGCTGACGCAGTGCTGACCTCAATCTGACGCAATAATGATTTCCGTAATTATTTTAACTCAGGAAATTTCAGAAAATACCCCAAACTTCAAATATTCATAACTTTTAATCTGTAACTCCAAATTAAATAATTTATATATGAAAAATGATCAGAAAAATATGAAGAATCTGTTTACGGCATTTTCATGCATGATTGAACAAGTTAACCTCACCGAATAGGATGAATCGTGATTAGGGTAAATTATGAACTAGCATTTGGAGTTGGACTTTGTTCTTGTTTGAGTTCCACTTCAATTAACCTGGCTAGATATTGCATTAGGTGAATTCAGTACCTTAACATGACATGTCATTCATGTGAATGTGCATTGCATTGATTGTGTTCTCTCTTATTTGCCGGTAAATGCCCCCTCTCGATAAGCAGCGTTCCCAACGATTGTTCGATGATACCGGTGAAGAACTATATTATCTTGAAGTGCCGGGCAAGCAAAACCCCTTGTCCATTCCGATATAATCCCACTCTCGCTCCTGCTCTATTTTACTGCATTAGGACAATAACGACTCATGTGTTACTTGCTGCGGTAGCTGAACCCCTTTATCCTCTGCATGACTGTCATTCCACAATGAATTAGATGAAACCCACTAGCATCGGTAGGGAGTTGTTTGAGCCCTGTTGTGCCTACTCATTCATGCTTGTTGTCATGCCTGCTACTGCTTAGAGTTGAGTCAGGTCCGATTCATCGGGGATGAATCAGAGGTGTGTAAACATGTCCTACTGTGTGTGAGCTAAGTGTGTGAACACGATTTGGTAAAGGTAGCGGTGAGAGGCCATGTAGGAGTACATGGTGGGTTGTCTCATTGCAGCCGTCCTCGTGAACTGAGTTACGTGTTTGTGATCCATGAAACAGTTACTACCACGCATTGGGATCCTTAATTGACCCTCTCGGCTTCTTAACCACCCTTGTCCTCAGTCCAGGAGTTGCAAGTAGTTTCTGGTGTTTGTAGTATGCTGGGGGCCGCACGCAACACTGACCGTAGGGGTGGGTTGTGTTGCGGTAGGCACCGTGGCCCGGTGTACCGATTCGCCCGTTTGGTGTCTCGGGAACCCTGCACACATCGTTCGGGGCTGTATGGGAAACCTCGGCCGGACTCCCTGCGGATGGAACCCGAATAGGCGATAAACCCGGACTAGGGACTTGAGTGTTTAGGTAGGCCGTGGCCGACACCCACGTTGGGCTTCCGCTTGAAGGTTGCCGAGTACATGTCGTGTAAACGTGATGTAAGTGGTGAGAGCGTGTGTGAAGAAGTATACCCTGCAGGGTTAATATGATCTATTCGAATAGCCGTGTCCACGGAGAAGGACTTCTGGGTTGCCAATATCGGTTCATAGACAAGTGAAAGTGGATACTCTAAAATGCGCAAGATAAGCGTGAGTGCTATGGATGGCGTTCTCGTGGGGAGGCGGGAGCGGATCCATAGTGGTGTATTGATATGGTGAATATGTGGACTCGTGTGCCACCTCAAAAGAGTTACTTGCGTCGTAGTTCGGGATAGCCACCGAGTCAAAGCTGGCTTGCTGCGGTCAAACTCCACCACCCCTTTTGATAATGATGCATATGTAGCTAGTTACGATGTAAGTCTTGCTGAGTGCGTTTGTACTCACGTTTTCTTATTTTATGTTCTGCGAGAGAGACTTGGTCTCGCTAGTAGTTCCGCTTGGACTTGACGGTTAGCTTGTTACCTCAGCTACGATCTTGTGCCCTCGGCAGGATCTGGTAGATAGTCGGGCTTCTCAGCCTTATTTCATTTATAGTTATGCGTACTTTCGAGACATGTTTAGCTTCCGCTTGTGCTTTGACTTGTATGCTCACGAGTGTTGGGTCATGAGACCCATGTTTGTAATATCTCGCTCTTCGGAGCCTAATGAATAAATATTTGAGTCGTAGAGTTATGTTGTGATGCCATGTTGTATCTACACATATTGAGCATATTGTGTGTATGTTTGAAATGCTTGGTATGTGTGGGATCCGACAAACTAGTTGTTTATCCTTGGCAGCCTCTCATATGGGGAAATGTAGTCCCGTGCTATACGGCGATAGTAGTCCGCTACAGCCCGGTTCACCGGAGTCCTGCTAGCCCGGCACTACTGCTTGGACACTTGACTGGCGGCATGTGTTTCACCGTTCCTATATGTCTCCCTTCGGGAAATGTCACGCGGTGTTATTCGGAGTCCTGCCTAGCCTGCTACAGCCCGGGATACCGGAGTCCTATTAGCCCAGTGCTACAGCCCGAATTTATACGTTGATGACCGACATGCTCAATGTGATTCATGTATGACTGCCCCCATGGGTTAGCGCCGCTTTGGGTTCACGACTAGCCATGTCGGCCCTGGTTCTTTATCATGTGGATGCTAGCGACACTGTCATATACGTGAGCCAAAAGACGCAAACGGTCCCGGGCCATGGTAAGGCGACACCCGTGGGAATACCGTGCGTGAGGCCGCAAAGTGATATGAGGTGTTACCGGCTAGGTCAATGTGATTTGGAATCGGGGTCCTGACAAAGGGTCCCGGCGGACTAGCTGTTCTGAATGACGCTGAGAATCACGCACCCATGTGGAAGAAGAAATCTATATTTTGGGACCTACCCTACTGGAAAGACCTAGAGGTCCGCTCTTCGATCGGCGTGATGCACGTGACGAAGAACCTTTGCGTGAACCTGCTAGGCTTCTTGGGCGTGTATGGGAAGACAAAAGATACACACGAGGGACGAGAGGACCTGCAACGCTTACTGCGAAAAAGAGGGCATGCCTCCGAAGCGATATGAAGGTCCTGCCGGCTATGCTCTTACGAAACAAGAGAAAGAAATATTCTTTCAATGCCTTTCGATATGAAGGTCCCGGCGGCTTCTCGTCGAATATAAAGGGAATAATACATATGCGGAGAAAAGTTCCAGAACCTAAAGTCTCATGACTGCCACGTGATTATGACGCAATCGCTTCCGGTTGCATTGAGGGGCTTCTACGGAAAACGTCCGATTAGCCATTACGAAGCTATGTGCATTCCTTAATGCAATATCTCAGAAGGTGATTGATCCAGAAATCGTACCAACGCTAAGGAGTGATGTGGCGCAATGCCTTGTCGGGTTCGAGCTGGTGTTCCCACCATCCTTCTTCAATATCATGACGCACGCCCTAGTTCATCTAGTCGGCGAGATTGTCATTACGGGCCCGTATTTCTACACAATATGTACCCCTTTGAGAGGTTCATGGGAGTCCTAAAGAAATATGTTAAGTAATCGCTAGGCCAGAAGGAAGCATCTCCATGGGTCATAAAACAGAGGATGTCATCGGGTTTTGTGTTGACTTCATTCCTGGCCTTAAGAAGATAGGTCTCCCTAAATCGCGGTATGAGGGGAGACTGACTGGAATAGGCACGCTTGGAAGAGACTCAATAATATGCAGGGACGGATATTCTTGGTCTCAAGCACACTACAGTTCTCTGAACTCTACCTTGGTGACCCATGTATGTCGATGAACACAAGAACAGTCTGCGCCCAAACACCAAGCGGCGACGATTTGGATTACATGTGAACACATCAGGACTTTCAGCAGTTGGTTGGAAACACGTCTCAGAGGTGACAGCACTGTTTGTGATGAGATGTACTTGTTGTCCAGGGACCATCTTCGACTGTAATGATTTGGAAAGGATCTGAGATAAATGGGAATACATTTTACACGATTGACCAAGATGAAAAGAGCACCAACCAAAACAGCGGTGTCCGCTTTGATGCAGCAACCGACAAGGGAAATGACACATATTATGGTTACATAGTAGACATATGGGAACTTGACTACGGAGTAGATTTTAAGGTCCCTTTGTTTAAGTGCAAGTGGGTCAGTCTGTCGGAGGCGGAGTGCAGGTAGACCCACGATGCGGAATGACAACGATGGATCTGAAAAATCTTGGGTACATTGACGAACCGTTCGTCCTAGCCAATGATGTGGCACAGGTTATCTATGTGAAGGACATGTCTACGGCATCGAGGAAAAGAAAAGATAAGGAAGCGAATACATCATATAATGAGCCAAAGCGCCACATAGTTCTTTCGGGAAAAGGGACATCCACAGGAGTGGAGGGCAAGACGGACATGTCCGAAGAGTATGAAAAGTTTCATGAAATTCCGCCTTTAAAGTCAAGGCTGACCCAAGCATCCCGATAAACGATGAAGATTATCCTTGGTTACGGTAGCAATAAGCGAGCGACACAAGCGAAGAAGAAAAGTGAAGACTTTCTCCATAACTATTATGATGATACCATGCCAACTTTGTAACAGACGAGTATGATACCATTGTCCGTTTTATTCTCACACCGGTTTATAAGCCCGTCCCTCTACACGCCTTGTTGAGCTCACAAACTTGTGATTCACACAAATTTCAAAGAAAACTAATGGCACAAACAGAAAGTTTATAATTTTGCTGACCTAAAAGCAAAAAGAATTAAATAATGAAGCAAAAAACCAAAAGAAAATAAATAATGCAGAAAACAAAACAACAAAACTTTAAAAAAATAAAAATAGCAACAATAAGTATTTTGTTGTAAGTAGAAACAAAATAAAATAAATAAATAAACCAAAAAAGTGTTATAAAATTTGAAAACTAATGGCACTAACAGAAAGATTATAATTTTTCTAAAAATAAAAGAAAAAAGAATTAAAATATAAAGCAAAAACAACAAAAATAAATAATGCAGAAAACATAACAAAAACTGAAAAATAATAAAAATAGCAACAATAAGTATTTTATTATAAGTACAAACAAAATAAAATATATAAAGCAACAAAGAAAACAAAAAAGTGTTTTCAAATTTGAAAACTAATGGCACTAACAGAAAGTTTATAATTTTCTAAAACTAAAAGCAAAAAGAATTAAAAAATAAAGCAAAAAACAACAAAAAATAAATAATGCGAGAAAGCAAAACCAAAAACTGGAAAAAAATAAAAATAGCAACAATAAGTATTTTGTTGTAAGTAGAAACAAAATAAAATAAATAAAGCAACAAAGAAAACAAAAAACAAAAAAGTGCCACCCATCGGGCCCCACTACGCTGAATACGACTAGAAACCCTACCATGGACCAGGATTCAGGCCCGCGGGAGGCCCATTAGGCCCACAGCCACAGATTGCAAGGTTAGGCCCGAAAGCCTGCAGTTGAGAGGAGCTCGAGAGGGTGGGCGCAGCAGCGCTTATAAACCACTCTCGTGCTCTCTCAACTAGCGAGGTGGGACTAAACTTTTCGGCGCGGGGCAGCACAAGGCCTTTGGTCCCGGTTGGTGGCACCAACCGGGACTAAAGGGGTCATTGGTCCCGGTTGGTGCCACGAACCGGTACCAATGCCCACCTTTAGTCCCGGTTGGTGCCACCAACCGGGACCAACGGGACCAAAGGCCGCCACTTTCCGCCCTTTGGGCTGCTGAAATTTGGCCTTTGGTCCCGGTTGGTGGCACCAACCGGGACTAAAGGTGGGCATTAGTCCCGGTTTGAACCACGAACCGGGACTAATGCTCAGTGTATATAAGCAACACTTGTGAAAATTTTCAGTTTCATCGCGCATTTGCCCCGACTGCCCCAACCTCGCCGACGCCGCCAGGCTGCCCGACGCCGCCCGCCGCCGCACGCCCGTCGTCACCATCGCCATCGCCCGCGCCCGTCGTCGCCGTCTGCCCCGCCCGTCGTCGCGCACCGCATCTGCCTAACGCCGTCGCCCTGCCTCGTCGTCGCCGTCCCGCCCCGTCGCGCACCCTCGTCGTTGCCGCCCTGCCTCCGCGACCTCGCCGTCGTCCAACGCCTCCCGACCTCGCCGTCGCCTCCGCCTCCCGACCTCGCATTCGCCTCCTCGCGTCAGCCCCTGGCCGGCCAAGGCTCACCTCTGCATCAGGCCGGCCCCGACATCGCCGTTGCCGGCGCCGCCCACAGTGAGCCCCGCCACCTGCCCCCCCTGCCGCCCGCCGCCACCGTATGATGTATTTTTGTTCATAGATGTGATGCTTTTTCATAAATGTTCATGTATATACATTGATGTGCGGATATATGTATGATGCTTTTTGCATATGTGTTGATCTAATGTTTTTTTCTGCATATATATGTGATGTTTTTTGTTCATAGATGATCATATGAATTTTTTGTTCATAGATATGATCATATATATGATGTATGCATGGATCGATGCGGATGGAATATATATGATGTTTTTTGTTCATAGAATATGATGTTTTTTATTCATAGATTTTATTTTGTTCATGAGAGAGGCGGGACGTCGAGGAAGTTGTACTGTTTAGAGTTAGGGTAAATCGAGGAAGAAGGAAAATAAGGAAAAAGAATAAAAGAGGAAGAAGGAAGAAGGAGAAGAAGAAGGAGAAGAAGAGGAGAAAAAAATAAGAAGAGGAAGTAGAAGAAAAAAGGAGAAGAAGAAGGAATAGAGTCGAAGAAGAAAAATATTCTATTTTTTCTTCTTCTCCTCTATTCCTTCTTCTTTTCTTCTTCTTCTCCTCTATTCCTTCTTCTTCTCCTCTCTTTTTTTCTTCTAGTTTTTCTTCTTCTTCTTCTTCTTCTCTTTTTTCTTCTTCTCATTTGTTCTTCTTCTTCTTCTTCTTCTTCTTCTTCTTCTTCTTCTTCTTCTTTTTATCGGGAACGAGGGTGTCGAGGATCGCTGAGGGGTCGACGGTCGGGAACTAGGCTAGAGGGTCGCGAGGGTCACAGAGGGGTCGAGGGTCAATGTTTTGAGGGTCGAGGGTTCGAGGGTTCTAGGGTCGAGGGTTTGAGGGTTCTCGGGTTCGAGGGTTCTAGGGTTCGAGGATCATCGAGGGTTCGAGGGTTCTAGGGTTCATGGGTCGAGGGTCATCGAGGGGCCGAGGGTTCGAGGTCGAGGGGTCGAGGTTCGAGGTCGAAGGTTCGAGGGTTCTAGGGTCGATGGTTCGAGGGTTCAAGGGTCGTCGAGGGGCCGAGTATTCGAGGGTCGAGGGTCGTCGGGGGGTCGAGGATCACCGAAGGGTCGAGAGGTTGCCTATTGTGAAAGTATTGAAGAAATCCATGGCTTCATCATTAGCCGGAAGTAACCATGGCATGATGGTACGAAGTCCTCCAAAGTTGTTTTGGAATGGAGTCCCGGATAGGATAATTTGCCTTTTTGGACGAATCTCAGCAAAGGGCTTTGAAATAACGATATTCGGAAGGTTCTTGCCGACCCCCTCCCGATAGCTTCAACACGTGGGGGGGGGGGGGGCGATATTACCCCCTCCTAGCTTGAAGCGTTCTCGAGGCCACGCCTAACCCTTGAAGCGTTGTCGAGGCCACCCCAAACCCTAGAGAAGAAGCATCGAGACCACTAATATGATTCCTTATTGTGATTAGCTAGCTAGTTCTATGTTTGCCACTAATATATCCATATCTGTCATGTTTGAATAATAATTGCCATGTTGTAAAAAAATTGTAGAAACTATGGACACCACCCGAGACGAAGCACAAGAAGCGTTGTTGAGGGACATAATCGTACGGAAGTGATGCCGTCTCCTCGATGATGTTTCTCAACGACAACGATGGTCCGGAAGAAGAGGGTGAAGAAGCAGCTGGCTATGATTTACATGGCTCCGATGACCCAATGCGGTGCAAGAAGGAGAGGGTGAAGAAGTAGACCGTGAGGACGGCTCGGTGATCACCAAACCGAGTCCGGCCAGGTATATATATTAGTTAAGCCTGTCTTGACTAGCTCTCGTCTTTGTTTTGGTATGTACACATATTAATTAACTCTCGTCTTTGTTCTTTTCTAGCCCTCGGATCGAGCACAACCGGTAAAGAGACGAGGCCGAAGAAAAAGTTGAGCTCGGATGAAAAGTTTGAGATCATAGAAATCGCATGACGGCCAACCGATTGAACCCTACTGGGACAAAGAAGGCATTTGTTGCTCGGTCGCGGGGTTACGGTTAGGGACAAGATCCCGATCAGCATCCACCAATGGTATAAGCCTAAGAACGAAGACCACGAGGTGTCTTGTGTCAATGATATGCAGAAAAATGATCTTTGGACTGAGCTGAAGTCAAATTTTACCCTACCGCTAGAGGATGATCCGGAGAAGCCAGTAATAGAGCCATTAATCAAGTCTTTTGCTCTTAAGAAGATGGCAGAACTATTCAGGAATTGGAAGAAAGAACTCAATATGTATGTCGAGAAAAATGAGATACCAGAATTCAAGGGCAAATATGAGACGATCAGAGATGGTGGCCGCATTTGTGGCCTACAAGACATCGGAAAAGAGTAAAAAGATGTCGGCGACAAACAAGAGAAATGCTGCGAAGAAGAAGCTTCACCATCGCACGGGGTCAGGTGGCTACCTCGTAGCCCGACCTAAGTGGGCCAAGGCTGAGATTGATGTGCTTCATAAAGGAACGAACCAGAGACAATGAACTGGCGGACCGTTGCGGACTTGGTTCTTGAGGCGGCGGATCCTTGGACCCTATAACAGGGAAGTGCATTTGGACGGACGAACAATTGGACATACCAGTCAAGAGGCTTAAGCATTATATCGAAGCAGCGCAGCAAGGGAAGTTCCTTCCAGACAGGGAGAAGGACGAGCTCACAATGGCCCTCGGGAATCTTGAGCACCCTGGACGGACACGAGGCACGCCAGGCTCCGTTTCGTGGAAGGCTGGATTTTGACGCAGGGGGTTACAAAACCCATGAGAGGAGGAAGAAAGCGGAGCAGAGCATAATGCAGGCGCTGCACGAAAGGGTAATGGGGCTAGAGGAACGAGAAGAGGAACGAGAAGCGGTGATCACAACAAACGACCTGCGAAGCTTCCCGAAGCTACCCGCCATCTCAGCGGAGAAATGGCGTGGTCCACCGAGCTGCTTCAGCCAGAGCAGCATGCCTTGACGGCTCCTGCCAGCTATCCCGTGGATGCTATCACAGATGCTGAAAATTGCCACCTTATGGCGCAATGGAGCAATTTGAAGGTCAAGGCGGCTGTTGGCTCTGTTTATCCTACTAAACCCGACTCAACTTTTCACTGCCGGCCGATTCCAGAAGGATATGCTAAGGTGATGGTCGATGAAATAATGGAGGGATTTGAGGACCTCCGGCTTGACCACCCTACCGGTGAAGGGGAGTATCGGCTGGGTTCTGCTCTGAATACTCCATGCCTATGGCGGAAGGATCTCATCAACCTTCCGAACTGGACGCCTCCGCCTCCTCCTCCTCCGCGGCCGTGAGTCGGGGCACTCCGCCTCCTCCACCGCCTCCTCCTCCCGTGAGTAGCGATCAGGGCACTCGGCCGGCTCCTTCTCCGGCGTGGCGGCACTCCGCCTCCTTCTTCGCTTTGCACCCGGCGCGACCGAGCAGCCAGCCTCCTCCTTCTCCGCCTCGTCAGCAAGGGCGGAAGAGACCCGCCGCCGCTCCGGCTGCTCCGGCGCGTCGTAGTCCTTCTCCTCCGCCTCGTAAGCAAGGAAAGAAGACATCCGCTCCGTCTGCTCTACCAGCGTCTAGCAGTACAGCCAAAGGCGGGAGGAGATCTGATTCGGTCCTTCTCTGAAGACTCGGAGAAGTTACCGTCTGAGGAGCGAGGAGGAAAACGCGAAGATCACGCAGACCGAAGTGGATGACTGGTTTCAAGGGTTGAAAGCAAAGAGACATCCACCTCCGGAGAAGGTAGATCCGGTCAAAGCGAAGCGCACTCTGGCTGCCCTGACAAAACCACGCAAGGTTCCGCCGAAAGGCAACTATGAGCGCATTATTGGAAAGGCATTTGCCAAAGCGGAGAGGTCGGGAAGTAATGCCAGTGATCAAAGGATAAAAGAACGACGAGCTGGGAAACAAATTGACCAGCTCGGCGAACAAGCGAAGCAATCGTGCCCCCCGCTCAAGGTGCCTGCTAGCGACATCGTCGATCCGAGGATGGTGCCCGGTTATGGCAATCCTGCTGATTACCGGCCAGTCGATGTACATTATGATTTCTTGTAGGTGCAGATCCAAAGATCTGAGTACGGGAAGCCTCTCGTCAAAGATGAAAGCTCTCTATCAACGATGATGCGAAGATTGCATGATTGGTACATGAAAACCTGCAAAGAGTGCGAGGGAGGAGTACTTTGTATGTGAGAGTTAAAAGGAGCATGACCTCCTTGGAGTTGAACTGTTGCCTATTCCATTTGAGGAGTTCTATCAGTTTTTCAATCATTTGGCCCTCGATAAAGCAACGGTCACCTGCTCATGCATGTAAGTAGTACTACTTCTGTCATTAAGTATCTCTATATAACTCAGATCTTTCATTGCATGTATTTATAAATATCCTCACTATATTATGCAGATTGAAGATCGCCGAAATGAAGAAAAGACGAGTGGGTGATATTGGGTTCATTAACACATATCTCACAGATGCAAATGAGGTTAAATATCGTGCCGACGAAACCGAGGCCAACTTGCTATGATCGTTGGAAATAAATGAACACAAAAATATAATTCTCTTTCCTTACAACTACAAGTGAGTGTTACTGTCTTGTGGAATATTCGGTTTCCCTTATTAGTCCAGGTTATAGTAATGTAATATTGATGAGTTATGCATGCGTGCGCAGGTACCACTATATTCTCCTATAGATTAAGCTTGAGCAAGGAGTAGTAACTGTCTTAGACTCGAGACGAAAAGATCCCAAGGAGTATGCGGACATGACTGAAATGCTCGAGAAGTAAGTTAAATCGATCATTATCCACCATATCAACAACTTTGTTCATTTCTGATATCAAGTAATTGTTTTCTTTGTATGGCAGGGCTTGGGGAAAATTCACCAAAAAAAGCTCCGGGACCACCGAAGAAGATGCAATTTAGACACCCGAAAGTAAGTACTATATAGTAGCATATTCCACGCGCATCTCCTAGTGATTCAAGCGCTAGTTTCATTAATACCATTTAGCATGCTTGCTAATTATCAGTTTGATTGACCTCTGTTTCTTGTAAAGTGGTTGTGGCAGGAACAAGGGAATGATTTCTGTGGATACTACGTTTGCGAGTCCATCCGCCACATGACCTGTGAGAGGGGCTACTCCGACAAACAATATGAAGTGCGTAAATAAAAATATTCACAATTTTATTTTATTACCATCATTTGTGTTGAGTTTCATTCATTCATATATATGTGTATTGACCCCCTTCTTAAAATTAGATGTTTCGGATGCGGGATGAACTACTAGCACCAGATCGCTCATGAAAGCAATTCAAGAGGAATTGGCGGCATTCTTTCTTGACCACGTGATCGCTGAAGGCGGAGAATACTATGTGGACCACAGCGTCCGTATTGTAAAAGATAATTATTGTATATATGTAGCGGTGGCGTCGGATAGATATCACGAGAACTTGTTGTTCGACCAATCTCTCGGAGAAGGAGAGGTGGTCGATATCACTTCTCTCTGTATGCATATATGTTCATGACGATCTTCTGTTTGCTTAATTACTAGCTAGCTAGCGTGTCTAGCTAGTCCTCTCTATATGTATGTATAGTACGTAGCGTCGACCAAGCACGGACAGAAGAGAGGACACTTTTCTCTATTAATTTGCTAGCTATAGCACAATATATGAAACACCTAAATTAACCCGCCAAAAACCCCCCAACCCCCCTTTCAAAAAAAACAAAAACCACAGCCGTAGAAATGTGGCGTGGATGCCTATTGGTCCCGGGTTGGTGCCACCAACCGGGACCAAAGGCCCTCTACTGGGCTCGGCGGACAGGCCACGTGGAGGCCATCGGTCCGGTTACGGGTTGAACCGAGACTAAAGGGCCAGCGTATTAGTACCAACCCTTTAGTCCCGGTTCATGAACCGGGACTAAAGGCCCTCACCAACCGGGTCAATAGGCCCCTTTTCTACTAGTGCTGGATCAAGGAGGAGGAGACATCATCGAGCCGCACGTGTGTTAAACTCGGAGGCGCCGTCCGTTCGGCACTAGATCGGTTGGATCGTGATCAGATCACGAAGAGTACAAATACATCAACCGTGTTATATACGCTTCCGCTTTTGGTCTATGAGGGTATGTAGACACACTCTCCCCTCTCGTTGCTATGCTTCTGCTAGATAGATCTTGGGTGTTCGTAGGAAATTTGTTGATTTTCATGCTTCGTTCCCCATCATAAGCGTCATTCACTGCTTGAAGGCATTGCTCTTGAAGAGCCTCGTTGTCATTGCGGTGTGAACATATGGTTGGTGCGGATATAGTCATTGTTGTAGTTTCTCGATCGCTGTTTTGATTGATCTAGTTTTTTTTCGTCGCTTAGGCATTGTTTCGGTCTTCTATGACTTTGCTCTTTTCCAATGTGTTTTTGTGTGTGCTTAGGTGTTAGTTGTGTGCATTGTAGTTATGCAGAGGTCGGATGTGTTCTCAATGTGTATCCACTCGATGCTTCATTCTGAATCAATAAAATCCATCCTTTGTAAAAAATAAAGTAAAATAAGGTCTCCTACCAAAGCTAAAGCATGGGTTTTGTAACTTTTCGAGTGGTTTGTTATGAACATTGCCGTATGTCTTTATCTACAGAGTTGGCTCATGCCTTTTATCTAAAATAGCTAAAGCATGGGTAATGTGACTTGAACGAACATGAGTAGTACGGACATGAAATGCAAACTACAAGAGAGTAAAGTGCAGTACATGTGCGGGTGTAGTTCAAGCTAGTATTTACTTTGGTGGTGACATCATAGGGCATTAGGGCATCTTCAAGACGGACCCATAAACCTCCCGCAACTGCCTCTACCGGGTTGTCCGGACCGCGGAAGCCATGCAACGCCGACCTGTATGCGGAGCGGTCCAGATGCGATTTTTCCTGCAAACCGGAGACAAGCGTGGAGGAGGTTTGCGGGAGTCCGGACTGCTCCCAAACCCGCTTCTGACCGCCCTGGCCCACCAAAAACCCGTCACCCGCCCCTCCCGCGCTTTTCTTCTGATGCACGCACCGCATTCATGCCAGCCTAGAGCACACGTAGGACAACATTGATGTCGCGATGTGACCGGAGGGAGGGAGGGCAGTGCTGACCAACACGACCTCTCAGCAGCTAGCGCTTCACTGCGGATGCACGTTCCCGAGGAACCAACTCCAGCCGCTGCGCTGCATTGAAGCGGTTGACCGACCCTTCACTTGCTCCTCGTCGCGGCTATTTAAGCCGTGCAACGGAGTTGCACAGAGATGCACCACCCCCTCCCCGAGCACCGACCCCTCTCCTCCCATCCCCCGTCTCCATCGCCGGATCTCCTCCCTCCCCCTCTCCGACCCAAGCTGCGGCAATGCCGAAGTCATGGTGCTCTGCGCCGGCAGGCGGAGTTGGCGGAAGCTCCTCCTCCGGCGGGTCTTGGCGCCGCCGCATATGCTCTCCGGGTCCGTCAGCGTCCACGGCAGCCGGCTCCTCCGCCAAGCAGGAGATCGTCATCTCCTCCGGTGACGAGGAGGAGCAGGAGCCACCGCAGCAACCACAAGAACCACAACAACAGCCTCGTACGCCGCGTCATGGAGGTGCCGGCCTCGCCCCCGCACCACTACAGCATCCGGATCGGACGTTGCATTAAGGATGATCCCCCGTCCCCGCCGCACAACCGCTACGGCCGCATCGACATGCCGTTCTCCCTGCCGCGCTGCCATTGCGTCGCCGTCAAGGAGGAGCTGCAAACCGCGATCAAGAAGGCACGCAGCTGCTCCCTCCACTACCTTGGCGGTCCCTCGTGCGGCTCGGTAGGAGGAGCGGTAGGATGGGTGCAATGCCAGTCGCCGCTCCGCGTTTGCTGATACGTCTCCAACGTACCTATAATTTTTTATTGTTCCATGCTGTTTTATTATCATTCTTGGATGTTTTACAATCATTTTATAGCAACTTTATATCATTTTTGGGACTAACCAATTGACATAACGCCCAGTGCCAGTTGCTATTTTTTGCTTGTTTTTTACTTCGCAGAAAATCAAAACCTAACAGAGTCCAAATGCAGCAAAACTTTTTGGAGATTTTTTTTGGACGAGAAGACACACGATGGGCCAAGGAAGTACCAGAGGGGGGCTCCATGCGGAGCACAACCCACCTGGATGCGCCTGGGGGCCCAGGCGCGCCCCTGGTGGGTTGTGCCCACCTCGGCCGCCTCCCACGCCGCCTCTTTGCTCTATAAATACCCCAATATTCCAAAAACCCTAGGGGAGTCGATGAAACACAATTCCAGCCGCCGCAAGTTCCAGAAACCACAAATCTAATCTAGACACCATCACGGAGGGGTTCATCATCCTCATTGGTGCCTTGATACGTCTCCAACATATCTATAATTTTGATTGTTCCATGCTATTATATTATCCATCTAGGATGTTTTATATGCATTTATATGCGATATTATATGATTTTTAGGACTAACCTATTAACCTAGAGCCCAGTGCCAGTTCCTGTTTTTTCCTTGTTTTTGAGTATAGCAGAAAAGGAAAACCAAATGGAGTCCAATTAACCTGAAATTTCACGGAGATTATTTTTGGACCAGAAGAAGCCCACGGAGTATCAAAGATGGGCCAGAAGAGTCCCGAGGCACCCACGAGGGTGGGGGGCGCACCCTACCCCCTGGGCGTGCCCCCCTACCTCGTGGCCGCCTCAGAGACCCCCCTGACTTTTCCCCGACGCCATCACCTCTTATATATACTCAAACTTCCTAAAAATAACCTAGATCAGGAGTTCCACCGCTGCAAGGCTCTCTAGCCACAAAAAACCAATCGGGACCCTGTTCCGGCACCCTGCTGGAGGGGGGGGGATCCCTCACTGGTGGCCATCTTCATCATCCCAGCGCTCTCCATGATGTGGAGGGAGTAGTTCATCCTTGGGGCTAAGGGTATGTACCAGTAGCTATGTGTTTGATCTCTCTCTCTCTCTCTCTCTCTCTCTCTCTCTCTCTCTCTCTCTATCGTGTTCTTGATTTGGCACGATCTTGATTTATCGCGAGCTTTGCTATTATAGTTGGATCTTATGATGTTTCTCCACCTCTACCCTCTTGTAATGGATTGAGTTTTCCCTTTAAAGTTATCTTATCGGATTGAGTCTTTAAGGATTTGAGAACACTTGATGTATGTCTTGCGTGGGATACCTGTGGTGACAATGGGGTATTCTATTGATTCACTTGATGTATGTTTTGGTGATCAACTTGCTGGTTCCATGACCTTGGGAATCTATGCATAGGGGTTGGCACACGTTTTCGTCTTGACTCTCTGGTAGAAACTTTGGGGCACTCTTTGAAGTACTTTATGTTGGTTGAATAGACGAATCTGAGATTGTGTGATGCATATCGTATAATCATACCCGTGGATACTTGGGGTGACATTGGAGTATCTACGTGACATTAGGGTTTGGGTTGGTTTGTGTCTTAAGGTGTTATTCTAGTACGAACTCTAGGATAGATCAAACGGGAAGAATAGCTTCATGTTATTTTACTACGGACTCTTGAATAGATCGGTCAGAAAGGATAACTTTGAGGTGGTTTCATACCCTACCATAATCTCTTCGTTTGTTCTCCGCTATTAGTGACTTTGGAGTGACTCTTTGTTGCATGCCGAGGGATAGTTATATGATCCAATTATGTTATTTTTGTTGAGAGAACTTGCACTAGTGAAAGTATGAACCCTAGGCCTTATATCCTAGCATTGCAATACCGTTTATGCTCACTTTTATTACTTGTTACCTTGCTGTTTTTATATTTTCAGATTACAAAGAACCTATATCTACCATCCATATTGCACTTGTATCGCCATCTCTTCGCCGAACTAGTGCACCTATACAATTTACCATTGTATTGGGTGTGTTGGGAACACAAGAGACTCTTTGTTATTTGGTCGCAGGGTTGCTTGAGAGAGACCATCTTCATCCTACGCCTCCCACGAATTGATAAACCTTAGGTCATCCATTTGAGGGAAATTTGCTACTGTCCTTCAAACCTCTGCACTTGGAGGCCCAACAACGTCTACAAGAAGAAGGTTGAGTAGTACACATCAACCAATTTCTAGCGCCGTTGCCGGGGAGGTGAGTGGTTGAAGGAATATCTTTAGATCATGCAGTCAAATCTTTTTGTTTCTTGTTTTATCACTAGTTTATTCTATAAAAGAAAACTACAAAAAAATGGAATTAAGGTTGCCTCATATGCTTCATCTTTTTAATGTCTTTCGTGAAAATGATGGAATGAAAAATTGTTCTCAAGTACTAGAAGAAGAATTACATAGAATGCTTGGCATAAAATATGTGAATGATGAGCATGATTGCAATGTTGTTAGTATGAATTCTTTGAATACCCATGATGCTAAAGATATGCAAAGCCACAAGCTTGGGGATGCTATGTTTGATGAAGATGATATGTTTTGTCCCCCAAGTTTTGATGAGAGAATTTATTATGATGATAGCATGCCTCCTATTTATGATGATTATATTTATGAAAGTAGGTTTGGATGAGTGTCAACTTTAGGAAGTAATGATCCCACTATATTGGAGGATGTTGAATCTTATTGTGATAATTATGAAAGTGGATTTGGAGAGGCCATGAGTTTATTTAGTGATGAATCTACTATTTTGGAAGAGGTTCCAATTGATTATGAGAAGAAAGTTGCTATCTATGATGATTATTGTGATGACTTGTATGCTATTAAGAATAATGATAACCATGAAACCTGTCATCTTGATTTTAATTTTCAATTGGATTATGCCTCACATGATAGTTATGTTGTTGAATTCATTCATGATGCTACTGAAAATTATTATGAGGGAGGAACATATGCTTGTAGGAATCACAATAATATCAAGTTTCCTCTCTATGTGCTTATAGTTTTTAAGTTATGCTTGTTTTGCCTTCCTATGCTAGTTGATTATTGTTCCCAGAAGTTGTTTGCTCACAAAATCCCTATGTGTAGGAAGTGGGTTAGACTTAAATGTGCTAGTCATATTCTTCGTGATTCTCTCTTTATGTTTCAATTCTTATCTTTTATGTGAGCATCATTGAAATCATCATGCCTAGCTAGGGGCGTTAGACATTAGTGCTTGTTGGAAGGCAACCCAATTTTACTTTTGTTCTTTACTTTTTTGCTCCTGTTTAGTAACAAATAATTCATCTAGCCTCTGTTTAGATGTGATTTTATGTTTTAATTAGTGTTTGTGCCAAGTAGAACCTTTGGGAAGACTTGGGTGAAGTCTATGCGATCTTGCTGTAAACAACAGAAACTTTTGCGCTCACAAGATTAGCGTCCATTTTTTTTACTGGAGAGTGCTTTTAGGTTGATTCATTTTGCATATGATTAATAGACAAATTCCTTAGGTCCACCAATTTATTTCAGAATATTGGAGTTCCAGAAGTATACGTTTGATATAGATTACTACAGACTGTTCTGTTTTTGACAGATTCTGTTTTTCGTGTGTTGTTTGCTTATTTTGATGAATCTATAAGTAGTATCGGAGGGTATGAACCATAGAGAAGTTGGAATACCGTAGATATTACACCAATGTGAATTTAGAATGAGTTCACAACAGTACCTAAGTGGCGATTTATTTTCTTATACTAACGGAGCTTACTATTTGTTTGTTAAGTTTTCTGTTGTGAAGTTTTCAAGTTTTGGGTAAAGATTCGGTGGACTATGGAATAAGGAGTGGAAAGAGCCTAAGGTTGGGGATGCCCAAGGCACCCCAAGGTAATATTCAAGGACAACCAAGAGCCTAAGCTTGGGGATGCCCCGGATGGCATCCCCTCTTTCGTCTTTGTTCATCGGTAACTTTACTTGGAGCTATATTTTTATTCACCACATGATATGTGTTTTGCTTGGAGAGTCATTTTATTTTCCTTTGTTTTGCTTGCAGTTTGAATAAAATACCAAGATCTTAAATTCTTAAATTTTAGAGAGTCTTCACATAGTTACATAATTATTCAACTACTCAATGATCTTCACTTATATCTTTTGAAGTAGTTTGTCGTTTGCTCTAGTGCTTCACTTATATCTTCTTAGAGCATGGCGGTAGTTTTATTTTGAAGAAATTGTTGATCTCTCATGCTTCAATTATATTATTTTGAGAGTCTTTTAGAACAGCATGGTAATTTCCTTTGGTTATAAAATTAGTCCTAATATGATGGGCATCCAAGATGGGTATAATAAAAACTTTCATATAGAGTACATTAAATACTATGATAAGTTTGATACTTGATAGTTGTTTTGAGATATAAAGATGGTGATATTAGAGTCGCGCTTGTTGGGTAATTGTGGAATTGAGAAATACTTGTGTTGAGGATTGCAAGTCCCGTAGCATGCACGTATGGTAAACGTTGTGTGAAAAATTTGAAGCATGGGGTGTTCTTTGATTGCTTTCCTTATGAGTGGCGGTCGGGGACGAGCGATGGTCTTTTCCTACCAATATATCCCTATAGGAGCATGCGCGTAGTGCTTAGTTTTGATGACTTATAGATTTTTGCAATAAGTATGTGAGTTCTTTATGACTAATGTTGAGTCCATGGATTATACGCACTCTCACCTTTCCATCGTTGCTAGCCTCTTCGGTACCGCGCATTGCCCTTTCTCACCTTGGGAGTTGGTGCAAACTTCGCCGGTGCATCCAAACCCCGTGATACGATCCGCTCTGTCACACATAAGCCTCCTTATATCTTCCTCAAAACAGCCACCGTACCGACCTATTATGGCATTTCCATAGCCATTCCGAGATATATTGCCATGCAACTTTCCACCGTTCCATTTATTGTGACATGCTCCATCATTGTCATATTTCTTTGCATGATCATGTAGTTGACATCGTATTTGTGGAAAAGCCACCTTCATAATTCTTTCATACATGTCACTCTTGATTCATTGCACATCGATACATCACGGAGGCATTCACATAGAGTCATATTTTGTTCTAAGTATCGAGTTGTAATTCTTGAGTTGTAAGTAAATAAAAGTGTGATGATTTTCATTACTAGAGCATTGTCCCATGTGAGGAAAGGATGATGGAGACTATGATTCCCCCACAAGTAGAGATGAGACTCCGGACGAGAAAAAAGAGGTCAAAGAAGCCCAAAAAAAGATAGGCCAAAGAAGCCCAAAAAAAATGAGAGAACAAGAAGAGAAGGGGAAATGTTACTATCCTTTTTCCACACTTGTGCTTCAAAGTAGCACCATGATCTTCATGATAGAGAGTCTCTTATTTTGTCACTTTCATATACTAGTGGGAATTTTTCATTATAGAACTTGGCTTGTATATTCCTATGATGGGCTTCCTCAAAATGCCCTAGGTCTTCGTGAGCAAGCAAGTTGGATGCACACCCACTTAGTTTCTTTTGATGAGCTTTCATATATTTATAGCTCTAGTGCATCTGTTGCATGGCAATCCCTACTCCTCGCATTGACATAAATTCATGGGAATCTCCATAGCCCGTTGATTAACCGCGTCAATGTGAGACTTTCTCCCTTTTTGTCTTCTCACATAACCTCCAACATCATATTGCTATTCCACCCATAGTGCTTTGTCCATGGGTTTCGCTCATATATTGCGTAAAAGTTGAAAGAGTTTGAAAAGGCTAAGTATGAAACAATTGCTTGGTTTGTCATAGGGGTTGTGCATGATGGGAGAATTTTGTGTGACGAAAGTGAAGCATGGCCAAACTATATGATTTTGTAGGGATAAGCTTTCTTTGGCTATGTTATTTTGATAAGACATAATTGCTTGGTTAGCATGCTTGAAGTATTACTATTTTTAATGTCAATATTAAAACTTTGTCTAGAATCTTTTGGATCTAAACATTCATCCCACAATAAAGAGATTACATTGATAAATATGTTAGGTAGCATTCCACATAAAAAATTCTGTTTTTGTCATTTACCTACTCGAGGATGAGCAGGGATTAAGCTTGGGGATGCTTGATACGTCTCCAACGTATCTATAATTTTTGATTGTTCCATGCTATTATACTATCCATCTAGGATGTTTTATATGCATTTATATGCTATTTTATATGACTTTTGGGACTAACCTATTAACCTAGAGCCCAGTGCCAGTTTCTGTTTTTTTTGTTGTATTTGAGTATCGCAGAAAAGGAAAACCAAACGGAGTCCAATTGACCTGAAATTTCACGGAGATTATTTATGGACCAGAAGAAGCCCACCGAGTATCGGAGATGGGCCAGAAGAGTCCCGAGGCACCCACGAGGGTGGGGTGTGCGCCCTACCCCCCTGGGCGCGCCCCCTACCTCGTGGCCGCCTCGGAGACCCCCTGACTTGTCCCAGACGCCAACACCTCTTATATATACCCAAACTTCCAGAACATAACCTATATCGGGAGTTCCGCCACCGCAAGCCTCTGTAGCGACCAAAAACAAATCAGGACCCTGTTAAGCACCACTGGGAGGGGATCCCTCACCGGTGGCCATCTTCATCATCCCGGCGCTCTCCATGACAAGGAGGCAGTAGTTCACCCTCGGGGCTGAGGGTATGTACCATTAGCTATGTGTTTGATCTCTCTATCTCGTGTTCTTGATTTCACATGATCTTGATGTATCGCGAGCATTGTTATTATAGTTGGATCGTATGATGTTTCTCCCCCTCTACCCTATTGTAATGGATTGAGTTTTCCCTTTGAAGTTACCTTATTGGATTGTGTATTTAAGGATTTGAGAAGACTTGATGTTTGTCTTGCGTGGGATACCCGTGGTGACAATGGGGTATTCTATTGATTCACTTGATGTATGTTTTGGTGATCAACTTGGGGGTTCCATGACCTTGGGAATCTTTGCATAGGGGTTGGCACACATTTTCGTCTTGACTCTCCAGTAGAAACTTTGGGGCACTCTTTGAAGTACTTTGTGTTGGTTGAATAGATGAATCTGAGATTGTGTGATGCATATCGTATGATCATACCCGTGGATACTTGAGGTGACATTGGTGTATCTAGGTGACATTAGGGTTTTGGTTGATTTGTGTCTTAAGGTGTTATTCTAGTACGAACTCTAGGATAGATCAAACGGGAAGAATAGCTTCATGTTATTTTACTACGGACTCTTGAATAGATTGATCAGAAAGGATAACTTTGAAGTGGTTTTGTACCCTACCATAATCTCTTCGTTTGTTCTGCGCTATTAGTGACTTTGGAGTGACTCTTTGTTGCATGCCGAGGGATAGTTATATGATCCAATTATGTTATTATTGTTGAGAGAACTTGCACTAGTGAAAGTATGAACCCTAGGCTTTGTTTCCTAGCATTGCAATACCGTTTACGCTCACTTTTATTACTTGTTACCTTGCTGTTTTTATATTTTCAGATTACAAAAACCTATATCTACCATCCATATTGCACTTGTATCACCATCTCTTCGCCGAACTAGTGCACCTATACAATTTACCATTACATTGATTGTATTGGGGAAAGAAGAGACTCTTTGTTATTTGGTTGCAGGGTTTCTTGAGAGAGACCTCTTCATCCTACGCCTCCCACGGATTGATCAACCTCAGGTCATCCACTTGAGGGAAATTTGCTACTGTCCTACAAACCTCTGCACTTGGAGGCCCAACAACGTCTTAAAGAAGAAGGTTGAGTAGTAGACATCATGCCTCTCCGATGATGCGTGAGTAGTTCATTGTAGACCTATGGGTCCGTAGTTAGTAGCTAGATGGCTTCCTCTCTCTCCTTTGATTTTCAATACAATGGTCTGTTGGATATCTATTTGATGTAACTCTTTTTGCGGTGTGTTTGTTGGGATCCGATGAACTTTGAGTTTATGATCAGATCTGTATTTTTATCCATGAAAGTTATTTCAGTTTCTTTGATCTCTTATATGCATGATTACTTATAGCCTTTTATTTTTCTTCAAGTCTTTGGTTTAGTTAGGCCGACTAGATCGATTTTTCTTGCCATGGGAAGAGGTGCTTTGTGATGGGTTCGACCTTACGGTGCTCAATCCCAGTGACAGAAGGGGAAATGACATGTATGCATCTTTGCTATTAAGGATAACAAGATGGGGTTTATTCCTACATGAATAGATCTTTTCTACATCATGTCATCGTTCTTATTGCATTACTCCGTTTTCCATGAACTTAATACACTAGATGCATGCTGGATAGCGGTCGATGTGTGGAGTAATAGTAGTAGATGCAGGCAGTAGTCGGTCTACTAATCTTGGACGTGATGCCTATGTAATGATCATTGGCTGGATATCATCATAATTATTTGAAGTTCTATCAATTTCCCAACAGTAATTTCTTCACCCGCCGTATACTATTTTTCTCAAGAGAAGCCACTAGTGAAATCTACGCCCCCTGGGTCACTTCTTTATTATTTTCATTTGAGATCTATTTTTATTCGCTTTTATTTTCAGATCTATTAATCCAAAAACTCAAAAATACCTTGCTGCAATTTATTGTTATTTATTTTATCTCGCGTTCCCGAGAGATCTATTTATCCAATCTACTATAATTTTATCTATCTTTTTACCCGGAAGGGATTGCCAACCCTCTTTTACGTTGGGTTGCAAGTATTTGTTCTTTGTGTGAAGGTACCGTTTACGTAGTGTTGCGTGGTTCTCCTACTGGTTCGATAACCTTGGTCTCATCACTGAGGGAAATACCTACCATAGCTGTGCTGCATCATCCCTTCCTCTTTGGGAGGTACCGACGTGGTTCAAGCCGCATCAAAAGGAATTTCCGGCGCCGCTGCCGGGTAGACATCATCAACATCTATCAGGTTCCTAATCACAAATATCATCTCCTTGCAATTAACATTATTTGCCATCTTCTTATCGTTTTCATCTTCCCCACTTCACAAAAATTTGCCGCTTTATTTGCCCTCTTTTTCTTTCGCGTTTCTTGCTAGAGTTTTTGTTTGCTAGGAATTGTCACCATGAGTGACTTTGGTCTGGCAGAAACAGATGATGGCCTAACTCCTAAAATTGGACGATGTAGCAATCTGGATGCTAAAACTTTTGTTTTGGGGCAAGGGAATGTTATAGGAAAAGAACGTATCCAGGAATTTTTCAATTGTGTTAGAAATATAAGTCTTGACGATGTTCCTATACTTAAAAGGAATAAATCTTATGCGGAAGCTATTTCAGCACTAGTTCTAAAACTTTAAAATAAATTTATCCTTACCCATCCTACCTTGCAAAGATTGTTTTTTGAGTTACCCGTTATAAAGAATCCCAAAGCTAAAAAGTGGGCACCCTTGTTCTTATGAATGAATTTGATTACATAATACGAGAAGCTAGGGAAATTTTTGATTTCTATGGTATGAATCGTGAAAAACTAGTGATAGATGAGATTCTTTATAATACTGATTATGTGTTAAGACATTTGCTTGGGGATAATCGAATCTTTGATGAGAATCTTAAAAAGGAAGTCCCTATTTTAGATTAATCCAACAAGTTTACAATGATGTTAATCAACACTATTCTTGGATTGTTGCCAGAAATCAAAGGGGATATGATGATAAGCAACTTGATAGTGCTAAAGTCTCTATGGATAAGGTGTTTTATGTTGCTTTTGCAAAACCTCCTGACAAAAACACCCCTAAGGAAAATGAAACCAAATATGGCAATACTTGAATCTATGCTTTATGCCTAGCTAGGGGCGTAAAATGATAGCGCTTGTTGGGAGGCAACCCAATGAATAAAATTATTTTTGTATTTTTCTTTCTGTTCTTGAGTGTTTACACAATTATCCTCTGTTATGATTGTTTTGTTTATGTTTTAGTTATTTTGTGTGCCAAGCAAAGCCTTTGGGATCATGTTGGGTGATTGTTGCTTTGATCTCGTTGAAAAAAAGAAACTTTGTGCACCACGTAGAATTATTGGAAATCACAGAAGCGTGATAAAATTCTGAACTTTTTACAAATGATTGATATACAAATTTCATTCCTTGTCCTAATTTTGCAGAATTTTTGGAGTTACAGAAGTATTCGAAGTTCTCATATTGCTACAGGCTGTTTTGTTTTTGACAGATTCTGTTTTCTTTGCGTTGTGTGTTATTTTGATGAATCTATGGACTCTATCAGGGGGTATGAGCCATAGAAAAGTTGGAATAGAGTAGATATAATGCAAAAATAAAATATGAATGGGTTTGCAGCAGTACTTAGAGTAGTGATTTGCTTTGTTATACTAACGATCTCACGAAGGTTTTGTTGAGTTTTGTGTGATTAAAGTTTTCAAGCTTTAGGTGTGATCACGATGGATGAAGGAATAAGGAGTAAGAATAGCCTAATCTTGGGGACGCCCACGGTATCCCAAGCTATTATCTAAGAGAGAAGCAAGCAACTAAGCTAGGGGATGCCCGAGTGCCAACCCCTCCTTCTTCTAACGACCATCGGTATTTTACTTGGAGCTGTATTTTTATTTATCGCATATCATGAGTTTTGCTTGGAGCGTCTTTTATTATATGAGTCTTTGCTTGTTTTGCTTTTTATTTTGTGTCATTTATCCTTGCTGGACACACCTATTTGTGAGAGCCAAAATTATGCTATGAATTGTCAGAATTGCTCTCTATGGTTCACTTAAATCTATTATAGCTATGGAATTGCTCTAGTGATTCACTTATATCTTTTTGAGCACGGTGTGCTTTAGTATTTTTGAAGAAATGCTCTCATGCTTCACTTAGATTTATTTGAGAGTTAGTAAATTTTTTAAGAAATTCTCTCATGCTTCACTTAAATTATTTTGAGGGAACAAAAATTATATGCTCATGTTCTTCACTTAGATTTGTTTGAGCTATCAAAAGCAACATATGAAACTAGACCCAGAGTGATAGATGTTCAATAGGGATATAATAAAAATTTCACGAATATTATTGGAAAAAATAAACTTGTTTCTTTCTAATAGTTTTGCGATATGATGATATAATATGTGAGTCATGTTGATGAGTAATTATGCTTTAGTAAGAATATTGATGTTAAGGTTTGTGATTCCCTATGCAAGCACGAAAGTCAACAGTTATGCAATGAAATTACATCCTACTTATGGTGCATTATTCGTTGTTAGTTATGCTTAATGCTCGCTTATGAGGTTTTTCACTTCTTGGTTGGATGCTTCTCAATCTTTTGCTAGCCTTCACTTGTCCTAAGTGGGATTACCACTTGTGCATCCAAAATCCTTAAACTAGTTTTGCCATATGAGTCCACTATACCTACCTATATGCGGTATTTACGTGCCGTTTTAAGAAAATTTGTATGTGCCACCTCTAATCTTCAAAATAAACTTCTTTTTTGTGTGCTTGTGCCGCTCATGAAATGGTAGGGGGTGGCTAACATTTTTCCATGCTAGATGTGTTATTCTCAAGATGAGTGTTTATTCACTTGTCATTGCATGAGAGTACGACAAAGGTATTAGGGATACCCAGTCTTGAAATGAAAAAAATGAATTTACTTTATGTTGTCAAATAATAAATTCCTGAAAGTGTTGGTATGGACGGCATCCGTGGATTCGGTTAGCCGTGGAATGTGAAAGTATGGTGGAAAAAGGAATACACTCTATTTTCTGTTTGGGAACCACCTACAATATATCTAGCATGGAAATTATGCTAACTACTCTATTATTTTCGTTGAAAGGAAAAGCATGCTACCCAAAATGTTTTATCTCTATCTTTTTCGCTTTTAGCTCTGACACGTCTACAAATCCCTACTTTCCTCTGCGAAGGGCCTTTCTATTTACTTTATGAATTTTTTATTTTTATTTGAGTCTCCATCTTCTCTTATAAAGCACCAACTAAGGGGCACTATGATCATACTTGAGCATCGGGTGTAGCTAATATACGAGTGTGTTTCATGAATGGATCAATGATTGAGCATAATGGCCTAAGGATAACTTGCTTTAGTGTTGATATTTTGAAAGACATGGTTGCTTGTTGATATGCTTGAGTATTGAAATCTTCATGTCAAAACTAGACTATTCCTTTGAATCATATAAAAGTCCAAATTTCCATGCTAGAAATAAAAGAATATGTGATGAACATGTTAGGCAGCATTCCACATCAAAAATTCTGTTTTTATCATTAACCTACTCGAGGACGAGTAGGAATTAAGCTTGGGGATGCTGATACGTCTCCGACGTATCTATAATTTTTTATTGTTCCATGCTGATATATTATCATTCTTAGATGTTTTACAATCATTTTATAGCAACTTTATATCATTTTTGGGACTAACCTATTGACATAGTGCCCAGTGCCAGTTGTATTTTTTGCTTGTTTTTTCTTCGCAGAAAATCAATACCAAACGCAGCGAAACTTTTTGGAGATTTTTTTGAACCAGAAGACACACGATGGGCCAAGGAAGTACCAGAGGGGGGCTCCGAGGGGAGCACAACCCAACTACGCGTGCCTGGGGGCCCAGGCGCCCCCTAGTGGGTTGTTCCCACCTCGGCCGCCTCCGACACCGCCTCTTTGCTCTATAAATACCCCCAATATTCCAAAAACCCTAGGGGAGTCGATGAAACACAATCCTAGCCGCCGCAAGTTCCAGAAACCACAGATCCAATATAGACACCATGAGGGAGGGGTTCATCATCCTCATTGGGGCCTCTCCGATGGTGCGTGAGTAGTTCATTGTAGACTGACGTCTACTATGCATCCTTCTTCTTGTAGACTGTCGGTGGGAACGACACCTATGTGGTCACTGGGAACCCTTCTACGGTCGGCGGGCGTGAGGTTGTGCAAAGGGCAGGTCTGACATGAATCACACGGGTCGTTTACCCAGGTTCGGGCCGCGAAGATGCATAATACCCTAGTCCTGCTTTGGTGGATGTACTGAGTGTTCTTGTGTTTTTGAGCTAGCTACGGGGTGCAACTTGCCCAAAAGAGCCGAATCCCCCTCCAGTATGCCTCGGGCCTCCTTTTATAGTCGAAAAGGGGTTGCCACAGTGGCACACAGGAGGAGGAAAGGTGCACAATGTGCGAGCTTATCGTCCGACATTACGGGACAAAGCGCATTAAATGCGCTACTTAGGTGTCCATTAGCTTTATCGGGGACGGGAACGTGGCCCGTCCCGTTCGTCGCTGCTCCGCCTCGCTTCGCCACTCACCCAAGCCAGCGATGGGTGCAGCGCCATGTAGGCAGGCATGCTGCTGAGGTGGCGTGGTGGTAGGGCCTTCATGGAGAGTTACATGCCACAATGCAGGCGCTTGCTGAGTCGGTGTAGAGGCCGCTCATCGCCACGCAGGTGCCTGCCCAGCTGGTTGAGCTAGCAGCTACTTGGAGACGGCGGTGGAGTCTTGGCTGGTGCGTGCCTGGCAGTGGCCCTGCTGACGCCTTCGGCAAGGGTCTTGTCAGGGACCCGGCAAGGGTCTTGCCATTGGCGTTGCAGTCGTCCTCGGCAAGGCTCTTGCCAGGGGTGTTGTGGATTCCCTCAGCCAGGATCCCACCGAGGGTCGCTGTCTTCTGGTCCTCATCTTATCTCACATGTTTATGATCTTGACGAAGATCTGCATGCCACCACAGAGGCGCCTCCCGAGCCTTGGTTCCAATGAAGTTGGTGGAGTTGGATCCCGTGGGCTCAAGAGTGGCTCGCACTGCTGGCATCGGGCAAGCTGCCCCAGCAAGGCTATTGCCGGGGCTGCGGAGGCTGCCTCGTCAAGGATCTTGCCGAGGGAGTCTACCTCACCCTTTTGCTCTCCTATGTTTATGGTCTTGGTGTTGCCTTGGTTATCTTGTGCTTTTGCTTCTTTCCGGCTTCCCTCCTCTGCCATGCTAAGTGTGGCCGCGGCGCCTGGCTCTGACTGCCCGTGCACAAGTAAAGAGGTCAAAGGAGAGCCCCTACTTTTGTACACCGACATGAGCCCCCGTGTCTAGGCCACACATAAGCGTGACGCGTTGTTGGGCCAGGCCCAGAACGGTGCGCGGGCAGGCGGGCGGATTCACACCGCAGTAACTGTTTCATCCGCTGCGCTTCCCCACGACCTGCGTTGAACGCGCGACGTGGAGGGTCGTGCGTGACTTGGGGGTCATGCGTGGGGCGGTTCCCGCACGCACACGTCACTTCATAGTTAATGGGAAGGGAGGCGGCCCGCGCCTTCCCCGTAAAAAGGAATAACCGCGGGTGCGCTGCTCATTTACCCTCCGTGCTTTCCCCAATCTTGGAACCACCATCTCCTTCTACTTCCTTCGCCAGCTTTTGCCTTTGCTCGCCGCCACCGTGCTTTCGCCATCCTCCATTCCTCGCCCCCCACAGCCGCCATGGCACCTAAAACCAGTAGAGGCAAGGGGGTGGCCAAGGATGCCGGGACGAGCCAGCCGCCGGAGAGCAAGCTGGCGGTGCGGCAGACGCAATCCGCCTACTTCCCCATGGCGGTCGACGCGGTCCACCTTCGAGACTACTTAAAACAACTATGGGGGTGTAAGACGGGAGGGGAGACGACGGGGCACCCGGCCACGCGCGTCATCCCTGCTGCCTTCGCCGAGGTCGGCCCGAATCGGTACCCGTTTTTCGTCGACTACTTTTCCTGCGGCCTCTGCCCCCCTTCTCTGATTTCTTCAGCGACATCATGCACACCTACGGCTTCCACCTTCTGGATTTCACCCCAAACGCCGTGGCGTGCATGGCTCTTTTTGCGCACCTCTGTGAAGGCTTCGTCGGGGTGCGTCCCAACACGGCGCTCTTCCGCCACTACTTCTTCCCTCGGATCCAAAATGGGGGTGCCATCTCCGGTTGTGTCACCTGGATCCCAAGGTCCAAGGGGACATACCCGGAGGGCGCTCAGAAGGAGAGGTGGGAGGAGTGGCGGGGCCGGTGGTGCGTGATCGAGGAGAAGGATCCCCCAGCATTCTGCGAGGTTCGCCAGGCGCTGCTGGTTCGCCAGAGTGACTGGAGCAATGTTGACGCCGACGAAGCGAAGCTCATGGTCACCACTACCAGGATTCTTCGCCTCACCGAGGCCGGGCTCACCCTTGAGATGATCAGGGCGGATTTCATCCGCTGCCGACTCACTCCGCTGCACAACAAGGGGAGGCCGGCCTGGCTTTTCACGGATGCAGCCGACATCATGAGGCTTTGCCCCGGCCTCGACCACAACCTCACGGTGATGGGGCACGCCCACTTTTGCCAGCGGGTCTTCTAGCTCGACGTGAACCGCGACGGCAGGTCGAGCTGTCCGGCAAGGCCGCGAAGGCTGCCGCGAAGGCCGGCAAGGTCGCCAAGGGGCCCTTGGTTAAGTTGCCAGCGGGGTTGGTTCCGCTGAGCAACAACTCACGTCGGAATGACATCATCGCCATGATGCCGGAGTTCAACACGCACAACCTCATCCCAACTTGGGCCGAGCCGCCGGAAGATGAAGTGCAGCAATTCTTCAAAGCCTTGGAGGAGAAGTACGTCCACGATGAGACGCGACTCGTCCAGGACACCACCCAGGCGGAGCTGGACTACATTGCCGCCAGGACGGAGGAGGCGGAGCTCGCCAAGGAGGCCGGCAGCGCCGACTGCATGGAGGATAAGGCCGCGGCCTCCACGGAGGAGAAGGAGCTTACCCAGTGAGCGGAGTCCGCTGGGGAAGCCAGCAGCGCTGGCACCGGGGCCCCTCTCGTCGAAGATGCGGTCGACAAGTCCTCGTCGGAGGAGGCCGGGGCTGTCGACCCTCCAGTTACGGGGAGAGGGAGAGTCCTGCGGAGGGCCACCTCTGGCAAGCCGGTCCGGCCTAGCAGGGCCGCGCAGCCGCAGCAAGCCCAGGAGTGGTCCGCGCGCCAAACAAGGGCCGCAGCAGCGGCGGCGAAGTTGGTGAGGATTGCGGTGGTGAAGAAGAATGCAGCTGCCTCTTCTTCGTCCAAGCGTGTTCAGACCCCACCTTCTTCTCCCCCTCCGGCAGACGTTGACGCAGAGGTCGTCTTCGACTTCAGGTCCCTCAGCCCAAGGAGGAAGAGGAAAGCAACAGAGGAGGAGGTGGAGGACGAGTAAGTATCTTGTTCCTTTCTGTCATCTCCGTCCCCTCAGACCATGCCACTTATCTTGATTTGTTTTCACCTTCACAGGGATGCGGAGACACTGGCCCAGAGGGTGAAGAAGATCAGGGCTTCGGCAAGCGGCCAGCCCCCGGCCGGCGCTTCCGGTACACCACTGGTGGGGTTGAGCAGCCCGGACAGTAGCCCCCGACACAGCCCCCAGCGTAAGCCCATCACTCACCCCTCGTCAACATGTGTTGGGGGCACGGCCAGTTGGTGCTGACCTTGCCATGGTTGCAGGAGGAGGATAGCAGCAGGAGGAGCCACAGAGGGCTACCCTCAACACGCCGCCCCCATCGACCACGCCACCCCAAGGGGCATCCCCGGCAAGGGCGCCAAGCACTGAGCCCATGCACACGGAGGAGGAGTGCGAACTCAGGCGCTGGTGGCTTCGCCTCGGCGCCAAATGTTGGCGGGGAGGGGACCTCTGCTTCTCAGCCCGGCACGGGTAACTCACTTGCCTTCCATCTCTGTTCTTCTTCTGTTCTTTCTGAATCTTGGTCTTGGCTTCGCCTTATCCCCTTCTCGGTATCCAGATCCTTCTTCGCTAGATCCGGAGGACATAGATACTGTCATCCAGGATGTCGCCAAGGACGCCGCAGTGGAGGCCGACAAGATCGCCGCCGAGGAGGCTGCCAGGGGCACTGCTGAAGATGCCACCAAGGGGCCCGCCGGGGAGCCCGACAAGGTTGCTCCCGAGGAGGCCGGCAAGGGGCCTGCCGGGGAGGCCAGCGAGGCCGCTGCCGAGGAGGAGGTGGTTGATGACCAGCCTTCGTCCTCCGCTGCCTCTGGCTCCAGCAGGTATCTGAGGGTGAGCGACGACCTTTTCGTCCACCTCCCAGGGTCCTCGAGCTCCAGGGCGGCCATCGAGGGAGAGGTGTTCGACGAAGAGGTGCTTGACGCCGCCGGGCTCGAGGTTGTTGATGAACCGAGCGCCGGTGGCGATGGTTCACAGGAGGAGCGGCTTCTCCAAGCCATGGGCGCCAGCTTTCGGAAACTCCAGGCGCTCCACCGTGCCAGTCTGGACAAGGCCAAGTCCAGGATGGCAACGGTGGACAAGGCGAAGGCGGACCTCAAGGTACGCGTCGCCGAGACGCAAACTTGGTTCCGCCAAGCTTGTGAGGAGCTGAAGGCCGCCCAGGGTGAGCTGGCCAAGCGCGAGGTGGAGCTCACCATGAAGCGGGCCGACATCGAGAAGGCCCAGGAGACGGTGAGGAACCTGGCCGCCGAGGCCGAGGCCGCTCGAACCCAGCACCAGGCCATGCTAAACTCCCAGGAGGAGGACATTGCCGCGCGTTAGGAGAAGCTTGCCGCAACGCTCCGCGACAAGGATGAGGAGGTGGAGAAGCTCGTCGTGCAGCGGACCCGGGAGCTGGAGCAGAGGCACAAGGAGGCACTCGATGCTCAGGCTCTGGTTCACGCCGACAAGTTGAAGGAGCTGGAGGTGGAACGGGATGTGCTGAAAGACCAGGTCCTGAAGCTGTCCAAGGAGAAGGACACGCTCAATGGCACCCTGATGGAGGCGTAGGACGCGGCCCTCAGCAGGGCCGGGCAGCTTTCCGAGGCCAACAACTCCATCAACGACCTCAAGCTAAAGCTGGAGGGCCTCGAGGGGGCGATGTCGGAGGCCAAGGACCGGGAGGGGATCCTGGCCAAGAACCTGGAGGCCAAAAAGCAGCTGCGGGAGAACGAGACCGCCAACCACAAAGACTTTGTGGAGGGTGAGAATCGCTGGATCGGGCGCCTCGAAGACATCACTGGCAGGATCACCACGCAGCTAGCTACCATGGGGATGCCAAACGTGAGGTATACGCCGGAGCGCAACGTGAGCCGCAACGCCAAGCTGACCGTCTTCTTCGAGGGCGTTGCTACCTCTTGAGCACTGCGTTGGTTTTCCCTTGAAGAGGAAAGGGTGATGCAGTAAAGTAGCGTAAGTATTTCCCTTAGTTTTTTAGAACCAAGGTATCAATCCAGTAGGAGACCACGCTTGAGTCCCACGCACCTACACAATCAAATAAGAACCTCACAACCAACGCGATAAAGGGGTTGTCAAGCCGTTCACGGTCACTTACGAGAGTAAGATCTGATAGAGATGATAAGATAATATTTTTGGTATTTTTATGATAAAGAGTAAAAGTAAAGAAAGCAAAATAAACGGTAATAGAAATAACGGTAGATTAATATGATAGAGAATAGACCCGGGGCCATAGGTTTCACTAGTGGGTTCTCTCAAGATAGCATAAGTATTACGGTGGGTAAACGGATTAGTATCGAGCAATTGATAGAATTGAGCATAGTTATGAGAATATCTAGGTATGATCATGTATATAGGCATCACGTCCGTGACAAGTAGACCGACTCCTGCCTGCATCTACTACTATTACTCCACACATCGCCCGCTATCCAGCATGCATCTAGAGTATTAAGTTCATAAGAACAGAGTAATACTTTAAGCAAGATGACATGATGTAGAGGGATAAACTCATGCAATATGATATAAACCCCATCTTTTTATCCTCAAGGGAAACAATACAATACGTGTCCTTTCCATTGCTGTCACTGGGATCGAGCATCGCAAGATTGAACCCAAAGCTAAGCACTTCTTCCATTGCAAGAAAGATCAATCTAGTAGGCCAACCCAAACTGATAATTCGATGGGACTTGCAAAGTTAACCAATCATACATAAAAGAATTCAGAGGAGATTCAAATATTGTTCATAGATAATCTTGATCATAAACCCACAATTCATTGGATCTCGACAAACACACCGCAAAAAGAAGAGTTACATCAAATAGATCTCCAAGAGAATCGAGGAGAACTTTGTATTGAGATCCAAAGAGAGAGAAGAAGACATCTAGCTAATAACTATGGACCCGAAGGTCTGAGGTAAACTACTCACACATCATCGGAGAGGCTATGGTGTTGATGTAGAAGCCCTCCGTGATCAATGCCCCCTCCGGCGGAGCGCCGGAAAAGGCCCCAAGATGGGATCTCACGGGTACAGAAGGTTGCAGCGGTGGAAATAGGGTTTTGGCTGTTTCTCTAAAGGTTTGGGAGTACGTAGGTATATATAGGAGGAAGAAGTAGGTTGGTGGAGCTCCGAGGGACCCACGAGGGTGGAGGGCGCGCCCAGGGGGGGTAGGCGCGCCCCCTGCCTCGTGGCCTCCTCGGTGATTTCTTGACGTCCACTCCAAGTCCTGTGGATCATGTTTGTTCCAAAAATAACTCTCTCGAAGGTTTCATTCCTTTTGGACTCCGTTTGATATTCCTTTTCTGCGAATCTCTGAAATAGGCAAAACACAACAATTTGGGTTGGGCCTCCGGTTAATAGGTTAGTCCTAAAAATAATATATAAGTGTATAAATAAGCCCATTAAACATCGAAAACAGAATATAATAGCATGTGACAATCAAAAATTATAGATACGTTGGAGACGTATCAGGCGTCCTCAGGTCACTGGAGCAGCTCCGCTCCAATCGGGCGGCCTCGCTGGCCGATGAGGCTCGGAGGCTTTGCCAGGGTGCCATGACCAAGGTCCTCACCAAGATGGCGTACTGGATCCCCAACCTCGACTTCGATGCCGCGTTGGATAGCTTGCCGGAGGGTGTGGACCTCGCTCCGCTCAAGGAGCGTATCAAGCCCATCATCAACCGCGTCGGCGGAATCAAGAGGGTGGAGGGTTCACGACTGACTGTCGCTGCAGGTTCACGACCAAGACAATTTTTATCTTTAGTTAGAACCATAGCAACAATCGATGTAATATAACTCTGCAGTACTTTTAATATGATGCACGTTATTTTCCTATTTGATATTCCTTTGTATGTTCACCCTACGTTAACATGGTAGGCTTGTCGGCACGTAAACCCAGGGCGGCACCTTGGGGACGGATCCCCAATGGCCTGCCGGGTGTGCTTGCTGCCAGGCGAACCACCTTACCACTCTCAACGCGGCCGCTCGAACTGTCGAGCTTGACTCGAGTCAGAATCGAGAGCCTTGCCAATTGCGGTAGGCCACCTTGCCATTCTCGACGCGGCCGCTTGAGCTGTTGAGCGGACTCGAAACAGAACAAGGGCGTTGACCATTGCGGAAGGGCCCCTTTGCGTGCAGGTTTTCCATACACAGGGCAGGACCTTTGAGGACAATAACCTTATATATAAAAAGAAATTGCTCAAAGTTTCGCATGACTTAGCTTTTCTGTCGTCACACGGGTGTCCACCGCGTCTGCAGACGGTGCGGTGAGGCTTGGTCGTATCCTTCCTGGGGACGACGGCAACGATGGAGCCCTTACTCCGACCAGACCAGATTTCCACATCTGCGCCCCCTACCTGGCGTGCTAAAGATGTCGGTGGGAACGACACCTATGGGGTCACTGGGATCCCTTCTACGGTCGACGGGCGCGAGGTTGTGCAAAGAGCAGGTCTGATAGGAATCACACGGGTCATTTACCCAGGTTCGGGCCGCGAACATACGTAATACCCTAGTCCTGCTTTGGTGGATGTATTGAGTGTTCTTGTGTTCTTGAGATAGCTACGGGGTACAACTTGCCCAAAAGAGCTGAATCCCCCTCCAGTATGCCTCGGGCCTCCTTTTATAGTCGAAAAGGGGTTGCCACAGTGGCACACAGGAGGTGGAAAGGTGTACAATGTGCGAGCTTATCGCCCGGAATTACAGGACAAAGCGCATTAAATGTGATACTTAGGTGTCCATTAGCTTTATCGGGGACGGGAACTAGGCTCGTCCTGTCCGTCGCAGCTCTGCCTCGCTTCGACACGCGCCCAGGCCAGCGATGGGTGCAGCGCCATGTAGGTAGGCAAGCTGCTAAGGTGGCGTGGTGGTAGGGCCTTCACGAAGAGTTGCATGTCACCACGCAGGTGCTTGATGAGTCGGTGTAGAGGCCACTCATCGCCACGCAGGTGCCTGCCCAGCTGGTTGAGCTAGCAGCTGCTTGGGGACGGTGGTGGAGTCTTGGCTGGCGTGGGCCTGGCAGTGGCCCTGCTGACGCCTTCGGCAAGGGTCTTGCCGTTTGCGTCACAGTCGTCCCCGGCAAGGCGCTTGCCGGGGGTCTTGTGGATTCCCTCGGCCAGGATCCCGCCGAGGGTCGCCGTCTTCTGGTCCTCATCTGATCTCACATGTTTATGATCTTAACGAAGATCTGCATGCCACCACAGAGGCACCTCCCGAGCCTTGGTTCCAATGTAGTTGGTGGAGTTGGAACCCGTTGTCTGTGTCAAAACCGGTGGATCTCGAGTAGGGGGTCCCGAACTGTGCATCTAAGGCGGATGGTAACAGGAGGCGGGGGACACAATGTTTACCCAGGTTCAGGCCCTGTCGATGGAGGTAATACCCTACTTCCTGCTTGATTGATCTTGATGATATGAGTATTACAAGAGTTGATCTACCACGAGATTGTAGAGGCTAAACCCTAGAAGCTAGCCTATGATTATGATTGTTCTTGTCCTATGGACTAAACCCTCTGGTTTATATAGACACCGGAGGGGGCTAGGGTTACACATAGTCGGTTACAAGGGAGGAGATCTACATATCCGAACTGCCAAGCTTGCCTTCCATGCAAAGGAGAATCCCACCCGGACACGGGACAAAGTCTTCAATCTTGTATCTTCATAGTCCAACAGTCCGGCCAAAGGATATAGTCTGGCTGTCCGAGGACCCCCTAATCCAGGACTCCCTCAGTAGCCCCTGAACCAGGCTTCAATGACGATGAGTCCGGCGCGCAGATTGTCTTTGGCATTGCAAGGCAGGTTCTTCCTCCGAATACTCCATAGAAGATTTTGAACACAAGGATCGTGTCCGGCTCTGCAAAACAAATTCCATATACCACCGTAGAGAGTATAATATTTCCACAAATCTAATCAGCTGACAACTTTTCCTAACATGACATCACGCCATGGCCCGGTCATTATTCAAACCTTTTTCTCAACCAGCTACTGCACATATTGCGAGTCGGTTTTATTGGCACGTCTTGTCGAAGCAGAGATCGTGTTCCGCTTATCACGGGATTCTCATCAATACGGGCGTGGGTAACCCAATCGTGCTTGATAGCATGACTCCTCGATTTTAGGAAAGTCTCAGGCGGCCACGCGAAGGACGCTTGATATCTGCCCTCTTTATAAAGGGGCCAAGGCCTGTCCTTTTTCTTCTCGCGCTTGATCCTTCCCTTCCCCCACCTCGAGTTCCAACACCGAAGGCTCAGGATAAGTGCCTCGGATCTTCAATCATGTCCAGATCCAACCATCAAGGCCGGTGGATGGCCTCCTCTGTCAAGGAGGAGGACATCAAGAAGCTAAGAGAAGCCAGGTATCTGACCGCCGAAATCTTGCACAGGCTGCCTGCTCAAGGGCAGGTCATCCCCACTCCCGAACCCAACGAGAGTGTTGTATTTTTTTCCCACTTCCTCCGGGGGCTAGGTTTTAGTCTTGATCCCTTTGCTAGATGGCTCATGTTCTATTACAGGCTTGATTTCCATGATCTAGCTCCAGATTCCATCCTTGACATCTCGTCGTTTATCGTCGTGTGTGAGGCCTTCCTCTGCATCCCCCACACTACGGCTTATGGCTTAGCACTATGGGTGGAATAGAATATGATGATGGGGGTTATGTGGAGAAGACAAAAAGGAGAAAGTCTCACATCAACGAGGCTAATCAATGAGCTATGGAGATGCCCATCGATTGATGTTAATGCAAGGAGTAGGGATTTCCATGCAACAGATGCACTAGAGCTATAAATGTATGAAAGCTCAACAAAAAAAACTAAGTGGGTGTGCATCCAACTTGCTTGCTCACGAAGACCTAGGGCATTTGAGGAAGCCCATCGTTGGAATATACAAGCCAAGTTCTATAATGAAAAATTCCCACTAGTATATGAAAGTGACAACATATGAAACTCTCTATATGAAAAACATGGTGCTACTTTGAAGAACAATATATTGGACTCGCTATATGAAGAACATGGTGCTACTTTGAAGCACAAGTGTGGAAAAAGAGATAGTAACATTGCCCCTTTTTATTTCTTTTTTTGGCCTTTCTCTTTTTTTTGGGGACAATGCTCTAGAAAATGATGATCATCACACTTCTATTTATTTACAACTCAATGATTACAACTCGATAATAGAACAAAGTATGACTCTATATGAATGCCTCCGGCGGTGTACCGGGATATGCAATGAATCAAGAGTGACATGTATGAAAGTATTATGAACGGTGGCTTTGCCACAAATACTATGTCAATTACATGATCATGCTAAGCAATATGACAATGATGAATGTGTCATGATGAACGGAATGGTGGAAGGTTGCATGGCAATATATCTTGGAATGGCTATGGAAATGCCATAATAGGTAGGTATGGCGGCTGTTTTGAGGAAGATATAAGGAGGTTTATGTGTGAAAGAGCGTATCATATCACGGGGTTTGGATGTACCGGCGAAGTTTGCACCAACTCTCAATGTGAGAAAGGGCAATGCACGGCAATCAAGAGGCTAGCAATGATGGAAGGGTGAGCGTCGTATAATCCATGGACTCAACATTAGTCATAAAGAACTCACATACTTATTGCAAAAATCTACAAGCCATCAAAAACCAAAGCACTACGCTCATGCTCCTAGGGGGATAGATTGGTAGGAAAAGACCATCGCTCGTCCCCGACCGCCACTCATAAGGAGGACAATCAAAAGAATACCTCATGTTTAAAATTTGTTACATAACGTTTACCATACGTGCATGCTACGGGACTTGCAAACTTCAACACAAGCATTTCTCAAATTCACAACTACTCAACTAGAACAACTTTAATATCACTACCTCCATATCTCAAAACAATCATCAAGCATCAAACTTCTCTTAGTATTCAACACACTCATAAGAATTCTTACAAATCTTGAATACCTCGCATATTAGGATTTTTTAAGCAAATTACCATGCTATTTAAGACTCTCAAAATGATCTAAGTGAAGCATGAGAGATCAATAGTTTCTATAAAACAAATCCACCACCGTGCTCTAAAAGATATAAGCGAAGCACTAGAGCAAATGACAAACTACTCCGAAAGATATAAGTGAAGATCAATGAGTATTCGAATAATTATGCAACTATGTGAAGACTCTCCCAATTTAAGAATTTCAGATCTTGGTATTTTATTCAAACAAAAAGCAAAGCTAAAGAAAATAAAACGACGCTGCAAGCAAAACACATATCATGTGGTGAATAAAAATATAGCTCCAAGTAAAGTTACCGATGAACGAAGACGATAGAGGGGATGCCTTCCGGGGCATCCCCAAGCTTAGATGCTTGGTTATCCTTGAATATTACCTTCGGGGGCCTTGGGAATCTCCAATCTTAGGCTCTTGCCACTCCTTATTCCATAGTCCATCGAATCTTTACCCAAGACTTGAAAACTTCACAACACAAAACTTAACAGAAAACTCGTAAGCTCCGTTAGCGAAAGAAAACAAAACACCACTTCAAGGTACTGTAATGAACTCACTCTTTATTTATATTGGTTTTAAACCTACTGTATTCCAACTTCTCTATGGTTTATAAACTATTTTACTAGCCATAGATTCATCAAAATAAGCAAACAACACAATGAAAATAGAATCTGTCAAAAACAGAACAGTCTGTAGTAATCTGTAACTAACGCAAACTTCTGTATCTCCAAAAATTCTAAAACAAATTGGTGGAACTGAGGAATTTGTTTAGTAATCATCTTCAAAAAGAATAAACTAAATAGCACTCTCCAGTAAAAAGTTGAAGCTAATCTCGTGAGCGCTAAAGTTTCTGTTTTTTACAGCATGATCATAAAGACTTCACCCAAGTCTTCCCAAAGGTTCTACTTGGAACAAACACAAATTAAAACATAAAATCACATCTAAACATAAGCTAGATGGATTATTTATTTCTAAACAGAACCAAAAAGTAAGAAACTAAAATAAAATTGGGTTGCCTCCCAACAAGCGCTATCGTTTAACGCTCCTAGCTAGGCATGATGATTTCAATGTTGCTCACATAAAAGATAAGAATTGAAACATAAAAGAGCATCATGAAGAATATGACTAGCACATTTAAGTCTATCCCACTTCCTATGCATAGGGATTTTGTGAGCAAACAACTTATGGGAACAAGAATCAACTTGCATAGAAAGGTAAAACAAGCATAACTTCAAGATTTTAAGCACATAGAGAGGAAACTTGATATTATTGCAATTCCTACAAGCATATATTCCTCCCTCATAATAATTTTCAGTAGCATCATGAATGAATTCAACAATATAACCAGCACCTAAAGCATTATTTTCATGATCTACTTGCATAGAATTTTTATTACTCTCCACATAAGCAAAAAATTTCTCTTGAATAGTAGTGGGAGCAAATTCAACAAAATAACTATCATATGGTTGAAAATTAATATCAAGATGACAAGTTTCATGGTTATCATTATCCTTTATAGCATACGTGTCATCACAACAATCATCATAAATGGGAGGCATGCTTTCATCATAGTAAATTTTCTCATCAAAGCTTGGGGGACAAAAAATATCATCTTCATCAAACATAGCTTCCCCAAGCTTGTGGCTTTGCATATCATTAGCATCATGGATATTCAAGGAATTCATACTAACAACATTGCAATCATGCTCATCATTCACATATTTATGCCAAGCATTCTATGTAATTCTTCTTCTAACACTTTGGCACAATTTTCCTTTCCATCATACTCACGAAAGATATTAAAAAGGTGAAGCGTATGAGACAAACTCAATTCCATTTTTTTGTAATTTTATTTTATAAACTAAACTAGTGCTAAAACAAGAAACTAAAAGATTCGATTGCAAGATCTAAAAATATACCTTCAAGCACTCACCTCCCCGGCAACGGTGCAAGAAACTGCTTAGTTGACGTGGTGTGAGTGCCGCTTACCTAGCCTCCCCGGCAACGGCGCCAAAAAAGAGCTTGATGTCTACTACGCAACCTTCTTTTTTGTAGACGTTGTTGGGCCTCCAAGTGCAGATGTTTGTAGGATAGTAGAAAATTTCCCTCAAGTGGATGACCTAAGGTTTATCAATCCATGGAGGCGAGGGATGAAGATGGTCTCTCTCAAACAACCCTGCAACCAAATAGCGAAGAGTCTCTTGTGTCCGAACACACCCAATACAATGGTAAATTGTATAGGTGCACTAGTTCGGCGAAGAGATGGTGATACAAGTGCAATATGGATGGTACATATAGGTTTTTGTAATCTGAAAATATAAAAACAGCAAGGTAACTAATGATAAAAGTGAGCGTAAACGGTATTGCAATGCTACGAAACAAGGCCTAGGGTTCATACTTTCACTAGTGCAAGTTCTCTCAACAGTAATAACATAATTGGATCATATAACTATCCCTCAACATGCAACAAAGAGTCACTCCAAAGTCACTAATAGCGGAGAACAAATGAAGAGATTATGGTAGGGTACGAAACCACCTCAAAGTTATTCTTTCCAATCAATCCGTTGGGATATTCCTATAAGTGTCACAAGCAGCCCTAGAGTTTGTACTAGAATAACACCTAAAGATACAAATCAACCAAAACCCTAATGTCACCTAGATACTCCAATGTCCCCTCAAGTATCCGTGGGCATGATTATACGATATGCATCACACAATCTCAATTCATCTATTCAAACCAACACATAGAACCTCAAAGAGTGCCCCAAAGTTTCTACAGGAGAATCACGGCGAAAACATGTGCCAACCCCTATGCATAGGTTCATGGGCGGAACCCGCAAGTTGATCACCAAAACATACATAGTGTGAATCACGTGATATCCCATTGTCACCACAGATATGCACGGCAAGACATACATCAAGTGTTCTCAAATTTTAAAGACTCAATCCGATAAGATTACTTCAAGGGGAAAACTCAATTCATTACAAGAGAGTAGAGGGGGAGAAGAAACATAAGATCCAACTATAATAGCAAAGCTTGCGATACATCAAGATCGTGCCAAATCAAGAACACGAGAGATAGAGATCAAACACATAGCTACTGGTACATAACCTCAACCCCGAGGGTGAACTACTCCCTCCTCGTCATGGAGAGCGCCGGGATGTTGAAGATGGCCACTGGTGAGGGTTCCCGCCCCCCTCCGGCAGGGTGCTGAAATGGGGCCCCGATTGGTTTTTGGTGGCTCTGGAGGTTTGCAGCGGCGGAACTCCAGATCTATTCTCTGTTCTGTAAGTTTTAGGATACGTGGAGTTGTATAGGCGGAAGAAGCACGTCAGGGGAGCCACGAGGGCCCCACGAGGCAGGGGGGCGCGCCCCCCACCCTTGTGGCTTCCTCGTTACTTCCTTGATGTGGGTTCCAAGTCCATCCGGTAGATTTCCTTCCAAAAATAACTTCTCCAGTTGATTTCGTTCCGTTTTGACTCCGTTTGATATTCCTTCTCTTCGAAATACTGAAATAGGCAAAAAATAGCAAATCTGGGCTGGGCCTCCGGTTAATAGGTTAGTCCCAAAAGTAATATAGAAGTGGAAAATAAAGCCCAATATTGCCCAAAACAGTAGATAATATAGCATGGAGCAATCAAAAATTATAGATATGTTGGAGACGTATCATGGCTCAAGACCTTCAATATGAAGCCGAAGATGATCGATGGGCGACACGCAAAATGCGGAGGTGCTATAATAAGCAAAGGCGCCGATGCTCCATGGCCAAAGGGTTCCTTCCCGGAGATATCCAACTTATGGCAACGGGAGTGGTTTTACATCACATCTCCCCGAGGCACTAAGTGGGTAGTTGCCCCCGTCTTTCGTTCGGGCCCCCCACCACAACTGGCGTCATGGGTCAACAAGGGGCTGGACTGGGGGCCAGTTAATGACGTGCTGACATTGCAAAGCCGCATCTGAGATCTCCTCAGGAGAGATGTCAGTCTTGTCAAGGTAATTCAAGTTATGCTAGTTCGTCGGGTCCTGCCATGCCAACGTCGACCTCTCTGTATGTGGAGTTCAACCCGGAAGGACCGGAAACTATTCAGCAATTCTTCGGCGTGACGCTCGAAGAGATGTATGGATTGTTCTTTGGATCATGAGTAAAGTGTCTGGACACCACCGAGGATGTAGGTTTCAACCGCAACCGTCCAGATACCCCTGTAAGTAATTCTGCGGCCGAACACACTGTCTTTTTATTTGCCACAACATCATTCTAAATAAATTGCTCTTGGCCAGGACTGGATAAAAAAGGCGAAGATGATCAGGTGTTCGGCCCCCCTTCCCGAAGGCTCACCGGATCCTGTGCTAGCCAGGATGCTTGAGCATGCACCTTATCAAGTGCCATCAGAGGAAGATAAAGGGAGGGATAAAGAATCCAAAAGCGGGCCTCACGCATTACACATCCAAACCGGGGGAATTAGTGTCTTCGCGAAGGAGGATAATCGGGGAGAAGAATCTAAAATTCCCTCTCCCCAAGGAAGGAAAAGGACCGCCTCTGAAGACTTGGAAGCGAGGGTTTCCAAACGAGGGAAGAAACCTTCGCCAGGAGGCCCTGCCCCAAAGGGCGTCCTTACCGCATTGCACCCGCAAGGGGGTCAGCCCTCCACCGAGCTGTAAGTGATTAAGAGTACTTTAGGTAAATATATACTGCTTCATCTCTGAGGACAATAACCGAGACGCATGTCTTGCAGTTCGGATCATAGCCCTTCTCGACAGAGATCGTCTTCGGGGGATCTTCTTTCGGAGATGATGGAGAGCGAAACGCCTCCCCTTGTCTCCCCGCCTCGAGGGGCGGACGACCCTGAGGTGTCGTCACGGAGGCTTTCTCCTGATCCGCCAAGGCCAGAAGGTAACCCTTCGGCCACCCGAAGTCCGGAGTATTCGGCTCCTAAGGAGAGCAACAAAAAGAGTCCGGGACTATCCGGTGCACAATTGGACGTGCTGATGGGTCTTCTGGAGCAAGCGGCTATCTCAGAGGCGCATCGTACTTTAATGGGTACGGTGGTTGAAAGAATTTAATCTGCCAAAAGTGGATTGCATGAAGCTTTTACTAGCCTGCTAAGAGGCTTTGAGGTACACAAAGTAACATATATATATTTTTGACGGTACCGCACATGCTAAGTGTGCTCTGTACAGATAGTAGCCCCTGAGACTCTGGTTGCCGTCCAAATGCGGCAAACAGAGATCATAGTCCCAGATAGTGATCGTGCTGCTTACATGTGCAGGCGGCTGAGGTTCCAGAGGCTGGCCGGACTGAGTTTGCTGAACTAAGGTGGCAGCTTGACACTGCAGATGCCGACATCGCGCTTGTGAACAAGCGGCTAGACGAGGCACAGGGTATGTATTTCCGGGTGGTCAACAAATATTAAGAGGAGCATGATGCTAGTATCTATAATATGTTATTTATTGCAGATGGAGCTGCCGCCGTGGAGACACTTCGGGCGGAACTTGCCCAAGCCAAGGAACAAGCCAGGAGAAGCGATGCGACCGCCCTAAAGGTGGCCGAAGAGTTAAAAGCCGAACAGGCTGCTCGTCGCCAGAGCAAAGATAAAATAGCCAAGATGGCTGTTGAGTTGAAGGATGCCGCCGACCGGTATGAGCTTCTTAAAAAGGAAAGCCAGGCAAAAGCGGCGTACCGGAAGAAAGCCATGGTAGCAGCCAAGGAAGCCCGCTCTAAAATCAGAGCGGCAAAGGAGGAGCTTCGTCAGGCCGGAGATATCACGGCTGGGAAGCCCTTTTTGTTGCGGTTGAAGTTTGGAGATCCGAAGTATGCCCCTCTGGATCAGTTATGGAGTGCTGCAGACGCGTATTCGGACTTGGCAACGAGTGCTGCTGATGCGACTGAGTTTTTCAAGGATAAAAAAGATCACGAAGTGGAAAAGTTGTTCTGGTCGCAGTTCAGTGCTCCAACGTGTCCGCTGTTGTTAAATGAACAAATGGCCGAGTGAGCTGAGCTCCATTGATTGTCCGGACTTGCCATGAGGTATGTCGCGGATCATCTTTGGCCAGAAGGACCAAGGCCGAATAGTTATTTTAGTTTTGTGCAATGATTCCTTGGTGATGTGCTGCATATCGATGCTGTAAAGAGGTCGGCGTGCATAGAGGGTGCGCGGATGGGTCTTGCCCGTGTTAAGACATACTGGACAGAGATGGAGGCCACCACTATTGCAACCCAGGGTCCGGCCGTAGGCCCGGTATCGACCGAGCACTATTTTGAGGAAGTCCTAGAAGGTGCTCATTTAATAGAGGCTCGATTTCAAGAGTATCATGTTTGAGTGACATGTATCCCAATTGTAAGAACAATGCTATTTGGGTTATAAAGGCTGTGTTTATACTTTTGCCTGAAAGTATTATGATGCAGCCTGTGCGACCGTTTATGTATATATATAACCTGAAAGTTTGCAGTCGTCGGCTTCAGCCCCCACGCATATAATGCGGGGGTGTTCAAAAAAAGCGTGTATTCACACTTGACCCAACGTCTTGGTCCATTAAGGAGGTGATAGCGCGGCGAACAAGGCAATCGGAGTATATAGCTTTAACACTTTCACTTAGCCATAGGAGTTTGACGGTGGGGCTACTATATAGCCCCTGGTACTTCCGCGCTCATCCGAATACGGGGCGCGTACATACATGACCGGAAAATGGCCCTTCGTTAATGCGGAGGAATCGCGAAGATTCCGCTGGGTCATCGAGTGGTTGACCAGTCTCGCGTTTTATCATGACAGTCAGTTTTTGGCTTTCTCTACTGAGGTGCTCATCCAGATGAACCAGGGCACAATCGTAGTAGTTCTCCCAGTGCCACCTAAGCCGATAGAACATAACGTAAGGTAGCAAAACATGGGAGCCGGGCAAACCCAACTATTGACCAAAGACATGATTCGGAGCTGATGCATATAAGGCCAAACTCGCGACGAAGAACACTCCCTAAGGTATTCGGACTTTACAACATATGCTGGGCTAAGTAACGCCCTCGATAATAAACCCTGAATTTCCAGGTACGTGCATTAGTCTGACGTGACGAAATGGCAATCACGCCATCATCCCTCCCAGTTGTGTTGAGTATCTGGAGGGTGTGAAGCAACAAGAGACAGTAAAAAAGGTTTACGCAGGGTCTTAATCTAAAAAGAAACCTTTGAATGGGGCCCTGCTGCACGTCTGCGCCTGTGTCTCCGTTGTGCCATATCCTGGAAGGGTGTAGCATGATGATCATCTGCAAAAGAGAAAAACCCAGGTGAAAGTCTTCGTGCGAAAAAATTGGTTATTCTTAATGAACCATTAAAATTCAACCTAAATAAGGTCAAGCCAAACTGTAGTTCTTTTTACATGAGAAAAGCCCCTAGCACCACCTATGGGGGTATATCCATCGACCCAATCTCAGGTTTATCCGAGTTGTTACAGCTAGGGGTGCGCCGGACTCGTCTAACCGTGTCCGCGGTCTTGACGATCGATCGTTTATTCTGATTGGAGGGGCCGTTCAGTGTTTGGCTGCTAAAGCCGCCACACATTCTTCCATACTTAAGGAACGCTCTGTGCTTCCGCTAACTATGATGGTGCCATGTGGACCGGGCATCTTAAGCTTAAGATAAGCGTAGTGCGGTACCTCATTAAAACGAGCGAAGGCCGTTCTTCCGAGTAATGCTTGATAGCCGCTTCGGAATGGAGCGATGTTGAAGGTTAACTTGTCGCTTCGGAAGTTGTCGGGAGAACCGAATATAACGTCTAGTACTAGAGAGCCCGTGCAGCGGGCCTCTGGTCCTGGTATTGCTCCTTTAAAGGTAGTATTGCTTTGGCCGATTCTTGTCGGGTCTATCCCCATTTTGCGGACCGTGTCCTGATATATCAGATTAAGACTACTACCGCCGGCCATAAGGACTCGGGTGAGATGGTATCCGTCAATTATTGGGTCTAGTACCAAGGCAGCCGATCCTCAGTGCCGGGTACTGGCCAGGTGATCCCTGCGATCAAAAGTGATCGGGCAGGACGACCAAGGGTTGAATTTGGGGGTGACGGGTTCTGTGGCGCATATGTCTCGGAGTGCGCATTTGCTCCTCCTCTTTGTTACATGAATCATGTCCACTGTTTTGACCTTTGGTGTGAATTTTTTCTATCCTCCAGTGTTTTCCTGGCGAGGCTCACCCTCGTCTTCGCTTGGTGTCTCTCTCCCCTTGTGTTCGGCGTTTAGCTTGCGGCCTGCTTGAAGAACCAGCATTCTCTGTTGGTGTGATTTGCAGGTTTGTCGGTGGTGCCATGAATCTGACATAATCTTTCCAAAATCTTGTTTAGGTTGGACGGTCCATCTCTGCTGCCTTTGAATGGCTTTTTCCGTTGACCGGGTCGAGGGCCCCTGAATCCGGCGTTTACCGCAGTGTTGTCTGGGATGTGTCTGGGTCGCTTTTGCCGCTACGGGCCAGCCAACTATCTTTGTCCGTGCAAAAGCGGGTCATAAGGCTTGTTAGGGCTGCCATTGTCCTTGGTTTTTCCTGGCCGAGGTGTCTGGCGAGCCATTCGTCCCAGGCACTATGTTTGAAAGCCGCTAAGGCTTCGGCGTCCGGGCAGTCGACAATTTGATTCTTCTTAGTGAGGAATTTGTTCCAAAGCTTTCGGGCTGACTCTCCAGGCTGTTGAATTATATGTCTTAAATCGTCTGCATCCGAAGGTCGGACATAGGTCCCTTGAAAATTAGCCAGTGCCGAGCTGGTCCCTTCAACTTGAGGGGCAAGTATTTTATGGCGTGGAGATCATCTCCGCGAGCCATGTGGATATGAAGGATAAAGTCCTCAATCCAGACCACAGGGTCTGTCGTTCCGTCGTATGCCTTTACTTTCACGGGTTTGAGTCCCTCCTGAATTTCGTGATGCATCACATCATCGGTGAAACATAGGGGGTGCGCGGCACCCCTGTATTTGGATGTGTCATCCCATTCTGACAGTTGTAGTGTTCGATTTTGCTTCTGTGCCAGAGCTTGCTTCCTAGATCCGTAGATGGACCTGGTCATACCGGAGTTTTTGTGCAAGTCCTCACGTAGATCGTGTGCTGACTTATGCGCGACGTCGTTAGCCGCCCTATCGCGGCCACGGGGTGGTCGATCCGGCTGATCGGCCGTTTTATTTTTCGGCTGTATAGGCTCTAAGGCCCCGTCATCGAATTCAGGCAGCAGCTTGCGCTTTGGATAGCTCTTTGTGTGGCTATTACCGCCGTACTTTTCTGCAGTGTCGAGCACTTTTTTCCATCTACTGTTGAGTGTATTTTGCGCGGCCATAAGCCTTTGCTTCTGCTTCTTCAGACTCCTCGCGGTGGCAATAATCCTTCTATGGAGGTTCTCTTGCTCCAAGTGCCTTTCTGGGATGATGTGTGCATCGTCATCCGGACTGTTCTCCTCTCTGGAGACAGGTTGATTGGCTTTACCCTCGGCGTCGCCGTGATCGGACGGGGGCTCCGTACTATGTTCGCCGTCCGCTGGTTCATCCTGCTCTGTCGCTGGATCTATGTGGTCGTCGTTTCCTTTGGAGTCCACCGGGATATTATTTTTCCTGCGCTGTTGCCGCTGTTTTTGCCGATCCGGGATTTGGAGCGGCATTTACGTCGTCGCTTTGGTTGCTTCTCGAGGGGACTATCCTTTGCTGCATCCTTTCGTTCCTCGTCATTGTTTTCTTTGGGTGTATCCACCATATATATATCGTGTGATGAAGTGGCTGTCCAGCGCCCTGTGGGCGATGGTTCCTGTTCCTCTCCTGCATCGTCGTCCATACCGTCGATGTCTTCGGAGTCGAAATCGAGCATGTCGGTTAAATCGTCGACAGTGGCTATTAAGTGGGTGGTGGGTGGGGAACGAATTTCTTCGTCGTCCGCTTCCCACTCAAGCCGGACATAGTTCGGTGAAGGGTCTCCTGACAAGGAGAGAGACCTTAATGAATCAAGCACGTCGCCCAAGGGCGAGTGCTGGAGAATATCCGCGGAGGTGAACTCCATGATCAGTGCCCAATCAGATTTGATAGGCACGGACGCAGGCGGTGCGGAGCTCGTGGCCGGGGACGAATCCAAGTGTCCGGCAACACAGGTCTCATAGGAGGTGAAATCAGTATTCGGCTCTATCACCACTGAGTGTGCGGCCTCCATGGCGGGGTCCATCCACCCGTCCTCGGACGACGCGATCTGCTCCGGCTTGAGAGCCGGAGTGGCCACAGGTGTGATTTCCCGAACACCGTCCGACGGCAGAGCTAGATCATGCTTGTCGTGACTGTGCGGCGCACCTGACATAGGCTCGAATCCGTCAAAGATCAAGTCTCCGCGGATGTCGGCAGTATAGTTTAAGTTTCCAAACCTGACCTGACGGCCAGGGGCGTAGCTCTCGATCTGCTCTAGATGGCCAAGCGAGTTGGCCCGCAGTACGAAGCCACCAAATACGAAGATCTGTCCGGTGAGAAAAACCTCACCCTGGACCGCATCGTTGTTGATGATCGAAGGAGCCATCAAGATTTAAGGTGACGACACAGTGGAACTCTCAATGAAAGCACCAATGTCGGTGTCAAAACCGGCGGATGTCGGGTAGGTGGTCTCGAACTGTGCGCCTAAGGTGGATGGTAATAGGAGGCGGGGGACACAATGTTTACCCAGGTTCGGGCCCTCTCGATGGAGGTAATACCCTACTTCCTGCTTGATTGATCTTGATGATATGAGTATTACAAGAGTTGATCTACCACGAGATCGTAGAGACTAAACCCTAGAAGCTAGCCTATGATTATGATTGTTCTTGTCCTACGGACTAAACCCTCCGGTTTATATAGACACCAGAGAGGGCTAGGGTTACACAGAGTCGGTTACAAGGGAGGATATCTACATATCCGAACTGCCAAGCTTGCTTTCCACGCAAAGGAGAGTCCCACCCGGACACGGGACAAAGTCTACAATCTTGTATCTTCATAGTCCAACAGTCCGGCCAAAGGATATAGTCCGGCTGTCCGAGGACCCCCTAATCCAGGACTCCCTCACCCGTGGGCTCAAGGGTGGCTCGCTCTGCTAGCATCGGGCAGGCTGCCCCGGCATGGCTCTTGCCGGGGCTGCGGAGGCTACCTCGGCAAGGATCTTGCCAAGGGAGTCTACCTCGCCCTCTTGCTCTCCTATGTTTCTGGTCTTGGCATTGCCTTGGTTATCTTCTACTTTGGCTTGTTTCCGGCTTCCCTCCTCTGCCCTCCTAAGTGTGGCCGCGGCGCGTGGCTCTGACTGCCGGTGCACAAGTAAAAGGGTCAAAAGGAGAGCCCCTAAAATAACACCTTAAGGCACACATCAACCAAAACCCTAATGTCACCTAGATACTCCAATGTCACCACAAGTATCCGCGGGTTTGATTATACGATATGTATCACACAATCTCAGATTCATCTATTCAAGCCAACACATAGAACTTCAAATAGTGCCCCAAAGTTTCAATCGGAGAGTCAAGACGAAAACGTGTGCCAACCCCTATGCATAAGTTCACAAGGTCACAGAACCCGCAAGTTGATCACCAAAGCATACATCAAGTAGATTACGTGAATATCCCATTGTCAGCACAGATAAGCGCATGCAAAACATGTTGGTAACATAGTAATTTCAAAAACAATCCTATGCACACGCAAGATCATGGTGATGCATAGCAACGAGACGGGAGAGTGTTGTTCACGTACCCTCGTAGACTGTAGGCGGAAGCGTTATGACAACATGGTTGATGTAGGCGTACGTCTTCACGATCGACCGATCCTAGTACCAAAAGTACGACACCTCCGCGATCTGCACACGTTCGGCTCGGTGAAGTCCCACGAACTCATGATCCAGCAGAGTGTCGAGGGAGAGCTTCGTCAGCACGACGGCGTGATGACGGTGATTATAAAGCTACCAGCGCACAGCTTCGCCTAAGCACTGCAACGCTATGACCGAGGTGGATTATGGTGGAGGGGGCCACCGCACACGGCCAAGAGATCTATGATCAACTTGTGTTATATATGGGGTGCCCCTTGGCCACGTATATAAAGGATGGAGGGAGGAGGAGGCTGGCCCTCATAGGGCGCGCCCAAAGTGTGGAGTCCTACTAGGACTCCCTAGTCCTAGTAGGATTCCACCTCCCACATGGAATAGGAAAAAGGGAAGGGAGAAGGAGAGGGAAGGAAGGGGGTGCCCCCTTTCCCTAGTCCAATTTGGACCAGTCCATGGGGAAGGGGCCCGACCACCCTTGAGGCATTTCTCTCCTTTCCCGTACGGCCCATTAAGGCCCAATACGAATTCCCGTAACTCTCCGGTACTCCGAAAAGTACCTGAATCACTCGGAACCTTTCCGATGTCCGAATATAGCCATCCAATATATGGATCTTTACGTCTCGACCATTTCGAGACTCCTTGTCGTGTCCCCGATATCATCCCGGACTCTGAACAAACTTCGGTCATCAAATCACATAACTCATAATATAAATTGCCATAGAACGTTAAGCATGCGAACCCTACGGGTTCGAGAACTATGTAGACATGACCGAGACTCATCTCCGGTCAATAAACAATAGCGGAACCTGAATGCTCATATTGGTTCCTACATATTCTACGAAGATCTTTGTCGGTCAAACCGCATAACAACATACGTTGTTCCCTTTGTCATCGGTATGTTACTTGCACGAGATTCGATCGTCGGTATCTCAAAATACCTAGTTTAATCTCGTTATCCGCAAATCTATTTACTCGTTCCGTAATGCATCATCCCGCAACTAACTCATTAGTCACATTGCTTGCAAGGGTTATAGTGATGTGTATTACCGAGAGGGCCCAAAGATACCTCTCCGACAATCGGAGTGACAAATCCTAATCTTGATCTATGCCAACTCAACAAGTACTATCGGAGCCACCTGTAGAGCACCTTTATAATCACCCAGTTACATTGTGACATTTGGTAGCACACAAAGTGTTCCTTCGGTGTTCGGGAGTTGCATAATCTCATAGTCATAGGTACATGTATAAGTCATGAAGAAAGCAATAGCAATATACTAAACGATCAAGTGCTAAGTTAACGGAATGGGTCAAGTCAATCACATCATTCTCTAATGATGTGATCCCGTTAATCAAATGACAACTTATGTCTATGGCTAGGAAACTTAACCATCTTTGATTCAATGAGCTAGTCAAGTAGAGGCATATTAGTGACACTCTGTTTGTCTATGTATTCACACATGTACTAAGTTTCCGGTTAATACAATTCTAGCATGAATAATAAACATTTATCATGATATAAGTAAATATGAATAAAAACTTTCTTATTGCCTCTAGGGCATGTTTCCTTCAGTCTCCCACTTGCACTGGAGTCAATAATCTAGTTCATATCGCCATGTGATTTAACACCAATAGTTCACATCACCATGTGATTAACACCCATAGTTCACATCGCCATGTGACCAACACTCAAAGGGTTTAGTAGAGTCAGTAATCTTAGTTCCATGGCCATGTGATTAACACCCAAAGAGTACTAAGGTGTGATCATGTTTTGCTTGTGAGATAAGTTTAGTCAACGGGTCTGCCAAATTCAGATTCGTATGTATTTTGCAAATTTCTATGTCTACAATGCTCTACACGGAGCTACTTTAGCTAATTGCTCCCACTTTCAATATGTATCCAGATTGAGACTTAGAGTCATCTGGATCAGTGTCAAAACATGCATCGACGTAACCCTTTACGACGAACCTTTTGTCACCTCCATAATCGAGAAACATATCCTTATTCTACTAAGGATAATTTTGACCGTTGTTTAGTGATCTACTCCTAGATCATTATTGTACTCCCTTGCCAAACTCAGTGTAGGGTATAGAATAGATCTGGTACACAGCATGGCATACTTTATAGAACCTATGGCTGAGGTATAGGGAATGACTTTCATTCTCTTTCTATCTTCTCCCGTGGTTGGGCTTTGAGTCTTACTCAATTTCACACCTTGTAACACAGGCAAGAACTCTTTCTTTGACTGTTCCATTCTGAACTACTTCAAAATCTTGTCAAGGTATGTACTCATTGAAAAAAGTTATCAAGTGTCTTGATCTATCTCTATAGATCTTGATGCTCAATATGTAAGCAGCTTCACCGAGGTCTTTCTTTGAAAAACTCCTTTATGCTTTCCAGAAAATTCTACATTATTTCCGATCAACAATATGTCATTCACATATATTTATCAAAAATGCTGTAGTGCTCCCACTCACTTTCTTGTAAATACAGGCTTCACCGCAAGTCTGTATAAAACTATATGCTGATCAACTCATTAAAGCGTATATTCCAACTCCGAGATGCTTGCACCAGTCCATAGATGGATCACTAGAGCTTGCACATTTTTTAGCACCTTTAGGATCGACAAAACCTTCTGGTTGCATCATATACAAATCTTCTTTAAAAAATTACATTAAGGAATGTAGTTTTGACATCCATTTGCCAGATTTCATAAAATGTGGCAATTTGCTAACATGATTCAGACAGACTTAAGCATCGCTACAAGTGAGAAAATCTCATCGTAGTCAACACCTTGAACTTTGGCAAAACATTTTTCGACAATTCTAGCTTTGTAGATAGTAACACTACTATCAGCGTCCGTCTTCCTCTTGAAGATCCATTTATTTTCTATGGCTTGCCAATCATTGGGCAAGTCAACCAAAGTCCACACTTTGTTCTCATACATGGATCCCATCTCAGATTTCATGACCTCAAGCCATTTCACGGAATCTGGGCTCATCATCGCTTCCTCATAGTTCGTATGTTCGTCATGGTCAAGTAACATGACCTCCAGAACAGGATTACCGTACCACTCTGGTGCGGATCTCACTCTGGTTGACCTACGAGGTTTGGTAGTAACTTGATATGAAGTTACATGATCATCATCATTAGCTTCCTCACTAATTGGTGTAGGAGTCACAGGAACATATTTCTGTGATGAACTACTTTCCAATAAGGGAGCAGGTACAGTTACCTCATCAAGTTCTACTTTCCTCCCATTCACTTCTTTCGAGAGAAACTCCTTCTCTAGAAAGGATCCATTCTTAGCAAAGAATGTCTTGCCTTCAGATCTGTGATAGAAGGTGTACCCAACTGTCTCCTTTGAGTATACTATGAAGACACATTTCTCCAATTTGGGTTTGAGCTTATCAGGATGAAACTTTTTTACATAAGCATCGCAACCCCAAACTTTAAGAAACGACAACTTTGGTTTCTTGCCAAACCACAATTCATATGGTGTCGTCTCAACGGATTTAGATGGTGCCCTATTTAACATGAATGCAGCTGTATCTAATGCATAACCCCGAAACTATAGTGGTAACTCTTTAAGAGACATCATAGATTGCACCATATCTAACAAAGTACAGTTATGACGTTCGGACACGCAATTATTCTATGGTGTTCCTGGTGGCATGAGTTTGTGAAACTGTTCCACATTGTTTTAATTGAAGGCCAAACTCGTAACTCAAATATTTGCCTCCGTGAACAGATCATAGAAACTTTATTTCTTGTTACGATGATTCTATACTTCACTCTGAAAACCTTTGAACTTTTCAAGTGTTTCAGACTTGTGTTTCATCAAGTAGATATACACATATCTGCTTAAATCGTCTGTGAAGGTCAGAATACAATGATACCCGTCGTGAGACTCAACACTCATTGGACCGCATACATTGGTATGTATTATTTCCAATAAGTTTGTGGCTCGCTCCATTGTTCCGGAGAACAGAGTCTTAGTCATCTTGCCCATGAGGCATGGTTCGTGAGCATGAAGTGATTCATAATGAAGTGATTCCAAAAGCCCATCAGCATGGAGTTTCTTCATGCGCTTTACACCAATATGACCTAAACGGCAGTGCCACAAATATGATGCACTATCATTATCAACTTTGCATCTTTTGGCATCAATATTATGAATATGTGTATCAACACGATCGAGATTCAATAGACCGTTTATTTTTAGTGTATGACCATAGAAGGTTTTATTCATGTAAACAGAACAACAATTATTCTTTGACTTAAATGAATAATCGTATTGCAATAAACATGATCTAATCATATTCATGCTCAACGCAAACACCAAATAACATTTATTTTAGGTTCAACACTAATCCCGAAGGTAAAGGGAGTGTGCGATGGTGATCTTATCATCCTTGGAATCATTTCCAACACACATCGTCACCTCGCCCTTAACTAGTCTCTGTTTATTTTGCAACTCTTGTTTCGAGTTACTACTCTTAGCAACTGAACTAGTATAAGATACCGAGGGGTTGCTATAAACACTAGTAAAGTACACATCAATAACATTTATATCAAATATACCTTTGTTCACTTTGCCATCCTTCTTATCCGCCAAGTATCTAGGGGCAGTTCCACTTCCAGTCACCATTTCCTTTGTAGTAGAAGCACTCGGTTTCAGGCTTGAGTCTAGCTTTGGGTTTCTTCACGGGAGTGACAGCTTGTTTGTCATTCTTTCTTGAAGTTCCCTTTCGATTCCTTTGCCGATTTCTTGAAACTAGTGGTCTTGTAAACCATCAACATTTGATGCTCTTTCCTGATTTCTACCTTCGCCGATTTCAGCATCGCGAAGAGCTCGGGAATTACTTTCGTCATCCCTTGCATATTATAGTTCATCACGAAGTTCTAGTAACTTGGTGATAGTGACTAGAGAACTTTGTCAATTACTATCTTATCAGGAAGATTAACTCCCACTTGATTCAAGCAATTGTGGTACCCAGACAATCTGAGCACATGCTCATTGGTTGAGCTATTCTCCTCAATCTTGTAGGCAAAGTACTGTCAGAGGTCTCATACCTATCGACACGGTCATGAGTATGAAATACCAATTTCAACTCTTGGAACATCTTATATGCTCCGTGGCGTTCAAAACATTTTTGAAGTCCCGGTTCTAAGCCCTAAAGCATGGTGCACTTAAACTATCAAGTAGTCATCATACCGAGCTTTGTCAAGCGTTCATAACGTCTGCATCTGCTCCTGCAATAGGTCTGTCACCTAGCGGTGCATCAAGGACATAATTCTTCTGTGCAGCAATGAGGATAATCCTCATATCACGGACCAAATCCGCATCATTGCTACTATCATCTTTCAACTTATTTTTCTCTAGGAACATATCACAAATAAACGGGGAGCTACATCGCGAGCTATTGATCTACAACATAGCTATGCAAATACTATCAGGACTAAGTTCATGATAAATTATAGTTCAATTAATCATATTACTTAAGAACTCCCACTTAGATAGTCATCCCTCTAGTCATCTAAATGATCACGTGATCCATATCAACTAAACCATGTCCGATCATCACGTGAGATGGAGTAGTTTTCAATGGTGAACATCACTATGTTGATCATATCTATTATATGATTCACGCTCGACCTTTCGGTCTCAGTGTTCCGAGGCCATATCTGCATATGCTAGGCTCGTCAAGTTTAACCCAAGTATTCTGCATGTGCAAAACTGGCTTGCACCCGTTGTATGTGAACGTAGAGCTTATCCCACCCGATCATCACATGGTGTCTCGGCACGAAGAACTGTTGCAACGGTGCATACTCAGGGAGAACACTTATACCTTGAAATTTAGTGAGAGATCATCTTATAATGCTACCGTCGAACTAAGCAAAATAAGTTGCATAAAGGATAAACATCACATGCAATCAATATAAGTGATATGATATGGCCATCATCATCTTGTGCCTTTGATCTCCATCTCCAAAGCACCGTCATGATCACCATCGTCACTGGCTTGACACCTTGATCTCCATCGAAGCATCGTTGTCATCTCGCCAACTATTGCTTCTACGACTATCGCTACCGCTTAGTGATAAAGTAAAGCAATTACATGGCGATTGCATTTCATAAAATAAAGCGCCAACCATATGGCTCCTGCCAGTTGCCGATAACTCTGTTGCAAAACATGGTCATCTCATACAATAAAATTTAGCATCATGTCTTGACCATATCACATCACAACATGCTCTGCAAAAACAAGTTAGACGTCCTGTACATTGTTGTTGCAAGTTTTACGTGGCTTCTACGGGCTGAGCAAGAACCGTTCTTACCTACGCATCAAAACCACAATGATTTTTCGTCAAGTATGTGTTGTTTTAACCTTCAGCAAGGACCGGGCATAGCCACACTCGATTCAACTAAAGTTGGAGAAACTAACACCCGCCAGCCACCTGTGTGCGAAGCACGTCGGTAGAACCAGTCTCACGTAAGCGTACGCGTAATGTCGGTCCTGGCCGCTTCATCCAACAATACCGCCGAATTAAAGTATGACATGCTGGTAAGCAGTATGACTATTGTCGCCCACAACTCACTTGTGTTCTACTCGTGCATATAACATCTACGCATAAACCTTGCTCTGATACCATTGTTGGGTAACGTAGTAATTTCAAAAAAATTCCTACGCATACACAAGATCATGGTGATGCATAGCAACGAGAGGGGAGAGTGTTGTACATGTACCCCCGCAGACCGTAAGCGGAAGCGTTATGACAACGCGGTTGATGTAGTCGTACGTCTTCACGATCTACCGATCCTAGTACCGAAAGTATGGCACCTCCGCGATCTGCACACGTTCGGCTCCGTGACGTCCCACGAACTCACAATCCAGTAGAGTGTCGAGGGAGAGCTTTGTCAGCACGACGGTGTGATGACGGTGATGATGAAGCTACCGGCGCACGGCTTCGCCTAAACACTTCAGCGATATGACCGGGGTGGATTATGGTGGAGGGGGGCACCGCACACGGCTAAGATATCTATGATCAACTTGTGTTCTCTATGGGGTTCCCCTTGGCCACGTATATAAAGGATGGAGGAGGAGGCCGGCCCTCATAGGGCGCGCCCAAAGTGTGGAGTTCTACTTGGACTTCCTAGTCCTAGTAGGATTCCACCTCCCACGTGGAATAGGAAAAAGGGAAGGGAGAAGGAGAAGGAAAGAAGGGGGCGCGGCCACCCTTGAGGCCTTTCTCTCCTTTTCGTTATGGCCCATTAAGGCCCAATACAAATTCCCCTAAGTCTCCGGTACTCCGAAAAATACCCGAATCACTCAGAACCTTTCCGATGTTCGAATATAGCCTTACAATATATCGATCTTTACGTCTCGACCATTTCGAGACTCCTCGTCATGTCCCCGATATCATCTGGGACTCCGAACAAATTTCGGTCATCAAATCACATAACTCATAATACAAATCGCCACAGAACGTTAAGCGTGCGGACCCTACGGGTTCGAGAACTATGTAGACATGACCGAGACACATCTCCGGTCAATAACCAATAGCGGAACGTGGATGCTCATATTGGTTCCTACATATTCTACGGAGATCTTTGTCGGTCAAACCGCATAACAACATACGTTGTTCCCTTTGTCATCGGTATGTTACTTGCCCGAGATTCGATCGTCGGTATCTCAATACCTAGTTTAATATCGTTACCGGCAAGTCTCTTTACTCGTTCCGTAATGCATCATCCCGCAACTAACTCATTAGTCACATTGCTTGCAAGGGTTATAGTGATGTGTGCTACCATGAGGGCCCAAAGATACCTCTTCGATAATCGGAGTGACAAATCCTAATCTTGATCTATGCCAACTCAACAAGTACCATCAGACACACCTGTAGAGCACCTTTATAATCACCCAGTTACATTATGATGTTTGGTAGCACACAAAGTGTTCCTCTGGTATTCGGGAGTTGCATAATCTCATAGTCATAGGAACATGTATAGGTCTTGAATAAAGCAATAGCAATATACTAAATGATCAAGTGCTAAGCTAACGGATAGGTTCAAGTCAATCACATCATTCTCTAATGATGTGATCCCGTTAATCAAATGACAACTTATGTCTATGGCTAGGAAACTTAACCATCTTTGATTCAACGAGCTAGTCAAGTAGGGGCATACTAGTGACACTCTGTCTATGTATTCACACATGTACTAAGTTTCCGGTTAATACAATTCTAGCATGAATAATAAACATTTATCATGATATAAGGAAATATAAATAAAAACTTTATTATTGCCTCTAGGGCATATTTCCTTCAAGACATACATCAAGTGTTCTCAAATCCTTAAAGTCTCAATCCGATAAGATAACTTCAAAGGAAAAACTCAATCCATTACAAGAAGGTAGAGGGGGAGAAACATCATCAGATCCAACTATAATAGCAAAGCTCGCGGTACATCAAGTTCGTGCCAATTCAGGAACACGAGAGAGAGAGATCAAACACATAGCTACTGGTACATACCCTTAGGCCCGAGGGTGAACTACTCCCTCCTCGTCATGGAGAGCGCCGGGATGATGAAGATGGCCACCGGTGATGATTTCCCCCTCCGGCAGGGTGCCGGAACAGTGTCTCGATTGGTTTTTGGTGGCTACAGAGCCGTGCGGCGGCGGAACACCCGATCTCGGTTTCTTTTCGGGGGTTTCTGTATTTATAAGAATTTTTGGCATCGCTTTCAAGTCAGGGGGGTCCATGAGGAGCCCAGAAGGTCGGAGGGCGCACGGGGGGTAGGGCATGCCCTCCACCCTTGTTGAGGCCTCGTGGCTATTCTGGCCCAAATCTTTTTCTTCAGGGGCTTCTTCTAGTGCATAAAAAATCACCATAAATTTTCAGCTCATTTCGAGTCCGTTTGATATTGCTTTTGTGCGAAACTCAAAAACAAGGAAAAAAACATAAACTGGCACTGGGCTCTAGGTTAATAGGTTAGTCCGAAAAATCATATAAAATAGCATATAAATGCATATAAAACATCCAAGATAGATAATATAATAACATGGAACAATAAAAAATTATAGATACGTTCACTAGTAGAAAACAGGGCTTTGGTTCCGGGCCAATATTCACATTAGTCCCGGTTCAGTCACGAACCGGGACTAATGTGAGCATTGGTCCCGGTTAAATCTTGACTAAGGCATTAGTCCGGTTCACTGTGCCCTTTAGTCCCGGTTTGTGCCTCAAACCGGGACTAAAGGGTGCGATGCCCTTTAGTCCCGGTTCGTGCCTCAAACCGGGACTAAAGTTTATACCGTTTGTACCGGTTTTTGACACGAACCGGGGCGAATGGGGTTGAGACCGTTAGTCCCGGTTCGTGCCTCAAACAGGGACTAAAGGTCCCATTTTCAAACTCTACCCCCCCTCCCCCGGTGGATCGCCTTTTTAGTTTTAAAAAAGTAAAAGAAAATGATGGAAATGTCAAAAAAATAAAAGAAAATAAGTTTCCCGTGTGATATGTGGTCTAGTTGTTGGGAAATTTTGCAAATGTGAATTTCGACTTTATTTGCAAAATCTCACTGGAATTTGTAAAAATGGGCATAACTTTTGCATACTAACTCGGATGAAAAAGTTTTTTATATGAAAAATCATCTACTTGAAAAGTTACATCCGAATTTAACTAGGGGAACCTCGTTAAACGTTTTCAAAATCATCAAAAACCTAACAGAAAAAAAGTTACGGGGCTTTTAAGATCTAGAGTGGAAAAAATCGAAAATTTTTCAAACTATGGTAAAACTGTGGTCAAACAATGGTCAAGCAATGGTCAAACTAATTGTTCTAGAATATTAGTGTTACTAAATAATTATTTCAGTTATTTTGAATTTTGGTCAAATCTGGTCAAACTGTGGTCAAACTGTGGTCAAACAATGGTCAAACTAATTATTCAAAATAACTATTGTTTTTTAAATAATTATTGTTTTTTAAACCAATAGTTTCAAACTCAGAAAGTGAAATGTGTCACTTCATGCTTAAGCAAAATTCCTAAGGGTTAATAGGATTGACATCTTACTATTGTCAGGAAAACAACAAGTGCAGACTTGGAAACGAGGGAGAATAGAACCCAGAAGTTAAGCGTGCTCAGGTGGGGAGTGGGAGGATGGGTGACCGTTTGGGAAGTTAGATGATTTGGAATGATGAGGGGTGATTAGAGATTAGAGGATAAATTGAGCAGTGATCAGGGGTGGTGATTAGAGATTAGAGGTTAAAATAATTCAGAAATTTGAAAATTAAAAAATTTCAATTTTTCTTAAAAATAAAATCATAAAATTTCCTTTAGTCCCGGTTGGTGTTACCAACCGGGACTAAAGGTGGAGCTCCACGTGGCCGCGGCCTTTAGTCCAGGTTCAGGAACCGGGACTAAAGGCCCTTACCAACCGGGACAATAGGCGCTTATTCTACTAGTGGTTGGAGATGTATCAAGCATCCCCAAGCTTAATTCCTGCTCGTCCTCGAGTAGGTAAATGATTAAAACCTAATTTTTTATGTGAAATGCTACCTAACATATTTATCGATGTAATTTCTCTTTATTCTGGCATGAATGTTCAGATCCGTGAGGTTAAAAAAAAGTTTAATATTGACATAAAACAATAATACTTCAAGCATACTAAGAAGGCAATTATGTCTTCTCAAAATAACATGGCCAAAGAAAGCTTATCCCTACAAAATCATATAGTCTGGGTATGATCCATCTTCATCACACAAAATGTTCAAATAATGCACAACCCCGATGACAAGCCAAGAAATTGTTTCATACTTTTTATGTTCTCAAACTTTTTCAACTTTCACGCAATACATGAGCGTGAGCCATGGACATAGCACTATAGGTGGAATAGAAGGTGGTTGTGGAGAAGACGAAAAGAAGGAGATAATCTCACATCAACTAGGCGTATCAACGGGCTATGGAGATGCCAATCAATAGATATCAATGTTAGTGAGTAGAGATTGCCATGCAACGGATGCACTAGAGCTATAAGTTTATGAAAGCTCAAAAACAAACTAAGTGGGTGTGCATCCAACTTGCTTGCTCATGACGACCTAGGGTAATTTGAAGAAGCCCATCGTTGGAATATACAAGCCAAGTTATATAATGAAAAATTCCCACTAGTATATGAAAGTGACAACATAGGAGACTCTCTATCATGAAGATCATGGTGCTACTTTGAAGCACAAGTGTGGTAAAAGGATAGTAACATTGCCCCTTCTCTCTTTTTCTCTCATGTTTTTGTTTTTTCTTGTTTTTTGGGCCTTCTCTTTTTTTATTTGGCCTTCTCTCTCTTTTTTTAATTTCCTCACATGGGACAATGCTCTAATAATGAAGATCATCACACTTTTATTTACTTACAACTCGATACTTAGAACAAAATATGACTCTATATGAATGCCTCCGGCAGTGTACCGGGATGTGCAATGAATCAATAGTGACATGTATGAAAGAATTATGAACGATGGCTTTGCCACAAATACGATGTCAACTACATGATCATGCAAAGCAATATGACAATGATGAAGCGTGTCATAATAAACGGAACGGTGGAAAGTTGCATGGCAATATATCTCGGAATGGCTATGGAAATGCCATGATAGGTAGGTATGGTGGCTGTTTTGAGGAAGGTATATGGTGGTTGTATGATACCGGCGAAAATATATTAGTCACTGAAACAAAGTACTACGCACATGCTCCTAAGGGGATAGATTGGTAGGAAAAGACCATCGCTCTTCGCCGACCGCCACTCACAAGGAAGACAATCAAAAAATATCTCATGCTCAAACTTCGTTAAATAACGGTTCACTGTACATGCATGCTACGGGACTCACAAACCTCAACACAAGTATTTCTCAAATTCACAACTACTCACTAGCATGACTCTAATATCACCATCCTCATATCTCAAATATCATAAGGAATCAAACTTCCCATAGTATTCAATGCACTTTATATGAAAGTTTTTATTATATCCCTCTTGGATGCCTATCATATTAGGACTAAATTAATAACCAAAGAAAATTACCATGCTATTTAAATACTCTCAAAGTAATATAAGTGAAGCATGAGAGTTCAACGATTTATTCAAAATAAAACTACTGGCGTGCTCTAAAATGGATATAAGTCAAGCACCAGAGCAAATGACAAACCACTCCAAAAGATATAAGTGAAGATCAATGAGTAGTCAAATAATTATGTAACTATGTGAAGACTCCTTGTCATAAATAAAATTTCAGATCTGAAGTACTTTATTGAAACATCAAGCAAAACAAAATAAAATGACATTGCAAGGATAGCACATATCATGTGAAGAAGCAAAAACTTAGGATCAACCAAAACTGACACATAGTTGTTGAAGAAGAAAGCTGGGATGCCTACCGGGGCATCCCCAAGCTTAGATGCTTCAGACTTCTTGAAATATTAATTAGGGATGCCTTGGGCATCCCGAAGCTTGAGATTTTGTGTCTCCTTAATTCCTTTCACATCGCGGTTTCCCTAAATCTTAAAAACTTCATCCACACAAAACTCAACAAGAACTCGTGAGATAAGTTAGTATAAATCAACGCATAAACCTTATCATTCTCTACTATAGCAAATCACTAAAATTATTATTTGACATTGCCTACTGATGTCTACTACGCAACCTTCTTCTTGTAGACGTTATTGGGCCTCCAAGTGCAGATGTTTGTAGGACAGTAGCAAATTTCCCTCAAGTGGATGACCTAAGGTTTACCAATCTGTGGGTGGCGTAGGATGAAGATGGTCTCTCTCAAACAACCCTGCAACCAAATAACATAGAGTCTCTTGTGTCCCCAACACACCCAATACAATGGTAAATTGTATAGGTGCACTAGTTCAGAGAAGAGATGGTGATACAAGTGCAATATGGATGGTAGATATAGGTTTTTGTAATCTGAAAATATAAAAACAGCCAGGTAGCAAGTGGTAAAAGTGAGCGTAAACGGTATTGCAATGCTAGGAACCAAGGCCTAGGGTTCATACTTTCACTAGTGCAAGTTCTCTCAACAATAATAACATAATTGGATCATATAACTATCCCTCAACATGCAACAAAGAGTCACTCCAAAGTAACTAATAGCGGAGAACATACGAAGAGATTATGGTAGGGTACGAAACCACCTATAAGTTATTCTTTCTGATCGATCTATCATAGAGTTCGTACTAGAATAACACCTTAAGATACAAATCAACCAAAACCATAATGTCACCTAGATGCTCCAATGTCACCTCAAGTATCCGTGGGAATGATTATACAATACGCATCACACAATCTCAGATTCATATTCAAACAACCACAAAGAACTTCAAAGAGTGCCCCAAAGTTTCTACCGGAGAGTCAAGACGAGAACGTGTGCCAATCCCTATGCATAAGTTCACGAGCGGAACCCGCAAGTTGATCACCAAAACATACATCAAGTGGATCACGTGAATACCCCATTGTCACCACAGATAAGCACGACAAGACACACATCAAGTGTTCTCAAATCCTTAAAGACTCAATCCAATAAGATAACTTCAAAGGGAAAAATCAATCCATTACAAGAGAGTAGAGGGGGAGAAATATCATAAGATCCAACTAAAATAGCAAAGCTCGTGATACATCAAGATCGTATCACTTAAAGAACACGAGAGAGAGAGAGAGAGAGAGAGAGAGAGAGATCAAACACATAGCTACTGGTACATACCCTCAGCCCCGAGGGTGAACTACTCCCTCCTCGTCATGGAGAGCGTCGAGATGATGAAGATGGCCATCGGTGAGGGTTACGCCCTCCGGCAGGGTGCCGGAACAGGGTCCTGATTGGTTTTTGGTGGCTACAGAGGCTTGCGGCGGCGGAACTACCGATCTATTCTGTTCCCCGATGGTTTTAGGGTATATTGGTATATATAGGAGGAAGAAATACGTCAAGGGAGCCACAAGGGGCCCACGAGGGTGGAGGGCACGCCCAGGGGGGTTGGCGCACCCCCCTGCCTCGTGCCTTCCTTGTTGCTTCCCTTACATACACCCCAAGTCTTATGGATTGCTTCCGTTCCAAAAATAACTCTCCCAAAGGTTTCATTCCGTTTGGACTCCATTTGATATTCCTTTTCTGCGAAACACTGAAACAAGGGGAAAACAGAAACTGGCACTGGGCTCTGGGTTAATAGGTTAGTCCCAAAAATAATATAAAAGTGTTTATAAAGCCCATTAATCATCCAAAACAGAATATAATATAGCATGAAGCAATGAAAAATTATAGATACGTTGGAGACGTATCAAGCATCCCCAAGTTAATTCCTGCTCGTCCTCGAGTAGGTAAATGATAAAAACAGAATATTTGATGCAGAATGCTACTTGGCATAATTTTTTAATGTAACCCTCTTAATTGTGGCATGAATATTCAGATCCGAAAGATTCAAGATAAAAGTTTCATATTGACATAAAAATAGTAATACTTCAAGCATACTAACAAAGCAATTATGTCTTCTCAAAATAACATGGCCAAAGAAAGTTCATCCCTACAAAATCATATAGTTTGGTCATGCTCCATTTTCGTCACACAAGAATGCTCTCATCATGCACAACCCCGATGACAAGCCAAGCAATTGTTTCATACTTTAGTAATCTCAAACTTTTTCAACTTTCACGCAATATATGAGCGTGAGCCATGGACATAGCACTATGGGTGGAATAGAGTATAATGATGGGGGTTATGTGGAGAAGACAAAAAATGAGAAAGTCTCACATTACCGCGGCTAATCAACGGGCTAGGGAGATGCCCATCAATTAATGTCAATGCAAGGAGTAGGGATTGCCATGCAACGTATGCACTAGAGCTATAAATGTATGAAAGCTCAACAAAAGAAACTAAGTGGGTGTGCATCCAACTTGCTTGCTCATGAAGACCTAGGGCATTTGAGGAAGCCCATCGTTGGAATATACAAGCCAAGTTCTATAATGAAAAATTCCCACTAGTATATGAAAGTGACAAAACAAGGGACTCTCTATCATGAAGATCATGGTGCTACTTTGAAGCACAAGTGTGGAAAAATGATAGTAGCATTGTCCCTTCTTTTTTTTGGGCCTTCCCCTTTTTTTTGGCCTTTCTCTTTTTTTGGCCTTTCTTTTTTTTCTTTTTTTATTGGGACAATGCTCTATTGATGATGATCATCACACTTATATTCATATACAACTCAATGATTACAACTCGATACTAGGACAAAATATGACTCTATATGAGTCCTCCGGCGGTGTACCAGGATGGGCAATGAATCAAGGGTGACATGTATGAAATTATGCATGGTGGCTTTGCCACAAATACGATGTCAACTACATGATCATACAAGGCAATATGACAATGATGAAGTGTGTCATAATAAACGGAACGGTGGAAAGTTGCATGGCAATATATCTCGGAATGGCTATGGAAATGCCATAATAGGTAGGTATGGTGGCTGTTTTGAGGAAGATATAAGGAGGTTTATGTGTGATAGAGCATATCGTATCACGGGGTTTGGATGCATTGGCGAAGTTTGCACCAACTCTCAAGGTGAGAAAGGGCAATGCACGGTACCAAAGAGGCTAGCAATGATGGAAGGGTGAGAGTGTGTATAATCCATGGACTCAACATTAGTCATAAAGAACTCACATACTTATTCCAAAAATCTACAAGTCATCAAAAACCAAGCATTACACGCATGCTCCTAGGAGGATAGATTGGTAGGAAAAGACCATCGCTCGTCCACGATCGCCACTCATAAGGATGACAATCAAAGAACACCTCATGTTTCAAATTTGTCACACAATGTTTACCATACGTGCATGCTACGGGACTTGCAAACTTCAACACAAGTATTTCTTAAATTCACAACTACTCGACTAGCACAACTTTAATATCACTATCTCCATATCTCAAAACAATCATCAAGTATCAAACTTCTCTTAGTATTCAATGCACTTTATATGAAAGTTTTTATTATACCCATCTTGAATGCCCATCAAATTAGGACTAAATTCATAACCAAAGCAAATTACCATACTGTTTAGGACTCTCAAAATAATATAAGTGAAGCATGAGAGTTCATCTATTTCTTCAAAATAAAATCACCGCCGTGCTCTAAAAGATATAAGTGAAGCACTAGAGCAAACAACAAACTACTCCGAAAGATATAAGTGAAGATCAATGAGTAGTTGAATAATTATGCAACTATGTGAAGACTCTCTAACATTTAAGATTTTTAGATCTTGGTATTTTATTCAAACAGCAAGCAAAACAAAAGAAAATAAAACGACGCTCCAAGCAAAACACATATCATGTGGTGAATAAAAATATAGCTCCAAGTAAAGTTACCGATGGACGAAGACAAAAGAGGGGATGCCTTTCTGGGCATCCCCAAGCTTAGGCTCTTGCCACCCCTTATTCCAATGTCCATCGAATATTTACCCAAAACTTGAAAACTTCACAACACAAAACTTAACAGAAAACTCGTAAGCTCCGTTAGTATAAGAAAATAAATCACCACTTAGGTACTGTTGTTAACTCATTCTAAATTCATGTTGGTGTAATATCTACTGTATTCCAACTTCTCTATGGTTCATACCCTCCGATACTACTCATAGATTCATCAAAATAAGCAAGCAACACATAGAAAACAGAATCTGTCAAAAACATAACAGTCTGTAGTAATCTGTATCAAATGTATACTTATAGAACTCCAAAAATTCTAAAATAAATTGGTGGACCTGAGTAATTTGTCTAGTAATCATCTGCAAAAATAATCAACTAAATAGCACTCTCCAGTAAAAAAAATTAGCTAATCTCGTGAGCGCTAATGTTTCTGTTTTTTACAGCATGATCATAAAGACTTCACCCAAGTCTTCCCAAAGGTTCTACTTGGCACAAACACTAATTAGAACATAAAAACACATCTAACAAGAGGCTAGATAGATTATTTATTCATAAACAGAACCAAAAAGCAAGAAAATAAAATAAAGTGGGGTTGCCTCCCAACAAGCGCTTACGTTTAACGCCCCTAGCTAGGCATGATGATTTCAATGATGCTCACATAAAACATAAGAATTGAAACATAAAGAGAGCATCGTCAAGAATATGACTCGCACATTTAAGTCTAACCCACTTGCTATGCATAGGGATTTTGTGAGCAAACAGCTTATGGGAACAATAATCAACTAGCATAGGAAGGCAAAACAAGCATAACTTCATAACTTTAAGCACATAGAGAGGAAACTTGATATTATTGCAATTCCAACAAGCATATATTCCTCCCTCATAATAATTTTCAGTAGCATCATGAATGAATTCATCAATATAACCATCACCTAAAGCATTCTTTTCATGACCTACAAGTATAGAAATTTTATTACTCTCCACATAAGCAAAATCCTTCTCTTTCAGAATAGTGGGAGTATCATAAGAGACTTGAATACTATAAATTGTTTCCACATTAAATGAGTAATTTTCAGAAAAAGGCTAATCATAATCATGACAAGTTTCATAAATATAATCATCACTACTCTTTATAGCATAAGTTTCTTCACAATAATCATCATAAGTAGCAACTTTGTTCTCATCATAATCGATTGAAACCTCTTCCAATATAGTGGAATCATCACTAAATAAAGTCATGGCCTATCCAAATCCACTTTCATATTTATCACAATAAGATTCAACATCCTCAAAAATAGTGGGATCATTACTTCCTAAAGTTGACACTCTTCCAAACCCACTTTCACCAATATAATCATCATAAGTAGGAGGCATGCTATCATCATAACAAATTTGCATATCAAAACTTGGGAGGCTAAAATATCATCTTCATTAAACGTAGCATCCCCAAGCTTGGGACAAACATTAATTGCAGCAAATATATTCTCAAAAACATCATCTTCTTCAAACATAGCATCCCCAAGCTTGGGCCTTTTCATATCATAAGCATAATCACTCTCATCATTAATAGTATGGATAGCACCAATAGTATAGCAATTATCATATTCTTCCAAGCAAGTGCCAAAAAGATTTTCAATATCATAAGAAGTATCATTATCTTCCCAATCATAATCATCACAACAAGCAATAGGCATAACGAGATCATCATCAAGTCCATCATCTTCCACAATTATTTTTGATTCATTTTCATGAGGCACAACAATAATAGGAGCAACATTATTTGGGAGAGATATCTTTTTACCTCTCTTCCTTTTTCTTTTCTTCTTCTTCACCACATCATGTGTGGGTTCAATCCTCTTTTGGAGCTCCTTATTAATGAGATTGGTTGAATAGAAGGCTCCTCCTCGTTACCTGATTCATCATAAGAAATAATAGGAGGATATTGGGAAGTCTCTTCCCTTTCATTAGTATTCTCTTCATCTTCTATTTGTTTTCTTGTCTTTATGTAACTGGCAATATAAGGATTTTCAATGCAATTCACCGGACAATACATATAAATTTCTTCTAGATCAATATCGAGGAATTTCTCGAGGTTATATTCTGGAATAAACTTAGTTTGGCGTTTCAATTCTTCATAACCCAAAAGCAGACTAAGTTCATTATGATGTGCAAGGGAAATCAAGTCATCACAATTTTTGGACACGATTCGATCGTGAAACAATTTGCATTTTATATTTAAATGACCATGTTCATTACAAAGTTCACAAGTACGGCTAGGAAAATTTAAATTTTCAGCACAAACATGTAGCCTTTCTTGCAACAATTTAGTTTCTAAATGCTTATGCCTATTGCAATATCTATCTTCCCTATTTGGTGTGTACTTGCAAGCCCAATGCACTCCACAAAAATTGACATGTTTATAGGAGACATTTTCATCATAACTAGTGCAATCATCATTAGTACTATGGATATTCAAAGAGTTCATACTAACAACATTGCAATCATGCTCATCATTCAAAGATTTAGTGCCAAACATTTTATAGACTTCTTCTTCTAGCACTTGAGCACAATTTTCCTTTTCATCATACTTACGAAAGATATTAAAAATATGAAGCGTATGAGACAAACTCAATTCCTTTTTTTGTAGTTTTCTTTTATAAACTAAACTAGTGATAAAACAAGAAACTAAAAGATTCGATTGCAAGATCTAAAGATATACCTTCAAGCACTCACCTCCACAGCAACGACGCCTTGAGAAAAGAGCTTGATGTCTACTACGCAACCTTCTTCTTGTAGACGTTGTTGGGCCTCCAAGTGCAGAGGTTTGTAGGACAATAGCAAATTTCCCTCAAGTGGATGATCTAAGGTTTATCAATCCGTGGGAGGCGTAGGATGAAGATGGTCTCTCTCAAACAACCCTGCAACCAAATAACAAAGAGTCTCTTGTGTCCCCAACACACCCAATACAATGGTAAATTGTATAGGTGCACTAGTTCAGCGAAGAGATTGTGATACAAGTGCAATATGGATGGTAGATATAGGTTTTTGTAATCTGAAAATATAAAAACAGCAAGGTAGCAAGTGGTAAAAGTGAGCGTAAATGGTATTGCAATGCTAGGAAACAAGGCCTACGATTCATACATTCACTAGTGCAAGTTCTCTCAACAATAATAACATAATTGGATCATATAACTATCCCTCAACATGCAACAATGAGTCACTCCAAAGTAACTAATAGCGGAGAACAAACGAAGAGATTGCGGTAGGGTATGAAACCACCTCAAAGTTATTCTTTCTGATCGATCTATCATAGAGTTCGTACTAGACTAACACCTTAAGATACAAATCAACCAAAACCCTAATAATGTCACCTAGATACTCCAATGTCACCTCAAGCATCCGTGGGTATGATTATACGATATGCATCACATAATCTTAGATTCATCTATTCAGACCAACACAAAGTACTTCAAAAAGTGCACCAAAGTTTCTACCGGAGAGTCAAGACGAAAACGTGTGCCAACCCCTATGCATAAGTTCACAAGCGGAACCCGCAAGTTGATCACCAAAACATACATCAAGTGGATCACGTGAATATCCCATTGTCACCACAGATAAGCACGGCAAGACATACATCAAGTGTTCTCAAATCCTTAAAGACTCAATCCAATAAGATAACTTCAAAGGGAAAACTCAATCCATTACAAGAGAGTAGAGGGGGAGAAACATCATAAGATCCAACTAAAATAGCAAAGCTCGAGATACATCAAGATCGTATCACCTCAAGAACACGAGAGAGAGAGAGAGAGAGAGAGAGAGAGATCAAACACATAGCTATTGGTACATACCCTCAGCCCCGAGGGTGAACTACTCCCTCCTCGTCATGGAGAGCGCCGGGATGATGAAGATGGCCACCGGTGAGGGTTCCCCCTCCGTGAAGTCTTGAACAGGGTCCCGATTGGTTTTTGGTGGCTACAGAGGCTTGCGGCGGTGGAACTCCCGATCTATTATGTTCCCCGATGGTTTTATTGTATAATTGTATATAAAGGAGGAAGAAATACGACAGGGGAGCCACGAGGGGCCCACGAGGATGGAGGGCGCGGCCCCTCCCTCGTGCCTTCCTTGTTGCTTCCTTACATACACCCAAGTCTTCTGGATTGCTTCCGTTCCGAAAATAACTCTACCGAAGGTTTCGTTCCGTTTGGACTCCGTTTGATATTCCTTTTCTGCGAAACACTGAAACAAGGGAAAAACAGAAACTGGCCCTGGGCTCTGGATTAATAGGTTAGTCCCAAAAATAATATAAAAGTGTTTAATAAAGCCCATTAATCATCCAAAAGAGAATATAATATAGCATGAAGCAATCAAAAATTATGGATACGTTGGAGACGTATCACCTACTAAAATGCCTATTTATATTTAATACTCCTATCCTCAAATAGACTCATTAAACAAGCAAACACATGCAAACAATGCAAACATAACAGCAAGCTGTCTAAACGGAACAGTCTGTAAAGAATGCAAGAGGAATCATACTTCCCTACCTCCAAAAATTCTGAAAAATTACCACACTGTAGATAATTTGTTGTTACTCGTTGTGTAAAAATTTCAAGATTTTATCATGTTCTGACTATTCACAAATTCAAAACATAACAGCAAACTTTCTGTTTTTAAAACAACAACATATGGACTTGCAAAATAAGCATGGTAAAGGCTATACTTGACCTCTTTATTGAACTAAAAGATGAAAAACATTACTCTAAATAACAGCAACAAATCCTAATAAAAAAAAGGACGCTACAAGCAAAACTCATATCATGTGGTGAATAAAAATATAGCTCCAAGTAAGGTTACCGATGGATTGAAGACGAAAGAGGGGATGCCATCCGGGGCATCCCCAAGCTTAGGCTCTTGGTTGTCCTTGAATAGTACCTTGGGGTGCCTTGGGCATCCCCAAGCTTAGGCTCTTGCCACTCTTTATTCCGTAGTCCATCAAAACTTTACCCAAAACTTGAAAACTTCACAGCACAAAACTTAAGGGAACTTCGTGAGATAGGTTAGTATGATAAAAATAGATCATTCACTTAAGTACGGCCAAGACAAGATTCATAATTTTTATCACATTATGCCTACTGTACCCTATCATTTCTATAATTTATATTAAGCAATATAAGCCATAGAAACTAGAAAACAAGCAAACTATGCATCGAAAACAGAATCTGTCAAAAACAGAATGGTCTTTAATGATCTGGACAACCACCATACTTCTGCTACTCCAAATATTCTGAGAAATTAGGAAGTCCTAAGCAATTTGTCTATTAATCTTCTGAAAAAAGAATCAACTAAAAACACACTTCAGCTAGAAATGAGAATTGTTTTAGTGATCGCAAAAGTTTTTGTTTTTCCAGCAAGATCAAATGAACTATCACCATAAGCCGTCCCAAAGGTCTTACTTGGCACTTTATTGAAACAAAAGCTATAAAACATGATTACTACAGTAGCCTAATCATGTTAACACACAAAAACAGTAGGGGTAAATATTGGGTTGTGTTGGGGATATTACCACTGGGCCTAAACCGGCTAGGAGAAGCCGGGTTAACTCCATAAGTAATTTATTATATCTGAAGCCCATGAAGACAAAGGCAGTGACGCTTTATGAAGGCCCAGGGCCCAGAGTCGGTTTAAGGCCTCTAGATGTAAACCGACATTAGCATGTAAACTTATGTTGTAAGATAGAAAGAGCAGAGACCGAGCCGGACACATTTATGAACCGGCCTCGGGATTCTGTAAACCGACGGGCGTCAACCCATGTATATAAGAGGACGGCCCGGCGGCGGTTCAAGGACAACAGAAAACAACTCGAGACTCAGGCAAAGCGTATCCGCTCCCTGGTCATCGAAACCCAAGAAATCTCACAACAACTGGATCGTAGGATTTTACCTTCACCGCGAGGGGCTGAACCAGTATAAACTCTCTTGCGTCCCTTGTCCGCTTTAACCCCTTAAGTTAACTCGTAGCGATGGCTCCACGAATAAGTCCTTTCTCTAGGACATCTGCCGTGACAAAACCACGATAGTTGGCGCCCACCGTGGGGCTATCGCACGATGGTTTCAAGTTCTTAAAGGGCAGCTTCGAAGGACTCAAGGGTTACGCCGTGGGCCGGATGACCAAGAGTCGTCGCGGCAAGCTCTACATCGATGATGCAGGCTGGGGCCCCGAGGCCGACTCAATCGAGTACGGGTACCGGTTCCCCTTTGGTGGCATACACGTTTTCATTGGCAAGATCGGTGAACCGGGTCCTGAGCCGGACATCTGCACCGACCTCGTCGAAACGGCTCAGCGTGCGAGATCTGCCCGGGTCAAGCCTGTCATGAAGCGTGCCTTCGTGGGAGTCATCCACGGAGGGGAATCTGAAGGTAGATCGGAATCTGGTGGTGAAACCGTCGTTTATTCCGGCGATGAGTCATCGACTGGAGAGACCGACTCGTTATGTCAGTTGCAAGGTGGCTAGATTGGGGGCAATTCCGATGGCGACAGTATTCCGGACCCTTTTGATCTGCCAAACCGGGTTGCGATCTTCATGCCTGGTACACAACCAGCGCTCCACTCTTAGACCGTAGCAGCGATGATTTCCGGATCAACAGCAGCGACAGCGACCGCGGCAGGAGGCCCTGTGCGACCGCCGGCTCAGGTTCTGTCTGATTTGTTTGACGCTTTGGCAACACTGATTGCGGAGGTTAACCCGGCGGACCAAGACGCACATAATGCGGAGATCGCGAAGGTGAAAGATCAGATCACCCAGGCCAAGGCCGACCTGGCAGCAGAGGATACCAGGATGGCTGCAGAACGGGCCGCATTGGATGCACAGGCTTACCGGCTTATGCTGGATCAGAGTGCGTCGAACGATGTCCTAAAGAGGAGGTACCGATCGCGCCTGCCGCCTGTTTATGAAGCTAAGAACCTCTTTAATACCCCAGGAGCAGGGACCAGTAATCTGCCGGTGGTAAACAGGGCGGAGGCACCCGGAGCAGGGGCGCCGGTTCAGCCGTGTTCGATGGATCCGCCTCGCCAGAATGACATTGTGACACAGCATGTCCGACACCACCAGGTCATTACTCTAACCCGATGGACAACATTGTAGCTGCTGCTTCAAGACTGGCGGCCATCCCGATCGAAGGCGAGTCTCCGGCGGCGGCCGAGACGCGTCGGAGTAGGGAGCTTCTTCAGACAGCCTTGGTTCAGCAGGAGGCTGATTCATATAGTCACGATCGGATCCATTCCACTCCCCGCCCAAGCTGGAGTTACAGCAAGCATATGGATGAACCGGCAGTATCAAGCAACGCGTGGAACCATGATCCGCCCCGTGGCAATAACCCGGCGGGTGGTGCTGGTGATGCTCAGGAGGTGGTGGACCGGGCACGGGCACGTAGAGAGGCCGAGTTAGCGGCGCAGCATGAAGCCCGTCAGCTTACTCCGGTTCGTCCAACCACGTCGGTGGAACCAGGAGTTACTTCTAGTTCTTTGGGAGTACCGTGTCTCGTCCCAGCGTTACGCAATGTGCGCCTGCCCAAGGATTTCAAAGGCCCGCTCAAGGTGCTGAATTACACTGCCGATTTGTCCCCTGAGACATGGGTCGAAAGCTATGAGATGGTCATGGAGATGCTGGATGTGGACGATGCGGCGTGTGCGAAATACTTCACCATTATGCTAGAGGGGACGGCCCGCACTTGGCCGAAGAGCTTACCGGCTAATTCTATCAGGTCATGGGCCGAGTTGAGAGCCCGGTTTATCCAGAATTTCAAGGATACATGCAAGCAGCCCATGTCGATTGTGGACTTAGCTGCATGTGTCCAGGAAGAAGGAGAGTCAACAACCCGTTGGATGTGTTGGGTTTCAGAGATTTTGCATTCATCGGACCGCATCAACGATGATACCGCAGTTTTGACATTGGAAGGCAATTGCCGGTTTGAACCCCTGAATTTGAAGTTCGGACGGCTCAAACGTCATTGTAATGACATGGGAACTCTCATGGCTGCTCTGGTGAAGTATGTCGACTCTGATAGTACCAAGGATCCCAAGTCTGACGATGATAAGACAGGGAAGGGAAAAAGGACCAGCAACGCCAAGGGGCAGCACCACAACCCGGTGGGTCATGGAAACGGCGGCAAGCGTAAGGCAGACCACAGTTTAGACATAGTGGCTAATACCAACACACATGACATGGGCCAGCGACGTAAGGGTAAACCACCCCAGCGCGGTGGAGGGCTAAGTCCCAGCCCAGATCGCTTGTCTTATCTGTTGAACCAGCCTTGCACGAAACACAGAACAAAGGAGGTACCATCCACGCACCTCTGGAAGGATTGTTATACCATGCAGGAGTTCAAAAATCCTGATCTTTTTCGGTATGATCATGGACCGGGTGGCGGTTCAGGCCCCGGATCTCATGGGCCGGGTTATGGTGGAGGAAATTCCGGTTCAGGTTTCCATGGTAATCAGGGTGGACATAACTGTCAAGGTAATCAGGGCAACCACTATGGTTATAATAATCAGGGGAATCAGCAACAGCAGCAGCAGCAGTCGGGTTACCAGAGCAACCCGAAGCAGTTGAATAGCGGGCAGTATCATGTCTTCACCACTAGCCTGGACAAGCGCGATCAGAAGCTTCATAAAAGGGCAGTGAATTCCGTTGAACCGGCGGTTCCCCGATACTTACGCTGGTCTGAGCAGCCTATTGTGTGTAGTAGCGAGGATCATCCGCCCCGGGTTGATAATCCGGGTCATTTGGCGTTGGTGGTGGCCCCTCAGGTGGGAGGTTATAAGTTCACCGAAGTGCTCATGGATGGGGGGAGTAGTATCAATATCCTTTATTATGAAACCTTCCATCGCATGGGATTAATAGATGAAAGTCTTAAACCGTCCAACACGGTCTTTCATTGTGTGGTACCTGGTAAATCGGCATATCCCGTTGGTAAGATAGCTCTAGAGGTTGCTTTTGGTGACAAGCATGATTCAAGATTAGAGAAGTTGACCTTTTGAGGTGGTGAAAATCAAGAGCCCATATCATGCCCTGTTTGGACGACCGGCTTATGCTAAGTTCATGGCAAGGCCCTGTTATGTCTATCTGCAGCTCAAGATGCCGGGTCATAAGGGGAATATCACAGTGCACGGGAGCCGCAAGATCGCTTTGGAGTGTGAAGAACGTGATGCGGCTTACGCTGAGTCGGTTTGAGCAACTGAGGAATTGAAGTTCTATAAGGACAATGTTGATCCGGCAGATATGACTTCATTGAAGAAACCAACTACAGAGCATGACCCGGCCCTGAAGTTCAAATCGGCTGATGAGACTAAGCTTGTTGACTTCGTACCCGGCGATTCGTCCAAGCAGTTTAGCATCAGCGCTAACTTGGATCCGAAATAGGAAAGCGCGCTCATTGAGTTCATCCGTGAGAATCGGGACATCCTTGCGTGGAAGCCTTCTGACATGCCAGGTGTACCGAGAGAACTCGCTAAGCACACCCTCAATGTTGATCCCAAGTATAAACCGATCAAGCAATTTCTTCGCCGGTTCAATGAAGAAAGGCGCAAGGATATTGGTGAAGAAGTAGCCAGGCTCTTGGAGGCTGGATTTATCGTTGAAGTATTTCATCCTGAGTGGCTGGCTAATCCGGTGCTGGTGCTCAAGAAGAACGGCACTTGGCATATGCGTGTGGACTACACAGATGTGGCACCCCGGCTCAGAGAAAACCGGAACGCCCCGTATTCCAGCCCAGAGATCGAGGTGAAGTCTTCTGAAATATGGCACTACTTAGCATAGAACAAACCAGCTTTCTATCATTACATGAATATGATTACAAGGTCTCCGATATTAAAATGAATAACCTCGGCACGACGACACACACCATCCTTAGTTGCTCTATGCAAGCAGCAGAACAACTCGAAGCAGCGGAAAAACTACTGGCAGCGGAACAACGACGACGGTGGTGAACTCCACTCCGCAGGGACTCTGGCTGGAACGCTTATCCTAGCTCGCGAACACAGGAACAACACCAAACAAGCAAGCAATCCAGGCACGACCTGCAAGCTGGCATGACACGCCAGGTCAGTACATTGAATGTACTTGCAAGCTCACAATAACCAGAAGCATTCAAGACAAACATCAGCATGGCATTTACAGGTTAAGCAGGAATTAACATGAGATCCTCATAACAACATGACATGAGCAACATGAACATGATACAGCTAGAACAACATGAGCATAGCATGAACATATGAATTCTACAATACTAGCATGCAACATGAAGACACTATATGCACTATTTATTCTGCCCGCGTTACTACGTAACCATCACATGCATCACTTACCAACCTCGGACATTACACGATCATCTCAGGATCAAATCAAGCTTGGTATAAACAATACCGTAGTAATCATCAAACGACAACAAGGAGCTTGATCTTTCCATGATTCTCGCACAACATCACGAATAACCAACAACTCGGTATCCTTGATACCACGGTGATCATTCTGGCGATCACAACCATGACCAACACTTGGTCTCAAATGGTGATATTTCCGGCGATCACAACCAACTTATCTCATCATCGAACCGGGGTTATCATAAATGAAGTTATTATTAATACTGTTGACTCACAATGGTACCGACACGAACTGGGCCCTTATCCGTGGGCGCGGCTATCGATAGATTTAATATACACTCTGCAGAGGTTAGTACACTGTACCCACACCACGGAACCCATGGCCTCGCACTCCCATTGGGTTGGACCAACGGCGTTCCGACAAAACCGATCTACTTTCATGACACTCTCCCGGCCACTCCGACTCACTCCCCATTGGGCTAGTCCTGGGTGTCCCCGTGTCTACCAAAGACACAACGACCACCGTCGTGGTCCGTCCCAAACAGGGACAAAAGCGCTTATCATCAAACCTACGGGCACACAAGGTTATGTCCGCCAACCTGATCAGGGTAAGCACGCCCATAACCTTCCCTAGTTGGAGGCACCGGCGAGAGGCACGGCAATAGACGCAGTTAGGACCTCCCCATAAGGTAAGTGTCGGTGTCAAAACCGGCGGATCTCGGGTAGGGGGTCACGAACTATGCGTCTAGGCGGATGGTAACAGGAGACAAGGGACACGATGTTTTTACCCAGGTTCGGGCCCTCTCGATGGAGGTAAAATCCTACTCCTGCTTGCTTAATATTGATGATATGGGTAGTACAAGAGTAGATCTACCACGAGATCCGAGAGGCTAAACCCTAGAAGCTAGCCTATGGTATGATTGTTGTTCCTACGGACTAAAACCCTCCGGTTTATATAGACACCGGAGAGGGCTAGGGTTACACAGAGTCGGTTACAATGGGAGGAGATCTACATATCCGTTTCGCCAAGCTTGCCTTCCACGCCAAGGAAAGTCCCATCCGGACACAGGACGAAGTCTTCAATATTGTATCTTCATAGTCCAGGAGTCCGGCCGAAGGTTATAGTCCGGGTATCCGGACACCCCCTAATCCAGGACTCCCTCAGTAGCCCCCGAATCAGGCTTCAATGACGATGAGTCCGGCGCGCAGATTGTCTTCGGCATTGCAAGGCAGGTTCTTCTCCAAATTCCGTGTACCTGTTGAATAGTGTCCGGCTTCTCATGAATATTGCGCTCCTTGGCTTCCACGCCCAATAATGGCCATCTTCCACGTGTCAGATGAATGCGAAAAGCCAGGGTGTTTTACATTTACCCCCCTAGCTGTGTAAATGAGCTGCCTTTTAAAGAGACGAGGATCTAGATCCAAATCACACCATCTCCCCTTCGCGAGCATTCATCGGAGCGCATCCGACAGAGATCCATTCCATCATGGCCAGTCGACGCAACTCCTCCTCTCGCCCTCCCAGCCCTCAGCCTGGAGATTGGGAGAGATGCTCCGTCCCGCACAGACAAATGAGCTAGTGACGCCCAAGCCAAGGGGTTTCTCCCCCCAGCTTACATGGTCCCGGTTCGAGCCGGGCTTGCCACCTATAATGGTGGAGAGCAAGCGGAGAGCGTCCCCAATCCCTCCAAAGGAGAGCGGGTCTTCCTTGTCCCTTATTTGATAAGAGGGCTCGGATTTCCAATTCATCCGTTTCTCTGGGGGCTCTTGGAGTTCTATGGCCTCCAGTTGCACAACCTTACGCCTGCCTCCATATTGCATATTGCGGGCTTCGTAGCCCTTTGCGAGCTGTTCTTGGGCATCGAGGCTCATTTCGCGCTGTGGAAGAAGTTGTTCTGCCTTGTGCCCCGTTCTCAGAAGGGGTCAATATCTCAAGTGGGCAGAGCCGAAGTATGGCGCATCGCCGGGACCGGATATCTATCCGGAAGCCCAAAGAAGGCGTCCGAAGAATGGCCTTCAGAATGGTTTTACATAAAAGATGTCCCCCTGCCAGATCCTGTTAGGATCGGCCTCCCCGAGTTTGATAATGCTCCCTTGAAGAAGCACCTGAGCTGGCGTCCACGGAGCCCTCAGAAGGAAAATGACAAGGACGTTCTTTATCTGATGAGCCGGATAAGGCTGTTAGCTCATTCTGGACTGACCATGATCGAGGTCATGGCCACATGCATTATGCGGGGGGTGCAGCCGCTTCAGTATAGAGGCCACCCCATGTGGGATTTCAACGGGGAGGATGATGCCACCCGCTGCGGCCCTGAGGGGCCGGGATCGGTTGCCGCTCTGACGAAGATCTTGTCCGCATTGTACAAGGGAGAATAGGAAGAATTCCTCCACGTCAATTCTCAGGGCGGATTTTCTATGTACAATCCTGCAAGCTGGGTAAGCGGACACTTCTTTTTGCTCATCCGTTCCATATTCCCATAATCAAGTACCTTATCTTGTGATTTCGACGCAGGAATTGCGCCGGGCTGTAAAGAATATAAACAGCACTCCTCCACAACCCGAGGATCCAAGAGGATCCGGACATATCCGTGGAGCTGATCGATGGGGTATTTCACCAACTGAGCATCGACAATGTCTTGGTGGCTATTACAGCCGATTATCCTGGACTGCTCCTCACCTCACAAGTAATCCTGACCGAAGTCCTAATACTTCGAAGATGATCCGTCCGTGCTTATTTTTTATCACCGTATACCAATGGTGTTTCGCAGGGGAGGATCTCGAGGCGGAATGCCGAGCCTGCGGCGACTAGCCAACAAGGGACCGCGAGGGCAGGTCGGCTTAAGAGACACACAGTCCGAGTCGAGGCACCGGTGCAGCAGTAAGGCGCGCTGCCTTATTCCAAGGTGTTATTCTTACGATGCATACTAACGCCCGTGCTCTCCTTTTTTTAGGAAAAACAGGGCTCGTCGGACTATATCCGGAGAGATTGCCAATCGCGCCTCCACCAGCCAGGCTCCAAAGCCAGGTCCAGAAGCAGAGGCGAACACGAGGCATGCGTCGGACGCTCCTCCGACAGAGGATGCGGACAGACTGTCCGCCTCCAATTCCAAGGTGGAGAGTGCCATGAATCACAGGCGCCGCCGGACAGTTCTTCGCAACGCTTGTTTCTCCTAAGAGGCCTTGGACGCCTTCAATTCGGGAGATGCATACCTCCGTGCCGCTCAAAATGGTCTAGCTAGAGCCACGGAGCAGTATGTGAAAGGCATACGGGTAAGAAAATTTGGTTGTTATATATGTCAGTAGCCCCCGAGACTTGAAACAGTTAGAATAACTGATTTAAGGATCATTTGTTATGCAGGATCTTACAGAAAAGAATACCCAACTGTCCCAGGAGCTGGAAGTGTGCAAAGCCCAACTTGAGGCCGCACTAGCCGCGACACGGGAGGCCAATGAGACCCCCTCTGGTAATATATGCTTCGAAAGATAAGTATGTTGTGAAGTGCGGCCTGTGTGCAAATCTGACAATAACAGTGCAGATGGATCCGGAGTAGATCCGGACAAGCAACAACTCTTGCGCCAGTTAAAGGCCAGCGAGAGCGTGCTTACGAAGGTGAGGCAAGAGAAGAATAATCTCCAAGATGCCGACACCCAGCTGGGCGAGGAACTAAAGGATGTTCGTGCCCAGCTGTCGGACTCCGTGAAGGAGAATCGGCGGCTTCGGCGCGGCATGTTTAGTAAGTGCTTGAATGAACTTTGAAAAAGAGTTCGGCGAGGAAGTCGACTAACAGAGTTATGTCTGTAGGTATGCTCATAGGTCGTCCTGCAGAGGAAATGCCCGGTTCTACTGGTGACCTTTTTCCCGAAGTTTACAACCGCCTAACGAAGTTCGGCAGGTGATGAAAGGCGTCGCCCGGGCCTTGTGGCCATCTGTCTCCATGCCCGAAGGTCTTGGAGAGCTTGCAGAGAGGCTTAAGGGAGCGCGGCGGCGCTTCCGATTATGGAAGATATCGGCCTGCCGTCAAGGCGCCAGGGAGGCCTGAGCCATGGTGAAGACGCGGTACACGAAGGCTGACCCAAACCACATGGCCAAGGTCGGACCTGTGGGGGCCGATGGGAAGGAGATCCCTGTGAGCTTAGTGTACGGCCAAGTAGAGTTGGCCACCAAATATTCCCAACAGGACTGTATACTAGACAGCCTGTTGGATGGTATTGAAGAGGAATATACTCAGTCAAATTGACTATGTAATTTAATATGACATGTAAAATGCCTTCTAGCCGGATTGTAGATCGTTTGTCATGGCGGACCTTTTCGCTTCGACCTCGGGACCCGATAGTCCGGAGTGTGTCTGAATACCCTCTCGGTTATGTAAGAACCGGGGCATGCATGGAGACCAGGCGTAGGGGTCATTAGTGCTTTAGCAGACAAATGCCCAACTAGTTATGTTATATTAAATGGTTAGTAAGAAACATCTTCCAGGGAGAATAGTTCCGTTAGGGGTTCCTTTCCCTGGGAGGCATGCCCTAAAGTGCATGTCCGGACTGCGAAAAAAGCAGAAAAGCATCTGGGGGCAGATAAGTAAACAAGTGAGAAATCATCTTTAGTTTCACCAACCGAATATTCCCTTAAGAACGCTAGCTTTCGGCTTCACCCAGTCTGAGGTACACATCCGGCTGACCCGGCAGTAACAATCGCAAACGTGCTCCCTTTACCGCCTAGCCAAACAATCGGGAACGTAGGGGTAAGCACAAGAGCCAGGCAACCCAGCTTGGCCAAAACTTAAGTCATATCGATGCATATAATTGTGAATAAAAGGTACATGCGGAAGTGTGACACATGTGTTGGGCATGAAGCCCGTATAAATAAACTTCTGTTAAAGAAGCCCCCAGGTATAATGAGCGCGGATAGCGCGTCAGTTGTCTACGAACAAGGTGCGAACGATCCCTTGAGGCTGTAAGGGAAAGGGAAGGAGAAGGATAGAAATATAAGACAACTAATGTGTAAAAAATAGACAGGGAAGGAGATGAACATAGAGTCCGGAGCTAGGCGTAGAATCTTCGGAGACGGGCTGCGTTCCATGGGTTCGGCTCGAGTCGGTTATCTGATGCATCTCGCAGACGGTACGCTCCACCAGTCAGGACTTGGTCAATAAGAAAGGGACCTTCCCATTTGGGATTGAGTTTGTCCTTTTTCTTGTCCGGCAGGCGTAGAACTAACTCGCCAACATTATAAGTTTTGGCCCGTACTTCTCTGCTTTGATATCTTCGAGCCTGCTGTTGGTAGAATGCGGAACGGGCTTTTGCCACGTCACATTCCTCCTCCAAGGTGTCCACACTGTCCTGCCGATCGAGTTCGGCTTCTCTTCCTTCGTACATGCGCACGCGAGGTGAGTCATGAATTATGTCGCAGGGTAGAACCGCCTCTGCGCCGTATACCATAAAGAATGGTGTGTATCCGGTGGTGCGATTCGGCGTGGTCCGCAGCCCCCAGAGTACGGAGTCGAGCTCCTCTACCTAGTGTGTGTTGGATTCCTTGAGGGAACACACTAATCTGGGTTTGATGTCGCTCATGATTAGACCATTTGCACGCTCGACCTGATCGTTAGTTTGTGGGTGATAGATTGAAGCATAGTCGAGCTTGATGCCCATGTTTTTGCACCAGAGTTTGACCTTGTCGGTCGTAAAGTTCGTGCCGTTATCAGTGATGATGCTGTGGGGGACGCCGTAACAGTGTACGACCCCTGATATGAAGTCTATCACTGGTTCGGATTCGGCCGTCTTAACAGGTCTGGCCTCTATCCATTTGGTGAATTTATCCACCATGACCAGTAGGTATTTTTGCTTGTGGGTTCCTCCTTTAAGGGGTCCAACCATGTCAAGCCCCTGCACATGAAGGGCCAGGTGATGGGTATAGTTTGGAGGGCGGTGGGTGGCGTATGGCTTTGGTTAGCAAAGAGTTGGCAACCGACGCATCGTTGGACTAAGTCCTAAGCATTTGCCCGGGCCGTCAGGCAATAAAATCATGTACGGAAGGCCTTGCTTACAAGGGCCCGGGCTGCGGCGTGGTGCCCGCCGAGTCCGGCATGAATTTCAGCCAGAAGATTCCGCCCTTCCTCTTCGGAGATACACCTTTGAAGGACTCCGGTGGTGCTTTTATAATAAAGCTCTCCCTCATGGACTTTATAGGCTTTAGAGCGCCGCACTATGCAGCGTGCCTCATTTTGGTCCTCGGGAAGTTCTTGCTTGGTTAGGTAGGCTAGGAATGGTTCTGTCCACGGGGCAATGACTGCCATTATTACGTGGGCTGAAGATGTTACTTCGTTGGCAGAGCCTCCCGTTGTGTCAGAATGTTCGGTGTCGGGCAGTGTGGTTGGGTCCGGGCTGTTATTTCCGGACTCCCCTTCCCATAATACGGATGGCTTGAACAGCCTTTCCAAGAAGATATTGGGGGGACGGCATCGCGCTTTGCGCCAATGCGTGCTAAGACGGCTGCTCCCTGATTGTTTTCCCGAGCTATATGGTGAAATTCGAGCCCTTCGAGCAGAGCTGACATTTTTAGGACGGCGTTGCGATAAGCTGCCATTTTCGGATCCTTGGCATCAAAGTCTCCATTTATTTGGGAGATCGCGAGGTTCGAATCCCTGCGCACCTCTAGGCGTTGAATGCCCATGGAGACTGCCATCCGGAGACCATGTAGAAGGTCCTCGTATTCGGCTGCGTTGTTGGAGTCCGTATACATTATCTGGAGTACGTATTGAACGGTATCTCCTGTTGGGCGTCAGAACGACGCCAACCCCCAGACCAGCCAACATTTTGGATCCGTCAAAGTGCATGATCCAGTTGGAATATGTTCCATACTCTTTAGGGAGTTCGGCTTCAGTCCATTCGGCGACGAAGTCGGCCAAAATTTGCGACTTAATAGCTCGCCGTGGCTTATAGGTTATGTCAAATGGGAGGATCTCAATGGCCCATTTGGCAATCCGGCCCGTCGCATCGCAGTTGTTTATAATATCGTTAAGAGGTACTTCAGAGGCTACTGTTATCGAACACTCTTGAAAGTAGTGTCGCAGCTTCCGAGATGCCATAAATACCGCGTACGCTATCTTTTGATAATGCGGGTACCGCGACTTGCATGGAGTGAGGACAGTGGACACGTAGTAAACTGGCTTTTGAAGGGGGAATTTGTGTCCGTCCGTTTCTCGTTCGACGATGAGCACTGCGCTTACAACTTGATGAGTTGCCGCGATGTACAATAGCATTGGTTCGCCCATGTTAGGCGCGGCCAGGACCGGGTTTCTTGACAATATGGCTTTTATTTCTTCGAGTCCGGCCGTGGCGGCATTCGTCCACTCGAAGTGTTCGGTGCGTCAGAGGAGGCGATAAAGAGGTAATGCCTTTACTCCCAAGCTGGAGATAAAGCGGCTTAGAGCCGCCATGCATCCGGTCAATTTTTGTATTTGCTTGAGGTCCTTTGGGATATCCAATTGTGACAGAGCTCGGATCTTGGCTGGGTTTGCTTCTATTCCTCTACCGGATACTATGAAGCCCAAGAGCTTTCTGGCTGGTATGACGAAAACGCATTTTTCCGGGTTAAGCTTGATGTCATATGTTCGGAGGTTGTCGAATGTGAGCCTCAAGTCGTCTACTAGGGTTTCGACATGCTTGGTTTTGACGACCACGTCATCTACGTATGCCTCCACTGTTTTGCCGATCTGGTTTGCCAGACATGTCTGAATCATGCGCTGATATGTTGCGCTGGCATTTTTGAGCCCGAAGGGCATTGTGTTGAACCAGAATGGGCCGTATGGGGTGATGAATGCCGTTGCGGCTTGGTCTGGCTCTGCCATCTTAATTTGATGGTAGCTGGAGTATGCGTCGAGGAAACACAATGAATCGTGTCCTGCGGTAGCATCGATAATTTGATCGATGCGGGGGAGGGGGGAGGGATCCTTTGGGCAAGCCTTGTTGAGGTCCTTGAAATCGACGCATAGGTGCCAGGATTTGTCCTTCTTTGGTACCATCACCAGGTTTGCTAGCCAGTCCGAGTGTTTTATATCTCTGATGAATCCGGCCTCCAGTAGTTTGGCTAGCTCCTCTCCCATGGCTTGTCTCTTAGGTTCAGAGAAACACCGAAGGGCCTGCTTGGTAGCTTGAATCCTTTTAGGATGTTTAGGCTGTGCTCGGCCAGCCGGCGTGGGATTCTGGCATGTCCGAAGGGTTCGAGCAAAATGTCCCAATTTTCGCGTAGGAATTCTCGTAGTGCGGCGTCTACATCAGGGTTTAATTGCGCCCCGATGGAGGCCGTTTTTGTAGGGTCCGTTGGATGGACTTGGAATTTGACTATTTCGTCCACCGGTTTAAAGGAGGTGGACTTGGATCTTTTATCGAGTATCACGTCGTCCCTGTTCACCGTGGAGTGTAGTGCAGTCAGTTCTTCGGCCGCTAGGGCTTCAGATAGTGCCTCAAGGGCCAGTGAGGCTGTCTTATTTTCGGCGCAGAGTGCTATGTCCGGGTCACTAGCAAGAGTGATGACACCGTTGGGCCCGTGCATTTTGAGCTTCATGTACCCGTAATGGGGTATAGCTTGAAAAATTGTGAATACCTCTCGCCCTAATAGAGCGTGATATCCGCTGCTGAACAGGGCCACTTGGAACGTGACCTCCTCGGACCTGTAATTGTACGGCGTGCCGAACACCACATCCAGAGTGATTTTTCCTGTACAGTACGCTTCCCGACTGGGGATTATTCCTCTAAAGGTTGTTCTACTTCGCTCAATGCGGCTCCAGTCTATTTCTATTTTTCGAAGGGTTTCCTCGTAAATGAGGTTCAGTCCGCTGCCACCGTCCATGAGTACCTTGGTAAGGTGAAATCTGTCCACTATTGGACTGAGGACCAATGCGGCTGGTGCTCGGGCTGTTCGGAATTTAGGTTCATCACTGGCATTAAAGGTAATAGCCGTGTCACTCCATGGGTTTATTGTTGCTACTTGGTAGACTTCAATAAGGCTGCGGAGTGTTCGTTTCCGCATATTATTTGATGCGAAAGTCTCGAACACTTTATTATCTTGTCTGGTATCCTGGGTGGTGCTCTATGGATTACGGAGTTAGAAGCTCTTAGCCGCCACGGCCACCTGCGGAGTGTCCAACATGCTCCAAGGCTATGAGTTGGTGTGGCTCCCTACATGCTATGAATTTTGCAGGTCCATTGAGCCATCCCTCCAAAGACGGTTCCATGCCCTATAGAGGTTTTGCTTTTTGGTGTTTAACCCAGTGTCTGGCGATAATGCACCCTTTTATTTCAGACTGGGTTGTATTCAGGGCGGATTGTCCCAAAATTTTATTTCGGTTTTCGAGCGTTTTCCATCGCGATACTTTTCGTACTATGGACGCCAAGTCAGCGAAGCGTGTAATTTCACGGTGACTTATGGCGTTGAGGATTCTGTTGTCCGTGCAATTATTGCAGAAGAATGAAATCGCATCCTCCTCGCGGCAGTCCTTTATCCTGTTCATGACCAGGAGGAATTGCCCGATAATGGTGTATCTTGTTCTGCGGGCTCTTGCCGAATTTGGGATAGATCACTTATGTTTGGGTGGGCGGGTGGAATTAAATCCGAATCTACCCCAATCTGAGACTTCGAGGCCAAGGGTTTCGAACTCGGAAGCTTGGGTCCTTGGATGTTGTCCAATGAATCTAGCCCACTGCCTGACTTTAGGTTCAGGGCATGAGTGGCGTCCTCCCCTCCGCTGGTATCCGTCTTGGAGGGATCGGGAATCTGTAGATAACTTGTCCTTAAGATAGATGAAGGCTTGCCGCATTGTTCCTCCACCACTGCAACGTGATCGGTGACCTAGGGAGAGTTAATCTCTCTCGGATCGGGTTTAGGCCCAATCTGATTGTAGTCTCTAGAGACTCCTAGGGCGGCAATGCGATCCAAGAGCTCGTTTAAGGAAGAGAGCTCCATCGGATCCAACTGCTCGGCGAGTTCCGAGTTGACGTGAAGATTGCTTTCGATGACCCGAGAAGTCACCGTCGGCGCGGCGGCCGAACAGGCGGTCATAAGAAAACCGCCTAACCGGAGAGTTTGGCCGATAGCCAAAGCTCCTTTAGCAACAGTGCCGTTTTTAAAGACGGGATGAGGCATCCTTCCTGATGGCGGCGACACAGAGGAACTCTCAATGAGAGCACAAATGTCGGTGTCAAAACCGGCGGATCTCGGGTAGGGGGTCCCGAACTGTGTGTCTAGGCGGATGGTAACAGGAGACAAGGGACACGATGTTTTTACCCAGGTTCGGGCCCTCTCGATGGAGGTAAAACCCTACTCCTGCTTGATTAATATTGATGATATGGGTAGTACAAGAGTAGATCTACCACGAGATCGAGAGGCTAAACCCTAGAAGCTAGCCTATGGTATGATTGTTATTCCTCTGGACTAAAACCCTCCGGTTTATATAGACACCGAGAGAGGGCTAGGGTTACATAGAGTCGATTACAATGGGAGGAGATCTACATATCCGTATCGCCAAGCTTGCCTTCCACGCCAGGGAAAGTCCCATCCGGACACAGGACGAAGTCTTCAATCTTGTATCTTCATAGTCCAGGAGTCCGGCCGAAGGTTATAGTCCGGCTATCCGGACACCCCCTAATCCAGGACTCCCTCAGTAAGCGTGGTTGCACGGGTCAGTTTCGATATGTTGGCACAATGACTGAGCCAACGGTTGTTCAAGTTCAATTAAATCCGGTTACTTGAATGCAAATATGCTGAGCCATGATAAAATAACATGAAGTAATTACAATGCATGAGCATGATATCAACATAAGCATGAGAGTACGACATAACTATCCACTATATCAACAATGAATCATATCCAACTGAGCATGGCATACTGACTAACATGAACATCACAAGTACATACTTCTCAGAAACCTAGCAAGACCACTAGCATCAACAATAAATATCATGCCGGAACATAACAACAATGCAAGCATTTAACCAATGGGATGCAATGAAACATGCATAACAACGGCACTCGGGACAGACGGCAGTTATGCACCAAAGACCATCACCAACATCAAGAGGTACTACTAGCGAGCATAAGCATATGAAAGGAATACTAGCAACTAGCAGGGCATGATAACCAGTTGCATAACAACATAGCAAGAAGGTAAGCACTAACCCAGAAGCATTACCGAAACAACGATAACCATATTTTAAACAGGCAAAAAAATAATAAATATTCAAGTTGAAAACCATGGCTACTGCATGACTATCATGCAAGTGGGTATTGTGGCTTGCCTGGGGATGAAGAATACTCCGGGAATAAGTGCGGTGAAGCCGCGGAAAGATTTGCCGGAAACAGTTCTCTCTCGGAGGGGCTGTTTACGCGCAAGGGCAAAAAGGTCATTTTCACAGTGTCAAACCATAATGAAAATGAAACAAACAAAACAGTCTCAACGAAACGAAGACGTGGTCTTGGAATCACCTCATTTGGAGTTGCGGTTGCGGAGTTATGAGGTGTAGAAGATCAGGGACTAATATGTCAAAAATTTATCACCAACGGATCCCTGAGTTGATAAGACAGAAATAGATTAAAGGAAATACACTTTCTGACTTAGAAAACGTACTTCATGCCGAAGTTGAAATAGAATACGTTTTCAGACAGAAGAAAACATACTCTGGGAAATGCGCTTCCACTTGCCACGTGGGATGGAGGGGGTGAGACACTGGCTCGTGGGGCCCAGGGGCAGGGGGAGGGGGCCAGCGCGGTCGTCCTCTTCCTCCAGTGCCTCTGTTCCTCCCGTGGAACAGAGCGGGGCAGGGGAGGGAAGCGGCCAAAGGGGCCGGCCGGCTCCGGCGATCCCCGGCCCAGCCGAGGGCACCGGCGGGACCGCGGGGCTTCTCCGCCTCCATTCTGGGGCGTGCGGTGACCAGAACAAAGACGAACTCCGGTGGTGGCCGCGGTGGCCGAAGAAGAAAACTGCGGGGAGTGGCACTCCGGTGTGGGAGGAGGAATGGGGAGAGGCTGGTGAGGTGCGGAGGGGTTCGGGGGGTCCTTATATAGGCGCGGGGGAGAGCTGTAGAGCTCACGAGCGAGCTCCCGACCAAGCTTTAATGGCGGGCGGAGGCTGGGCATGGCACGGGCATGGCGTTTGCGACGCATTTAAGGAGAACGATGAGGACGCAGCGACTCAGTGAGGTGCAATCGATCACTGGGAAGCTCCAGGACACGAATGGAGGTCGAGACGAGGAGGGAGGAGACGAGAACAGTGGCCGGAACAAGCGAGAGCATGCACTCAGCCATGACGCTAGCGTGATCACCACGAGCTCTGGCGCAATCGGCGCTCTTTGGCGTGGCCAACCATGTCCAGTTGATTGACCTTTGTGCCGTTAGTCAAAATGAGGAAATAAATAGGTCCAAGGGCAAAGAAGAGATTCGCACTTAGTTCCAAAGTAAATCAGTAAGAAGGTGTTTGTAACTCTCTGTGGTCAAACCAGATAGGTAACATGGTAAAGAGCTTGTCCAGCGATGATCACACACTAAGGTTATTTTGATCACCAAAACTTAGACTAATAGAAGTAGTTTAGATGAGGGTTGCTGTAGAAAGTGCAAAACTGGCCAGAATTAGGGATTTGGATGATACACTCACATACTTGATCTCTGTGAGCTGAAGTTTAGCATAGAGGGGTTATATGATGGTATGAAGCTGTTGTAAAGAGTTAATGCCATTTGGAAATACCAAAGTGACACTTGCTTCACAAAGCTTCATTCTGGACAGAAACTTGAAAACATTCTAGAGGAATAATGGCTTGATGAACCATGCCCAAAATGGGTGGAGGTAATTTATATGGATAATCGAAGGCCTAGAAAAATTGGTAGCCATAATGGAGCAAGATAAAATATACATGCTTCACAAACTGAAAATTTTGGACAGAATCAAAGAATTGAAGATGAGCTCACATGGTGGCATGACATGAGCTCTACTTTGGTGGAGGGCTATGATATGATGATATGATGGATCATGAAAAATGGCAACTCATTTGGATATTCCTAGCTTGCACCTCCTTCACAAAGCTTCTTTCTGGATAGAAACTTTGGAAAATCATAATTAAATAATTACTAGGGAAATGAGGTTGCATTTTGGCATGTGGCAATGATATGGACAGGAAAAGGAGTCCAAGGAGTTTAAGGTCAATTGGGAAAAGGGAAATAGCACTTGCTTCACAATGTGCTATTTAGGGCAGAATAGGAAATGAATTATTTGAGCATGATGATAAACATTACAAATGAAATATTTTTCCATATTTGAGAAATATATGACCCAAAAAATTTATTAGAATTATTTGGGAATTTTAGGAGTTATGGAAATAAAGGTTGCTTCACAACCTAGGGCAATTTGAGTTATTCCTTTAATAGAAAAGGAATATTCCCAATAAAAAGAATATTGGGATTTGGGCTTGGATGAAAATGATAGGGTCTATGGAAGGGTTTGGGAATGACAAGCCACTCTGGAAACAAAGAAGGGGGCATCTTCTTCAGTTTCTAGACCACAAAACCACGGAAAAAGAAAACTCAAGAAAAAACCTCAGAAAAACAAAAGAAAAAGAAAGGGCCAAAAATCAGGCTGTCACAAACCATACCCCCTTAAAGAAATCTCATCCTCGAGATTTGGTTGCTCAGGGAACAAGTATGAAGATACTGACTTAAGGAAACCGTTTCCAACTCGGGTATCCTTTTTGTTATTTTTGTTCTCACTAAATTTTTATCTGACTAGCCCTGGTTTGCTTTAATATTTCCATATTCTGACAGAGCTTACCTTGCTTGTTCATTCTTATACAGGCTCCAATTTATTTTTAGATCTGCTGACTTAGCTGATTGTGATTGATTCTCACGACTGAAATATATGTCGGTCTCACAAATCCAAGAGTGATTTCCGATGGGTGTGTCATCCGGCACTTTCATGAAGTGGTGATCAATTTTTTTTAGTGGACACCCAAGCTTTAACTCCTTGCGTTGGGTTTCTCCACTAAATGCAGGTCCTTCGGGTTCCAAACAATGAGTTGGGTCATAACCACTTTCCTGACAGCTTTTGGCTTATCGCAGAAGTTTTTTTGAATCATCTTAACTGGTTCCACTGTCTTGAGTATCGGATCCGTACCAAATATTTGATTGTCGCCTGTCGTGGCTAGCATAAGAGTTTGACCTGTAGGATAATATCTGCAGACTTGACTGACGGTGGTTCTGCACCACGCGGGTCTTGCAACAATTTTCATACCCACATCACTGGTCTTGCTCCTTCATTATCGTTTTCTTGGTCTGGATCCTTGGCTGAAAGAGCTGGGTCATATGCTTCTTTTTATCACCATAGGTACTGTCGGCACAATTTTTTTGGCAATCGTAGCCTATCCTCATTTTTCTGACAAGGTACCCCATTTAAATGGAAGTTTCAACTCCCCTCAAGTTCTGACTGATTCTTGCTTCTGACCAAAATGTTGTGGATCTGATTCTTGGGATTTACTGCCATATGCTGTCAATTCACAGCTTACTACCGTGTACCAATGTCTTACTGAGGAAGATTCGCTGGCTTCTGCTCTAAAGTGTCATCGAACAGCTTGCTGAAGAAGACTGGGTATCGTGCTTAAGAAGCTTACCCCCTTAAAGACTTTGCTGGGGAAAGACTCAGTACCTTATGCCAGAAGCTTTTGTGGTTGCTTACTGAAGAAGCCAGAGTACCTTGTACGGGAAATCATCCATGTATCATACTGAAGAAGATAGATGAATCTTGCCTTCGAAGCTTCTCGGGTATCTTGCGAGGGAAGATTGGGTTATTTACACAGGAAACTTCTTATTGTGATATGCGGACCGATTTCCACATATATAACCATATTAATATTTTTGTTATTGATTTCTTGTATGAAACGGGGTTTTGTAGGACTATCCTCCTTTCTGAGTACATGCCATATTTTTGCTTGCTTCCACGTACATCGCGTTCCAAAATCATCCTCAACGAGAAATTAAACTTGTATCTGAGCCTTACCTTTGATAATATTTTGTCAACCTTGCACACAATTTATCTTCTTCCTGATTTGATCATTTCTGCTATGAGGAGTGCATGTTAATGCAAACTTTATACAAACATTCCATCCAGGATTTCTTTTGTATTCAGACGAGCTATTTCCAATTTCACTGCAGTCTGCTGACAATTCCATTCTGTTTAGCTGAGTTTCCAAATATATGCATTTCTTGCTGACTCTTCGGGTCCGGTGTCGGCTGACGAGCAACTTTAATAGGGGAAAATTTGTAACACCGAAGGCCCAAAGAAATAAACAGAAGAAACGACTAAAACAAAAGCACACAAGCATACTACTAATTTAATTAATCAAGCAATCATCACATATTAGTTCTACTCACACCATAATATGCATGCGCACCTAAGCACACAAATCGCGCAGAAACTCTTGTATTACGGTCTACTATGTTGTGGCAGTGTGCACGAAAATTATATCCATGTGTGGAAGAAGTTGGCGTAACCGAAGCTACACCAAGCACTAGCTGAACAGTGGCTGGATCTGGATGGATACACAAGTGAGAACGGACTTGACGATCAAGTAGCAAGATACAAAAGTCACGACCACCTCATCATCAAGCGTACGAAGGGAGTCGTACCCGTCCAAAGAATGAAATGACATGGTAAGATAACAGTGGAAGATTGGGTTTATTGGCATTGCCCTTTTCTGATAACAAAGACCAGCAAGGGTTCCCAAGGGGACGAGATGGAGGGCATGGATGATGATGTGGTCGCATCACACCGAGGATCAGGCATGCTAAGAAAGATGGTGCAGGCGGTGGACCAAAAATGATGCCACCTACACTCACAGATTAACCGTTAGTGACAAAATAACAATCTATATGCATGCTATGCGACAAACAAATGCAACAATCAAGTGCAACAAATCAACGGGGGTCTATACTACCGCTTTCTAACATTCGCGCGGACTAGGGCATCCTACAACCAGACCTGCTCTGATACCAAGCCTGTGGCACCCCGGCTCAGAGAAAACCGGAACGCCCCGTATTCCAGCCCAGAGATCGAGGTGAAGTCTTCTGGAATACGGCACTGCTTAGCATAGAACAAACCAGCTTTCTATTATTAAACGAATAGGATTACAAGGTCTCCGATATTTTAATGAATAACATCGGCACGGCGACACTACGCCATCCTCAGTTGCTCTATGCAAGCAACAGAACAACTCGAAGCAGCGGAAAAACTATTGGCAGCAGAACAACGACAACGGTGGTGAAATCCACTCCGTAGGGACTCTGGCTGGAACACTTATCCTAGCTCGCGAACACAGGAACAAAACCAAACAAGAAAGCAATCTAGGCACGACCTGCAAGCTGGCAAGACACGCCATGTCAGTACATTGAATGTACTTGCAAGCTCACAATAACCAGAAGCATTCAAGACAAACATCAGCATGGCATTTACAGGTTAAGCAGGAATTAACATGAGATCCTCAGAACAACATGACATGAGCAACATGAACATGATACAGCTAGAACAACATGAGCATAGCATGAACATATGAATTCGATGATACTAGCATGCAACATGAAGACACTATATGCACTATTTATTCTGCTCGGGTTACTACGTAACCATCACATGCATCGCTTACCAACCTCAGACATTACACGATCATCTCAGGATCAAATCAAGCTTGGTATAAACAATACCGTAGTAATCATCAAACGGCCACAAGGAGCTTGATCTTTCCCATGATTCTCGCACAACATCACAAATGTCGAACAACTCGGGGTCCTTGATACCACGGTGATCATTCCGGCGATCACAACCATGACCAACACTTGGTCTCAAATGGTGATATTTCCGGCGATCACAACCAACTTATCTCATCATCGAACCAGGGTTATCATTAATCAAGTTATTATTAATACTGTTGACTCACAGTGGGACCGACACGAACTGGGCCCTTATCCGCGGGCGCGGCTATCGATAGATTTAATATACACTCTGCAGAGGTTAGTACACTGTACCCACACCACGGAACACATGGCCTCGCACTCCCATTCGGGTGGACCAACGGCGTTCCGACAAAACCAATCTACTGCCATGACACTCTCCCGGCCACTCCGGCTCACTCCCCATTGGGCTAGTCCTGGGTGGTCCCGTGTCTACCAAAGACACAACGACCACCGTCGTGGTCCGTCCCAAACAGGGACAAAAGCGCTTATCATCCAACCTACGGGCACACAAGGTTATGTCCGCCTACCTGATCAGGGTAAGCACGCCCATAACCTTCCCTAGTTGGAGGCACCGGCGAGAGGCACGACAATAGACCCAGTTAGGACCTCCCCATAAGGTAAGCGTGGTTGCACTGGTCAGTTTCGATATGGTGGCACCATGATTCAGCCAACAGTTGTTCTAGTTCAGTTAAATCCGGTTAAACTTGAATGCAAATATGTTGAGCCATGATAAAATAACATGATGTAATTACAATGCATGAGCATGATATCAACATAAGCATGAGAGTACGACATAACTATCCAATATATCAACAATGAATCATATCCAACTGAGCATGGCATACTGACTAACATGAACATCACAAGTACATACTTCTTAGAAACATAGCATGACCACTAGCATCAACAATAAATATCATGCAAGAACATAACAACAATGCAAGCATTTAACCAACGGGGTGCAATGAAACATGCATAACAACGGCACTTGGGACAGAGAGCAGTTATGCACCGAAGACCATAACCAACATCAACAGGTACTACTAGCGAGCATAAGCATATGAAAGCAATACTAGAAACTAGCAGTGCATGATAAGCAGGTGCATAACAACATAGCAAGAAGGTAAGCACTAACCCAGAAGCATTACCGAAACAACGATAACCATATTTTAAACAAGAAAAAATTTAATAAATATTCAAGTTGAAAACCATGGCTACTACATGACTCTCATGCAAGTGGGTATTGTGGCTTGCCTAGGGATGAAGAATACTCTGGGAAGAAGTGCGGTGAAGCCGCGGAAAGAATTGCCAGAAACAGTTCTCTCTCAGAGGGGCTGTTTACGCGCAAGGGCAGAAAGGTCATTTTCACAGTGTCAAACCATACTGAAAATGGAACCAACAGAACAGGCTCGATGAAACGAAGACGTGGGCTTTGGAATCACCTCATTTGGAGTTGCGGTTGCGGAGTTATGAGGTGTAGAAGATCAGGGACTAATCTGTGAAAAATTTATCACCAACGGGTCCTTGAGTGGATAAGACAGAAACAGATTTGTGGAAATACGCTTTCTGACCTAGAAAACGTACTTCAGTCGAAGTAGAAATTGAATACGGTTTCAGACAGAACAAAATGTACTGTAGGAAATCCGCTTCCACTTGCCACGTAGGATGGAGGGGGTGAGACACTGGCGCGTGGGGCCCAGGGGCAGGGGGAGGGGGCCAGTGTGGTCGTCTTCTTCCTCCCGTGGAATAGAGCGGGGCAGGGGAGGGAAGCGGCCAAGGGGGGCAGCCGGCACCGGCAATCCCCGGCCCAGCCGAGGGCACCGGAGGGACCGCGGGGCTTCTCTGCCTCCATTCTGGGGCGAAGGAAGGAGCGGGGAGGAGCGGAGAGGAGGGGAGGTCGCGGCAACGGGAGGTGGCAGGAAGCTTCGGGCGGCGGTGGTTCTCGGCGCTGCGGCGAACTCCAGCGATGGGCAAGTGGGTGGGGCGAACCGCGGGAAGTAGAGTAAGGCAGTGGAGGGCTTGGGAGGAGGAAAGGGGGCCTGCGGTGGACGGAACGGAGACGAACTCCGGTGGTGGCCGAAGAAGAAAACGGCGGGGAGAGGCACTCCGGTGTGGGAGGAGGAACGGGGAGAGGCTGGTGAGGTGCGGAGGAGTTCGGGGGTCGAGACGAGGGGGGAGGAGACGAGAACAGTGGTCGGAACAAGCCAGAGCACCCGCTCAGCCATGACACGAGCGTGATCACCACGCGCACTGGCGCAAGCGGCACCCTTTGGCGTAGCCAACCATCTCCAGTAGATTGAACTTTGTGCCCTTAGTCAAAATGAGGAAATAAATTGGTCCAAGGGCAAAGAAGAGATTTGCACTTAGTTCCTAAGTAAATCAGTAAGAAGGTGTTTGTAACCCTCTGTGGTTAAACCAGCTAGGTAACATGGTAAAGAGTTTGTCTGGAGATGATCACACACTAAGGTGATTTTGATCACCAAAACTCAGACTAATAGGAGGAGTTTAGAGGAGGGTTGCTGTAGAAAGTGCAAAACTGGCCAGAATTAGGGATTTGGATGATACACTCACATACTTGATATCTGTGAGCTTAAGTTTGGCATAGAGGGGTTATATGATGGTATGAAGCTGCTGTAAAGATTTGATGCCATTTGGAAATACCAATGTGGCACTTGCTTCACAAAGCTTCATTCTGGACAGAAACTTGCAAAACTTCTAGAGGAATAATGGCTTGATGAACCATGCACAAAATGGGTGGAGGTAAGTTATATGGATAATAGAAGGCCTAGAAAAATTTACAGCCATAATGGAGCAAGATAAAATATACTTGCTTCACAAACTGAAATTTCGGACAGAATCAAAGAATTGAAGATGAGATCACATGGAGGCATGACATGAGCTCTACTTTGGTGGAGGGATATGATATGATGATATGAGGGATCATGAAAAATGGCAACTCATTTGGATATTCATAGCTTGCACCTCCTTCACAAAGCTTCTTTCTGGATAGAAACTTTGGAAAATCATAATTAAATAATTACTACGAAAATTAGGTTGCATTTTGGAATGTGGCAATGATATGGACAGGAAAAGGTGTCCAAGGAGTTTTAGGTCAATTGGGAAAAGGAAAATAACACTTGCTTCACAATGTGCCATTTAGGGCAGAATAGGAAATGAATTATTTGAGCATGATGATAAACATGAAAAATGAAATATTTTGCCATATTTGAGAAAGATATGACCCAAAAAAATTATGAGAATTATTTGGGAATTTTAGGAGTGATGGAAATAAAGGTTGCTTCACAACCTAGGGCAATTTGAGTTATTCCTTTAATAGAAAAGGAATATTCCCAATAAAAAGAATATTGGGATTTGGGCTAGGATGAAAAATGACAGGGTCTAGGGAAGTGTTTGGGAATGACAAGCCACTCGGAAAACAAAGAAGAGGGCATCTTCTTCAGTTTCCAGACCACAAAACCACGAAAAAAGAATATTCAAGCAAAAACCTCAGAAAAACAAAAGAAAAAGAAAGGGCAAAAAATCAGGCTGTCACAACAGATCTCAACAAAGCCTGTCCAGCAGATCCTTTTGCCCTCCCTCGTATTGATCAAATCAATGATGCTACGGCGGGTTGCGAGCGTTTGAGCTTTCTGGATGCATATTCCGGCTACCATCAGATCAAAATGGCAGTTAAGGACCAGGAGAAGACAGCCTTCATAACTCCTTTTGGAGCCTTCTGTTATGTGGCTATGCCCTTTGGGCTAAAGAGTGCCCAGGCGACCTATCAGCGGTGTGTGCATAATTGTCTTCATGATCAAACCGGCCACAATGTTCATGCATATGTAGATGATATTTTGGTGAAATCAAGGAAGAAGTAGACATTGATTGATGACTTGAAGGAGACCTTTGATAACCTGTGGGTTTATTAAATGATGCTTAATCCGGCCAAGTGCGTCTTTGGTGTACCGGCAGGCAAGCTCTTGGGCTTTTTGGTGTCTAACAGGGGCATTGAAGCTAATCCGGAAAAGATCAAAGCCATTACTTCTTTAACCAAACCGAAGTGTATCAATGATGTGCAACGCCTGGCAGGCCGGATTGCCGCGTTGAGCCAGTTTATCAGCCACCTTGGTGAGAAGGCCATCCCCTTGTATCAGATACTGAAGAAAACAGATAACTTCGTCTGGAGTGGCGCCGCTAATGAAGCATTTGAGGACTTAAAGTGGCAGCTAGCTAATCCGCCGATTCTTGCTGCTCCGGTTGACAAACAACCATTGTTGCTATATGTGGCAGCTAACGCCCGGGCTGTTAGTGTGGCTATTGTGGTGGAGCGCAAGGAGGCAGGAAAGGAATATCCGGTTCAGCGGCCGGTTTACTATATCAGTGAGGTACTTATTGAGTCCAAGCAGAGGTACCTGCATTGGCAGAAGTTGGTGTATGGAGTTTTCATGGCAAGCCGGAAGCTTAAGCAATATTTCCAAGGTCATCCCATCACGGTGGTCAGCTCTACTCCTTTGGGGGATATAATCCAGAACAGGGAAGCAACTGGCCGGATTGCTAAGTGGGCCATCGAGCTCGGGCCTCACGGGTTGAAATACATACCCCGAACGGCGATCAAATCTCAAGCGCTTGTGGATTTCATCAATGATTGGACAGAACTACAAGCACCAGAAGAGAAGCCAGATCATACTTATTGGACTATTCATTTTGATGGACCCAGGCAATTGGAGGGCCCGAGGGCTGGAGTCGTGTTAACATCCCCGTGAGGTGATAAGTTTTGTTATGTTCTTTGTTTAATGTTCCCTTGCACTAACAATGCAGCTGAATATGAGGCCTTACTCCATGGTCTTCGGATGCCTAAGGAGATGAACCTAAGCCGAGTTAAGTGCTTCAGTGACTCAGACCTGGTGGCTCAACAAGTGTCCGGCACTTGGGATTCCAAGGACCCACTCATGGCGGCATATCGTCGTGAGGTGGATATTGTTGCAGGTCACTTGAAAGGTTATCAGGTGGATCATGTGGACCGGCGGAAGAACGAAGCGGCAGACGCTTTAAGCCGTTTGGGTTCTCAACGTAAACCGGTTCCACCTAATGTCTTCTTGGATGTGTTGCATAATCCGTCCGTCAAGCTCCCTGGTGAAGAGGATTTGGCTATTCCTGATCCGGAAGATCAGTTGGTGGCGGCTCTTCATGTTATGCCGGATTGGACGGTTCCATATTTGGCGTATATGAACCAGGACGAGTTGCCAGAGGATGAAACTTTGGCCAGGCAGATAATCCGGCGGTCCAAGTCCATGACTATTATCAATGGAGAGTTACATCATTGCAGTGTGACAGGGGCGTTTCAACGCTCTGTGTCTCTTGAAGAAGGCTGTGAAATTTTGCGTGAGATCCACGAAGGATATTGTGGTCACCATGCCGGTTCAAAGTCTTTGGTGGCCAAGACGTTTCGTCACGGTTTTTATTGGTTAAAAGCTCGTGCTGATGCCGAGGACTTGGTCAAAAGGTGCGATGGATGTCAAAAATTCTCACGACGTGCTCATGTACCGGCTCAAGAATTGAGGATGATTCCAATCACCTGGCCGTTTGCAACTTGGGGGCTGGATATGGTTGGGCCTTTCAAGAGATCCAAGGACAAGAAGACCCACCTATTGGTGGCGGTTGATAAGTTCACGAAGTGGGTGGAGGCAGAGCCAGTTAGTAAGTGTGATGCAGCTACGGCAGTTCAATTAATCAAAAAGGTGATCTTCCGGTTTGGCTTTCCACACAGCATTATAACAGACAAAGGTACCAATCTGTCAAAGGGTGCCATGAAGGAGTTTTGTCAACGTGAGCACATCCGGCTTGACGTATCATCACTGGCTCACCCCCAGTCCAATGGTCAAGTGGAGAGGGCCAATCAAGAGATCTTGAGAGGTATCAAACCCCAGCTTATGGTTCCTTTGCAACGGATGCCGGGTCGTTGGGTTGAGGAGTTACCTTCTGAGTTATGGAGCATCAATACCACACCCAACAGATCGACAGGATACACATCGTTCTTCATGGTTTATGGAGCGGAAGCGGTTCTTCCTAGTGACACCCGTCATGACTCACCTCGTGTAGCGGCATATGTTGAAGCTGACAACGAGAAGGCACGGCAGGGAGCTCTTGACCTGTTAGATGATGAGCGTGATATGGCGGCAGCCCGTTCGATGATTTATCAGCAAGATCTGCGCCGTTATCATAGCCGCCGGGTTAGAACCAGAACCTTTCAAGAAGGCGATTTGGTGCTTCGGCTCATCCAGGATCAGATGGATATGCACAAGTTATCCCCTCCTTGGGAAGGACCCTTTGTTCTGAGCAAGAATCTGCACAATGGGTCATACTACCATATAGATGTTCGAGAGTGCAAGGACTCACGTAAATCGGAGGAGGAGACCCACCAGCCGTGGAATATCGCTCATCTTCGGCCCTACTATACTTGAGCCATAGGCTCTACTTATGTACATATTATGACAATGTATATACGATGATCAATATAATAAACCGGAACCTCAGCTAAAGCGGGGTATCTGTTCTTTTCTTACATCATGTGTGGTTACATGGAGCTTCTGTTTATAAAGCGGCATCCGGTTTACCCCTTGATTTAGCTTCTCAAAGCTTTATGTTACATCACTTGGGGGCTTGGTCGTATCCGAACCATAGCTACACCTCTTGATCGGTGCAATGCCACAGCATCACTTGGGGGCTTGGTAGTATCCGAACCATAGTCACACCTCTTGATCGGCTCAAAGCCAAATCAATCTGGGGACAAAGAGAGTGTTGTAAAAACAACAACTCTAACATAGTCACCCACTGAGCACAGCTCAAAATATTACTTGGGGATTCTTTTCTATCGAAATGAACTAAGAATCTACACTTGTAATAGGCTATCAAGCCATGGCTTGGAAGCCTGGTGTATACACCTAAAACCCCGGGTTAACCTGCCTATTTAAGTAAGTCACTCCGCCCAGGTAAACCTGGTATGACCCTTCGAACTTTGACAAGTTACTCTAAAATAAAGACCCTGAACTTGTCAAGTTAAAACGATGATTGGTTAAGGATTGAGGACCATCTTAAAAGGCTCTGCAAAAATGGTTTAGCTCAGTGGCCTGACAGCCCATGAAAAGCCTCGAATTTGTGGCCTGGCAGCCCGTGAAAAGCCTCGACTACAACAGTTTTTATTTGCCTTTTGCTTAGTTTTTCTTTCTTTTGATAAGATTTGTGATGTTTTCAAACTGGTGTTTATCAACCCGGTTCGGCTGTCAACTACAAGTTGTTAGTACATTATCAAGTTATAATCCGGAGACTATCAGCCCGGTCTGGTTTTGACTCAAAGTCACCAGTATGGAATAAACCGGTGTTTATCATAACCTGGAACGGTTTTATTGTAAACCGGCATTATAAACAGGAGTAACTTATACTCCGGATTAGGGTTATTACCCTCACTACAAAGTTGGTCAACCAACACCATGCCTAAAGGTCACAGGTATCATATATTTCCATACTTGGTTACCTTTATCAACTTTGGTTATAAACCTTGGTCATATATATATTTGGGTATCATGAACCGCCCGGTGGTAAACGCCAGGGCGTTTTAAGCTTCTTATCTGCAGGAACTACTTGAATAAATGGCTATGGATTATGAACATCATATCTTAAGCATGGCGGATTAACACGCATCAGTTGCAGATAAATATGCACGAAGGCATAACAGACCAAGTGTTTTAACCATCTGGGCTCTGATGTTCAAAAGAAGCTGAAGGCGTTTCAGTGCCCAAAAGGATAATTGTTTCTCAATAAGCATTGCATCACGTGGAAGATTAAACTAGCCCCCAGATTATGATTGCTTATCAGCTTGACCTGACGGCTGCGGATCATCTTGCACCGGTTCATCTTCTTCGTCTCTACCCAGCGACTGGAAGTCAATAGTTGTACAGTCAATCCAAGTTAAAGCTTGGAACACAACTTCGTCGCTTATAAGGGTTGATGGGTCAATATCAGGGGCATAAGTGTGCTTACGGATTGGAGGGATCAGATTTTATGCTTCAGGAGTCGGTGCAGCAACTCGTTTGTTATTGGTGTCATAGCTCACCTGGTAAAAAGAAAGATGAACCTCTTCAGCCAGTTGACAAGCCAGTGGACGTACTTCCCAGTTTATGGCACGGAGATCTTCCTGATCAAATTCTGATCCGTCTTCTTTTAAGCTGGGATAGCCTTTTGCCACTTCCACCGGATCAATGTCAGGTACCCATGCTTTTGCCCGGGTTAGTGCAGTCAAAGCACCAGCCCTTGCAGCAGATCTCTTTAGTTCATCCACCCGGGCATGCAGCATAGACAACCTTGTCAAGGTTTCCTTCATTAAGGTGGGGGAGGCTTGTTGTGTGAAGCGGCACAGATGATCCTTTGTGCACCGGTATATAGCTGCTCTATAAGGGTATAGGCAGCCTTCAGCTTCTTTTGAACATTAGAGCCCAGATGGTTAATGTGAGTTCCTGCATCATTTGACACATCAGTAAACCGACAAACTGTAACATCCCAAATTTCCTATTTGGAATGTTTTACAATTATAGATAAGCATCCTATGCATCCTGTTTGAATTTGAATGCCATTTGAAGTTTCAGGGAATTTTGAGTTTTGAATTTGAATTTCAGACTTTGGCAAGTGGGAATCATTTCAAAAACTATACCTGATAAATGCTTGATCAAAAGTATGAGAGGAGTAAACATGACACTCCAAAAATATCAGAGGAAAAACATTGCCAAAGTTTTGGATTCAAATCTGAATTTTATTTGAATTTGAAAAAAATGGATTTTTATAAAGTTTGGATTTTGCCTTTGGAAAAATGTTCAAATGAAAGGGAATATTCCCCTGATCATTTTGGTATATATATACCCTATATAAAATATTTATAGTTTAGGTTTTATTTTTGGTTTTGTTTTAATTAAAAAAATAAAAAAAAAACCAGGGGCGCCAGCCAGGCCACCCCAGGCCCAGCCAGCGCCACCTCCCCTCCTCCCCTTTTGGCCCGATAGCCCGGCCCACTAGGCCAACAGGCCCGGCCGACCAGTAGCCCGCGCCCCCCCTCGCCCGATCTTCCTAGGATTCGGTCGACCGGCCAACCTTCCCCTCTCTCTCTCAGCGACCCGTGGCCCCCACCCGTCGTCTTCCCCTCGCCCACGCTTGAACCTCATGGGAGATCCACCGGATCGAAGGATCCGGGATCCCGACGCCCCCGATCCCCTTCCGAAGAGGAGCCGAGGCCCTGGCTATATAAGCCAAGCCCCCGCACCCCATTCCCCTTAGCCTCATGGAGCCCTCTCCTCTCTCTCCCGGCACTTGGGAGCCCGAGCTCACCTCCGCCGCCAAAAACCCTCGCCGTCGCCCGCTCTGGTGCACCCGACCTTCCCGACACCACCGAACCCTCCCGAGCTCCCCACCTCCCGGCGTCTCTTGAAGCTCGCCGACGACTCAACGCCCGAGCACTCTCGCCGCCACGCCGCTTGCCGTCATGGTCCGGTGAGTCCCGAATTCCCTCCCGTCCGATCCCAATCGTGTGGTTAGGATTAGAAGCCCCAGAAGGGGTATGTTTTATTAGAAAACCGGACGGCCGGCGGTTTATTTTTTAAGTTAGGTTTATTTTGTTTAGACCGGTTCGTTGTTAGTTAACCCTAGGCCCGTTTAGACTAAACTACGCCTAGTGCATGATATAGGCCCATTGGGCTTTTTCTTTTTATTTTGATTTTCTGTTTTAGCGAATAGTTTCAATTTTCAAAATGTATATCTTTTATTCTGTTTAATATTTTTGAGTGATTCTTTTTTTGTTGGATTGCAAATTTTATGTAGTTTCTGAAAAACATATATTTAGCTATGTTAAAAAAATAATTAAAAATGCTTTAATATTATTTTAGTCAGAATAGCAAATCTGTTATAACTTTAGTTAGAAAAATTATTTTGCATGATTCTTTTTGTCATCACTTTATTTTGATATTGCCAAACCCTAGAAATTAATTTGGGTATTTTAGGATTAATAAATAATTAGTTCTAGACAGAATCCTATTAATCCTAATTAATTGACTAGTTCCTGTTTTCCTAATTAATTAATTAGTAAATTAATTTATTTTTAACTTGTGATTAGTTATTCTAGGATAGTCTCTGTCATTCTAGTAGATGAACTTTTATTTATAATTAATAAAAGTTTTTAAATTAATTTCCTTAATAGAAATTGGATTAGGCCTAAAATGAGTTTTATAATAGCTTTTTAATTAATTCTTTTTGCTCCTAGTTGCTTAGTGAATCCTTTTCTGTTAAGTTAACCTAAAACCATGATTAGGTTATATTAAGGAATTTTTGTTATATAAAAACTAGTTCTAGCTATTGTTGGAGTAGGAAACTTTGAGTGATTTTTCTTTGAGTTTTCCTTTGGATTTGGTTTTGGTTGCTTTGTTGTGTTATGTTATTTCTGTTATGTTGTGTTATGTGATCCTATTGTTTTGCTTATTGTGTTCATTGTTTGTCTCGGTAGAGTTTCCGGAGTGCGAAGCCTGCTACTACGACTCTTTAGCTTACGAGGATCATCAGCAAGGCAAGTCTTGATCATGTTATTTCTATACCTATGTTTTTGTGCATTAGTAGTTGTCACCACCCCACCATGCTTGCAGTAGTGAAATCTTGAAGTCATTAAACTTGAGTAGTATCATGTGGTAGGATGAACCAATCCCCTTGTTACAATGACCGGGACGTAGTAGTTATTTTGCTATGCTCGTGGGCGGGATTTGGTATGAGTGAAATTCATAAGCAAGATGTGAGAGTCAATGATGATGACAACCCATGGACTACAATGATCAAGATGGACTTGAAAATCACTCTGGGTGGAGGGCGGTTGGCGGGCACCTGGAGCACCAGTGGTGGCGGGATGCATGGAGAAGCGCCATGACATCCTGCGGAAAGCTTCACCCAGCCACGAAGAGAAGGATGGATGCCCCATGACCGGAAGCTTACATGCAGCCGCAAGCCATTATGGGCTCTGGCTGGGTTGACCCTAGTAGTGACGCTGGCTGGACGGTACTACGAGAAGTAGACGAGCGGTAGGATTGGATGGGTACCGGCGGTGGCGGAAGAACTCTTTGGAAGACCTGTTTCATTCGTCCGTCTTCAAACACCATGAAGTGCGAAGACTTTAAAGGAGGAATGATTCTTGCGGGGAAAGTGCGCCAAACCTCTGCAGAGTTATAACCTAATCGATTAGCCGTGTCCCGATTACGGACATTTGAGCCTCTGGAACTTGGAAGTATTCGGATATCTCAACACTAAAACTAATGAATTAATTTGAGGGTTATGACTTAATAATTTGGGAACGAGATATTGGTTGGCGGAACCATCTCAATAACTACCAACAATTTGTAGTAATTTGCAAATAAGTCCACTTTGTAGTAGGATAAAATTGGCTTTACGCAAAATGATGAAACTTAGAGCTCCACGACCAAAAATGCATATAGAGGTAGTAACTTTATTATTGTTATTCTTCATGACTTGCCGACTTATTCCAAAAGCTGACCTACATGGCTGCAACGTATTATGTTGCGAGAGATATATTCGATCAGGAGTGAGGCTACGCTCAGCGCTTAGCGATTGCCCTTTGAGTCGGATGGACTCGCTTTACCTCGACGCTGGCAGCATTAGTAGTTCATTTCTCATGAGTTGGCCTTGAGCGAATTTATTCCCTTGTAATAAAGACTCTATATGAGAATCGTGTAATAAAATTCAGGTGTGATTGAACTTTGATTACTTTATCGATGTCTTGTGAGTACCGCATGATCTTGGGATGAATGGAACCATACGAGACTTGACCGATGTTGGGTCGGTCGCTACGAGAGATGGTATCGTCGAGCACACTGTTGACCGTGAGGATCGTAACCCCTAGGATCGGAAAGCCATAAGCAGAGACCATTTACTTTGAACCCCTTTCATTCTATAATTCTTCCTTGTTCTATTCGACTTTTCTCCCTTTGCAACATTCTAGATGGCCGCCGAGTTCACCCCGGTTTTGCTCTGGAGTTACGCCAGCCCGATGAGGCGATGCCCTTTGGAAGAAAGCTGGTCCAGATGGTGAAGCGGTGAAGATAGCTCTACCCTCGATCACCGGGAAACCCACTAATGCACTTAAGCGGACACCGCTCTGAGATTGAGGTGCATATCCTGTGGAGAACCTTTGGAGGACACACGGAGCCTATCAACTTTGAGTTCACCGAGTTCAAGCTGGATCATCGGAAGGACGTGGCGATCTATCGAGCACTTGGACATCTCCGAGAGGAGAATGCAGGCCGAGCTCGATCACTCGAGACCTCGCCATGGTTTCTCGCAGGGCAAGGAATGGAGAGATCATCCGTTACTATCGAGGACGATTCCACTCTCTCTTACATCCAGGACTTGGAGTGTCTTCTCGAGAAAGCGGGAGATTCAGACTCGCCGTAACTCGAAGACACACGGAAGCTTTGTTCCATGAACTGGAATCGGAGGAGAAGGCACGCGCAGACTTCCTTGGCCATGAGGAAGAAATCACGGACTTCATGGAGACGGTCGACGACACGAAGATGAAGCTTGCCGCGATTGAGGAGAAGATGGACTTGGGAGAGGACCTTTACCCGAGTGGAGACGAAGCACCCCTCGTGAGCAATGATCAGGATTTGAAGGGAGTACCACGAAGGAAACCCCAAGAAGAGGCGCCACCGATGAAGACTTTTAGTCGACCACCATGTTATCTTTACTTTTCGTCGATCAGTTAGGCCGATGTTTTTCCTTCGATTAGTCATGAACTTTTGTAATCGAGTTTGAACCATGTTTGAGTGGAATGAATAAATGATTGGTGTGTTATGATTGTGCATTCATATGGGTAGTGTTATTCTCGTAGACCATTGTTCTATTCTAATCTTCTCACCCACTCCAAAACACCAGATGCCTCCGAGACGTGACCTTTGGTTTCCCGCCGAGCTCACCCTGCTCCAGCAGAATGCTGTGATGCAGCTCCTGATTCGTAATCAGAACAACACCGCCAACAATCCACCGCCACCACCCATTGTGGACAACTTGACTCGATTTCTGAGGTTGAATCCGCCAGTGTTCTCTAGTAGCACTGAGCCAATTGTGGCTGATGATTGGCTCCGCAAAATCGGAAGGGAGCTAGTCACCGTTGGATGCACTGATCACCCCGATTTATTGGCCCCTACAAAATCCTCGAACGTCGTGGAGAAGTTGCATACAAGTTGGAATTGCCGGAAGGATTGTCCGGAGTTCATGATGTTTTCCATGTTTCTCAGCTGAAGAAGTGTCATGCCGACATGGCCGATGTTCCGTTGAGAGACACAGTGCCCCTAGAGGCCATACAGCTTGACAGTGATCTAACTTACAAGGAGAAACCCGTCCGAATTCTCGAGACTGCAAGCAGAGTCACCCGCAGCAAGGTCATCAAATTTTGCAAGGTCTTTGTGGAGTCACCACACCGAGGAAGAAGCCACTGGGAATGCGAAGAAGATCTTCTTGAGACCATCCGCACCTATTTGCTAATAACCCGAATCTCGAGGGCGAGATTCATCTTAAGGTGGGTAGGTTTGTAACATCCCAAATTTCCTATTTGGAATGTTTTACAATTATAGATAAGCATCCTATGCATCCTGTTTGAATTTGAATGCCATTTGAAGTTTGAGGAATTTTGAGTTTTGAATTTGAATTTCAGACTTTGGCAAGTGGGAATCATTTCAAAAACTATACGATAAATGCTTGATCAAAAGTATGAGAGGAGTAAACATGACACTCCAAAAATATCAGAGGAAAAACATTGCCAAAGTTTTGGATTCAAATCTGAATTTTATTTGAATTTGAAAAAAAATGGATTTTTATAAAGTTTGGATTTTGCCTTTGGAAAAATGTTCAAATGAAAGGGAATATTCCCCTGATCATTTTGGTATATATATACCCTATATAAAATATTTATAGTTTAGGTTTTATTTTTGGTTTTGTTTTAATTAAAAAATAAAAATAAAAAGACCAGGGCGCCCGGCCAGGCCACCCAGGCCCAGCCAGCGCCACCTCCCTCCTCCCACTTTGGCCCGATAGCCCGGCCCACTAGGCCAACAGGCCCGGCCAGTGACCGCCCGCCCCCCCTCGCCCGATCTTCCTAGGATTCGATCGACCGACCGAACCTTCCCCTCTCTCTCTCATGACCCGTGGCCCCACCCGTCGTCTTCCCCTCGCCCACGCTTGAACCTCATGGGAGATCCACGGATCCCGAAGGATCCGGGATCCCCGACGCCCGATCCCTTCCGAAGAGGAGCCGAGGCCCTGGCTATATAAGCCAAGCCCCGCACCCCATTCCCCCTTAGCCTCGCCGAGCCCCTCTCCCTCTCTCTCCGAAGCCTTGGGAGCCCGAGCTCACCTCCGCCGCCAAAAACCCTGCGTCGCCGCTCTGGTGCACCCGACCTTCCCGACACCACAGAACCCTCCCCGAGGCTCCCCGCACCTCCCGGCGTCTCGAAAGCTCATGACGACTCAACGCCCGGAGCACTCTCGCCCGCCGCCCGCCCGCCGGAGTCCGGTGAGTCCTCGAATTCCTCCCCGTCCGATCCCAATCGTGTGGTTAGGATTAGAAGCCCCAAGGGGTATGTTTTATTAGAAACCGGACGGCCGAGCGGTTTATTTTTTAAGTTAGGTTTATTTTGTTTAGACCGGTTCGTTGTTAGTTAACCCTAGGCCCGTTTAGACTAAACTCGCCTAGTGCATGAGTATAGGCCCATTGGGCTTTTTCTTTTATTTTGATTTTCTGTTTTAGCGAATAGTTTCAATTTTCAAAAATGTATATCTTTTATTCTGTTTAATATTTTTGAGTGATTCTTTTTTTGTTGGATTGCAAATTTTATGTAGTTTCTGAAAAACATATATTTAGCTATGTTAAAAAAATAATTAAAAATGCTTTAATATTATTTTAGTCAGAATAGCAAATCTGTTATAACTTTAGTTAGAAAAATTATTTTTGCATGATTCTTTTGTCATCACTTTATTTTGATATTGCCAAACCCTAGAAATTAATTTGGGTATTTTAGGATTAATAAATAATTAGTTCTAGACAGAATCCTATTAATCCTAATTAATTGACTAGTTCTGTTTTCCTAATTAATTAATTAGTAAATTAATTTATTTTTAACTTGTGATTAGTTATTCTAGGATAGTCTCTGTCATTCTAGTAGATGAACTTTTATTTATAATTAATAAAAGTTTTAAATTAATTTCCTTAATAGAAATTGGATTAGGCCTAAAATGAGTTTTATAATAGCTTTTTAATTAATTCTTTTTTGCTCCTAGTTGCTTAGTGAATCCTTTTCTGTTAAGTTAACCTAAAACCATGATTAGGTTATATTAAGGAATTTTTGTTATATAAAAACTAGTTCTAGCTATTGTTGGAGTAGGAAACTTTGAGTGATTTTTCTTTGAGTTTTCC